>JAQQTP010000078.1:28582500-29782500 GCA_029884605.1 Ormosia emarginata
TCTTCAAATCATTATTTTCTCATACAGTATCCATAAACTGGTTCAACAGTAATCATACTGTATATTCAATAGCGAAATCATGTTATCGCATTTTCATAGTCATAAAACACTTTTGTTGTGTTTTCACAATCGCGCAACATTTCTATTATGTTTTCACAATTTCGTAACATTTCTGTTATGTTTTCAAATCGCGTAGCGATTTTCCATCATTTTCTCAATCACATAAAAATATTCCATTATTTCTCAATCGCGTAGTGATTATTTTTCAACGTTTTCTCAATCACGTAAAAATATTCCACCATTTTTAAATCACGTAGTGATTTTTCAATAATATCTCAAACGCGTAAAAATAGTTAAAAGCTTTTCAGATTGCGTAAAAATATTTCAACATTTTTTTCAAATTGCGTGAAAATATTTAAACGTTTTTCAAATGGAGTAGCATAAAAATCACGTTTTTAAGTTACGTAAACCATTTTTCAACTTCGTAAAATATTTCTCAACCTTCAAAAATTCCATTTCAACATTTCTCAAAATAATATGACTTCTCACATTATTTTCCACATTTTCTTACTCCAGAAAATCTTTTTCGCAATATATTCCACAAATTCACCATTTTATTGAATTAAATCAATGTTTCTCATTTAAAATTTCCTAACACGCTCCAAAACCCAAATGATGAGTTTTACATTAGTAAATTTTCAAGTCACCATTATTTTCTCCATTTTTCTCAAATCAATTCCAAAATCAATCCTCTTCAAAATAAATTGAGGTTCAAACACTTTCAACCTATCTTTTTCTTTCATAAATGAAATTTCTATTTCTCAAGTGATAAAACACTGTGATTCCCTTTCCAAAATTCTTGTACTAAATCAAATTATATTTCCACTTTGAAAATCACTTTATTTCATAAAACCAAGGCATTACAAGCCTTCAAAATCGTGGTATATGGCCATTGAAACCATCAAATATTTTTCCTTCTAAATCAATTAAGTACCATTCTTGTTTTTTTACACAAACAAAACCATTAAAATTTCCTTCAAAAACCGTGAGACTCTTGGTCTCTAAAACTAATTTCTTTGTTCATTTTCATGTCCACTTTCTTTGCAAATCCTCAAAATCATCAACGTATTAATCATAATTAGTAAAATACTTAGAATCTCTTACTCCCAAAATTAGTTTAAGGCCGTGATGCCTTTATGGTTCTTTGGAATCAAAAATTGTTTTCCTTTCCATCATCACATTATGGCATACATATACATATTCATCATATATATATTTCAAGCATACCATAAAAGCAATTAAACATTGTACTAAGCATGCAAGCACAAATAAACCATGCTAAGCACATAAACCACATAAACATATAAACACCCACAAATAATTACATGACCATGGATATGAATCCTCACATGGATTCACCATCCATCAAATACCAAACCATCTCTCACCACCATACTTGGTTGGTGAGATGAATCTCTCTCTTACCTCTTGAAGATCCTCAAAGGCTCCTTGATTTGCTTCTTTTTCCAAGTCCTTTACCACCAAAGGTTTCTTGAACATAAAAAAAAACATATATTTATTAGTAAATCAAGCTTGAACAAGGTAAACCATGCATCAAACATGGCTTAGAACATGAAAAAGAGATAAGAAATGAAGTTTCTTACACTTCACCATAAAAAAACCTATAACTTTGCTCTTGAAGAAAGTCCCTGAAGATGATGGATTTAGAAAAAGTCTGCAACATGAAAGTTGCTTAGAAGAAGGTAAGGATTCAAGAGATAAGGTTGTATGAAATTAAAGAGTGGTGGAAGATGGTTCTTGGTGTCTTGGCCGAAACAAGCTTGGAGAAGAAATGGAGAGAAAATTTTGATAAGCTAAGCTTCTTGAAATGATCAATAATGACCAAGGTGATCAATTATGGTCTTCAACTTGTGCTTTAGCTCCTTAAGCTTCACAAAAACCGTCCCCCCCTCCATGCACTCTTCAAAGTGTGACCAATCTCCTAGGCACCATTTTAGGCAATCTTAACTATTGATTAGATCAATGGTTAGGATTAATGTAGCTTTTAGGTTTAGCCTTAGATAGAAGACTTAATCTAGGCCATTGGATCTTTCCTCCTTAAAATCCTAGCCGTTAGATGTATCTTCAAAATGAAGGGTCAAGATTACTCCTTCAAACTTGACATCCAATGGTCATAAATGGTCCTAGCCACTTTATAAGACTAAATCTCCACCGTTGATTAAATCAAGATCAAGTCTCCATCGTTGATTAAATCAATGGTTGATATTCAAACCACCAATGTTGACTAAGCAGTACAAAATTTATTTTTTTATTTGCTATAACCCTACGAATAATATTTTGACTTTATTTTTATCGCTCAATAATTAAATACAATACAAAACACAGTAAAAGAAAATTTTAAGAACTGTTTTTGGATTCAGGTTTAGTAAGATCCCCCGTCTCTATCTTAACAGTACAAATTTTTTTATCCGCAGAAAAATTTCACTTTTCGGGACCCACCCCGGGCCCATATAAGGCCACCTGGGCCCACAGACAGCCCAAAAACAATCGGAGAAATATAAAAATTTCATAATCATCCACAAAATCATAAAAATTATAAAACATATGAAAATCAAATCAGATTACGTAAAATAATTAAGACTTAACAGTAATAATTAAATTACGTAAAATTTTCCCCAGCTCAAAAATTATTATTTTCTTGACACGAAGTAAATCACACAAAACGATGAAATGTATTGATGGAATACTCAAAATAATTTTACAGTACACAGAAATAACTAAACAGTAGAATTCTGTTAACTGTCAAAATTACTGTCAAATAGTTAGGAAATTTGGGGTGTTACACTGCTACCCTTTCTAGAATTTGATCAAGAAATGGTAAGGGAAAATAATCTTTACTAGTAGCAACATTTAATTTTTTAAAATCAATATGCATACGTCAACTGGATAAAAATCACATAGGTATTAATTCACCTTTTTTTATTTTCAACCACTGTTTTTTTAGATTTCTTAGACACAACTTGTGTAGGGTTTACCCACTGGCTATCAAAGATAGGATAGATAACTCTAACATCAAGTAATTTAAGGACTTCAGCTCTAACTACCTCTTTCATGTGTGGATTTAATCTTCTTTGAGGTTGTTGAGAAGTTTTAGCATTATCCTCTAAATGTATTCTATGTGTATATATTAATGGATTAATGCCTTTTATATCCTTTAACGTCCATCCAATTGCACTTTTATGCCTTTTTAGTACTTCTGTTAACATACCTTCTTGTTGTTCAATAAGGGACGAGGAAATTACCACTGGAAGCTTTGTTCTTCTCCAAAAATGTGTACTTCAACCCAGCAGGTAATGTCTTTAGTTCCAGTGTGAGTACTTCTTCATGGGTATTATCATTCATGAGTTTTAGCTCTTCAAATCTTGGCTTCCATCCCTTGTACTCCATTACCTGTGTACAATCAAGCAAAGAGCATATTTCAGAGATATCATCATCTAATTGCATGTCTGAATCAAATGAATTGACTAGACAAATTTCTAATGGGTCAGAAGAACTTCTTGTTTAAAGATGATCATCTACGATGGCTTCAATTCCTTCAACTAAAGCTTCACCAAATTGACTAAACATATTTTCAAATGTTAGCTTCACCACTCCATATTTGCAATTTATCAAAGCATTAGATGTTGCTTTAAATGGACGACCTAAAATAATAGGAATTGACTTGTAACTCTCAACCACAGGTTCAGTATCCAAGACAATAAAATCCATATGATATATGAATTTATCAACTTGTACCAACACATCTTTCACTATTCCTCTTGCAATTTTAATTGATCTATTGGCAAGTAGAAGAGTTACAGAAATTGGTTTTAACTCACCCAAGTTGAGTTGCGGATAAACTGAATATGGAAGCAAATTGACACTAGCACTAAGATCAAGTAAAGCTTTTTCAATTTTATGTTATCCAATAATGCATGAAACTGTAGGACAACCATGATCTTTATATTTCAACGTATTATTGTTATGAATAATGGAGCTTACCTGTTCAGCCAAAAAGGCTTTCTTTTTCACATTTAGTTTTCTTTTAACATAGCACAAGTCCTTCAAATATTTGGCATAAGAAGGAATATGTCTAATAGCATGTAACAGAGGAATATTGACCTTCGCTTGTTTCAAAATTTCAAAAATTTCAGTGTTGTGGTTCAATTTCCTTGAATTGTTTAATGCTTGAGGAAATGGAGATGCAAGCAAGAGTTTGATCTCTTTTTGGTCAACTTCTTCATTTTCTTGGGGATTGGTTCATCATCTCTCTCACAAGGTTCGGGAATTTGGTTTTCAACAACCTTTCCACTCCGAATAGTTATCACTGACTTGACTTATTCCATTTGTTGATTTTCTGAACTACCCCTCATTTAGACTGTACTGACCCTTGGGATTTGGTTGAGGTTAAGAAAAGAATTTTCCTTTCTCATGAATAGTGAGTGCAAAAGAAAGTTTAACAAGAGTTTCTTTTATGTCAATCATGGTTTGATTGTTTTGTTTATTAATGACCACTTGCTTTTCTATGAATGCATGTAGTGTTTCTTCAATGTTTTTCCTATATGGTGGGACATAAGGTGCATATCCTTGAGAATTTTGAGAGCCATGTTGTTCCTGAAGAGGTGGTGGTTGTACAAATTGTGACTGATTATTGTTCCTCCAGCTGAAGGTCAGGTGATTTCTCCAACCTCGATTGTGTGAATCTGAAAAAGAAGAAGTAAATGTCTTTTTAAAATTACTCATTGCATTTACTTGCTCATGTACAACTTCTTTAAAAATAGGAATCTTAGGACATTCATGTGTTGAGTGTCCTAAGTCATCACAAATGCAAATTTCTTCATTTTGCACATATTTGATTTCTTTTACTTTTCCTAATTCCATGGCTTCAACCTTTCTACCCAAATTGGCAAACCTAGCATTTAGATCTTCCTCTTGACTAAGGTGATATTTTCCTTTATTAGCACTTACAAGGTTAGATCTAATTGAATTTTCAAAAATATTAGTACCATGCCAAGATTGAGAATTTTCAGCGAACTGGTTTAAATAATCTAAAGCTTCATCAGGTTCTTTATCAAGAAACTCATCATTGGACATTGTTTCCACAAATTGTTTAGTTTCAAGTGTTACAACTTCATAAAAGAAGCTTATAATGTGCCATTTTTAAAAATCATGATGTGAGCTAGAATTTAACAAATCTTTAAACCGTTCCCAACAATGAAAATGTGCTTCATTTGAATTTTGGGAAAAAATTTGGATTTGTCGTTTCATAGCATTCGTTTTATATGTTGGAAAAAATTTCTGTAAGAATTCACCTTGCATTTCTTGCCATGTGCTAATTGATCTTGGTTTCAAAGTGTTAAGCTAGGTTTTTGCTTTATCTTTTAAAGAAAAAAGAAACAATTTAAGCTTATCAACCTCTTTAGTGCAATTTTGGTCATTGAAAGCAATACATACTTCCTCAAATTCTTTTAGATGTAAATATGGGCTTTCAGATTCTAAACCATGAAAATTAGGAAGTAAAGAAATCATACCTGGCTTAAATCTAAAATTGTTGGCATTGAGTAGAAAGATAAAGCATGATGGACTAGAATTTCGAGGTGGTTGCAAATATTCATGCATGGTTCGCAACGGTTGATTTTCATGTTCATCATGTACATTTTCATTTTCAGTCATTGTGTCAATTGTGTGTGATTGTGATTCAAACAAATCAATATATAAAGTACCATGATTAATTTTAACTAAACGACCAGAATTTGAATCACGATACCAATTAAGCATAAATAAATGACTTAAAATCAAAAAAATAATGTACAAGTCAGTGGTGTACACCAGCCATTAAAATCTTAACAATAAATAAATGACATAAATAAAAAAATGTACAAGTTATTAAGTCAGAAAAAAATGACATAAATAAACAAGTTAGTAAGTTAGTAAGTCAGAAAGCAAAAATAAATGACATAAATAAAAAGTTAGTAAGTTAGTAAGCATAAATAAATGACATAAATAAATTAGTTAGTAAGTCAATAAGTTAGAAAGTTAGCAGGTTAGTAAGTTAGAAAATTAGAAATTTAGAGAGTTAGTAAAGAAGCTGAAGGACTGATAAGCCGATCTTTTGCTCCGGTGACGGAGAAGAGAGAACAAATTTTATTAAAGAAAAAGAACCTCAATATATTAAAACTTCAAATGAAGTCGCTGACAACGATGCCAAAAACTTGATGCAGATTAAAGGATGCAAACCCAAGTACAGGTTATCTCAAGCAATAAATTTCTCAGGAGTCCGAGGTCGATCCATAGGGAATTGATGAAGAAAAATTCTTTGAGGTAAGGAAAGACTTTGTCACAACAATAAAGATAATAAAACTTGTTCACAATTAAATTAAAGAACTTGCTTGGGCTAGGAGATCCACTTTTGGTAATAAATTAAGGCCAAGATTAATTCATTTTATAACTCAATTGAAATCTATGCACAACAGAAGTTCCAATCAGAAAATAAATCATTCAAAGTCCATTTAGAATTATATACGTAGTTATATTATGGTTTCTTTAATTATTTACCAACACCAACACTTGTAAATGGGTTCAAGCATTCATTGTGCCAAACCACTTGTCTACAATGAATCAAGAACTCCACTTTACAAGGAGGGTTTTTAAATTAATTGGAAACAAAGTATAACACATATAATGATTACTTGATAATATATCATTTAAGCACAAGAAAGAAATTAATCTAACCTTATTTTTATTACCAAAAGCTTCACCCCTTCACCCAAGCAAGATGAAGATTAGTTACCTATGAGCAAGAAGAAAGAAAGAGAGAAGAAGAAGAAGATGATGATAATCATAACTTCTATTTACAACAAAAGAAAATTACAACAAGTAAATAACATAATAACATGATCTTGATCTAAAACCAAGATTACCCTAATAGGCAGCCAAGGCTACCTTTTATAGAACATCACAAGCAAAATATGACAATGAGTAGGACAATGAGTGGATGGATAATTAAGGAGTAGGTGGATGATTGCAAAAAAGCGCTTGTCTTCACTTGCATAAAATAATTTGGTGCCAAACTTGTGCTTGCCGACAGATTCTCAGAAAGTAGCCTTCATGAAAGTTGTAGGCCTTTGTCTTGGCTATCAAATGCCCACTTGGACCATCCAATTTGGCCTCCTACAGCCATGACCTAATCATTGCAACTGCTCAGGCCCAATTTCAGCCCATCTTTTCTAACTTTCAAGCTCAATATGACCTCCAAGACATCCGAACTGGCTCTTGTGTTCTTCATGAAAGTTGTAGATTTGGGTCTTAACTTTCAAATGGCACCGTTTCAGCTCAATACAACTCATATAGCCCAAGTTATACCTTGATTAGTGCACACTACTCGGGTTCTAGTGACAACTCATTTTCTGAATTCCAGGCCCAATTAGCTCCACTAGATGTCTGATTGAGACTTTGAGCTCTCCATCAAAGTTGTAGAGTTTTCTCTCAGCTTTTCAATAAGGTAAAATTCATAATTTCTAGACATCGAGAACTCAAGATATTGCCTAAATACATAAACAGTGTAAAATCTCAACAATGCTTAAAAATATTAATTAAGCCTAATTTGAACCCAAACTTACAAATCATGACTAAGGTCAATAAATTAAGTACATAGAGAATGTAAATGATTAAAAATGAGGGTTTATTAATGTATAAAATGTTACCAAGTGGCTTCCAGTACTCAAGAGGGAGGTGAATTGAGTAATAAAAACTTTTCGAAAAAGCGTAAACAAATAAAATATACTAAAATAAAATATTAAAATGGCATAAAATAAAGGAAGAGAAGAAGAACATCCAATAAATAAATTGCAAGAGATAATAAATTGAATGAAGATAAATAAAAGATTAAGGATAAGAAAAGCAGGCAGGATATTTATCCTGGTTCGACCACCAACCACTTGTGGCCTACGTCCAGTTCTCGAAACACAATTCAAGATTTTTTACTATTCAATACATGCTTAAAACAGGTGCTTGCGACCTTTACAAAACTGAGTACTTCTCACACCTTGGGATACCACACCCTTGTGCTTGAGCCTCAAAACAGGGATACCTCACCCTATTCAGTAGAGGGATACCTCACCCCCCTTTGAAGAATACCTCACCTTCTTTACAACAAGAGATACCTTTACTGAGGGATACCTCACCCTCACAAATAACCAGAATATAGACGAAGAGAAACTCTCACAAAGAGTAAATATTACAATTTGAAGCACTAAGAAGCTCTCTTAGGATATCTCAAAGTTTTGATGAAAAGAGCATATAAAATATGAGAAAATAAGTAAATCACGTTTTAGCACAAGAAAAAATAATTCAGATGGTTGGGCAACCTTCAGAAGAGACCCAAGGTCTCTATTTATAGAGTAATGAAGAAAAAAGCCGTTGGGTGCCATTAAAGCCATAATAAATGCAGAGATGTTAGCTGCCTTTTTCAAAAACTAAAACAGAGCCTCGTGGTTTATTCGAATACCATTAGGGTTATTCAAATACCACTGATTTAAAAGGCTTGTGAAAAGCAGTTCTGAAGAAGGTTATTCGAATACCTTTTATGTTATTTGAATACCTCTATTAAAAGAAGTTTTCTATGAAATATATCTATTCGAATAACTATTGAGTTATTTGAATACCTTATTTAGAAAAACTGATTTGGAAAACTTCATATTCGAATACCTGATGTGCTATTCGAATAGCACTTTTGAAAATAGAAAACGTTTGAAGATTAAAACACGTTTATTCGAATACCATAGGGTCTATTCGAATACCATTGTTAAAAAAACCATTTGAAAGACCTTTAGAAAACTGTCCAGGTGATTTATGAATTTCTAAAATCTTTTAATCTTTCAAAAACCATATTAAAACTTTAGTTTAATTTAAGAGAAACAATTTTTTAGATCTTTTAAAACAAATAATGAGATATCCAATAAAAGCTCTGTACAAAGAAATTCTAAGTCCTAAAGCTAATCTTTGAAGATCTTTGGACTTGGTCTTCTCATCATCTTCATGTTTGTTATCATCAAAACTATTATCTATGTCAGCTATCCAATTACATTCCCCCCCTTTTTGATGATGACAAACTAACATTTGAGAAAAGAGTTAGTTTAGATATAATGGAATTCACAAAGTTAATATGAGAAACTTATTCCCCTTCTTTTTCATAAAAGGTGATTTATATTAGAGATGTGGTAGCTCCCTGATAAACACATATTTTATTCATTAAGAAACCCTTATATTTAGTCATTTACACTCTCCATATTCTTAATTGATTGAGTTTGACATGATTTTGTGAGTTTGAGCTCAAATTGGTCCTAATTGAATATTTTCAGCATTATTGAGATTTTACACTGTTTCTGTATTTTAGTCATAACTTGAGTTCCTGATATCTGACAATCATGAATTTTATCTTGTAGGAAAGCTAAGAGGAAGCTCTACAACTTTGATGAAGAGCTCGAAGTCTGATTCAGATGTCTAGGGGACCTAAGTTTACATGGAAGTCAGAATATGGGTTCTGTCAGTAGAATCCGATTAGTGTCCACTCAAAAAATCATATCTCAAGATGTAATAATGGAGATGGACTGAAATTTGGACAGTGGATATTCAAGATCCAAATAAACAACTTTCATGAAGAACACCTTTTGAGAAAAAGAAGTCTAGTAGGTCATTTTGAGCTTGCAATTCGGAACAGAGGCGCTGAAGTTGGGTTTGAGCAACCTACGGTATTTGGGACATATATTGGGCTTAAGGAAGCCAAATTGGACGAACCAGCTATCCATTTTATAGCCAAGACAAGGATCTACAACTTTCATGAAGAACACTTTTCGTGGTTCTGAAGTATAGTGGGTCGTTTTTGGCTTCCAATTCAGACACGAAATTTTCGTCCTCAACCATCCACTCATCCATCCACTAATCCACTCATCCACTCACCCACTCATCCACTAACTCACCCACTCATCCACTCATACACTAATCCAACCACTTAACCACTCCACCCACTCATCCACTAATCCATCCACTCACCCATTCATGTCCATAATTTCCCACTCACCAAAAGTCCTTTGGCATTTTTCACTAATTCAACCACTCAACCATTCCACTCACTCATCCACTAAACCAATCCACTAAACCAACCCACTAATCCATCCACTAAAACACTCCACTCACTCATCCACTCATCCACCCACTTCCCTTTGTCATTTTGTTACCTTAGACTTCTATAAAAGGCACCATTTATCATGAACAACATGTAACTCTCCTTCATTTTCTCTCGGCTTTTTCTTGTGATTTCTTTCTAGCTATGTGTAACTAAACCTCCCTTGGTTAAGGGGGTGATGAAACCGCTAGTATTAATGTTGTAAACTTTGCATATTTGATTATTTCAACACAGTTATGTTTTTATTCATATATTTCTAAATCTATTGTTGGTATGAAGGTTTTTGTACTTGTTCCTACTTTCAAAGTAGTAGATCTAGGTTTATTATGCGTGGTTGCGGTAGTAGATCTAGTGGGATGTATGATGTTCATGTGGGTATAATTATCTTTGTGCTATTTGCTAGTTATAAAAGTGGTAGATCTGGGTTTATTATGCGCGGTTGCGGTATTAGATCTAGAGAAATATATGTTCTAAGTAATTTAATTCCGGTGTGTGATTAGACCTTAGTGTAATTAGTTTTCTAAATCTTAATGCAATTGTTGGATAGTTGTAAGAGCGGTTGCTTTATGACTAATCAGTGATTAGGAGTTGATTTGAGCGGTTGCTAAATTGGTCAACACGTAAGGAAAACAGAGATTTACTCTCACAATTGCATAAAAACATAATTGAGCATGTTGGAATAAAAAGGATATGTGGATTTACATTATCATATAAATCTAGTGGTGGATTCAATCTCTTAACCAATTTTCTTATATTGTTGATTTCAGTTTGTTTATTGTTATCTTTGAAGCTGTTCATTGTTCATCAAAACTCCAAAACCCCCTTTTACTTGTTTATTGTTAATCGAGTCTAAATTGGGAATTGTTTAATAGTGTTAATTGAATTGGTTCTCTGTGGATCGACCCTTACTAACTACAACTAGTTGTAAGATTTTTATTTTCTGGTGGGCCGACAACTGATTTTTATCTTAATTTTAATCACTACATCCGCACGCATCAGAATTTTGGCGCCGTTGCCGGGGAACCAATTTTTTTCAATTACACTATTAATTTATTTCCTATTTTTATTCTGTTTTTATTTTATTTTATTTTATTTTATTTTTAATCTTTCTTTTTGAGTGTTTTGTAGGTGTTGATGTCCTTTGAAGGAGTAGACGAAGGATTGCTAAATTTGAGGAACTATATTGATCAACTCACTTCACATCCTCAATTTCCCTTCCATCCGGCTAACTTCCAACTCACACCTGCTGACATTGAAGCTGCCCGTTACATTGATCTATCAAGTTCAGAGACATTTGAGCCATCTGAAATATCTGAAGAAGTGACAATGGCAGAAAACACTTTAAGGGCATTGGGTGCTCCAGATCTAGATCAACAACCTCTTTGCATAGACATTCTTGAAAATGAAGAGGCATTTGAATTGAAATCCGGTTTAATCCATCTCTTGCCATCTTTCAATGGATTACCCGGAGAGGACCCCAACAAGCACTTGAAGGAAATCCATGTGGTATGTTCTAGCATGAAACCTGCAGGAATTCATGTAGAGCAAGTCAAGTTGAGAGCTTTTCCATTCTCATTGAAAGACTCAGCTAAGGAGTGGCTTTACTACTTGCCACCCGGATCCATCCAATCATGGCAGGACATGGCCCGAACTTTCCTAGACAGATACTTCCCTGCCTCAAAAGCTGCAACAATCAGAAAAGAAATCTGTGGTATTCAACAAAGGTATGGGGAATCACTCCATGACTACTGGGAGAGATTTAAGAAGCTATGTTTCAGCTGCCCTCATCATCAAATAAGTGAGCAACTTTTAATTCATTATTTCTATGAAGGCTTACAAGTGATGGATCACAACATGATTGATGCTGCTAGCAGAGGAGCATTGATTGATAAAACTCCTCAAGAAGCTAGAAACTTGATCTCAAGAATGGCTGCCAATACTCAACAATTCTACTCTAGAAATGACACTTGGAGTAAGAGCAGTGAAAGAAGTAGAGACAACCAAGATATCTGAAAGACAAATGACTCAATTGACTGCTATGGTTGAGCGGTTAATAGATTCAGGTAAAGCACCAGTTCATGCTTGTGGGATCTGATGTTCATCTGGACATCCCACTGATATGTGTCCCACTCTCCAAGAAGACACAAATGAGGAGGTAAGAGCAGTAGGGGGATATCTTTGGACTTTCAAAAAATTACAACCCCTACTCAAACACATATAATCCGGGTTGGAGGGATCTTCCAAATTTCAGCTATGCAAAGCAACCTCAAAATCAACCTCCACTTATGGACCTCCAGATTCCAACAAAGGCAAGTACCTTTCCCTCGAGACAAGAACAAGTTCAAGCTCCTAAGCAATCGAGCCTTCATTAGAGGAGCTAGTAAAACAAATGGCCACTAATAATTTGCGGTTCAACAAGAAACAAATGCAACTATACAAAGTTTCAAACAAGAAACAAGGGCTCGCAATCAATAACTTGCGAGAATCGGATAGAGGCGTTGTCCACAGAATTCAACAAGTTTCAAAGCCAAGCTTGGGAAACTACCCTCACGAAGTGAATCCGAGGGAAAATGCTAGTCTTTGTCACATTGAGAAGCGGAAAGACGATGGATGAGCCTACCTCTCTTCCACCAATCATTCAAGAGAAGGATGAACCACCCAAAGAAGCAAATGATAAGGGCAAACTTCCAAAACCCCTAAGGTAAGTATTTACGAACCCCTTCCTAAATATGTCACCAAAGCTCCTTTTCCTAGTAGGATGGTTAAAACCAAGAAAGAAGAAGCGAGAAAAAGAAATACTTGAGACTTTTAGGAAGGTAGAGGTTAATATCCCTTTGTTAGATGCCATTAAGCGGTACCTAGATATGCAAAATTTCGAAAGAATTATGCACTAACAAGAGGAAGTTAAAAGGAAATGAAAAGGTCCAAGTGGGAGAAAATGTTTCAAATTTGTAATTAAAAAGAAACTCCCAACCAAATGTAAGGACCCCGGCACATTCACCATTCCATGCACTATAGGTAACACAAGGTTTGAAAGGGCAATGCTTGATTTAGGTGCATCTATAAATGTCATGCCATATTCTATTTATGCATCTTTATACTTGGGTCCTTTGGAACCCCTCGGTGTTGTTATTCAATTGGTGATAGATCTAATGCATACCCTAAGGGTGTGGTTGAAGATGTTTTAGTACTGGGTGAATGAATTAGTGTTTCTGGAGACTTCTATGTTTTGGACATGGAAGAGGATGAGTCTCCCAAATCTGCTCCTATCTTGCTAGGAAGACCATTTTTGAAGACCGCACGGACAAAAATTGATGTGCACTCAGGAATTCTAACAATGGAATTTGATGGAGAATTAATTAGATTCAATATTTTTGAAGCTATGAGATACCCAAGTGATGTGCACTCGCTTGTTTAATTGATTCTTTTGATCCTTTTGATTCTTTAATTTATACGCAGCTTTTGATCTCGACCATTTTGATACTCTTGATACAATTCTAACTCATAGCTTAGATGTACGGGAGGAAAAGAAGAAGAGTGAAGAAGAGCCATGGAGTGAAGACATTGATGAAATTGTTCTTTGCCTTACAAGAGCTCTCTTCCACTCCCGAGGAAGAGCATGAGGTAACTTTTGTTGATTTACCTGTTACTACCGATATACCTCAACCTTTGTTGTGCGAGGCACTGAATTGGGCGAAAGCACTACCGATCATCTTAAATACATCTTCTTGGGGAGAAGGACACCCTTCCAAAGTAATAATTGCAAAGTCACTCACCCAAGAGCAAGAAGAGAAAGTGGTAGCTGTTTTTGCAGAACATAAGACAGACCATTGGTTAGTCAATAGCTGATATCAAGGGTATTAGTCCCTCCGTTTGTATGCACAGGATATTAATGGAGGAGGATACTAAACCTGTGAGAGACCCTCAGCGGAGATTGAATCCTCCCATGATGGAGGTTGTGAAAAAGGAGATACTGAAGCTCCTAAGTGTGGGGGTGATCTACCCCATTTCTGACAGCAAGTGGGTAAGCCCAGTCCAGGTAGTACCAAAGAAATCTGGAATTACTGTGGTAAGAAATGCTGAAAATGAGCTTATTCCCACTAGGTTACAGACAGGGTGGCGTGTTTGTATTGATTACAGGAAGTTGAATGCCGCCACGAGAAAAGACCACTTTCCTTTACCTTTCATTGATCAAATGTTAGAAAGATTAGCTGGTCATTCTTATTATTATTTTCTGGATGGTTTTTCAGGTTACAATCAGATTGCCATAGCTCCGAAGACCAAGACAAGACTACATTCACTTGTCCATTTGGTACCTTTGCATATAGGTGAATGCCTTTTGGACTCGCAATGCACCAGAACTTTCCAAAGATGCATGATGAGTATATTTTTCGATTACATTGAAAACATCATTGAGGTTTTTATGGATGACTTTAGTGTCTTTGGAAATGATTTTGAAAATTGTTTGGAACATTTAACTTTGGTGCTTAAAAGATGCATTGACACTAACTGGTACCGAATTGGGAAAAATGTCATTTCATGGTGAATGAAGGTATTGTGTTAGGTCATGTAATTTCGCTAGGGAATTGAAGTAGATAAAGCTAAGGTAGAACTCATGCATTCTTTGCCACCACCCACTAGTGTGCGGGAGATTCGTTCTTTTATTGGTCATGCAAGTTTCTACCGGAGATTCATTAAAGACTTTTCTAAAGTCTCATTGCCCCTTTGTAGACTTCTTCAAAAGATGTTAATTTTAACTTTGATGAGAAATGTATGGAAGCTTTCAATAAACTCAAGAAGTTGTTAGCTTGTTGCACCTATCATCGTGCCACCCAACCGGGAGTTACCTTTTGAACTAATGTGTGATGCCAGTGACTTTGCAGTAGGAGCTGTCTTGGGACAACGAGTTGATAGAGTTCCTTATGCCATTTACTATGCATCAAGGACTCTAAATGATGCTCAACTTAATTACTCAACCATAGAAAAGGAACTTCTAGCTGTTGTATTTGCTTTAGAAAAATTTAGATCATATCTAATTGGTTCTAAAGTGATTGTGTTTTCAGATCATGCAGCCTTGAAGTATCTTCTAACAAAGAAAGAAGCAAAGCCTAGATTGCTCGATGGATTTTATTGCTCCAGGAATTTGACTTGGAGATTAAAGACAAGAAAGGGAGCGAAAACTTGGTGGCCGATCACTTGAGTAGATTGGTAGCGAAGAGGAAGAAATGCCTATCATGGAGACTTTTTGGATGAATATTTGATGGTTGTCAACACCATAATCCCTTGGTATGCCGACATTGTTAACTACCTGGTTACTAAGGACTTTTCGGAGGTTTGAACAAGGCCCAAAGAGATAAATTAAGGAGTGATTTGTCAAATACTATATCCGGGATGACCCGTACTTATGGAAGCATTGTGATCAAGTCATTAGGAGGTGCATTCCGATTCGAGACACACTCCATCCTCTCCTTTTGCCACACCTATGCATGTGGAGGACACTTTGGCAAGAAAAGGACAGCCAATAAAGTGCTTGACAAAGTGGTTTCTATTGGCCTTCAATTTTCAAAGACGCTTACAACTTCGTAAGTCTTGTGACCGCTGTCGAGAACAGTAATATTGGTCCTCGTAATCAAATGCCTCGAGACTCCAATCATTTTTGTGGAACTCTTTGATGTGTGGGGTATTGATTTCATGGGACCATTCCCTCCTTCATTTGGTTTCACATACATTCTTTTATCCGTTGATTATGTGTCTAAATGGGTGGAAGCAAAAGCCACTCGATCCGATGATTCTAAAGCATTACTGATTTTGTTAAGTCACATATTTTCTCCAGGTTCGGGACCCCAAGGGCTATCATCGGTGACCAAGGGACCCATTTTCGCAACAAAACCTTTGATGCTCTATTGAAGAGATATGGAGTAATGCACATGAATTTCCACTCCTTACCATCCACAGACAAATGGGCAAACTGAAGTGTCCAATAGGAGATTAAGTCAATCCTTGAAAAGACAGTGAATCCCTCAAGAAAGGATTGGAGCACTCGACTTGAAGATGCTTTATGGGCTTATAGGACTGCCTATAAGACTCCCATCGGCATGTCACCATTTCGGTTGGTGTATGGAAAGCCCCTGTCATTTGCCCGTTGAGTTGCAACATCGATCTTCTTGGGCCATTAAACAAGTTAATATGGAATTGGAAGGTCTTTGGAAAGCAAAGGAAGTTCCAATTACGGGAATTAGAAGAACTAAGAAATGAGGCCTTTGAGAATGCCCTGATTTATAAGACTAAAGCTAAGGCATTCCACGACCAATTGATTTCCAGAAAGAAATTTCACAGAGGACAAAAAGTCCTGCTATTCCAATCAAGACTCAAATTATTTCCAGGTAAACTGCGTTCTAAGTGGATTGGGCCGTTTGTGGTAACTAATGTTTTTCCTTTTGGTGCAGTTGAGATCAGGAGTGAAAATTCTAGCAAAGCATTTAAGGTCAATGGTCATCGTCTCAAACCATATCATGAACTCCCGACGGCAGAGATGGAAGTGATGACCCTCATCCTTCCACAATATGAGGAGCATTGAAAGTATCATCATGTCGGGCTGAGGACAATAAACTAAGCGCTCATTGGGAGGCAACCCAACCAGATTTGCTCTCTTTATCCCTTTTTATTTTGTGTTTTCATTAGTTTCTTAGATTATGTTTTTATCTGTTTGTTGGTTGTAAGCATTTGAATCTCTAAAAAAAAAACCAAAAAAAAAAAAACAGCTGTGTGCCCGACAATAAGGTAGGTAGTGCCATTAAATTTTGTCACTCGGAAGCATGTGAAGGTCACTTTTCTTCAGCGACAACAACTGCGAAAATCTTGCAGTATGGATTTTATTGGCCTACTTTATTCAAGGTCTGTTACACCTTTTGCAAAAGTTACGAAAATTGGTCAAAAAGGTTATGCTTTGAGATTATCATCGCACCTACTCCTTGAAAAATTGAGATCTAGGTGGCGCGGTTCTTTTGCTGTCAAACACGTGTATCCTCTGGGGCCGTAGATATTGAGGATCCTAGGAATGGTAATGCGCTTAAAGTTAATGGACAAAGACTCAACCATTCCTGGAAAACCAAGTTCTTAAGTTTTTTTTTTCTTTGTGTTGCCGGTTAAGTGGCGGATACGGTACTCCGTGACTCTCAAGTCGGTTTATTTTTCAGTTTCCCAAAGTAACTGAATCCTTCTTCTCCTTCAAAATGGATGTCATTCTTTCAAACCTGAGAAAATATTTTCCTTCTTTTCCTCAAAATGCTCGAGAAAAATCTACAAAGTTCGATGTGAAAGATTGAGACCGTTAATGCACAAAGGTATGCCGAGAAGACGTACTGGATAATTGAAGCAAAGGTTCGATTAGCGGTGAGTCCTCAATTTCATTTGACTCATATATGCCCGGTCTTGGAAGAAGTTCATATTCTAAAAGGAGAAGAGCAAAAAGGTTACAAGTCTGTCACAAATGTGGACGATGGAACTGTAACAAGCAATGTCATACTTTGGGGATGGTTTCCGCAAATAGAGAAGATAAAATTTTCTTCATTAAGAATGGACTGAGTAAGGAGTCATTAGATGATATCTTATCGAATCTTGAGACGCATTCTTATGGATTGGTGCATCGTGAAATTCTTAAATTGTGGAATCTCTTCAAGGATGAAGAAAAACGCTACAGTCTTGGGAATCTGACTCTAAAAGACCCTGTTTGCCAATTTTTAAGAAAATTGGATGGGAAGCTTATCCTCGACTCATAGAAGACGTTTAAGCCGTTACTGGACGTTAAACCAGAGGCGGATGTGATCCACATCCACAAACAATCTGTACATATCATCTTCTTCTTCTTCTTCATGTCATCTATCAAAAAAAAAAATTTATGTATACGTCTTAGGGTTGGCTTTGGTAACACACACCGTGAATGGGGAAATGCATGCATCCTGATCCAGCTTTCTTAATTGAAAAACAAAGAAGGTAGATTGTATCCCACATGTGAGGCAGCCAGTCGTATTATGGCCACTTGTCCCTTTTGGGAGCCCTATGTTGCGCTGGTCTTGAATGGGTCGAATACTGGTCAACAATGCTTTGGCACAAAGCCGAAAGAGCAGACTACCTCCATCCCAATCTTAAGTAAGTATACACTCATCTTTCATCAAGTTTTTCTAACAATTTCAAAAAAAAAAAAAAAAAAGAGAGGACGTGATGTCTCGCACTCATGACGTGCAAAGTATAAAGATACGCCATGGACCTTGTACATACAGTATGTCATCATTTTCTATTTCTTTTATCTTTGTATCATTTTGTTGTATTTTGATTTTTGTACAGACGATCCTTTGAGCAAGGTCCTTCAAGGGTTTCTAGACTTCTTTACCTTGATGGTTTTCTTGAAGTCAAAAAAAAAAATAATAATAAAAAAAAAAAAAAAAATAAAAAAAAGTAAAAAAAGGAGAAAAGATTCTGTGTTTCTTAATTTCAACCTTTTTCGACAATGACCAACCTACCCTCATAGGTGCAATTATTCCCCTTTCCATTCTTTTTCCTACTTAAACACTCCATTTTCTCCATTTTCCTTCAACTCGAAACACTCAAAGGGAGGAAGAGTATAGAATGGGGCCTTCTATTCGTAACCTCAAAAATGTCCGTGTTTTTTGTGGGTCGAGTTATGGGAAGGGATTAGAGTTTGTAAACGCAGCTAGCACTCTTGGTCGATCACTTGCTGCGAGGAATATTCATCTTGTATATGGGGGAGGTTGTCGTGGGTTAATGGGGGCTGTATCACTTGTCGCTTCTATAGGAGGCATCAGTTTTAGGTGTTATTCCTAAACCTTTGGCTGAAAATAACATCACTTTGGAAAGACAGTTGGAGAAGAAATTCGGGTAACATCTATGCATGGACGAATGAAAACAATGGTTGACAATTCGATGCATTTATTGTCTTACCAGTGGTTTTGGTACTTTAGAAGAAATTTTTCAAATTGTCTCTTGGGTCGAACTAAACATCCACCATAGACCATTGGTTTGTTGAATGTTAATAATTTCTTTGATCTTTTGTTATCTTTTCTTGACAAAGTGTGGAACATAAATTTATCACTCCTTCAAGAAGACAACTTCTTATCTCTGCCTTCACTATTGATGAGCTCATTGATAAATTAGAAGCTTTTGAGTATGTACCTGATCCGGTATTAGCTCAGATAGATTGGTCAACAGAAGCAGCGAAGGAAGTAACAAGAAACAAAAGCCAGATCTGCGACTTCATCTTTAATGGGTTTGATTTTATTGTACCTTGTTTCTATTTAAATTTGTGTCAGCTTTCTCCAACAGGTAATATCTTCTGTCCTTTACTCATCTATATTTTAACATTGAGGACAATGTTGTGATTTAGTTGGGGGGAAGGATAGTTGACCCAAATATATATATATATATATATATATATATATATATATATATATATATATATAAAATAAAATAAAAATTGTTGTGTTGTTTGGAAAGTATGATATGAATTAAATCAATTAGTGATGGCAGAGTAAGGAGTAATTTTACTCTTGAGATGCATCTTAATTGGTGGCAGAGTAAGGAGTTTTTTAGGTAGTAACTAATTAGTATTAAAGTTTTATTGTTTGATTTCTTTTCAGGGTCTGATGCGGTACTGACAGTGTGTTTCTTTTCTGCTTGGCATTGATTCACTTCTTATCAGGTTGTGTTGCTCTTTTCTATATCTCTCTTTCACATTGAAGGCAATGTTATATTAAGCGTGGGGGAGAGATTTCAGCATGTTCTTTTTGTAAAAAAAAAAAAATTTCAAAAAAAAAAGAAAAGAAAAAAAAAGGGGTTCATTGCATGATTGAATAACTTTTCTCCCTTCTTGAACTGATATGCTTGGTGATGGATGATTAAATTGATGAATTGAGTTTGATGGATGCATACCTTGTGAGATTTTGAGCCTAATGGATGGATTCAACATTTATGTCATTCTCTTCTTTCTTGTGTGATTTTCACTCATGTTAATGACCACTCTAGAACTTGTTTTGATTCTTTTTAAGGCTACATTTCACTTGCATGCATGAACATGATTGAGGCCCTCTTTCTTAATTAGCTAGTTTAACCAAATAGCCAACCTTGTTTTCAATTTGATATCAAGCACTCTTTTGACTTCTTGGAAATTCTCTGATTCCTGCCAACCTTGTATATTTTCCTTTGCTTAACCCCTTTGAGCTTATTTGACCATTCCTTGTTTCTAGCTCATTATGTACCTTAAATGAAAAATCGTGTTCTTATTTTACCTTAGGGAATAAAAGAACATTAGCTTTGTTAATGGATGAGTTTTTGAACAAGTGTGGGGGTGTGCATACAAAATGGTTGTTGAAAAAGGAAAGAGTGCCTAAAAAAAAAAAAGAAAAGGATTGGGAAATGAATATGTAAAGGGATATACACTAGAGTTGGGATGAACTTTTATGCTTGTTATTTGAACTCAGCTCTCATTTGCTTTTATTCTCTTTGGTATTTATCTTCTCATATCCATTTTATCCTCTCCTGTTACCTTGACCTCACTACAACCTTGAATAAAGTCCTCATGATTTGTGTGTGCATGTGTTTTGAGTAGTGGAGAAGTAGAAGATAAGCAAGCTTATGGTAGTGTAATTTTCATGGGTTGAATTCAGTGAAATACCTACCTTTTAAACACTTGAGAGATTGAGAGGGAATCTTGTGAAGATCTATCATTCTCGATTCATGTTGAAGATACCTTACTTGTTGGTTTGAGATGTGGAGAATTGTTAACTCATGAATGTTTTGATCCTTGAACCTTTGGTTGTTCTTCTTGATTGTAAAATTTTGGACTCTTGAATGTCGTTGGAATTTAAAATTTTGTTAATCTCTTATGTCCTTGTTTTGGTCTTGAGTTTTGCCCAGGAGTGCAAAAAGCTAAGTGTGAGGGAATTTGATAAACACATATTTTATTCATTAAGAAACACTTATATTTAGTCATTTACACTCTCCATATTCTTAATTGATTGAGTTTGACATGATTTTGTGAGTTTGAGCTCAAATTGGTCCTAATTGAATATTTTCAGCATTATTGAGATTTTACACTGTTTCTGTATTTTGGTCATAACTTGAGTTCTTGATATCTGACAATCATGAATTTTATCTTGTAGGAAAGCTAAGAGGAAGCTCTACAACTTTGATGAAGAGCTCGAAGTCTGATTCAGATGTCTAGGGGACCTAAGTTTACATGGAAGTCAGAATACGGGTTCTGTCAGTAGAATCTGAACAGTGTGCACTCAAAAAATCATATCTCAAAATGTAATAATGGAGATGGGCTGAAATTTGGAAAGTGGATATTCAAGATCCAAATAAACAACTTTCATGAAGAACACATTTTGAGAAAAAGAAGTCTAATAGGTCATTTTGAGCTTGCAAGTCGGAACAGAGGTGCTGAAGTTGGGTTTGAGCAACCTACGGTATTTGGGACATATCTTGGGCTTAAGGAATCCAAATTGGACTAACCAGCTATCCATTTTATAGCCAAGACAAGGATCTACAACTTTCATGAAGAACACTTTTCGTGGTTCTGAAGTATAGTGGGTCGTTTTTGGCTTCCAAGTCAGACACGAAATTTTCGTCCTCAACCATCCACTCATCCATCCACTAATCCACTCATCCACTCACCCACTCATCCACTAACTCACCCACTCATCCACTCATACACTAATCCAACCACTTAACCACTCCACCCACTCATCCACTAATCCATCCACTAATCCATCCACTCATCCATTCATGTCCATAATTTCCCACTCACCAAAAGTCCTTTGGCATTTTTCACTAATTCAACCACTCAACCATTCCACTCACTCATCCACTAAACCAATCCACTAAACCAACCCACTAATCCATCCACTAAAACACTCCACTCACTCATCCACTCATCCACCCACTTCCCTTTGTCATTTTGTTACCTTAGACTTCTATAAAAGGCACCATTTATCATGAACAACATGTAACTCTCCTTCATTTTCTCTCAGTTTTTCTTGTGATTTCTTTCTAGCTATGTGTAACTAAACCTCCCTTGGTTAAAGGGGTGATGAAACCGCTAGTATTAATGTTGTAAACTTTGCATATTTGATTATTTCAACACAGTTATGTTTTTATTCATATATTTCTGAATCTATTGTTGGTATGAAGGTTTTTGTACTTGTTCCTACTTTCAAAGTAGTAGATCTAGGTTTATTATGCGCGGTTGCGGTAGTAGATCTAGTGGGATGTATGATGTTCATGTGGGTATAATTATCTTTGTGCTATTTGCCAGTTATAAAAGTGGTAGATCTGGGTTTATTATGCGTGTTGCGGTATTAGATCTAGAGAAATATATGTTCTAAGTAATTTAATCCCGGTGTGTGATTAGACCTTAGTGTAATTGGTTTTCTAAATCTTAATGCAATTGTTGGATAGTTGTAAGAGCGGTTGCTTTATGACTAATCAGTGATTAGGAGTTGATTTGAACGGTTGCTAAATTGGTCAACACGTAAGGAAAACAGAGATTTACTCTCACAATTGCATAAAAACATAATTGAGCATGTTGGAATAAAAAGGATATGTGGATTTACATTATCATATAAATCTAGTGGTGGATTCAATCTCTTAACCAATTTTCTTATATTGTTGATTTCAGTTTGTTTATTGTTATCTTTGAAGCTGTTCATTGTTCATCAAAACTCCAAAACCCCCCTTTTACTGTTTATTGTTAATCAGAGTCTAAATTGGGAATTGTTTAATAGTGTTAATTGAATTGGTTCTCTGTGGATCGACCCTTACTAACTACAACTAGTTGTAAGGTTTTTATTTTCTGGTGGGCCTGACAACTGATTTTTATCTTAATTTTAATCACTACATCCGCACGCATCACTCCCCTTTACTTTTGGAATCCAATTTCCATTTTAGTCTTGCCTAACTTTAACTTTTTTTCCCCCTAACATTTCTCAAACAAACAACTCAAACTATTTCTCCCCCTTTTGTCATGATAAAAAAGATGGGGCAAAATGAAGCATAGAGTCAAAGCAATATGATATATATTCAGGTTTAACATTTACATATCCTCAAGTTAAATGAACTTTTTCCATTTAAATGTGTGCTTAAGGTAGTTATCACCCTACAACAAAATTCAAAGTACTTTCTTTGGTAATAAACAAAATTCAAACTCATAAGCAAATAATCATTCAAAATAATAAGGCAAAATAGCAAATGAGTTCACAAGGGCAAAATATATTTCATTGATTAATTTGATCGAGTAACTACTTGTTTGATACCAGTTGTTACCACGTTCATATATTTATCAAAACAATAGCCAATTACATTAAGCATTTGTATTGCAAAGAATTTAACATATGCAACATATTCTTAAGAAATGAAGGGGCAAAAGCAAGTTAAAGCAGAAGCAAGAAATATGCATTTAAGTGCATTATGTGATTTTCATATAAGGCATAAATTTAGACTCAAAAGAAATTTCAGCAAAAGTATGCCATCCATAGAGTCAAATTTGGCCAAATACATTTAGTTGAGCATTCAATAAAGAAATAGAAAGAGAGCATAAGAAATAGAAAAAGAGCATAGATGATATATATATATATATATGTATATATATAACAAGGTAACTTAAACGTCGTAACCAGTTGTCAGACATTTATTCTAATACCCAGCGTAGAATTAGAAACCTAAAAAAAAAAAGATGTATTCGAATAGAGAGTCATTTATTTGAATACTCCAGATGCATATGGAAAAAGACAGATATTAGCAGGCATCAGATTATTCGAATAACTCTGTAGTTATTCGAATAGAGCAATTTGAGAAAAAGAGGAATTTGAGCTGCTGACATTTGATATTCGAATAACCACAAGGTTATTCGAATAATCCTATTAGGAAAACACATTGAACACGTACATAAATGCATTCTGAGAGAAGAAAGCTTACCCAAAGATAGTGTACTTACAAGATACATTATGGGATATTTTTATCTAAAGATTGCAAGTCCAAGCTTCATGAAAAACAAGGAGGAGAGCTTGGAATTATTTCCGGTCTTGTGCTTGTAGTAGCCACTTTCAAAATGCCACAATGAGATCTTAGCCTTCAAGCACACCTACAACACATTTTAATTTTTGGTTTTTGGTACCCAAATTTTCTTGTGTCCTTGAATGTCAGTTTTGGGTATAGTACCCTTGGGAACCCAAACTATTTTTGTTCCAATTATTATGTTAATATTTTTCCTCGCATTGCATGTTGATGCACTATGTCCTTTCTTTCCACAATAGAAACATTTAATAAAAGGACTACATGAAATACTAGAATTAACAAAGAAATTTTTATAAAATTTTTGCTGATTTTTCGGGTTATATCCTATCTCGGCTTTTTGAAAAATAACTCTTTCTCTTCCTAACAAAATATTTAAATTATCTATTCCAAAAGTGAATTTTGAAAGGGTATTCTTTAAATCTTCAATATCTTTTTCAAGCATATGACATGAAGAACAAGATGAAGATGTAGAAGCATATGAAGTACAGGTTGAGCATGCATCAATTAATCCTAATGTTTCATTTTTAATTTTTAATTCTTCTATTTCTTTATTTAAAATTAGAATTTGGTTTTCCAAAGAAGAAATTATTTTCTTAGATGAATAAATTAATTTTGTGAGCCTTATTGATTCGTCATGTAATTCTTCGAAAGCATCTTGAAGTTCATTGTAACACCCTCCATAGGGTATCACATTTTATACTAAAAACTTAAAACTTGAAGATCATTTTATAAAAGCTTTGAGTTCTAAAAGATGGATTTTAAAATTTCTTTTCATGGAAATATAAACTTACCAAAAATTAAAGGTAAAACAGAAATTAGATTGAACTGATTAATACATATATTAAATATACCACAACATTTTCAATAACAATTTAAATTATAAAATTTACAGACTCAGAGAAACAGTAGCCAACCCAATGACGGGTACTACTAATAGCACGGTAACAACACTAACGAGAAAAACCCAACATACATGCCTCGTTTCTCCACCAACTGCATCACGTTAAAAACTGGAAGATCACTCCTCGATGCCGTCACCAACTTCAGAACATTGTCTCCAATGGGTCTAAGAAACTTGCTTTGACTTCTATACGAATTTAAATAAAACAAACACAACAAAACAATACAGTAAAGAGGTGAGATCCCCTTTCATCAATACCAGTACGGTAGCAAAGAAAGATACGAATGACAAAGTCATTCCATACACACAGATATCACAAACATAGTCAGGTTATCAATTTACAAATAATTCCAATAAACACATGTTATAATAAAATGAATAGCAATAACATTACCGTGATAGATGAAATAATGGATACAATTAAATCATATAGTCACAACATACATAATATCTCAACAGTGAATATAAATGACCACATTAAAATGCAGACAAGATATGTCAATATACACAGACTTATTCCTACTCCATGGAGTTAAAAACACGGATATCAGAGAGAATGATCCGTAAAATCTATTAGTACCACGGCTGCCCAACCAAACTATTCCGCGGTCTCACGTTGCGTCTATAGCCCACAGTCACATGGCGTGGTGTAGCACACTGTCTAACGTCGTGTCACTACAGGCAATGTACTATTAGACTTTACAAGATCTCGATTAAGTATAGTGCGTGTCGAGTTCATTAGTGTGTTACCAGTTACCACGGCCCAGAGGAGCGACCAACTGTTCACAAATGGAATAATCCGCACACTAATGCCTCCAAGTTCATTCAAATTGAACCACACTATGCTTATCACACCGACAACACGATGTTATTCATCTCGTCAATCAAATCACCAATTATCAACCAAATTGGCACAAATGCATGATAAAAATTACCAGAATACCCTCAATGGTATTAAATATCTGTATTTACGGAAATGCCCTCAATGGCTTGCCCTCAATGGCAAAAATCTTAAATATACAGTACATCCCACTTGACAGTATCTGTATCTCAACATGTCCGGGTCCACCACTTTGGCCCGACAGAAAAAATTCGTTGTTCCAATTAATCACGTAGAAATTTTATCGTATTTCCATAATTCCATTGTTTTTACAAACATTTTGAAATCGCGTAAATATATTTTGCTGTTTTTGAAATCACATAGAGTTTTTCAAACGTTTTCTCAATCGCGTAAGATTTTTAAATCATTTTCTTGTCCGAATTCCTTAAAAATCACTATTCAAATAAACAAAAATAATATTTAATACATTTGAACTACGTAGAATATTTTTCATACCGTATACATTATATTGGATATCTTTTCTATCTTATTTGTTTATTTTTAACAAAAATTGACAGTATTTTTGCTTAGAAAATCTATAATAATGGTTTTCTAAGTTTTCTGTTAAAAAATCTTTTGTTTATATTACAACCATTTAATTACACTTTTGAAAACTACTAACGTGCTTCAAAACACAAAGTGAGCTCTATGTTAGCATTTTTCAAATGTTCACTGTATTTCGTATTTATAGTAAAATTCCTCTAACTTTAATTTCTAAAACTAAGTTCTTCCATTTTATTTCCCAAAGATTTATTGAAATCAAATTCTTTTGTAATTAACTACTTGATCTACCTTGGAAAATAATTTTAGAAATTAAATAGATATTATATGACATATTGGTCGAATTCCCCAAAATCCTTGCATTTGATCTTTGGATCATTTTCCATCTTCTAAATCAATGTCAAATTCATTGTATTACCTAAATTCATTAAATCATTGTTTTAGAAAATGGTTGAGAACATTTTGGTCCTCTTTTTCTTATTGAGGCCGTGAGCCCCTTTGGTGTTCTTTGAAACACTCATGCAAATCCTTATATGTTATTTACATGTTACAATAATTATCATGCATCTATGTACACATACCATATATTAAAGCAATCATAAAACACATACAAAATATTAAAGCAATCATAAAACACATACTATATATTCTAAAACTATAGACATGCTTGCACACAAAATCAAACACAATTAGGAAAAACAATAAACAACCAAGTGAATGAATCCTTATGGATTCTTCACTAAGGATTCATTCACTACAAACACATTCATTCCTCACCACCAACACATGGCTGATGAGGGTAATCTCCCTCTTACCTCTTGAAGAAACCTCCAAAGCTCCTCGTATGCCTCCTTCAAGTAAACTTTCTCCACCAAGAGTTTCTTGAAAATCAAAGAAAACATGCAATATTAATACCTAAGGCTCTAAACTAAAATAATCATGATTTTAAACCATGATTAGAACTTTGAGATGGTTAGAAATATGAAGATTAAAGAACCCTACCTTCAAGGCTTCAAACTTGAGTTTTGAAGAACAAGATAGAAAATGGATAATTCAAACTTAGGTTTCAACTACAAAGTATCTTGAGATGAAGTAAGGAAGCAAGATATAAGGTAGTTTAGAATTATAGAAGAGTGAATGATGGGTTGGAGGTGGAGGCCGTGAGGTTGAAGAAGAAAAGGAGAAAGAAAATTTGAGAGCTCTTCTTAAGAGATAGGAAGAATGAATATAAATTGAGATGGCTAATTGTAAAACACTTTCCTTCACCGAATGTGCATAGCCGTGGAAACCAAATGGAGAGCCACCAAAGTTAACTAGCTTTATGAAATTGAAATTAACTTTATTTCCTTTTTGTAATGCATGGCCATAAATCACTTTGAGAGTAAGAATGAATTGAAGTGTTGAAATTGCCTTCCTAAAGCATGCATTGCCGTAAATGCACATGAAGAGAAGCCACCAAAATTGACTTTGTCTTACTTGGTTAATTGATGAAAGATGGTAAGAATTGAATTGTAATATTTGTTTCACGAAAGGTTGTTTTGCCGTGGAATGCAACAAAGAAAAGCAATCAATATTGACTAGTCTTCATTTTGTTCACTTTAGGCTTCCTACGTGAATTTCACAAAGTGAATTGGCTATTTAGAGCAATTTGCTCTCCTCCTTCACCGTAGAACCAACAAATTTCAAGAAGTCCAAATTTGTTTAATAACTTGTTTCCTATTGGTCCTTAAAGAGTCAAACCATTATTCTTGACTAATTTTTATTGGTTGAATATTTACTAACTTGATTCCTATTGGTTGCTATTTTTGTTGACCAATTTCTATTGGTGTACACTGTATGATTTCTAGTATACTTTAACCAATGAACAATAATTACTGTTTATAAAGTCAATATCTACTGTCCAATGAGTAATAAAATATACATAGATTTTTCTCTTACTTCAGTTGGGTAGCAATTATTGTTGATCATTTTCTACTGATTGCCCTTGATGAGTCACAGAGCGAGTCATCAAAGAGAAGTTTCTAGAACACATGACTCACTACGATGAGTCAGCATGATGAGTCAGCGTAGATATTTTCTAGAATAAGTGAGTCAGCATGGCGAGTCAGCGTGCTGAGTCACTAATGGTGAGTCATGATGGTGAGTCAGCATGGTGAGTCATCAGAGAAGCTTCTGGAACAGGTGACTCACTACAGTGAGTCACAGGGCAAGTCACCGCTTCTGGAACCTTCTAGAATCTACTGAGTCACAGGTGCTGAGGTGTCACGCCACGTGTCGAGCTTCCATTGGTCCTTAGCGATGAGTCACAGCCACCAGTATTGACTAGCTCCTCATTGGTCCATGTGTAAAGCATTCGATGACTAGGCGCGCTGACGATGCGTCTTCTAGAACAGTCTAGAACATGTGAGTCACTAGGCTAGTCACCTAGGTGAGTCACCAACAATGAGTCATCATCTAGAACATTCTCGAGTGAGTGACTAGGCTTGCGTCTAGAATCATCCACTAGATATTTTTCAAGAAAAATATCTTCCAATGAATAATAAAACATACCCCGATTTTATTTATCAGATAAAATCGCAGGAAAATAAAACTTCAAAAACTATTTCCGGTTTCAGGTTTAGTAAGTTCCTCCGGCTCCGAATCAACAGTACAAAGCTTTCTGGCCAATAAAAATTTTTATTATTTTTTTTCCAGGCTCACCGCCCACACCTGTCAAACCAAAATATCGAAATATATTAATATTCAAAATATATCAAAATATCAAAAATATAATATAATATTCAAAATATCTCAAAATATCCTAAAAATATCTCAAAATTTCTAAAATATAATAAAATATTCAAAATATCTTAAAATATCTAAAATATATTAAAATATTCAAAATATCTAAAATATCATAAAAATTCACAAAAATCATATTAATTGTGAAACTCATGAAAATCAAATCAGATTAGTAAAAATAATTAAGAATTGAGAGAAAGAAATAAAATACAAAGGCTTATATATGTATCGCCCAAAATAATATTAAAATAATCAAAAACGCAAAAACTTCCAAAAATTCCTAAAAATCACAAAAATTACAAAACTCACAGAAGTCAAGTCAGATTATTCAAAATAATTCAGAATTGACCAAAACAAATAAAATACTAATTTTCGGGGTATTACAACACTCCCCTCCTAAAAAAGAATTTCGTCCTCGAAATTCGTAGTAGTCTTAGAACAATTATGGTACCACTCCTCCATCTTGTCGTCCAGTTTTCACGTTGCATCGCTGTTTCTCCTTTAGAACTTGGAGAATCATTCTGAGTTGTTCAGCATGTTCCTCACGATTTCGAGAATAGATCAAAATGTCGTTAATAAAGATAATGACAATTCAGTCTAAATAAGGACGAAAGATTTTATCCACATAATCTATGATTATTGCGAAAACATTCTCCACTTCGAACAACACCACTTGAAATTTTTCTTGCCTTTGTACCGCTTCACTCTCCTGCCTTTTGCTTTTAACAGGAAGTGTCTCACAAATCAAGTTCTCTTTTTCAACAGTACTGTATCTGATACTATGACACGATTTTAACTAAGAATATCCTTTCTTGCAATTGCAATATGTAAAAGGACATTATAAAGGTTAGAAAGAAAAGATAGTGAAACTATCCAATGTGTTACCGGACAAATCCAACAAGAAATTTGATATTGTTCGATTTTAAGAATGAATTTTTTTCAAGACACCAAAATTTTATTGAAACAATCCACAAGATACGGTTAAAGATAACCAATCCATTTATAAGATCACATCTATCTCGTGAAAGAGGTAGATAGTTTAGATTAACAAATAAGATTGTTTAAGGAACTGGAAAATAATAATAGGTTTGGTAATAAAAGCAAAAATAGACAAGTCGAAAGGTAACAAAGATATTGATAACTCTAATAAACTCACATAGTCAATTAGTCATAAAAGAATGGGTTAGACCAAAAGTACATTTCGCAATTACGACATATGAAAGATATCATGAAGGCGTAAAAAGAAAAGATGATAGAGTCATCTGATACATTACCGGACCTATCCAATGGAGAATTTGATGCGGTCCAACGAATTTAGAAGTGAACTTTTTAAGTTGAATAATTCAACTGATAAGTCTAACAGAGCAAGAAGGGTTGGAAAAATAACCAATCCATATTTTTAAATCATGTCTATTTTATGAAAGAGGTATACAAATTGAATCAACAGAAAAGATTCAATTATTTAACAAACATAAGATTGTTTAAGCAACTCAAGTCCTCAACCACATGTTTTAGCAATAGAAGTAGAAACAACCAGGTCAAAAGATAATGAAGACACAGATAACTCTAATTGACCCACACAATTATATGCCATAGAGAAATAGGTTACCCTCGGAATTATACAGTATAGTTAAAGGATCACCTTTTGTAACACAACCTTCTTTATTTAGGTCTTTAATCTAAGATGTTTTTGCTCCACTTGAAGAATCGATGCTCCGTTCTACTTAAGATATCGAAGCACGTACGTTACTAACAGATGACTTCGTCTTTGGTGGAATACACTTTCTAGCAAATGTCCGGCATCCTACACTTGAAACATATGATTCCTTTGATTGTACGGTCCCTGGTTAGATAATCTTCCCCACACTTCTGACATGTTGGTGCAGATGTCACAGTCTGACTAAACCTGCTACCACTCGCACTTTCTCCACGAGATTGTTGTTGTTGACTTCTCAATGATCACGAATACATTTTCCACTAGAATCGCCTGGCCTTACGATTTCTCCTCCTTAGGAACCAACATGATCCAACATTACGAAATCTTGTATTCTAAGATTTATTCCGACTTTATCTGATTCTAAACCTCGGTTATCGTTCCTTGCTGCTAAGCAATCTTCTGATCATGTTGCACTATTCCTTCAGCTGTTCTTTGCATTGCTTTCGTAGTTGCAGTCATATCATCGCTATCACGTCCTGCTTCCACATACGTATGTCTACCATGAGTCATGGCCTTTCTTCAAAGACGAACGAATGAAAATACAATGGAAACCGGATGTAACCATTTCAAAGAAACCTTGTCTCCTTTTGGAGTCCAAGCACAGAGAGTCACACAGCACAAACAAGACAAACCTAACCACAAACCCCAAAAGACTCTAACCGTGCTCTGATACCAACTAATGTAACACCCTCCATAGGGTATCACATTTTATACTAAAAACTTGAAGATCATTTTATAAAAGCTTTGAGTTCTAAAAGATGGATTTTAAAATTTCTTTTCATGGAAATATAAACTTACCAAAAATTATAGGTAAAACAGAAATTAGATTGAACTGATTAATACACATATTAAATATACCACAACATTTTCAATAATAATTTAAATTATAAAATTTACAGACTCAGAGACACAGTAGCCAACCCAATGACGGGTACTACTAATAGCACAGTAACAACACTAACGAGAAAAACCCAACATACATGCCTCATTTCTCCACCAACTGCATCACGTTAAAAACTGGAAGATCATTCCTCGATGCCGTCACCAGCTTCAGAACATTGCCTCCAATGGGTCTAAGAAACTTGCTTTGACTTCTATATGAATTTAAATAAAACAAACACAACAAAACAATACAGTAAAGAGGTGAGATCCCCTTTCATCAATACCAGTATGGTAGCAAAGAAAGATACGAATGACAAAGTCATTCCATACACACAGATATCACAAATATAGTCATGTTATCAATTTACAAATAATTCCAATAAACACATGTTATAATAAAATGAATAGCAATAACATTACCGTGATAGATGAAATAATGGATAGAATTGAATCATATAGTCACAACATACATAATATCTCAACAGTGAATATAAATGACCATATTAAAATGCAGACAAGATATGTCAATATACACAGACTTATTCCTACTCCATGGAGTTAACAACACGGATATCAGAGAGAATGATCCGTAAAATCTATTAGTACCACGGCTGCCCAACCAAACTATTCTGCAGTCTCACGTTGCGTCTATAGCCCACAGTCACATGGCGTGGTGTAGCACATTGTCTAACGTCATGTTACTACAGGCAATGTACTATTAGACTTTACAAGATCTCGATTAAGTATAGTGCGTGTCGAGTTCATTAGTGTGTTACCAGTTACCACGGCCCAGAGGAGCGACCAACTATCCACAAATGGAATAATCCGCACACTAATGCCTCCAAGTTCATTCAAATTGAACCACACTACGCTTATCACACCGACAACACGATGTTATTCATCTCATCAATCAAATCACCAATTATCAACCAAATTAGCACAAATGCATGATAAAAATTACCAGAATACCCTCAATGGTATTAAATATTCGTATTTACGAAAATGCCCTCAATGGCTTGCCCTCAATGGCAAAAATCTCAAATATGCCCTCAATGGCAAAAATCTCAAATATACAGTACGTCCTACTTGACAGTATCTGTATCTCAATATGTCCAGGTCCACCACTTTGGCCCGACAGTAAAAATTTGTTGTTCCAATTAATCGCGTAGAAATTTTATCGTATTTTCACAATTCCATCGTTTTTACAAATATTTTGAAATCGCGTAAATATATTTTGCTGTTTTTGAAATCGCGTAGAGTTTTTCAAACGTTTTCTCAATCGCGTAAGATTTTTAAATCATTTTCTTGTTCGAATTCCTTAAAAATCACTATTCAAATAAACAAAAATAATATTTAATACATTTGAACTACGTAGAATATTTTTCATATTGTATACATTATATTGGATATCTTTTCTATCTTATTTGTTTATTTTTAACAAAAATTGACAGTATTTTTGCTTAGAAAATCTATAATAATGGTTTTCTAGGTTTTCTGTTAAAAATTCTTTTTGTTTATATTACAACCATTTAATTACACTTTTGAAAACTACTAACGTGCTTCAAAACACAAAGTGAGCTCTATGTTAGCATTTTTCAAATGTTCACTATATTTCGTATTTATAGTAAAATTCCTCTAACTTTAATTTCTAAAACTAAGTTCTTCCATTTTATTTCCCAAAGATTTATTGAAATCAAATTCTTTTGTAATTAACTACTTGATCTACCTTGGAAAATAATTTTAGAAATTAAATATATATTATATGACATATTGGTCGAATTCCCCAAAATCCTTGCATTTGATCTTTGGATCATTTTCCATCTTCTAAATCAATGTCAAATTCATTGTATTACCTAAATTCATTAAATCATTGTTTTAGAAAATGGTTGAGAACATTTTGGTCCTCTTTTTCTTATTGAGGCCGTGAGCCCCTTTGGTGTTCTTTGGAACACTCATGCAAATCCTTATATGTTATTTACATGTTACAATAATTATCATGCATCTATGTACACATACCATATATTAAAGCAATCATAAAACACATACAAAATATTAAAGCAATCATAAAACACATACTATATATTCTAAAACTATAGACATGCTTGCACACAAAATCAAACACAATTAGGAAAAACAATAAACAACCAAGTGAATGAATCCTTATGGATTCTTCACTACAAACACATTCATTCCTCACCACCAACACATGGCTGATGAGGGTAATCTCCCTCTTACCTCTTGAAGAAACCTCCAAAGCTCCTCGTATGCCTCCTTCAAGTAAACTTTCTCCACCAAGAGTTTCTTGAAAATCAAAGAAAACATGCAATATTAATACCTAAGGCTCTAAACTAAAATAATCATGGATTAAAATCATGATTAGAACTTTGAGATGGATAGAAACATGAAGATTAAAGAACCCTACCTTCAAGGCTTTAAACTTGAGTTTTGAAGAACAAGATAGAAAATGGATAATTCAAACTTAGGTTTCAACTACAAAGTATCTTGAGATAAAGTAAGGAAGCAAGATATAAGGTAGTTTAGACTTACAGAAGAGTGAATGATGGGTTGGAGGTGGAGGCCGTGAGGTTGAAGAAGAAAAGGAGAAAGAAAATTTGAGAGCTCTTCTTAAGAGATAGGAAGAATGAATATAAATTGAGATGGCTAATAGTAAAACACTTTCCTTCACCAAATGTGCATAGCCGTGGAAACCAAATGGAGAGCCACCAAAGTTAACTAGCTTTATGAAATTGAAATTAACTTTATTTCCTTTTTGTAATGCATAGTCGTAAATCACTTTGAGAGTAAGAATGAACTGAAGTGTTGAAATTGCCTTCCTAAAGCATGCATTGCCGTAAATGCACATGAAGAGAAGCCACCAAAATTGACTTTATCTTACTTGGTTAATTGATGAAAGATGGTAAGAACTGAATTGTAATATTTGTTTCACAAAGGGTTGCTTTGCCGTGGAATGCAACAAAGAAAAGCAATCAATATTGACTAGTCTTCATTTTGTTCACTTTAGGCTTCCTACGTGAATTTCACAAAGTGAATTGGCTATTTAGAGTAATTTGCTCTCCTCCTTCACCGTAGAACCAACAAATTTCAAGAAGTCCAAATTTGTTTAATAACTTGTTTCCTATTGGTCCTTAAAGAGTCAAGCCATTATTCTTGACCAATTTTTATTGGTTGAATATTTACTAACTTGATTCCTATTGGTTGCTATTTTTGTTGACCAATTTCTATTGGTGTACACTGTATGATTTCTAGTATACTTTAACCAATGAACAATAATTATTGTTTATAAAGTCAATATCTATTGCCCAATGAGTAATAAAATATATATAGATTTTTCTCTTACTTCAGTTGCGTAGCAACTATTGTTGATCATTTTCTACTGATTGCCCTTGATGACTCACAAAGCGAGTCATCAAAGAGAAGTTTCTAGAACATGTGACTCACTATGATGAGTCAGCGTAGATATTTTCTAGAATAAGTGAGTCAGCATGGCGAGTCAGCGTGCTGAGTCACTAATGGTGAGTCATGATGCTGAGTCAACATGGTGAGTTGTTAGAGAAGCTTCTGGAACAGGTGACTCACTACAGTGAGTCACAGGGTGAGTCACCGCTTCTGGAACCTTCTAGAATCTACTGAGTCACAAGTGCTGAGGTGTCACGCCACGTGTCGAGCTTCCATTGGTCCTTAGCGATGAGTCACAGCCACCAATATTGACTAGCTCCTCATTGGTCCACGTGTAAAGCATTCGATGACTAGGCGCGCTGACGATGCGTCTTCTAGAATAGTCTAGAACATGTGAGTCACTAGGCTAGTCACCTAGGTGAGTCACCAACAATGAGTCATCATCTAGAACATTCTAGAGTGAGTGACTAGGTTTGCGTCTAGAATCATCCACTAGATATTTTTCAAGAAAAATATCTTCCAATGAATAATAAAATATACCCTGATTTTATTTATCAGATAAAATCGCAGGAAAATAAAACTTCAAAAACTATTTTCGGTTTCGGGTTTAGTAAGTTCCTCCGGCTCCGAATCAACAGTACAAAGTTTTCTGGCCAATAAAAATTTTTATTATTTTTTTTCCAAGCCCGCCCCGGGCCCACATACAGCCCAAAATATCAGAAATATATTAATATTCAAAATATATCAAAATATCAAAAATATAATATAATATTCAAAATATCTCAAAATATCCTAAAAATATCTCAAAATTTCTAAAATATAATAAAATATTCAAAATATCTTAAAATATCTAAAATATATTAAAATATTCAAAATATCTAAAATATCTTAAAAATTCACAAAAATCATATTAATTGTGAAACTCATGAAAATCAAATCAGATTAGTAAAAATAATTAAGAATTGAGAGAAAGAAATAAAAAATACGGGCGCTTATATATATACCGCCCAAAATAATATTAAAATAATAAAAAACGCTAAAAACTTCCAAAAATTCCTAAAAATCACAAAAATTACAAAACTCACAGAAGTCAAGTCAGATTATTCAAAATAATTCAGAATTGACCAAAACAAATAAAATACTAATTTTCGGGGTGTTACATTCATCATAAGAAGGAGATAAGTCAAAGTTAGAAATTACCTCATTGTCGCTTTCTTCTTCTTCTTCTTCTCCTTGGCCATAAGACATAGATGGGCTTCTTTGCTATCTGAACTATCAGTTAAGTCCATGTCGTTGTCATCCCATGCTATGTAGGCTCTTCTTCCCTTTCTTTCCTTGAAGGGTTTCCTTTCAAATTTCTCCATTTTCTTTTTGAAAGTTGGGCACTCCATCTTCATGTGTCCAAGTTTACCACACTCGTAGTAAGTTAGAATTGATGACACTTTGCTTTGAGTTTCCTTTTTCTTGAGAAATTTTCTAAATTTTCTTACCAAAAGGTTGAGGTTTTCTTCATTTAGTTCTGTGCCTTCTCCATCATCATTATCACCATCATTATCATTGGTTGAGGAATTGGCTTTGAATGCAATTCTCTTTTTCTTCTTATCATTGTCTTCACTTTGATCAAGTTTGTTGAGTTTTAATTTGTGCTCTTGAAGTTTTCCAAATAGGGTCGCAAGAGTCATAATTGCCAAATTTCTTGACTCTGAAATAGCTGTGACCTTAGGCTGCCAAATCCTGCTCAAACAACTCAACACTTTGTTAATAAGATCTTCGTTAGAAAAATTCTTTCCTAATAATGCAAGATGATTTACAATGTGGGAGAACCTCTTTTGTATTTCTTGAATGCTTTCTCCTTGGTTCATTGTAAATAATTCATATTCACGAGTTAGAGAATTGATTCTCGATCTCTTAACTTCACTAGTACCCTCATGGGTAACTTGTAAAGTATCTCACATTTCTTTAGCAGTTTTGCAATTTGAAATTCTAAAAAATTCATCATACCCTAAAGCTATGGTAATGATGTTTTTGGCTTTTAAATTATATTGAACTTTTCTTTTAGCATCATTAGACCATTCACTTCTTTGTTTTTCAATCTTTATACCATTGACCTCTTGTAAAGGTATAAATGTATCATTTTCGATAGCATCCCACACATCTAGATCAATAGCTTCGATGAAAATTTTCATTCTTTCCTTCCAATATGCATAACCATCCCCATTGAAAAAGGGTGGTCGGTTTATAGAAGTTCCTTCTGAAAAACCATTTGATGCAGCCATGTACTCTTGAAGTGGCTAAGCTCTTTATACAAGAGTCTAGCTCTGATACCACTTGTTACCAAGTGGCTTCCAGTACTCAAGAAGGGGGGGTGAATTGAGTAATAAAAACTTTTCACAAAAGCGTAAACAAATAAAATATTAAAATGGCATGAAATAAAGGAAGAGAAGAAGAACAACCAATAAATAAATTACAAGAGATAATAAATTGAATGCAGATAAATAAAAGATTAAGGATAAGAAAAGCAGGCACGATATTTATCCTGGTTCGACCACCAACCACTTGTGGCCTACGTCCAGTCTTCGAAACACAATTTAAGATTTTTCACTATTCAATACAAGCTTAAAACAGGTGCTTGCGACCTTTACAAAACTGAGCACTCCTCACACCTTGGGATACCTCACCCTTGTGCTTAAGTCTCAAAATAGGAATACCTCACCCTATTCACTAGAGAGATACCTCACCCCCTTTGAAGGGTACCTCACATTCTTTACAACAAGGGATACCTCACCCTTTTACTGAGGGATACCTCACCCTCACAAATAACCAGAATATAGACGAAGAGAAACTCTCACAAAGAGTAAATATTACAATTTGAAGCACTAAGAAGCTCTCTTAGGATATCTCAAAGTTTTGGCGAATAGAGCATAGAAAATATGAGAAAATAAGTAAATCACGTTTTAGCACAAGCAAAAATAATTCAGATGGTTAGGCAACCTTCAGAAGAGACCCAAGGTCTCTATTTATAGAGCAATGAAGAAAAGAACCATTGGGTGCCATTAAAGCCATAATAAATGCAGAGACGTTGGCTGCCTTTTTCAAAAACTAAAACAGAGCCTCGTGGTTTATTCGAATACCATTAGGGTTATTCGAATACCACTGATTTAAAAAGCTTGTGAAAAGTAGTTCTGAAGAAGGTTATTCGAATACCTTTTATGTTATTTGAATACCTCTATTAAAAGAAGTTTTCTGTGAAATATATCTATTCGAATAATTATTGAGTTATTCGAATAACTTATTTAGAAAAACTGATTTGGAAAACTTCATATTCGAATACCTGATGTGCTATTCGAATAACACTTTTGAAAACAGAAAACGTTTGAAGATTAAAACATGTTTATTTGAATACCACAGGCTCTATTCGAATACCCTTGTTAAAAAAACCATTTGAAAGACCTTTAGAAAACTGCCCAGGTGATTTCCGAATTTCTAAAATCTTTTGATCTTTCAAAAACCATATTAAAACTTTAGTTTAATTTAAGAGAAACAATTTTTTAGATCTTTTAAAACAAAAAATGAGATATCCAATACAAGCTCCATACAAAGAAATTCTAAGTCCTAAAGCTAATCTTTGAAGATCTTTGGACTTGGTCTTCTCATCATCTTCATGTTTGTTATCATCAAAACTATTATTCATGTCAACTAGCTAATTACATAAATTATGTGATTATCAGCGACTCCACTGGGGATTTTTTGGAGAGTCAGGTCTATTGTTATTAGTTGTGCTAATTATTAATAATCTCTATTTATTTATTTTACCCCTTGTTTTGTCCTTGTTTTGTTTTTTGTTATTTATAAATGAATTGTATTTAGTACTTTTATATAAATATTTGATAGCATTATCCTATGTATATTTTGACTTGTATATATATTTTATACTTAATTGTTGAAACCCTATGGTAGATGATTGTTGGCTGGCTGTTGTATATATGTTTTTGTAGGTTGTGGGGTAATTTTAGTTTTTTAAATTTTTTGTACAGGTTTGTATGCTCCCTCACACACGTCACTATCACTTACCTCACACACTTTTTTGGGCTCTATACCCGATTCTGTACGAACCCGAGGAATAGGAGGGGTCTCGACTTTTGTTATTGAGGGGCTTCATGCTCACTTGACATTGGTTAAGACACCACTCAGATTGTTACCAATATCATGGACTAGTTATATTGAGAGGGTTTATTCTTACTTGTGATTAATTCATGAATTGGGTCCTTATCTTTCGAGATAGGAGCAATCTAGGGAGCATGACTTTTTAGAAGTTTAGACCTATCCCAAAAACCTTGCATTGATAGATTGAACATAGTGGCTGCCAAAATTAGAGTCACGACCTTAAGGAAACTCAACATTTAGGTTTCACATGACTAGGGCACAAAGGGAACGTATTTCTTCTTTATCTATTCATTTCTCATTCATTCTTACATTGTTTTAAAACAAATTAGCAAAGAAGAAGAAGAAGAAGAAGAAGAAGAAGAAGAAGAAGAAGAAGAAAAATACATCATCTTGTATTTTCTTGACATTTCCTTGTATTCTTAAAAAAATGTCTTTCATTTTCACGACATTCCTAGCATTTTCTTAAAAAATAAAATAAAATAATGCATTAGCTTGCATTTTCATTCATTCTTGCATAAAGGAAAAAAAATTAGTAAAAGAAAATATCTTTCATTTTCATGGTATTCATAGCATTTTTTTAAAAAAATAAAGATTAAAAAAACATATATATACATCACCTTGCATTTTCATAGCATCCTTAGCATTCTAAAAAAAAACTTTGCATTTTCATGGCATTTTCTGGTTTGATTACATTTTTTTACTTTTTGTAGGGTGAGTTTCCTTAGTAATGTGGAAAGATTATTACTCATCAATAGCAAGGAATGGAAGAGGTATGTCAAGGGCAAGCACTAGCAATGCAGTTGATCTTAAGAGAAATATGAAGATTATAGTTAGTGGCGGTAATTTGAGGCGCGTGAAGGATATTACTCAACAGATGACTCCTAAAGTTCGATCAGAATTCTCAAATAATTATGGGCAGATCCTGGATTTGTTGCGCATTACAGTTGAAGAGCCTATCTTGAGTGGCCTTGCTCAATTTTGAAATTGTTCTCTGAAATGTTTTGAGCTGCCCAACTTAGATATTGCACCGACTATAGAAGAGTATGCTATCATGTTGAGGCTCCCAATGAGCAAACACCCGAATGTGTATCTTTATGGAGGGAATTATGTGTCAGAAGGAAAGATAGCAAAACTGATAGGGGTTCAAACAAATCAATTAGGCATGGAAAAAAGAGGAGGAACATAAGGTTTGAAGAAGAATTACCTGGAAGCACATCTTGAGCTTCTAGCACAACAGGGAAAGTGGGATCTTTTTAACAAAACATTGGTGCTAACTATCTTTGGGTTAATGCTATTCCCATTTACCTCAGATGTAGTGGACCAAGCAGCAATAAATGCTTTCTTCAAGTTCGAGAATTATACGGCAAATCCAATTCCCATTATTTTTGCTAATACTTTTTTGACCATGGAAATTTTCCATAAAAAAGGAGGAGGGATGATTCGATGTTCTCCACATATGTTGTATGTTAGGATCATGACGCACATGGATGTGCATAATCGCCTGGGCCGCCTACCTGACCCATTAAGGAATTTCGGTCGCATACTAGTGAAGCAATAGAAAGCCCATGAATGGAAAAATGAGTTCATGAAGATGGGATCTGATTCTTTCAAATGAGTATGCACTTGGTATCATGGGAAAAAGATAGTTCTCAGTTGTGGCAACTTTTCTAATATTCATTTAATGGGCGTGAGAGGTTGTATATCCTTTGCACTGGTCTTAGTGCTCAGACAGCTCCAATGGACTCCGCACGTGCCCAACAAAGCACAAGTTAGAGGGCTTAACTTTTTATATGGGAAAGATGGAAGCACTACCAAGTAAGAAAAGAAGGTCAGGGACGCTTGGAAAAATATTCATAGGGCAGGGGTAAAAGAGTTAGGAAAACATATGGTAATTCATACTCCTGAGTACTTACAGTGCAGAGAAGCAAGGAAAGTGCAAAATAGTACCCCTCGGACGGTGCTAAGCGAGGAAGACCACTCCCAGGTTATATCTCAGATGACCACCTAGATAGAGAAGTTGAAAGTGCAAATGCAGTTTTTGGAACAAGGGAAATAAGCCGTTGAGTTAAAAGTTATCATCCATACAAGCTGATGTCAGAAGTTAGTCAGCAAGATTGAAGGCTTAAAGGATGCATAAGCTAATGTTGCTGAAGCCCCAAGCCGCGTAAAAAAGGCAAGGAAAGAAAAAGAGGTAGAATTAAGTAGGACCACCCTAGTAGTCCAAGAGTTACAGGTGAAGGTAAGTGCTCAAGAAGAAATGATAAAGAAGATTTTGCAAGGAAAAGAAGAATTGGAAGCAAACACTAGAGCACAAGATCAAAGAATACAAGCCCTGCAAGAAGCTCTGATTGAAGTGACACAATGCTCTGATCAAAGACAAATGTTGGCTACAGAATATTATGACTCACTCAAGAAAGTAAATAGGAGAACGAGATGTTTGGAGCTAAAAATTCAAGAGCTAGAGCAAAAAAAAAAGAGCAATGGAGACTTGAAGCCCAAAAGCAACGGACGCAAAAAGAAGAAAGTGAGGAAGTGTAGCAATAGGTAGCTCAAAATGAAAGGGCTAAAAAAGAAGAATGAATAAAGAAATATGAAGGCATGTTTGACAACTTGCAATATCAAACTGCGCAACTAGTTGATTATTTTGAAGAAGCAGACCTTTAGATTCGCCTGAACCCATTGTTACGGCTACCACAAAAAAATAACCGAGTTTATGAAGTATTGTCGAGGTCTTGCTAAGGGTCTTAGGAAGAAACTAACAAAGTTGTTAATGTAAGGAGACTAAGACCTTGTACTGATGAAATTTGAAATGAATATGAATGACCAATTGTAGTTTTTTGCTTCAAATGTTAATTTTACTATTCTTTACCCAGACACTATTTCATTGAGGGGTGAATTCTCCCTTGAATAGATTGTCAACCGTGCTTTCACCCTGAGACAATTCATCATTTAGTGAAAGTACGGGAAGCTTGGTATTCAGTGAAAGAATAATTGCATTGCCTGTGAATGTCTAAGAAGATAGCACTCATTGAGGAGAGAATACTCCCTTGGGGTTGTTGTCAACCATATTCTTGCCTAAGGGATGATAAACCCGCAGTGTTGAGGCTAAGATCCTGCCTTGCTATTAAATGTCCGTGCTGATTTTTTCATAATCGCCAAGCATCCTCACAATAACGCTAACCTTTTCTTTCTATTTTTTTTATGTTGTTTTGTTTTAATAAATTGATTTGGTTCAAGAATCACTGCGCGACCTAGGAAAGAAGAGACCAATCAAACTCAAGTTTACAATATTAGATCTCGGACCAGAATGGCTGCTAATAATCCTAAAGCAGGGAGGTCGATGAGATGACAAGGAGGATGAATGACATGTCAGAAACCCAAGCAAGGTTGGAGGCAATATTACAAGATGTGAGGGAATCTCTCTGCTTAATCAATGGAAATAGAAGTGCAAATGAAGTTGAAGCATATGCAAATATGTCATCGATAACTACTCCAATATTCTCGTCTGTAACATCAGGCATTACTACTGGGATCCATGACCAATCACCTCAAACGACATCGATAGTCATGCCTATTGGGGAGGGGTATCGCTCCTTGGAAGGCGCTCATAATGAAATTCTTGGTTATGCTGGCCCTACTTGGGAACAACCTCATGTGTCTGTTTTAGGGCAAGCAACAATGCCTTACTCTGGGAATAACAACGTCATGACCAAGAAGGATAAGATGAAGTAGGAATGGATGGAGAAAATGGAGGAACAAATCAAAGCAATCAAGGGCCCCAATGCTTATGGACCGCTTAGAATAGAAGAACTGTATCCTACCACAGATGTAATAATCCCCAAAGACTTCAAGATTCCTAATTTTATGAAGTATGATGGGAGTGGCAACCCTCGGTTTCATTTGATCAGTTATGGGACCAAGATGGTTGTTTGGTCTAGGGATGATAAGTTCTCATTAGCTTTTTCCATGAGAGTTTCAAAGATCCCGCTTTGGAGTGGTATGGTATCTTCAATTAGATCGCTCTAAAATTTTGCGTTGGATGGAGTTGGCTGATCTATTCATGGACCAATACAAATTCAATCTGGATACAACTCTAACCTGGGAACAATTGAACTCAATGCAGAAAGGAAATGAGGAACCATTCAAACAATATGCATAGAGGTGGAGAGCTTTGGCAACTCATGTTTAGCCCCCATTGACATTATCTGAAATGTGTTCGTACTTCATGGGGACCTTGGGAAACCTTTTTATTGGGACAATGGATGGAGCACCCTACAAAGATTTTGATGACTTGATAACTGCAGGAGAGAAGATTGAAATTTTGGTCAAAGCTGGGAAGTTGCCAATGAGCAATACAGAGAACACTACTTTTAAGAAGGGATTCCAACCGAAAAAGAAAGAACATGAGGTGAACTATATCCAACGCCAACAAACCTTCAAACCTCGATATCCCCTATAAAATCCAAGTCATCAACCACCATATAACCCTAACCCTTACTTTCCATACGAAACACCTACACCTCCTTATTGCCCATCCCACCGAAATGCTGCCAACCGCAAACATCACTCCAACCCCACAATTTCAAATTAACAATGTTCCCACACCGCAACCATATGCACCAACTCATTGAACCTATGCCTGATACCCACCTATACCTTTGCAAAATTACCCAAATCACCAACAACCTCGACCAAGTTTTCAAAATCAAGGTCGCTTTCATCCCCAAAACCTACCCCCTTTCCCAAGATTGTTCATTTCGAATACAGACCAATTCCAAAGGCTGTTTGATGCTCACCTCATTTCGGGTAATCCTATACGTCCCTTAGAACCACAATTCTCAGCATGGTACAACCCAAATTCAACTTGCAAATACCACATGGATATCTCAGGACATTCAATTGAAGATTGTGAGGCTTTCAAGACTGCAGTAAGGAAGTTAATTCCTTACGGGAAGCTTGACATCCAAGAGGAGGTTGGACTGTGGTAAATGCTTTAGAGATGAAAGGATCTTCCATAAGAAAGGTCATGAGCTTGCGTATACCGATGACAAGAATATTCGAGGGGTTGAAGAAAGCTAGTTACAGTATCACTGCACCAGTAACCACGATGAAAGAAGAGGAAAAACACTAAAAAGAGTCAAATTATGCTTATCATTGTGAGGGAATGGAAAATGATATTGAGGATTGTTGGGACTTCAAGGTTCGAGTCCAAGGATTGCTCACTTTAAGAGTAATATAAGCCAGAAAAGGGGTAGCTTCATCTAAGAGGTGAAAGTGGTTGAACGCTTTGTGCTTAAGGTACCACCTTTCAACCAAGCCTCGGCACCAGGGAAAGTAGTAGTGATAGTCAAGAAGCCAATGTCATTTGCTTACAGTGATACCCACATAGTGCCATGGAATTATAAAGCCAAGGTGGAGACAAAGGGAGTCAGGGAAGAGACTTCAAAGGCTCGAGTTGCTGAAATACACCAGGATGAAGAGTCTGTGACTAATATAGTTATAACCTAGTAGAAGTAGAGAAGAATAAAAATATTAAATAATGGAGCAGGGAGGAAACCTCAAAAGAAGAGGAGAAAGGGAAGGATGAGGAAGAAGAGTTCTTAAAAATAATGAAGCAAAGCGAATATGACGTGATGGAACAGTTGAAGAAGACTCCAGCTAGAATATCTCTATTATCACTCGTCTTGATATCTGAGATGCATCGGAAGGCATTATTGAGAGTTCTGAATGAGGCCTATGTTAAGCCCGATGTTACCCCTGAAAATGTTGTTAACATGGTGGACTCGGTGAAACGTGTCAATATGATCACATTTATTGATGAAGAGATTATCTCTCAGTTTAAGAAAAATCCACGGGCTTTGCACATAACCCTTAAATGCAAAGGGTATATAGTTGCAAAGGTTTTGATTGATGAGGGGTCTGCACTGAATATCCTACCTAGGTCGACTCTGACCTCATTATCAATAAGTGAGGATGAATTGTCAACTCGAGAAATGGTGGTGCGAGCCTTTGATGGAAATAAGAGAGGCATTATAGGAGAGATGATGTTGCCGCTAGAGATTGGTCCAAGTAATTTTCAAGTATTGTTCCAAGTCATGGATATTGAGCCTGGCTATACCATGCTCCTGGGGAGACCATGGATCCATATCGTTGGTGCTGTTCCTTCCACCCTGCATCAGAATGTTAAATACATTGAGAATGGGCCGGTCATCACCATACATGGAGAGGAAGAAATTAAGCTGTGAAAACCAGTTTCAGTGCCGTATGTGGAGAGTGCAGAAAAGAGGAGGAGAATCTGTGGCATAGTTTTGAAGTAGTTGGGACTGGATTTTGTAAGGATGAATCTCCGACGCAGAGTGTGAATCAGGTGGTGGCCCGGATTATGGCTAATAGTGGATACTATGAAGGAAAAAGGCTTAGGCTCACAATTACAAGGTACTCGGTCACTGGTGTCATTCCTAGAAAAGTTAGACAAGTTTGGGCTGGGGTACAAAATATCTCTAGAGGAAAGAATAGGGAGCATGGCTCTTGCAAAGAAGAATAATAAGGGCAAGATGAAGCATATTCCCCACCTGAGGGAAACATTCTCAACACCAACCGAGATAATCCTGTCTGGAGAAGTCTTTCACCCTCGATGTCATCTCACTATTAGTGCATTGCATGAAGAAGGCCCAGAAGAGTGTGAGGTAATCTATCTTTTTACTGATGAGGAGCCGCTGAAGAACTAGCAATCTGAACTAATGATTGATGTGATGGTTTCGAAGTAAATGTCTAGTCATATTGTACTAATCAGATATTTAATGCTAGCTGTTTTGAGCTTATGATTTATGTTATTTGAGACATTGATTAAATGAATTTGCATGAATATTCAACATTCCTCCTCGTTACACCTTTGACTTATCTTTTTGCATTTACTAGTTTTCTTTTTACATTTTTGTATAATATCATGTTCTTCCTTTGTCATTTCTACTCCATTTTGCCTTTCCAACTGCACATAAATTACTTTCCAGGGATCTATGTCTTATAAAAGATTCACCTCGTGAAAGGGATCTTGGAAATTCATCAATTGATTCCCTTGCGATGTTTGATGAACAAGACCCTAGATTTGATGAAGATGGAGAAGTTGCTGAAGATTTTGCAAAATTACTAGAGTATTCAAAGAAGAGATTTGATTTGAATGGCAAGGAAGCAGAAGTAATCAACATGGGGAAAAAGGAAGAGAAAAAGGAATTGAAAGTAGTGGAAAATCCTGAGTTTGAAGAAATGATCACACTATTCAAAGAGTATATGGATGTATTTGCTTGGTCTTATCGGGATATGCCTGGCATAGATCTAGAGATAGCCTCTCATAAAATACCACTATATCCAAATGTCGAGGCAAAGAAATAGAAGTTAAGGAGCATACATCTTGATATGTTCCTGAAAATCAAGGAAGAAGTGACTAACCAGCTAGAAGCAGGATTTGTGGAAGTGTCAAGACGCCCAGAGTGGGTAGCCAATATTGTGCCTGTGCCTAAGAAAGATGGAAAAGTCAGAATGTGTGTGGACTATAGGGATCTGAATAAGGCCAGTCCAAAAGATGATTTCCCACTCCCTTATATTGATGTTCTAGTTGATAACACTGCTAAGAATCACATGTTTTCATTCATGGATGGATACTCAGGGTATAATCAAATTCCCATGGATGTCAATGACAAAGAAAAAACCACTTTCATTACTCTTTGGGGAATGTTTTACTACAAGGTGATGCCATTTAGATTAAGGAATATTGGGGCTACTTATCAACGTGCTATGGTTGCATTGTTTCATGACATGATGCACAAGGAGATTGAAGTATATGTGGATGATATAGTTGCCAAGTCTAAAAAAAGGGAACGTCATGTGGTAGTTTTACGTAAGTTGTTTGAAAGACTCAGAAAGTACAAGCTAAGGTTGAATCCTACTAAATGTGTTTTTGGAGCATCTATTAGAAAATTACTCAGGTTCATCGTTAGCAGAGAAGGGATAAAGATGGATCTAGATAAGGTGAAAGCAATACAAGAGATGTCTGCTTCTAAGACAGAGCATGAAGTGAGAAGTTTTCTCAGGAGACTTAACTACATTGTTAGATTCATTACTAACTTGACCAACACTTGTGAGCCTATATTCAAGCTGTTGAAGAAGCATCAGCTGAGTGAATGGGATAAGGAATGTTAAGGAGCTTTTGATAAGATAAAGGCTTATTTAATAAATCCTCCTGTGTTGGTACCCCCTACGTCGGGTCATCCTCTAATTTTATACCTAACTATACTACCAACCTCGATGGGGGCAATATTAGGGCATCATGATGAATAAAGAAAGAAGGAGCAGGCAATTAATTATCTAAGTAAGAAGTTTAATGACTGTGAAGCTCATTACATGGCTATTGAGAAGACTTGTTGTGCTCTAGTATGGACCTCAAAGTGGCTAAGACAATACATGCTGTATTACACCACTTGGTTAATCTCCCGAATAGACCCTTTGACATACATATTTGAAAGTCCTCATGTTTCATTTAGGGTTTCAAAATGGTAGGCGATGTTATCAGAATTTGACATCAAGTACATGACTCAGAAATCCGTCAAAGGAAGTGTAATTACTGATCACTTACCTAAAAACCCTCTTAAGGGTGGACAACTAGTAACATCCAAGTTCCTTGACGGAGAAACACTGATGGCAGAAGGAGAAGAAGAAAGAGAGGAGCCTGCTTGGAAGATGTATTTTGATGGAGCAGTCAACATGTATGGTAGTGGTATAGGAGCCATAGTGATTTCACCAACTGGAAATCAATACCCAGTTGCTATCAAGCTGGATTTTGAGTGTACCAATAATGTTGCTGAATATAAGGCCTATGCTACTGGTTTACAAGTTGCAATCGACTTGGGGATCAAGCAACTAAAAGTGTTTGGAGATTCAACACTCATCATTTATCAGGTAAACGGTGAATGGCAAACAAGAGACCCAAAGTTGGTGCCTTACCAAAAGTATTTGACCTAGTTAATTGAGAAGTTTGATGAGGTGACCTTTTCTCATTTAACTCGAGACAAGAATCAGTTTGCATCTGCCTTGGCCACTTTAGCTGTAATGACCAAGTTGGATATTCATAATAATGTCCAACCTATCCAAGTGAAGATGCACAATGAGCCTACGCATTGTGCCAATGTGGAAGGTGAGCAAGATGGTAAACCTTGGTATTATGATATCAAGCAGTACATTTAGCATAGAGAATACCCAACTGGGACAAATGAGGTGAATAAGAAGACTATTCGTTGGTTGGCCATGACATTTTTCTTGAACGGGGAGGTTTTGTACAAAAGAAGTCATGATGACTCTTTGCTTAGATGTGTGGATGCTCATGAAGCTCGTTTAATCTTGATTGAAGTCCATGAAGGAATTTGTGGGACTCATGCCAATGGTTATATGATGGCACGAAAAATTCTAAGGAGTGGTTATTATTGGTCCACCATGGAAACAATTTGCATAGAATATGTACGAAAGTGTAAAAAATGCCAGATATATGCAGATCGGGTCAATGCACCCCCATTTCCCTTACACAGTTTGGTATCTCCATGGCCTTTTTTGATGTGAGGAATAGATGTCATCAGACCTATTAACCCCAAAGTTTCTAATGATCATCGCTTCATTTTAGTGACGATTGACTATTTCACCAAGTGGGTAGAAGCTTCCTCTTATGCCAATATCACTCAAAAAGTGTTTTATTTCTCAAAAAGGATATTATTTGCAGATATGAAATTTCAAAAAGGATAATCACAGATAACGCTACTAATCTCAACGGTGCTGAGATTCAGAAGTTTTGTGAATGTTTCAAAATCAAGCATCATAATTCAGCTCCTTACAGGCCTGAAATGAATGGTGCAGTTGAGGCAACAAACAAGAATGTTAAGAAAATTGTTCCTAAAATGGTAGTGAATTATGAAGATTAGCATGAAATGTTACCCTATGCTTTGCACGTGTATCGTACCAATATACGATTGAGCACTAGGGCAACACCTTTCTCTTTGGTGTATGGGATGAAGGCTGTCTCTCTTATAGAAATTGAGATTCCTTCTCTAAGGGTTTTGATGGAAGTAGAGTTGGAGGAATCTGAATGGGTAAAGACTTGATATGAGCAGTTGAATATGATAGAAGAGAAAAGACTGGCAGCTATTTGTCATGGACAATTGTATCGAAGCAAAATAACCAGAGCCTTTAACAAGAAAGTTTGGCCCAAAGAATTTTGTTTAGGAGATTTGATTTTGAAGAAAATTCTTCCTAACCAGGAGGATGCCAGAGGAAAATGGGCTCCGAATTATGAAGGCCCTTACATAGTTAAACAAGCATTTTCAAGAGAAGTGTTAATTTTACAAAATATGGATGGAGAAGAATTGTCAAGGCCCGTGAATACTGATGTTGTCAAGAGATTCTATGCCTAAAATAAAAAGAAAAAAAAAGCTCGTTAAGTTGAAAACCCGAAAAGGCGGCCTAAGCAAAAGTTAGAGCAATTGAAATAAAAAGAAAAAAAGAGGAAAATAGTTTGTTAGGCTGAAAACCTAAAAGGACGGTCTAAGCAAAAGTTAGGGCAAATGAATAGGCAAAATCTCGAAGAAAGTTGGCCTGAAACTCCTTTAGGGGTTCACCAAACTAGGGCAATTTCGATTTCCGTCCGATCAACTACACTAGGGCAAAATTTTTGAGGGATTACGGAGGAGATGCTTTGAATGAAGTAGCAACAAAGGCAATGGTTGAATTATCAAGTCTTTGAAGGGAATCAATTGAATGAGGAACAAGGAACCAACACTGGGGTAAAATTTTTCTTATCCTTTGTAACTTTCTTTTGTATCTAGGCTTTCATCTTTCAAGTATGCGTCTTACTAAAAGGTCATGTACGATCAGATTACTGTTTAGTCCCAAAATAGGCCACAAGTGCACAGGCCAAACGAGTAATAAAGTGAAAAGTAAAGTATCGTTCCCTCGAGGATAAGTTTATTTCCAATGCTAAATATTAACTGATAGTTTAAGTAATTCTATTCAAGAACATAAAAATAGGAAAAAAAGGATATAAACTAAAGACTAAAAAGCAATAAAGATAATGGTTAGAGTTTAGGAAAATCCTTCTGCACCCTTTACTTCAACCAACTCACTATGTTTCTAAGAGAGCTAACACAAAATCCACTCATTACTATTCTCAAACACATGCTATACATGCTAAAAGGTTTATTTCTATCCCATTAGTGAATCAACCCATCCCACCATTAGAATGAAATCAAACATGCATCAACAATACATATGATTTAAAACCTGAAGTCCTATGTCTAGGCTCATTAGATTTCAACAAATCACTTAACAATTGGCGAAACTATCAAGAGCATTAAGAATAATATGATTGAACAAAACCATACATCCATACAAACTCAGAGAAGAACAAAATCATTGATATTCATAAAAAAGATTCAAAGTATTCCCTAAAATAGCTACTACATCGTTGAACACGAAAATACAATACAAAAATCTATGTTCAAAGTCAAAGAAAAGAAGAAAGAAAAGGGAGAAAGGAGGAAAAGCTTATGGATGTTGCATTGATGCTTGAATCTCCCCCCACGAGGTAGATAGCCTTCAACCTTGGCTCCCTTGGCCTCTTTCAGCCTCAGAATCGAAGCCCTAATGCAACTTCTCTAACCCTAAACGAACCTCTTTCTAAAAATCTACTAAAAATCTATTTATAAGCTTAGTTATGCGCATCACGCCGCGGCATGCACTTCCTTGAGCCACGGCGCGCATGCCTCGGGTGTAAGTACTGACAACAAGTGAGGCATGTCACACCGCGACATCCATGACTCAGTACCAGCAGGTGATGCGCTCACACTGCGATGTGCACTTCCTTGCGCTGCGGCTTGGTCTACTGGAATGCTTCCTTGGATTTATCCTGCAATGTTGGGCCTTGACTTGCATCAATTCATCTCTTTTGAGCCCATCCTACATTAAAGGAATCACCAAGTCAAATATAAGTTGTAAATCTACTTAATTACTTAAGAATATGCACAATTTGCTCAAGATCATATAGGAAGGTGCCTAAATTGCATTTGACACATATAAGCCTAAAACCTTCCAAATATGCATAAATATAAGGACTAAGCAATTTATGAAGCACAAATACAGGGCACAAATAATTACATTCTTTGAAGTTACCAATTACCAAAGGAATAAAAGGAAGTTTGTTCATTCAATGAATTTTTGTCTATTCATGAATGCATGTTTACTCATTAAATTATGTCTCAAATAAGATAAATTTTAAGGTCAACAAGTTGATTTGACAATTCTATAGCAATTCTTCAAAAATTGATTTAGATTAAAAGATTTCAGTACCTCAAAGTACAGAGTGCAATGTGTTGCCAAGAAAAATAGGAGGTCGAAAAATGGAAAAATGAAAATGGAAACGAGCAAATCCAGAGGATTCCTATCCAACAAAAGGGTCTGACAAAGAAAATTACGTGAACAAAGGGTTTGATTGGTCAAAGCTTTTCAGGATCATCATTGGTTAAGATGACTTTTAATAAATAAATAAATAAAAAACAAAAAAAAGAGAGAAAAGAAGAGAAAAAAACAAAAAGAGAGAGAGAGAGAGAGAGAAAAGATTTTAATTCAATATTTAATTTGAGCGCATTAACTCCATGCATTCTAAATTTTTGTCATTTACCTTTGAGCGCATAAGCTCCATGCATTCTAAATTTTTGAGCGTATCGGCTCCTTGCATTTTCATTTTTTTTAGGGCATCGGCTCCTTGCATTTTAAATTCTTTTGAGCGCATCAGCTCCATGTATTTTAAATTCTTGTCATTTACTTTTGAGTGCATTTGCTCTTGTCATTTGCCTTTGAGCGCATCGGCTCCATGCATTTTAAATTCCTGTCATTTAACTTTTGGGCACATCAGCTCCATGTATTTTAAATTTTTGTCATTTACTTTTGAGCGCATCGGCTCTTGTCATTTACCTTTGAGAGTATCGACTCCATGCATTTTAAATTCTTGTCATTTACTTTTGAGCGCATCGGCTCTTGTCATTTACCTTTGAGTGCATCGACTCCATGCATTTTAAATTTTTGTCATTTAACTTTTGAGTGCATCAGCTCAATGCATTTTAAAATTTTTGTCATTTACGTTTGAGCACATCAGCTCCTATCATTTACTTTTGAGCCTATGCATTTTAAATTCCTGTCATTTACCTTTGAGCGCATCGGCTCCATGCATTTTAATTTTTGTCATTTATTTTTAGCGCATCAGCTCCATGCATTTCAAGTTTCTGTCAATTCTTTTGAGCACATCAACTCTTTGCATGTTAAGTTCCTGTCAATTCTTTTGAGCGCATCAGCTCCTTGCATGTTAAGTTTCTGTCAATTCTTTGAGTGCATCAGCTCTTTACATTTTAATTTCCTGTCATTTCCTTTGAATGTATCGTCTATTTGCATTTTATTGTTCTTGCATTATTTTGCACTTATCATCTTATGCATTGCTGGACAAAATTGAAGTTCACGTCTTTACTCATTTCTTACGACGATAATATGAAAAACCACGATTATTCTTATTATCTAGTAAGAAACAAGTAAAGAGGGGCAACTGTGAACACCCAATATTGCCCGGACAAAAAAAATATAAATAAAAATATAAAAAATAAAATTAAAAAAAAAAGAAAAAGAAGGAAAAGATAAAAAAAATTAATAATTATCCACATTCTTGACCAAATTCTCTAATTATGTCTTAGTCCATTTTATTTTATCACATTGTCTTATTTTGTTTTGAATGTAAAAAGAATAATATAAAAATTATAAAATAATAATAATAAAAAATTATTTTCTCAAAAAAAAAATTGCACTGCACTCATACACACCCATTGCCCAATCATGTACCCAACCTACACAACTACCCAATCATGTACCCAATCATGTACCCAATCCCACACAACTACCCAATCATGTATCCAATCCCACACAACTACCTAATCATGTATCCACTCTCACCACTATAGACTCCCTCACTCCACTCACTCACGTATAGTCCCACACACTCACATTCAAGAGGCTTCCCCCACTTTTTTATACCATCATACCTTTCAAGCAGAGGAGGCCTCATGCACTCTTATTTTGGGATTCTCATGTAACACTTCCAACATCATATTTTTTTCTCTCAACTTCACTACCAATCCTCAATCTCCACTACATTCATCAGTCTTCACCATCTTCCATAAACACCTCACCATAGTCACCACCCTTCAAGCCACCACGTGAGACCACCACACACAACCATCTTCACCCTCCAACAACACTCATCTTCATCATTTTTTAAATTCACCTCTACTACCATCTCTTCCCCATACTTATCATTTCCATAACAAGCCATCTTCATCAATCGAGTTGACTCACTCACTCACTATCAACCACCTCACTTCATCTTCATCAACCTTAAACCTCCACCCTTCACAACCTTGACTCACCACCTCATTTCACCTCACTCACCATCAACCTTCACACTTCATCCTCACCATCTTCCATAACCACCTTCAAGCACCCAACCTCACTACTTACAATAACCCATAACCACCATCACCAAGCACTCCTCAACACCTCCAACCTCCACCACTAGGAAAGCACCACATCTTACTCACCACCTCACCTTCACCCTTCCACATCCAACTCACCACCTCACCTTCACCCCTCAACCTTGCACCACCACCTCCATTTCCTTCCAACACCCTCACCAACAACCTAAACCGTGGCCACCCCCTCATGCTCCATAACTATCCACCTCCAAGCTCCACCACCCAAAACCACAACTTCACCATATCACCTTTGCCCACCTACACACCACCATCAACCTTCACTCTCACAAAGGCACCCTTCCATTTCACCACCCACGTTTTTGCATTTTCATATTTTTTTTATTTTTTTATTTTTTTAGTTTACTGAAGTAAAATAATAATAAATGTAACACCCTCCCTAAGGGTACATGTCTGACTCCCGACTCATATTCTGAAAAGAAGTTCACACAAAGTTTGAGTTATAAAAGGTGGGTTTTAAAATTTCTTACTTACTGAAAAATAAACTTACTGAAATTTATAAGTAATATTGAAAAATAGATTTAAACTGATTTAAACTCATATAACAAATACCACTTAATATTTAACAATTATTCAAGAAATATAAAACTTACAGACTTTTTTTTTTTAACAGTAGCAAATCCTATGAAGGGTCTTACTTAATAGCACGGTACAACACTAACGATAAAAATAACTCTACATACGTATTCTATTGTGTATCCATCTTGAAGCATCAGACATCTGTTCTACATCTATACTTTGTCCTCAGACATCTCTTCTTTGTCAACACTGTAAGCTATCCAATCTGGAAAGGTCATTCTCTGATGTTGTTTCCAAACGTAGAGGTATTTGTCACCCGTTATGTCTAAGACAACTCGTTCCTTCTACTATATAGTTTTTACAATACAAACACAGCAAAACAATATAACAAAGAGGTGAGATCACCTACACCAATACTAACATGGCAGCACAAAGATAACACAAGCAGCATATCATACAGATAGATCATACCACAATTATGATCATGTCATCAACATTAATCAACTATCATCATCCAATCATTTATCAGTTCAATTATCATAAACAATAATTATGATAATGCCCTCAGCATTATCATCATCATCATCCAAGTATTCAAAATAATTGTCATAGCCAATATTCCTCAATTAATATATCACACAGATATAAATGTACTCATATAATGCATGTGCATTTAGACTCAATGTTCCTACTCCATGGAGCTAAACTCAGGTCGGAGAAATGATCGAAAAGATCTGTCGGTACCACATGCCTCAGACCACGTGCTATAATCCTCATTTTGATTTTGCACATCTAGCATATACACGACAGTCTTTATAAGATCTTGAATAAGAATAGTGTCTCGGTCAGGATCATCGGTGTGTTGCATCGGTCTAACCTACGGGAAAAAGCGCGACCAACCACCCGTGTAAGCAACCCGCACCCCGATGCCCCCAAGGTCAACAAGTGACTTACACTACGCATATCGCACCCACTCAAGAGGTGTGTTTCTCCTAAGCAATCAGCCATATCCAGTCCTCATCGGACCATTCCAATGCATGTATAATGCACCAAATACCAATCACAGGTATAATACCAATCACAGGTATATCTCATAATTTCTCAGATATAGTTTATACAATGCACGAATATATCAGTGCAAGTCCAACCACAAGGGCCATTCTTTTCAAATTCGTTTGTTCAATTAAATCATATGCCTCAACGTATATTTTTTTTTTCCAATGCATCTAAAATGCACCACGTGCCAATAACAGGCAAAACTCGTTGTTTTCACAAACAGTATCCATACACTGGTTTTACAGTAATCATACTGTATTTTTCAATAACAAAATCATGTTATCATGTTTTCATAGTTGTAAAACATTTTTACCATATTTTCACAATCGTGTAACATTTCTGTTATGTTTTCAAAATACCACAACTCTTCTGTTGCACTTTTAAACCACGTACAAATTTTTCAATGTTTTTCTCAATCGCGTAAAAACATACGTTTCTTAAATCACATAGTATTTTTTCACTGTTTCAAAATCGCGTAACTTAAAAATCATTCTTTTAAGTCGCGTAAATCATTTTCCATCATTTTCAAAATATTTAAAACACTTTCCAAATCACATAACGATTTTTCATCATTTTCACAATCACGTAAAAATATTCTATCACTTTTAAATCACATATTGATTTTTCAATAGTAGTTCAAATTACGTAAAATATTTAAACGTAATTCAAATCGCGTAGAAATATTTTACTGTATTTCAAATCATTTTTAAGATATGTAAAATTTTTCAACATTTTACAATAATGTAAAATATTCCTTAATATTCCAAAACATTATTTTGGACTTAAATAAATCAATATCATTTTCAACACATTTTTCAAATTGCATAAAAATATTTTACTGCATTTCAAATAGTTTTTAAGCTACGCAAATAATTTTTCACCACAATTTCATTACAGAAAATATTTCTTAACCTTCAAAAATTCTTTTTCAACTTTTCTCAAATTAATATAACTTTGTATTTCATTTTTCACATTTCCTTACTCAAGAAAATCTTTTTCCACATTTCTTTACTCAAGAAATCCTTTTCCAAAATATAATCCACAAAAATCAATTTTCCATTGATATAAATCAAAGTTTCAAAACTTAACATTTTCTAACATATTTCAAAACTTGAAAATAAGTTATACGTTAGTAAATTCTCAAATCACCATTATATTCTCCATTTTTCTCAAATCAATTTTAAAATCAATTCTCTTCAAAATAAATTGAAGTTAAAACATTTTCAACCTCTCTTTGTCTTTCGTTTACAAAATTTTCTCAAGTGATAAAACACTCTGATTCCCTTTCCAAAATCCTTGTATTAAACCAAACTGTATTTCTACTTTGAAAATTACTTTATTTTATAAAACCAAGGCATTACATACCTTCTAAAACATGGACATGACTATTGAAACCATCAAATATTTTTCCTTCTAAATTAATATGATTTTACACAAACAAAACCATTAAAAATCCTTTTCAAAAACCGTGAACACTTGGTCTTTGAAATCAAGTCATTTGTTCATTTTCATTTTTCACTTTCTTTGCAAATCCATTTTCTCGTTATTTACAAATCCCTTTTTACTTTCTTTGCAAATTCTTAAAATCAACGTTTGCCCGTTTCATTCAAAACTCATGTTTAGAAAAATACTTGGGATCTTTTTACACAAAATAAATCAATAAAAATCCCTTCAAAACCGTGTTCTTGTTCTCTTGAAAAACAAACCCTTTGTTTATTTTCCATATTCTTCAAATCATCCATTTTCATCATTCATGAAAATATTAATTTGTGAACACCTATTTTGAGGTGTCTTGGCCGAAATTCACCATGTTCTAGGGATCAAAAATTAATTCCCTTGTTCTTGAAAAATTTCAACATGAACCCTAATTAAGGGCATCAAAAACCGTAGCCTTCTCCCTTGGCCATTGGAGCCAAAAATTGATTTTCTTTCCATATTCACATCATGACATACACATATATATTTCATCATAAATACTACAAGCATGCCATATACTTATCATACATATTTTAAGCATACTATCAAAGCCATAAAATCATGCATAGCATATCAAGCATAGGCAAATAATTAAAACACATAAACACCCACAAATAAATTACAAGACCATGGATATGAATCCTCACATGGATTCACTATCCATCAAATATAAGACCATCTCTCATCACCATACTTGGTTGGTGAGATGGATCTCCCTCTTACCTCTTGAAGATCCTCAAAAGCTCTTTGTTTTGCTTCTTTTCCAAGTCCTTCACCACCAAGGGCTTCTCAAATACAAAACAAAATACATAAAAATTAGTATACTAAGCTTGATTAAGAGAAACCATGGATCAAACATGGTTTAGATCATGAAAAAGAAGAGAAGAAATGAAGTTTCCTTACACTTCACCATAAATACCCCATAACTTTGATCTTGAAGAAAGTCCATGAAGATGAATGATTTGGAGGAAATCTCCAACATGAAAGTTGCTTAGAACATCATGTAGATTCAAGATCTATGGTTGGATGAAATTAAAAGAGCTTGGAGAGTGGTTTTGGGTGTCTTGGCCGAAGCTTGCTTGGAGAAGGAAGGAGAGAAAATTTTGAAGAGCTTTGGCTTTTTGGAATTGATCAATAATGACCAAGAATGACAATGATGGTGTCTTCAAATTTTCCTACACAAGAAAACATCACAAAACCGTCCCCCCCTTCATAATGCATTCAATAATGTTATCATCATTATTAGCCACCATCTAGAGCATTTCTAGCCATTGATTAATTCAATGGTTAGGATTTAGGTAGACTTTTAATTAGAAGACTTAATCTAGGCCATTGGATCTTTCTCCTTTAAATCCTAGCCATTAGATGTGTCTCCAAAATAAAGGGTCAAGATTGCTCCTTCAAACTTTAAATCCAAGGGTCATAATTAGTCTTTGTCACTTTTTAAGACTAAATCTTCACCATTGATTAAATCTTCATCCAATGGTCATAAATGATTCTTGTTACTTTTTAAGACCAAATCTCCACCCTTGATCAATTCTAAATCCAATGGTTGTAAATGGTCATAGCCATTATATAAAACTAAATCTCTACCCTTGATTTAATCTTCATCTAATGGTTATAAATAATCCTATTTACTTTTAAGATCAAATCTCCACCGTTGATTAAATCAAGATCAAGTCTCCATCGTTAATTAAATCAATGGTGGATATCCAAACCACCAATGTTGACTTAAGCAATATAATTTCTATTTTTATCTGCTAAAACCCCATGAAAGATTATATTTACTGTATTTTTATCGTCTGATAAATAAATATAGTACCAAACACAGTACAATAAAATTTTAGAAACTGTTTCCGGATTCAGGTTTAGTAAGATCCCCTGTCTCCGTCTAAACAGTACAAAATTTTCTATGTGTAAAAAAATTTTTACTTTACGAGACCCACCTGGGCCCACGTAAGGTCACCTGGGCCCAGGTAAGGTCACCTGAGCCCACATAGGACCACCTGGGCCCACATGCAGTCAAAAAAAATTTATAATCATCCACACAAATAACAAATATTAGAAAACGTATGAAAATCAAGTCAAATTATTAAAAATAATTAACAGTCAAGAGAAATAAATATTTAAAGATTTTCTCCGGCCCGAAAATTATTATTTTCTTGACACGGAGTAAATCACTCAAAACGATCAAATACGCTGACGGAATAAACAAAATAATTTTACAGTGCACAAAAATTACTAAACAGTAAAATTCGGTTAACTATCAAAATTATTGTTTAAGAGATAGGAAATTCAAGGTGTTGCAATAAACAAAATAAAAATTTTAAAAGGTGAAAAAGAATTTGGGTTGCTGTTTTTTTTTATCTTGGGCCAACTTTGTTTTTTTTTTTTTGTGTTGTTTGGGCTTGAGCTACTACTAGTCTTTTTTTTTACTAAAAAAAAGAGGGTTTTGAACTTTGTAATTGGGCATTTTAAGATGAAACAAAAAAAATTGAAAATATAAAAAAAAATAATGCGAAAATGGTAAAAAAATGAAAAAAAAAACAAAAAAATATACTTTGAGCTCAATTGTTTGTGTTATTCATGATTAGTTCTTGTTTGATAATGTTTATTTAATTTAATGGTATGTTTTATGTTGTGTTTTGTGACTAAAAAAATAAAAAATAAAAAAATTGAAGAAAAATTAAAAAATAAAATAAAAAATAAAAAATGGAAAAGAATCTGAACATTGTAAAAAATGGAAATAAAAATTGTTTTGAGTTATTTGGTTTGTGAGGCTTATATTTAATTTTTTTTTGTACTTACCTAGCTCATGAAAAAATTGTGCTTACTTGTTTGTCCTTGTGTACTCCTTTTTTAAAAAAATGAAAAAATGAACAATAAAAAAGAACTTTTAATCAATGCAATGACCAATGATGATGATTAAATCGCGGATGCTATCTTCAAAGTCGTTTGGATCATAAGGGTTTATTGAATAGCCTGGTGCTAACTTGAACCCTGTGCAACAATGGATTCGTTTTCAAACAAAATCCCTTTTCAAAAATCCTTTTCTTAATTAAAATCAATCAACCCACACTTTTTTTAAAGAACTATGTGACTTTGAGTTCCTCATTACACTTGGGGATACGTAGGAACAGAATCTTTATTTTGTCAAGCCAAAATTAAATTTTCATGATTAAGTTGTTTCTTTTCTTTCTTTTCTAAAAAAATAAAAAAATAAAAAAATAAAAATAATTACAATTTTTTTAAGATGATTAAAATAAATATATTTGAGATTATCAAATTTTGCTTAATTGACTTAAGGTACCGTCTTAGGATGGGTGTGTTAGGGGTGTTGTGGAATTAAGTTTCCACCTTTCCCTATCCATAACTAACTACCAAATCCAATATGGTTTTCAAGGACTATTTTCTAAAAATTGGTTTTCCATTTTTTTTTCCAAATTCAAATAAAATTGGTGACGACTCCATTTTCATTTTTAAAATCTTGTTAGTTGCTATTTAGCCACTATCCCAATCACGACAGTAGTGAGTGATAAGTTACTTGTAGAGGTGAATAAGTCTGGTATTTATAGAGGTTGGAGAGATATGCTCCAGCAATAGTCGTAGGGTGAGATACGTTCCCTTATTAGTTGTTGAGGATCCTCATATTTTCAGAATGTTGATACTGCAATCATGAGCAGCTAAGGGCGGTTATGGATGCTATTATTTTATAAGATCATGATTGGCAATAATAGGTATTCTCAGAATTTATCTGTTGCGTAGATCTTGCTGTAATGTCGTGGTCTGATACGTATAGAGTCGGGGTCTCATCTATGTCATAAGCAAATCCAGCTTAGGGTATCAACGACAGACCCTAGCATACTTTGGGCCATGTCGATCCATGGGACGTGATCCCCAACTTGGCGCTTAGATGGGATAACTAAGTGTCAAGGTACTAAGTTTAACAGGAGCACACAGTGCACAATGGGCAAAGGGATCCGAGTTGGTCAACACTGGATCTCATGATGTTTTCCAAAGGGTCGAGGTCCGTTATATATCATAGTATGCCTCTAAGGTGGACGTGTAAGGTCGTGATCCTAGATGGATCGTTCTGCTTACATTGTCATTCCGCCCTCCGAGACATGCCATTTGTTGTCCCCATGTGTAGTTCATGACGCTTTGTCTTATCTTGCAATTTTTATTTTGTAGCTTGTAGCAGTCTGAGCTTGCTTGGGAAACCGTTGCGTTGACTTTATTAAGAATTTAAGACCCTTTGAAAGGGGATAGCAGTTTCATGTTGTTTCCCAACTGCCCGTTACTCCCATGACCAATCAGAGTGAAGGAGTATTAAAATGCGACATCCAATTGTGCAATCAGTTCGCTTTCATAGGGGCCAATCAGAATGTTGTGTTCCTTCTATAAATTGGGAACGTTTGCATTGAGGCTGACATTCTTTTTATTTTTTTTTATCTTGCTTAAGAATGATCTCTTTCTAGAAAATTTCTTTCCTAATTTTTGTGCGCAAATGGAGGGTTTTGCCCTCTTTTGAAATCATCTCTCTATTCCTCCCAAAATCTTCAAAGGTGTTCTCTTTATTATTGCCAATCCCTCTAGTGGAGGCATTTCTTTCTCGGTGTAATGGCTTGGTAGGGACCAAGTAACTACTCTACGTAGGCTAGCCAATATGTATCTGGATAGCATAAGCCTTTCTCTCCCGACGTACGTGGGATTGTACAACCTTTCTGCATATGCCGGGAAAGCTTACTACTTCTTGTGTAGTTCCTGTGATGTATGGAGGCGTTTTGCACTCCATCTTCCTGGTCCTCTGACTATTGTGGAGGCACTTATCCAAGTTCTTCCATTGCTTACATAGTTTCTCTTCCTAAGTGTAGCTGGATATGCAGGAGGGCTCCAAGTTTGGAAAAAATCCCTTCGAGCAACTTGGGCTGATTTGAAGCAACTTACAGTGATTGTGAAGCATTTTATGGAGCAATCTCTTGATGCAGAGCTTTTTCTTGTTAGCTAGCACAGAAGAGATGGGTCTTCGTTTCTGGAAGAACCTTGGAGGTGATAGTGACTGGTGGCCATCATTGTCAATGATGACCTATCTTTCTAGTGGACATTCTTGACTTTTTTTATGTCTTGGAGGAGCTTTTTATATATTCTTTTTTGTTAAAGTTGACGATGTATAGAATGTGAATGATAATAAAATTTCTTTTTCTGAATCTTGTATATTCTATTTTCAATTTTCGTTCTCTGCTATATCTTTTTCCTCCGAGATGAGTCCAGTCTCAACCTGTAATGATGCTATGTTGCCCCCCTTGGTACTTGGCTAGTACAACGAAGTGGAAAGATAAAGCCTCTATGCCCTTGGGTGACGGTACCTGTGCTTCAATTGTAGTGGTTAATGTTACCACACATGGTTAAGAGTTCTAACCTGGGACATTTGAGCAAGTCATTTGACCTTCCTAGAAGCGTTGTGGTCTGAACTGACTCCACGTCATTTGATCATATGGACAAGCCTAGTTTAGCTAGGGCCTATAGAAAAAATATGGACTTGTTTGCAGGGGTTGCATGATGTTTGGTTTACGGTGCAACCGTCCTTTCAACTGCTTTGACAGCTACAAGAACCACGTTTTGCACTTTAATTGGATAGTCATGCTTAGTGCTTCACGCGCCATGATGGGTGGTTTTTGAAGTTTGAAGTGTTAGGATGGAATTGCCCTGAAATCATCTGACTTTTATAAATAAGGGTTAAAGCCCTCTTTCTTCATTTTACTATTCCTTTCTGAATTCCAATGGCCTAAGCAATTTCTGGTGGCTTTTTTCAGTGGAGAAGTACGGTTTCCAATGGTTCCATTTTTTTGCAATTGTCAGTTTTCATTCATTTCTTCAAGGTACTTGTCCTTTCCCTCTTCTATTTTTGTTAATTTTAGCGTCGCAGAGTGGTTTTACTCCCTTTGTTTCAGGGTGCATTCCATTTCCTTTAGTAAAACAAGTTGGGGTGTCATTGTCCCAACGTCCCTTAAATGGCGTTACTCTGTAGAGCACCTTCTCTGTCGCACCATGTGCGGCGAGGGTGTCCATCTGAGGCTTAAGCCTTAGTGGGAGTAGAGGCCAATTTTCGGGCGTGAACTTTCGATTTCTTCCTTGATTTGCCCCCTTCCATGTCCAAATCTGTAAGTTAATTGATTTTGACAATTACTCACCGACCTCTGTGGGTGTTTCTAGGAATTTAATAGCCAGGAGGCGGGCGCCTAGGCCCCAAGTGCTAGCCCTAGAAGTCCGAATGCCGATTGCAAGAGACCCTGTAGTGATTGCCCACAGACCAAGGCGGGTGTATCCACGGGTTGGTGACGACGCCTACGATCGAGTGTTCACCTTCCAACCTAGGGAGGAGGTTGAAAGACTTAAAGGCTACTTGATGCTAATAAAGGAAGGTGAAAGGGATCACGTCCCCGGAGAACAAAAAGGTGTGCTCATGTCGGGAGGCGAGTGCGCACTACATGTTCCTATACTAGGATTTCTTCACGTGGCTTGGACTTCGAATCCCTTTCAATAACTTCCAGCTTGCGGTCTTCCACACTCTCAATGCGGCTCCCTCTCAAATTCACCATAACAGTTGGGCAAACATTCTTACCTTCGAAAGAATTTTTCGGGTAGTCAAATTGTGGCACTCAGAGAGGACGTTCTTTTACCACCACACCCAGTGGAGTATTCAAGGCGGGGGAGTTACTCAAAAGAATTGGCTCATAGTCGGGTCAAGGCTCAGTTGGAAGATCTTTTAGATTTTCCAAGAGAGTTACAAGGACTTCAAGGAGAAGTTCTTCAAGTTAATGGTAGTTCTAGGGACTAGTCCTTTCTTTCTGAAGGCCAATAGGGAGTCGACATTTAACTTATACTGGACCCAGACGGTGTGGAGTACTCCTCCTAGGTTGATTGAATGAGAAATGTCCCACTTTGACTAGAATGACATTGAGTGGGTCGACTTCTTTACCAAGTGGGTTGAGCAAGTGGGCCTCATTTCTTCTAAAGATGTGCTGGATGCCCCAGATGACGCAACTCTCTGGGCTATTTTAGGTAGCATAAGTCATAGTTTGTATTTAATTTCTTGTGTATGTTAATTTTTTTGCAATATTTCCTATTATCTAACTCTTGTCGTGTTTTGCAATGAATTTGGCTTCGATAGCATTTGGGAATGCTCTTGCAACCCTTTAGGCCCTGAGAGCTAGGAACACAATTGGTCCTTCCAATGCTCCTATGGTCGCTGTTCTAGCCCCTCCGCCCCTGTCAGTTGAGGATTTGGTGATCTAGGGTGGCTCAATTCAACTAGAGGATTCCCCTGCGCCACCACTCTAGAGGTAGAAGAGGAAGGCCATTGAAGACGGCGGGGCAGACGACCGAGGAAAGAGGGCGGTAGTTGAGGCAGAGGTTGGCCCGATTAGTTTGTATGAGGACAACTTGGATCCCGGGGATTTCATCAATTGCAATATTCTAAACGACCAAGTCTTGAATCATGTTGCTCAGCGTAACATGATGGAGATCCTGTCATCATTTCAAACTTACGCTCTCTGCTTTGCTGCCGAATCTCGATTTCTGGAGAGGTGCTACGAGGAATATAATCGGCAAATGGCGGAGAAGGTGACGGTAGCTGAGGAAGGTGAGAACTGGCCCCTCAAGGTTAAGGAAGATGCCATGAAGGCCAAAAATGAAGCTAAAGCTAAGGCCAAGGAACTAGAGAAGAAGCTGGCAGCCTTGAAGGACAATCTGAAGCAGAAGAAGGCCAATTCGGTGGAGGTCAAGAGGGAAGTCACCAAAACTCCGTTTTGAATGTGAGAACCATTGTATTGAGAACCAAGACCTCTTAACTAGAGTGGCACGTCTGCAAGAGGATATTCAACAGCTAATTATAGTCTGCACGAATATCAGTGGGGAGCAATTTCAAAATGCAGTTAACTAAGTCTAGTTTTTCAATCCTGGGGTGGCCCTGGCATTGGTCACATTAGACCCCAAAAGGGTGATTTGAGACGACTATCTTGTGCTTCCAAGTCTTGCTCTGGGTGATCAAGGTGTTGTCGAGGCCCCAATCGCTGTTATCTAGGACCCAGATGTTTCTGAGGACTTTGGAAATGCATCTTAGCCTGCCCTTTTAATTTTTGCCCCCTGTGCTGGGAATTTTATTTTTGACAAGACAATTACCCCGATTGGCAGGGTGTTTTAATTTATTTCCTTCGTCGTAGTCATTTCTTTTCCATGGTCCGTATTGGGTCCAACACCCATTATAAATGTGCATTTTGTAACACCCTCAATAACATGTTAGGCTTGTAAATGGTTACACAGGTAGTCTAGTACTTGCTTAAATGTGCATCAATTTAGGCACTTTGCTGCAACACAAAATCTGAAAAGTAGCTTAAAATGACTCAAATAGTAGCATAAATTGCTAAGTTGAGGGAAACAAATATTGATAACTTATTTCTAGGTCACAAATGAGTTATGTAGGGTGCAGTTAAAATTTGAGAGCAATTGGAGTTTGTTTGGTATTTTTAAGCATACTGTTGTGCTTTTAATGCCAGATTGAATCCCAGCAGATATGGAAAAATAGAATAAAGGTTAAGTAACAATTTAGATGAATCCTAGTATTTATTCTAAAGTTGTTGAATGCTAGAAAACTTGAATTAGCATAATTCAAGTGTCCTTAGCAGATATAAGTTTCAGTATAAAAACTAATTTCCTTTTCTCCTATTTCCCCTTTTGTCCCCAAGTCCCAGCAAAAAAAAAGAAAAAGAAGAAACATTGGGGAAAAGGGGAAAAAGAAAAGAAAGAAAGGAGGGGAAGATGAAGAGATGAAGAAGGACCCAAGCAAGAGGATCTAAGACAAGATCAAGAACAAGGCTTCAAGAATCAAGTAGTCTTCAAGAGGTAGGGGTTGTTGATTCTCACTCTTTTCTCTAATCTTCATCTTGTTCTTTAAGTGACTTGATGAGGAAAAGTGGCTTTTGGGTGAGGATAAAAAGAAAGATCTTAGTTCTTGTTTCATTAGTTGAAATAAGTTAGATTCTAGCTAGTTTGATGCTTGGTTGAAAGTTTGGAAGCCTTAGAACTCATAGTTTCCTTTGGTTACATAGTTGATAATAGGGGTTTTAAGGTGAAAGATTTAGTTTTAATCAAAGTTTTATTGAGCTAAAGGAAGAAATGAGATTTATAACAAGTTTAGAGACCATTAGTGATGATAGAAATCATCTAGAAGTGAGGCTTTAAGGTGAAACTGGGTTTGGAACCAAGTTTATGTAGAAAACAATTTCTGCAAAATTTTCTGCAAAAAAGTCATGCCTACGCGCAGCTTGGCCACTCCTAGGCGTGGGTTGATTAGTTTTCAGTCTGGGCGAGACAGAGAGCACTATGCCTAGGCATGGTAAAACCAAGCCTAGGCATAAGACAAGGTAACATCCTGACAACTTGTATTTTTTGTAGCATAACTTGAGCTAAAGATATGGTATTGACCTAATTCCAGCGGCATTAGAAGGGTAAGACATAAGGCTTCATGTGGTAAAAATTTTAAAATTTTAGAGCAAGCCAATCAGTACCAGTTTCTATTTGAATTCGAGGTAGATTCTGTAGAAAATGCATTTTGCCAGCTAGTAAACCAGATTGCATAATTTCTTGCTCTGATGTTGTATTGACATGAGACCATGGCATTTTGAAGCTAAGATGTAAGGCTTCTTGCCTATAAAATTTCAAAATTTTGCCACTTTTAGTTTGTTCCCAGTTTCAGTTTTAAGTTAGGACAGAATCAGGTAAATCAATGAATACCCTATTTTGGCTCCTACAAAATGTCACATAACTTTAGCTACACTTAGCCAAATGAAGTGAGCTTTGTGACATTTGAAAGATATGAAAGAAAGCTATATGCTCATAAGATTATAGAATTTTATAAGTTATGATACACATTTGGTGCAATCTTGAAAATTAGCCTTTTTAGGTAAGAATTTAGGTATTTCAGGGATGATTTGAGCCTTATGAACTATAGTAGCTCCTTTAATAGTTAAAGTTGAGCTAAATAAACAAGTTTTCCAGTAAATACTCTATTCTTTCATTAAGTTGGGATTGATTAGAGTGTTTAGCAAGAGTGGTTTCTTTGTTTATCAAAGTTAAACCTTGATAAAAAATGGTTCCCTTAGGGTTGAACCCTAGTGACTTGGCTCCCTTATGCAATAAGGTTGAACCCTAGTAAATTGGCTCACTTATGCAATAAGGTTGAACTCTAGTGAATTGGATTTGTTATCTAATAAGGTTGAATCCTAATAAATTGGCTCCCTTATGCAATGAAGTTAAACCCTAGTAAATTGGCTCCCTTATGCAATAAGGTTGAACCCTAGTGAATTGGCTCCCTTATGCAATAAGGTTGAACCCTAGTAAATTGGTTTCCTTATGCAGTAAGATTGAACCCTAGTAAATTGGCTCCCTTATGTAATGAAGTTGATCCAAAAGAGATGGAACACTTATGCAATAAGGTTGAACCATAGTTTATCACAATTCCTAATTGAGGGAGCGAGACAACCCCTTGACCTTGTAAAGGAGTGAGTAAAACCCTTTACTAAAAGTATACTGTGAGTGTGTTTTAATTCCGGATTGACTAGTCGCAGATATGGAAAAATAAGATAATGGTAAAAAGATAATTTAGATGAATCCTAAGATTTATTCTAAAGTTATTGGAAGTTAGAAAACTTGATTTGGTGAAATCTAAGTGTTCTTAGTAGATATAATGTATACTACAAAATGTCTAAGTTTCCTTAAGTTTCTCACGGCTGCATGGCCACTTTCATTGACTTTTTCCCTTTGATATTTCACCTCACTTTTACTTATTCTCTCACTCTCTCACGGCTGCAAAAATAGAAACAACAGCAGAAGAAAAAAAGCAAGGGAAAGAAGAGGAAAGAAAAAAAAGGGAATCAAAGGGGAAAGGCAAGCTTGATATTCTTTAACCATTATCACCAAAGTTTTGAGGTAGGGGAGTTCTTACTCATCTTGTTCCTTCAAGTTTCACTTTGTATGAAACTAGGTCACATGAGTAGAAAGAGATGGATTTGGTCAGCAAATCTATGTTCTTGGCATGATTCTTAGTTCCAAGAGTTGAATTAGAGTATTTATAGCTAGTTGGATGCATGGTAGCTTGTTTTTGCTTAGTAGAGGTCCATAGGCCACTTTGAAGAACAAGTTGGTAAATGGGTGTTTTCCTTGTTGGATTGAGTTTAAATCTATGATTAATGAATTAAATGTAGTGTTTAATGATCCTAACATGATTAGAGACCATGATTAGGGTCGAGAAACACTTAGAATCCATGATTTGAGGATTAGAACTTGGTTAGAAACCAAGATTATGCAAAACCTGATTCTGCAAAAAAAAGGGGCAACATCCGAATAGCCTGTAGTATTTGTAGCATAACTTGAGATGTATTTATTGGATTGACTTGCTTCTTGTTGCATTTGAAAGCTAAGATACAAGGTTTCATGTAGTAAAAATTTTAGATTTTTAGGCCAATCCAATTATCACCAGTTTCGGTTTGAATCTGAGACAGATTTTGTATAAACAAGCAGTCTGGCACCCCATTAACCAGATTGCATAACTTCCTGCGCCGAGGTCATATTTATATGAGACAATTGGTATTTTGAAGCTAACATGTAAGGATATAAAGGGTAAAAATTTAGGAATTTTTGCACTCCTCATGCTTTCCCAATTTCAGTTTAAAGTAAGGTCAGAATTTGGTAATTTAGCAAGTTGCCTTGTTTCAGCTGCTGCAATTTGTTGCATAACTTTGGCTACACTAAGTCAAATGAAGTGAGGTTTATTGCATTTTAAAGATATGAGATAAGGCTATTTTCTTGTAAAATTTCAGAATTTTGGAAGTTAGGATATACATTTAGTGTATTCATGAAAATCAGCCTTTTTAGGTGACAAACCAGAAAAATGTCAAGATATGAATCTTATTGAAATAGGGTTTCCTACTTAATGGGACCCCTTATACATGATTTTTAAAGTATGTTAAGATGCTATTAGGGATATTTCAAGATAGAAATAACCACTTAGCATAGATAAGAAACCTTAGGCTTTTAAGCTATCAAAAGTGATGTATTGCCTTAAGTAAGTTTCTAGCATCTTTAGCAACTTAATGTTGCTTTAGATATCACTTAGAATGTGATGATGTGGTGTATTAGATGCTAGTAGACTAGGATGGATTGGTAGTGTTTTTCCTATGAGTGTGACCTTACATGATGTAATGTCATTCGGCTAGAAGGAAAGGAATTAGAAGTTTCTAAAGGAACAAGTTATTCTTAACCAAAAGCTAGGGTTACATGTAGTACGAGGTTGTAGTTTTCCTCCCTACAATAAGTAAACATGAGAAACCAAAGTTCCTAAGAACATGTTTGGGTCTGTAATGATCTAAGTATGTAAGTATGAATGTATGTATGTTAAACTAAATTTATCTAGTTACTAAAGTTAGACCTTGCAGAGAATTTTAAACATATTTTACTCTTTATTTTTTAAGATTATGTTTATCATGCTATGTATGATTGGTTTTAGTATGCTCATATTGAGAATTGTTGATTCTCACCCCGCTGTGTGGCCATGTAAATCCAGGTGAAGGCTCTTCAAAGAAAAAGAAGAAAAATGAAGCTAAAGAACTAGCATAGTTTTAATTTTATTTGTTTTTATTACAAATCTTGTATCAAGATATACTTCTTTTGTAATCTAAAAGAGTTGTGTTACTCTATGCCATTGAAAGGCTACTATTGTGTGTGTGTGTGTGTGTGTGTGTGTGTGTGTGTGTTTGTATGTTTTCGCATTTCATATTGCTCTTTATAATGACTCCAATGTACATTATGGATATATTATCAAATTATTATGCATGTAGTGATGTTGTAGTGCTGTATATCTTTGTGTATGTTACATATATTGGGCTATCAATATTAGGACGTTACATTATGGTATCAGAGTAGTTCATCCTATTGAGCAGGGGTATAGACTAACTATGCTTAGGCATGTTTAAGAGTTCCTTTTAAGAATTGTGCTTTTTCTTGTATCTTATATGAGATACTTTGATAGAATTGCATGATTGGCCTTAGGTTAGAATGTTTTTAGCTACTGTGGCACGACTATAGGATATTGGGGTTGATAAACTCAATATTGTTCTTTGTGTACAGGAAATTATGGCATCTCCTAGGCAAGCTTAGGAGACTAGGAACTCATCATCTAGAAAAGGTGAAGATATGGCAGAGGCTATTAGGGAAATGGCCAATGCCACGAGGGAGCAAACTATCGCTGCTACCACTACTACCAATGCCATGAGGGACTAGGCAACTATCACTGAAAGGGTTCTAGAGAGGTTGAGGAACAATCCACCTCTGCCACCAACACCACAAAGGAACTATAATTTTGTTGATTTGTCAGAATTCAAAAAGACCAATCCTTCATCGCTCAAGGGGGAATACGACCCGGTACGAGCAACTGGATGGTTGAAGGAAATGGAGAAGATTTTCACAGTTGTGAATTTTTTAGACAATCAGAGAGTTCTTTTTGCTTCCTTCATGTTAAAGGGGGAGGCAGAGGACTGGTTGACTGATGCAAAGAGGTTACTAGATTCATCCAAGACTCTTATCACTTGGAAGTGTTCATAAATTCTCTTTTGGGAAAATATTTTCCTCAAAATGTGCAAAGTGGGAAGGAGATGGAATTTCTAAGACTTATGCAAGGCGAGATGTCAGTTGGTCAGTATGTGGTGAAATTTGACGAGTTATCGAAGTTCTTTTTTTGCATTAGATTTAATCTAGATGAAGCATGGAAGTGCATTAAATTTGAAGAAGGTTTGAGAGAAGATATGCATAGGGCCATTTGACCCCTGGAGATTAGACATTTCCCATCTTTGGTAAGTAAGTGTTGAATTGTGGAAAAGTGTGACAACAAGGTTCATAAGGAGCTGAAGTCACAAGAGTTTCTTAAGAGGAAGTGTGAGGATGATAAGTTTAAGAAGGGCACTTCTAAAACTAACAGTCCTCAAGGAAAGAACAAATAGGTACAGACGGGCTCTAAGGTACCCAGATGTCCTAAATGTAAGAAAATACATGGAGGTAAATCATGTTTGGTAGGCCAATCAGTGTGTTACACATGTAAGCAACTGGTACACTTTTCCAAAGATTGTCCCTAGAAAAAAGAAGATGTGCCTACCCTAAAGCTGCTAGCCAAAGGGGGAGTTTACACTCTAGGCAGGAAAGAGGTGGTCTAATCTTTCAACCTTATTCAAGGTAAAGGCATAATTCATGATCATCTTTTAAATGTCGTGTATGATTCAGGAGTATCTCACTCCTTTGTTTCTTATGATTGTGTAAGAATGTTGAATTTGCCTATGTCAGAATTACCATATGACTTATCTATTTCTACACCAACCGGTAAACCAGTCATAACTTTGAAAGTGTGCCATGATTGTTGTATAAGAATAGAAGATAGAGTTTTCTTCGTAAATCTTATCTGTTTACCCCTCGTGGACATAGATATCATTCTTGGTATGGATTGATTATCGTCCAATCATGTAGTCTAAAATTGTTTAGATAAGACGTTAATGTTTTCGTCTGATGTTCCTACCAGATTTGTTTCTTCAAAGTCTATTTATCTCAATGTTAATAAGGTCAATCACTGTTTGGTAGAAAGAGCTCTAGGATACGTTATTCTTTTCTCATTAGATGCAGAGGTTAAGCAGAATCTAGACAGTATACCTGTGGTGAGGGCGTACCCAGAGGTATTTTCGAGTGACGTAGTTGAGTTGCCACCAGAAAGAGAAATAGAGTTTTCTATAGATTTAGGACCATGTACAAGACTTATCTTTATTGCACCATATAGAATGGTACATCTAGAGTTAGTAGAAGTCAAGAAACAAATAGACGAGTGGTAGGGCAAGCGATTCATTAGGTTAGTGTTTCTCCATGGGGAGCATATGTGTTACAAGGGAAGAAGAAAGATGGTACCATGAGGTTATGTGTTGACTATAGACAATTGAATAAGGTAACCATCAAGAACAAGTATTTGTTGCCTAGGATAAATGATCTGATGGATCAATTAAGAGGAGCTTCAGTGTTCTCCAAGATTGATCTAAGATCTAAATATCATTAAATTAGAGTTAGGGAAGAGGATATCCCTAAAATCGCTTTCAGGACTAGGTATGGACATTACGAGTACCTTGTGATGTCCTTTGGGTTGAAAAATGCACCTACGGTGTTCATGGATTACATGAACAAGATTTTTAGACCCTACCTAGATAGGTTTGTGGTAGTGTTTATTGATGACATCCTTATCTATTCCAAGACAGTGGAAGAACATGAGCTGCATCTAAGGGTAGTTTTAGATATGCTCAAAGAAAAGAAGTTGTCTTTCAAATTGTCCAAATGTGAGTTTTGGCTAACAGAAGTCCAATTTTTGGGTTATGTAATTTCTCAAGTAGGAATTTCAGTGTGTAACATCCTCTGTAACCTAATGATACTAATTAGTGTTATAGTAGCTCAATAAATTTGGTATAAATTACCTGAGTGTTTAGATAATTGTTTGGAATGAATTGAGCATAAATCTATAATACTGAACATGAAAAACAACTCAAAATAGCTTAGAAAATTATAAGATCATGGGCAAATGGTAAATCTAGGATGAAGATTAAGTTGAGAGTGGAAATAGAATAAATTAAATATTGAGAGCTTCCTAATTCAATTTCATAAAGTCTAAATTAACCCAAGTATGAATAGTGAAGCTTAGTGATTGGTAAAGGTGTAAAATGATATATATATATATATATATATATATATATATATATATATTCATTAAGGAAATATAAAAATATACTTATAGACATAAGTCTTAGGATTTCTCCCTAAAATTTGGTTCAAACTACATTTGTTCTTTATTTTATCTTAGATTAATTTTACCTTTACCATTTAAATTCATTGTTTTATCTATTTTCTCTCTCTCATAGCCATCCACTCTTAGCCATTCATTCCTCTTATCTCTTATTCATTTTTTCTATTCACTCTTTATCCACATTCCCTTTATTGTTTTCATTCTTCTTTATCATTAACTCATCCTTTCTCTCTTTCGTTTATCCGATCGCTGTCCTCACTCTCATAGCCTCTTACTCATTCGTTTCCTCTCTCTCGCTGTCACCGTTGCTCGTCTCTCTCTCGTTGTCCATTCACCAGATTTGCTCGCGCTGCTATCTCTCTGGTTTGCTCTTCCCGTCACTCACTTAGGTCTGTTCTGACCATCTTCTTCTTTAATTTCGTTTCACTAACTCTCACTTATTCACTCTCTTATTTTTGTGGGCACTCAAACCGAGGGAATAGGAGCTAAAATGAGGAACCAAGAGCAACAAAAAACAAGAAAGAAACGAAGGAGAGGAAGAGCGGGAAAATGGGGGAAGAAAGAAGTAAGGAACCATGACAATGGTAGGGGGTTAGCTTTCCTATATTCCTCTTTGTTTTCTTTTTATTTCCTGTTGCATGTTTTTTTGGTAAAACCGAGAATGAGTCTTATGGGATATTTATGATATTTATGTTTGTTTATCTTTCATTTAAGCTTGTGATTGAATTTAATTCGAATTTGAGTGATAGAGAATGTACTTTAATGTTAAAATGTGATGGAGGTGTTGAACATGGGTTGAAAGGTAATATTGAGTATGAAAAGGAAATGAAGATTGAGCAAGGAAATAGATTCAAAGAAAAAGGGTTCATCATAAGGTGACGGAAAATGTTCTCTTTATTTACTATCTAATTACTCCTTGTGTTAGTGGTTGTTTTAAGCATGAGAAAGCAATGAGAAATTCTATATTAGATATGGTTTTTCATACTTGATTAACACGTTTTAAGTTTAATAATGTGTTTGTTCTTGGCTTTTGGAAGTAAGAATGCAAGATTGTGGTTAATGATGATTTTAGAATGACTTTGAGGTGGGTAAATTTCTATTTTATTTTTAGAACAGAACCATGACTATTGTAGAAAACTTTCTGCTATTTTCTGATTTTACACAAGAATCATTTTCATTTAGTTTTTGAGAATGTAATGTTCTACTGATATGCAATGTCAATTTTATAATGTTATAAATGATGTTAGGCATAAGAAATGTTATGTAAAGCTTAATTTGGTTTAGGTTTACTTGAGACTATAATTAATTATGAGATAATGATGATTCATTATAATGCTTTTTGATGCTATCTTAAACGTAGTTAAGTATAGAGTATATTTATGATTGAGAATTGAACGAGAATGATCAATGTTATTTGTATGTCTCATGGCTAGGCTGAATGGTAATGATGTCAAAACCTTTAAACTGTTCATGTATTGTTTGTATCAATGTTGGAAATGAAGAGGAATTATAAATTTTCATTGGATGGTTGCTTGGTGTAATTTATAACTGCACCATGTGTTTGATGAGGTCTTTTACCTTAATTCTCTGATCTTTTCTTAGTGGTTATTATGTTGAGTTTAAGATATGGATTTAATGAGTACATGGTTATAGTACGATTGATTATTTTAAAGTATATGGCTGCCCTATTTGAGAATAAAAGTTTTATATATTTAATTCAAGTAGTAATATTAAAAGTTGAATGAAATTGCTTGGTTTTAGACCATATGTGGGTCATGGCTACCCCCTAAGGGAAAGAGGAGTCTCTTGTAGAATTATACTCACAGCTACACCCTAAGAAAAATATATTCTTTGACCGTGACTTAATCTCTAGCTAATGATAATTTGTTTTAACCATATTAGTTGGATTTTCTATGTAATCACATTTTATAAACTTATTGCTTAGAATTATAAATTCTCACCCCAGTTCTTTTTATGTTTTCATGATAAATCTAGAGATAGACCACAACAGGAGCAAAGGAAGCGCTGAAGTCAAAATTTAGATTTATATGAATATATATATATATTTTCCTATTTCATACTAAGTTTTGTATTTGTATTAATGGTTATGTAATTAAGTATTTGTAATCAATTTCGTAAAATGTTATAATCTCAAACATACTAGATAGTTTCATGAAAAAGAGAAAGTTGCTAGAGGTTTAAAATGTCTTGCTCTCTTACTTTGTCAAACTCGCTCTTTCTTTCTTTCTCTCTCTCTCTTCCTATATATATATATATATGTGTGTGTGTGTGTGTGTGTGTGTGTGTGTGTGTGTGTGTGTGTGTGTTATATTTGTTATACATATTATAATTATGTTTTTAAAGTTTATATTTTAAATTTTATAAGTGACATCCTTACTTCTAGTAACAGGGTGTTACACAGTGGACCCCAGTAAAGTCGAGATAGTGTTACAGTGGGAGAAACCCACCACTGTGACTGAGATTAGGAGCTTTATAAGTCTAGCTGGGTATTACAGGAGGTTTATCAAGGGATTTTCTCAATTAGTGCTACCATTGACTAGGTTGACTAGGAAGGGTAGTATTTTTGAGCGAACTAAGGATTGTGAGAATAGTTTCCAAGAGCTAAAGAAGAGGTTGACCACTACATCGGTTTTGGTAATTCCAGATCCCCATGAGAACTTTGAGGTATTTTGTGATGCTTCAAAGATAGGACTAGGGTGTGTTCTGATGCAAAATAGGAGAGTAGTTTCCTGTGCATCAAGGCAGTTAAGGCCATATGAAGTGAAATACCCTACGCATGATTTGGAGTTAACAAGTGTAGTGTTTGCCCTAAAGAACTGGAGACATTACTTGTATGGAGTCCAGTTTGAGGTGTTCAACGATCATAAGAGTTTAAAGTACTTGTTTAATCAAAAGGAGCTGAACATAAGATAGAGAAGATGGATGGAATTCTTAAAGGATTATGTCTTTGAGTTAAAGTATCACCCGGGTAAAGCCAATGTAATGGCTGATGCACTAAATAGGAAATCTCGACATATGTCCTGGATAATGGTCTAAGAAAGTGAACTTCTTAAGAGTTTTAGGAACTTGAGTCTCACGGTGACTGTGAGGCCATATAGTCTCTTTATGAGCAGAGTGGGCAAAGTAAATGACTTAAGGACTCAAATTTTAGAAGCTCAAAAGGAGGATGAAACTCTAAGGGACATTAGTGAGATCTTCTTAGGAACTCTATTGTGAATTTTTCGCAAGCACACGAATTGTATAAGTAGTAAAATAAAAATCATTCCCATAAGAATCAATAGATTACAAACTCTTACGGCGATTTTGATTATTTATGTGAATAAAGACAATAGTGAAAGCTAAATTAAAATCAAAACAAAACTCAAAGCAATTAAACAGATTAAATTAAGAAAAGATGAGATTCAACCAAGGTTTAAAGGTCTGGGACTAGGAATCCACTACACTACCTCCTATGATAAATTGTAATCCTATCTTTGTTAATGTTCAATTATGTTCTTGAAGGCGATTTGTCCTAAATTATTTAAAGCTCAATTTCTTGGCACTAAAAATATGCTAAAACTTCATCAATCCCATTCTCATGGCAATTAATCCAAGTTCTAAACCATTAAGATTCATGACAATTGTTTACCTCTCAAAGGATTTAAGCCTATGTCTAGGTCTCAATTCCTAAGTTCAATTCTTAGATTATCAAGCAATTAGATTTCATCTTTCGATCCTTCACCTAAAGCCTAAGACATATAAATATGATGCACAATATACCACTAGCATTAAGCATACTAAGAATGAATCAAGAACAATAATTCCCATTAACAAAGAATCAAATTAACAATTCAATATAGAGAAATAGAGAGTTTCATCCCAATCCTAGAAAAAAGGGATTTAGCTGCTCTTGCCAATTGTAACACAAACAATAACAAAGATTAAAGAAATAACTATGATTCCAAAGCAAAAAGAGAAGATGGAGAAGATGAAGATGGAGAGAAAGACTTCAATGATTGAACTTTAGTGACTCTTGATCTTGCCTTCCAAGCCCTAGCCTCCAATCCTTGTTTGAGAGACAAAAAAGATCAAAAACTAAAAACTGCCTAAACCTCTCATTCTTTATATAGGATTAACCTTAAAAGAGGTGTGTGATTAGTTAAATCTCTTAATTGGGTCCAAAGAAATGAGAATAATCAGATAAAATCCCAAAAGATAGCATAAATTAGGAAATTTCTACTTTTTTGCAACTTTCCATGAATTTTCCCACGACCCCATGGGGGGGCTGTGGAGCTCTCTGCCACCTCTCCTTTTTCAGCACAATTTTCACACGTCACCGTAAAATTTTTCATGGGTCATGCTTTCTTCTGGAATGAGAATCAACTCTTGTGGCCTTTATAAAAGTTGTAGCTCTTTCTCTTGGATTTCCAATGCCCCCAGAATCATATCGTTTCGACATCCCTAACTCAAGTTATGCTCATTTTATCACGCAAAAGTAAAAAAGCTTCGCGAATGTTGGTGACATAAATTCCGAGCTCAACTCCATTGTAATGAATCCATCCAAAGCTTCATAGAGCCATGTCAAAACACTTCTTTTGGACCTAAAAATATAAAGAAAGACAAATCATAAGATACTATTGATAATTAGATTAAAGTGGCATAAATCCCAACATAATTCAATCAAAGCACACCTAAATCCACCTCAAATTAAGCACAAGATATATGTATTTTATCCACACATCAAATTCCCCCGAACTTGAATGATTGATTGTCATCAAGCAATGAAAAAATCTTTAAGCAAAAAAGAGGACATTTTCTTTTAAAAGAAAATAATGATTGCAATTCAAGGCTTTCTAAGACACTTCGAAAAATTCAATACACAAATAACTCATTAAAGTGCCAAGAAGTCCAAATGTCCACTCATGCATACATGCCAAGCAAAGTGCAAGTTACCCAACCAAAATATGATGCTATAAACAATCTCTTGAATCCATATGTGCCTGGATGAGACTATGCAAACTAAGTAATTCCCAATACCTCAATGACTTATGGATGGATATATGAATGTGCCAAGTCCCATAGGCAAAACCACTACCTCTATCTCCACTAATGTAGTGCACACCTTTAAAAGGATCAAAAGGTCTTTATAAGGGTTGTAATGAGGCCAATGGTGTGGGCTAAAAGAAAGGAAATGATAGGAGGACAAACAAAAGTGAGAATGTCATGATGTGAAGAATCAAAACCCATCAAAAATTTCAATTCATTTGAAAAACAAAACCGGGAGACACCTAAGACAAGCATACTTTTCTTATTCAAATTTTTTTTTGTTGTTTTGCCTCCACCCCCAAACTTATTTCTTTGCAACTCTTAGGGTGGAGTATTCGATTTGGATTATGATTTCCTTTATATATATAGTTAGGTTATGATTTCCTCTATATATATATATCTTTGCAACTCTTCGCGTGGGGTATTCACTTTGGATTATGATTTCCTTTATATATATATATATAGGGTGGAGTACTCACTTTGGATTATGATTTCCTTTATATATATATCTTTGCAACTCTTCTGGTGGAGTATTCACTTTGGATTATGATTTCCTTTATATATATATATATATATATATATATATATATATAGGAAGGATCAATTTATACCGTGTAACTTTTTTTTTTTCTTACACTCATTTTTAAATTTGTTAGATCCACTTTCATCTAATGGTTACCTTTAATAAAATAATCTCAACTATTAGATGAAAATGAAATTAACGATCCTCCCTCACACACACACACACACACACACACACACACACACACACACACACATATATATATATATATGAAAGATCAATTTACACCAGTGTAAGTGTTTTTTTTCTTACACCCATTTTCAGCTGTTAGATCCACTTTCATTTAATGGTTACTGATAATTGCATATTTTATTCATTAAGAAACCCTTATGTTTAGTCATTTACACTCTCCATATTCTTAATTGATTGAGTTTGGTATGATTTTGTGAGTTTGAGCTCAAATTGGTCCTAATTGAATATTTTCAGCATTATTGAGATTTGACACTATTTCTATATTTTGGCCATAACTTGAGTTCCTGATATTTGATAATCATGAATTTTACTTTGTAGGAAAGCTAGGAGGAAGCTCTACAACTTTGATGAAGAGCTCGAAGTTCTAAATAGATGTCTAAGGGACCTAAGTTTACATGGAAGTCAGAATACGGGTTCTGTCACTAGAATCCGAACAGTATGCACTCATAAAATCATATCTCAAGCTGTAATAAGGGAGACAGGCTGAAATTTGGATAGTTGATAGTTAAGATCCAAATAAACAACTTTCATGCAGAACACTTTTTGAAAAAATGAAGTCTAATGGGTCAGTTTGAGCTTGCAAGTCGGAACAGAGGTGCTGAAGTTGGGTTTGAGCAACCTGCGGTATTTGGGTCATATCTTGGGCTATAGGAAGCCAAATTGGACGATCCAGATATGCATGTTATAGCCAAGACAAAGATCTACAACTTTCATGAAGAGTACTTTTCATGGATCTGAAGTATAGTTGGTCGTTTTTGGCTTCCAAGTCAGATAAGAAATTTTCGTCCTCAACCACTCCACTCACCAACCCACTCAACCACTCCACTCACCAACCCACTCAACCACTTCACTCAACCACCCCACTCATCCACCCACTCCCCTTTGTCATTTTGTTACCCTAGACTTCTATAAAAGGCACCATTGGTTATCATGAATAACAAGTTGTATTCTCCTTCAATTCTCTCATAGTTTCTTCTTGTTTCTTCATAGTTTCTCATAGCTTTTGTATATTTTGATGCTCCCCTTCATGGTAATGGAGGGCTAAGCTACTTTCAGTCAATTCGAGACTCTTGAAGAGATTGCGGTTTGGATTCTTGAGACCTTGGTTATGTAATGTATTTGATTTATATTTGGATTCTTCTTCTCTTCTTCTTCTTCTGTTTTCTTGATCTTGAATGCATGAATAGTGATTCTATTTATGTTTGGTCAGATTTGATCTTGTTCTAAGATTAAGTATTGTGATGAAATTTAGAACTGATTGATCTGAATTAATCACATAACTGAAAGTTGAGATTTGTGATGAAACTTAGAACTGATTGATCTAAGCTAATCACGTAATTGAAGAGGTTAGGTTACTGATTGGTGCCTAGGTTAATTGAATTCGGTGCTTAAATTGACATATATCTACATGAATGGTGTGATTGCAGATTTGTGTTTATCACTTGTCAATTGAATTCTGGACGATCGTCTAGTATGAATTCTGGATCTGATGCAGAGATCTCAGTTAGATCCAAGTTAACCATTCAAATGTGTTTCAAGTATTTGTTGAAAAGTTTATGATTGAATCCATCCAATCTCGGATAGATTTCTGAATTGACTGTTCTCCTAATTGTTATTTCTTTTTAAATCTTGTCACTATGATCCTTGAACCATCAAAACCCCCTTTTCTAACTTAACTTAATTTGATTAAATTACATTTATGATCCTTAAGGAGACGATCTGGTGTTGTTCACTATACTGCAAATTTAGGTAATAACTTCGGTTATAATTTTGACTGAGTTCGGCGCTTGTCAAAATTTTGGCGCCGTTGCCGGGGAATAGTAAGTGTAATCTTTTCATTTCAAGTTTTTTTACTAACCTTTGCTTTTTATTAACTTTTCTAACATTTTTATCCATTGTCTAGTGTATTTGCTTATTTATTTGTTTTTGTGTGATGCATGACTAGGTCTGAGCCTGATAACTTGGTTGACTTTGATCCTGAGATTGATAGAACCTTGCATAGGTTGATTAGAGCTCGTAGGCTAAGTGCAAGAATTGCTTCTGAATTTGATCTTAATATTGGGAGTGAACTTGAGATCTTGAATAATTCTGAAACCATGGCTGATAACATGCATAATAGAACTCTTAAGGAACTTCTTTGCCTGATATAACTAACCGGTCTTTGTGTATTCAATACCCAGATCTTGATGCTTTGATTTTGAGTTAAAATCGGATTGATACATTTGTTGCCCAAGTTTCACGGTTTTGCGGTGAGGATCCCCATAAGCATCTAAAGGAGTTCCATGTAGTTTGTTCAACCATGAAGCCACATGGGATCGAAGAAGAACATCAAGTGAGGCCATTTCCTTTCTCACTTACGATACTGACCAAGGATTGGTTATTTTATCTTTCACCAGGTTCAGTAACAAGTTGGACTGACATGAAGCGGTTGTTCTTAGAGAAATTTTTCCCTGCCTCTAGAGCTGCTGCCATTAGAAAAAATATATGTGGCATAAGACAAATGACATGAAAGACCTTGCATGAATATTGGGAAAGATTCAAGAAGCTGTGCTCGAGCTGTCCCCACCACCAAATCACCGATCAACTCTTAATTCAATATTTCTATAAAGGCTTGCTGCCAAATGACAGAAGCATGGTGGATGCTGCCTCTGGAGGAGCCTTAGTAGACAAGACCCTTGCAGCAGCGAGAGATTTGATAGCAAACATGGCAGCCAACACCCAATAATTTGGCACACGAATTATTACCTCAACCAGAGGAGTCAATGAGATTCAATCGTCTCATGTAGACCAACAGAGAATGGAACACAGACTTGATGAATTGACTTCTTTGGTGAGGCAGTTAGCAGTGGGACAACAAGCACCAATGCAGATGGTCAGAATCGTGTGTGGCATTTGCTCTTGTTCATCTCATCCTCGATGCATGCCCCATACTTCGGGATGGTGGTTCTATTTTTCCAGAGCAATGCATTGCTGTTGCGGAAATGGTATTTTTCTTGGTAGACCCCAATATCAGCAATCACAGCAGCAGCCCAGGTATGATCCATTTTCTAATATCTATAACCCTGGCTAGAAGGACCATCCCAACCTGAGATATGGAAATTCTGGTCAACAACAACAACAGCCCTACCAACAGCAGCAACCGCAGTTTAGATACCAAGCTACAGGCCCTAGCAACAAGTACCAACCACCTGCATTTAGGCAAGCACAACCTGCGCCGCCACCTATGTAGCAGCCCCTCCAGCTACCTGTTTCAGCAGCCACTCCAGCTGAGCCACCTTTCGAAGACTTGATGAAACAGTTTCAGCAGAATGTCAATGCCACCATCTAGAATTTACAAACTCAAATTAGGCAGATGGCAACCACTCTGAGTGAGCTGAAAAGTCAAGGGTCGAACCAATTGCCTTCACAAACAGTCAACAACCCAAGAGGCAATGTAAGTGCCATTAGCTTGAGAAGTTGTAGAGAAGTTGACGGTCTTACTCCACCACAACCTGAACTACAAGTGCAGCAACTAGAAGGTGACCAGAAACAGAAGAAAGTGGATAGCTCAGTCCAAAAATCTGTGACACAAAAGAAATGTGCAGAGAATTCAAATCTGGATATTCCACTACCTTTTCTAAACAGAGTCACACAGTCCAAGCATACTGCGCAAACAAAAATAGAAAGAGAAGTCATGGACACATTCAGGAAGGTGGAAATCAATATTCCCCTCCTTGATGCAATCAAGCAGATTCCCAAGTATGCCAAATTCCTCAAAGAGTTGTGTACTCACAAGAGAAGACTTAAGGGTACTGAGAAAATAAGCATGGGCAGAAATGTTTCTGCAATGATTCTACCAAGCATGCCACAAAAATGCAAAGATCCTAGAACTTTCACAATTCCTTGCACGATAGGTAACTCCAAATTTGAACATGCAATGCTAGACTTGGGTGCTTCGATTAATGTCATGCCTATGTCAATATATCAGTCCTTGAACATTGGCACTTTGCAACCTACTGGTATAGTGATTCAGTTAGCAAATAGAACCACTGCTCATCCTGCAGGAGTGCTAGAAGATATGTTAGTTCGGGTGAATGAGCTAATTTTTCCTGCAGACTTCTATATTCTGAACATGGAAGATGAGTCTTCAACAAACCATGCTCCATTGATCCTAGGCAGACCTTTCCTCAAGACAACCAAGACTAAGATAGATGTGCATGCTGGCACCCTTTCCATGGAATTTGGCGACGATGTGGTACAATTTAACATTTTTGAGGCCATGGGACATCCCCTAGAGGAGCATTCTGTTTTCCATGTTGATGTGATTGATATGCTAGTTGACGATGCTTATGCTGATATTTATGCTGAATTTCCTGATATTGCTAATTTTTTGGATTCTTTTACCTGTGAAACATGTCTTGGCTGTGATATTGTACCATGTCTTTGCATGTCTTTGAGATTTATGCGATTATGAGTGGTGATGCACATTCTTGACTTGAATGATGCAAAGCATGTGAAAATGAGAGTCGAAGTATGTTGAATTTAGTGTTCTTTGAGTTAGTTGTTTCAAACGACTTCTTCGCCCTCCATCGTCTGACCTCCATCCTTAGAATTAAAGATTTTGCCGGACCATCTTAAATATGCATATTTAGAAGATGGTGAGAAGCTGCCTGTGATTATTGCTAAAAATTTGCAACCTGATCAAGAAGAAAAATTACTACAGGTTTTGAGGCAGAATAAACAAGGCATCGGATGGACACTTGCGGATCTTCCTGGTATCGGTCCCTCCACATGCATGCATAGGATTTTGTTGGAGGAAGATACTAAACCGAAGACGGCAGCCCCAAAGGAGACCGACCCCGACCCGACTGGATGTGGTAAAGAAGGAAGTTACCAAGCTACTGCAAGCTGGCATTATTTATCCCATATCTGATAGTAAATGGGTGAGCCCCGTGCAGGTTGTTCCAAAGAAATCTGGGGTCACAGTAGTTGAAAATCAGAACAATGAGCTACTACTCACAAGAATTCAAAATAGCTGGCGGGTTTGCATTGATCACAGACGACTTAACCAAGCCACCAGGAAAGATCATTTCCCATTACCTTTCATTGATCAGATGTTAGAGAGACTAGCTGGCAAGTCGCATTACTGTTTCTTGGATGGATATTCGGGTTATTTTTAGATCCATATAGTAGAAAATTGCATGGATGACTTTACTGTCTATGGCTCTTCCTTTGATGCATGTTTGGATAGTTTGACTCAGGTTTTGCATAAATGCATTAAGGCTAACCTTGTTCTGAATTTTGAGAAATGTCATTTCATGGTGGAGCAAGGCATAGTTTTAGGGCATATAATATCTAGCAAGGGTATTGAGGTAGATCCTACGAAAATAGATGTTATTTCATGCCTATCTTACCCCACATGCGTGCGGGAGGTTCGTTCTTTCCTTAGTCATGCAGGTTTCTATAGGCGATTCATAAAAGATTTCAGCAAAATTGCTCTTCCACTATCCAACTTGCTACAAAAAGAAGTGGAGTTCCATTTTAACTAGAAATGCAAGGATGCCTTCAATCACTTGAAGCAAGCATTGACCAGTACACCTATCATCCAGCCACCAGATTGGACACTCCCATTTGAGCTCATGTGTGATGCCTCTAATTATGCTTTGGGAGTTGTTCTTGCACAAAGGGTCGGCAAAATATCTCATGTCATCTCCTATGCTTCAAGAACTTTAGATCCTGCACAAGTCAACTACACCACCACTGAAAAGGAACTTTTAGCAATTGTTTTTGCTTTAGACAAATTTCGATCATATTTGCTTGGTTCTAGAGTGGTTGTGTTTTCAGATCATACAGCTCTGAAGTTTCTCCTGAAGAAGCTTGATGCAAAGCCTAGGTTGATTAGGTGGATTTTGCTCCTCCAAGAGTTCGATATTGAAATCCATGATAAAAGTGGAGCGGAGAATTTAGTAGCTGATCACCTAAGCCGAATTGAAAGGGAGGCAGATACTTTTCCTATCTATGATGTCTTCTCGATGAGCAACTTTTCAAGCTGCAAGGTAACATTCCTTGGTTTGTTGATTTGATAAATTTCTTAGTTCTTTGGTGTTTTCCCGCACATTTTATTAAGGCTCGATTGATAAATTGAAGAGTGAGTCAAAATATTATGTGTGGGGACGACCCTTATCTCGTAGAAATTTTGTAGTGACCAAGTCATTAGGAGATGCGTGCACGATAATGAATTCCATTCTATTCTTAGCTTTTGTCATACACTTGCATGTGGCGGTCATTTTGGTCCCCAAAGGACTGCTAGGAAAGTTTTGGAATCTGGATTATATTGGCCCACTCTATTTCATGATGCATATGTGTTTTGTAAATCTTGTGACCAATGCCAAAGAACAGAAACACTTCTCGAAGGAATGAGATGCCCCGAAATCCTTATTGTTACGTGAGATTTTTGATGTATGGGGTATTGATTTTATGGGACCATTTCCTGTTTCTTTTGGTTTTGTTTACATTTTGCTAGCTGTTGATTATGTATCCAAGTGGGTGGAGGCGAAAGCTACTCGGACTGATGATTCCAAAGTTGTTGTGGATTTTGTTAGATCACGATTTTCTGCAGTTTGGAGTTAAGGCCATCATCAGTGATCAGGGTTCACATTTTTGTAATCGAAGCATGGAAGCTTTGATGAAAAAGTATGAGTTCTTGCACAGAGTTTCTACACCTTACCATCCCCAAACTAATGGGCAAGCCGAGATTTCCAACGGGAGATCAAGCGGATACTCCGTAAGAGGCAGTTCAACCTAACAGAAAGGACCTGGAGTAAGAGGCTTGAGGATGCTTTATGGGCTTATCAAACTGCTTATAAGACACCAATTGGGATGTCCCCGTATTGGATTGTTTTTGGAAAAGCACTGCACACTGCCGGTGGAAATTGAGCATCGTGCATTCGGGCGGTGAAAAGGTGCAACTTGGACCTAGATCAAGCGGTATGGAGAGGAAGCTGCAGTGCAAAGCAATTGGAGGAGATCCGCTTGGAGGCTTATGAAAGTTCCAAACTTTATAAGGAGAAGACCAAAGCCTTCCATGATAAGTTAATTCGAGGAAAACATTTGAGATTGGTCAAAAAGTTCTCCTCTATAACTCTCGCCTCCGACTCATGCCTGGCAAATTAAGGTCTAGATGGGATGGACCATTTATTGTTACTAAGGTTTTTCCTTCTGGTGCTGTTCAGATTAAAAGTGAGGTCACTGCCAAAGCTTTCATCGTGAATGGACACCGCCTCAAACAGTATCATGAACTTCCAGAGAATGCAGAAGTGGAGGTGATGAACCTTCTCCATCCGCATTATGAATAAAAAAAAAGAGAAAGAAAAAAAAAACAGTTGTGTGCCCGACAATGAGGTAGGTAGTGCCATTAAATCTTGTCACTCGGAAGCATGTGGAGGTCATTTTTTTTTCAGCGACAACAACTGCGAAAATCTTGCAGTATGGATTTTATTGGCCTACTTTATTCAAGGTCTGTTACACCTTTTGCAAAAGCTGCAGAAATTAGTCAAAAAAGTTCTGCTTTGAGATTATCATCTGTACCTACTCCTTGGAAAATTGAGATCTAGGTGGCGCAGTTCTTTTGTTGTCAAACACGTGTATCCTCTGGGGCCGTAGATATTAAGGATCCTAGGAATGGTAATGCGCTTAAAGTTAATGGACAAAGACTCAACCATTCCTGGAAAACCAAGTTCTTGAGTTCTTTGTGTTGCCGGTTAAGTGGCAGATACGGTACTCCGTGACTCTCAAGTCGGTTCATTTTTCAGTTTCCCAAAATAACTGAACCCTTCTTCTCCTTCAAAATGGATGTCATTCTTTCAAACCTGAGAAAACATTTTCCTTCTCTTCCTCAAAATGCTCTGAGAAAAATCTACAAAGTTCGATGTGAAAGATTGAGACTATTAATGCACAAAGGTATGCCAGAAGATGTACGCTGGATAATTGAAGCGAAGGTTCGATTAGCAGGTGAGTCCTCAATTTCATTTGACTCATATATGCCCGGTCTTGGAAGAAGTTCATATTCTAAAAGGAGAAGAGCAAAAAGATTACAAGTCTATCACAAATGTGGACGATGGAACTGTAACAAACGATGTCGTACTTTGGGGATAGTTATCGCTAATAGAGAAGATAAAATTTTCTTCATTAAGAATGGGCTGAGTAAGGAGTCATTAGATGATATCGTATTGAGTCTTGAGACGCATTCTTGTGGATTGGTGCATCGTGAAATTCTTAAATTGTGGAATCTCTTCAAGGATGAAGAAAAACGCTACAGTCTTTGGAATCTGACTCTAAAAGACCCTGTTTGCCAATTTATAAGAAAATTGGATGGGAAGCTTATCCTCGACTCATAGAAGATGTTTAAGCCGTTACTGGACGTTAAACCAGAGGCAGATGTGAGCCATATTCACAAACAATCTGTACATATCATCCTCTTCTTCTTCTTCATGTCATCTTTCAAAAATAAAAAATTATGTATACGTCTTAGGGTTGGCTTTGGTAACACAAACCGTGAATGGGGAAATGCATGCATCCTGATCCAGCCTTCTTAATTGAAAAACAAAGAAGGTAGATTATATCCCACATGTGAGGCAGCCAGTCGTATTATGGCCACTTGTCCCTTTTGGGAGCCCTATGTTGCACTGGTCTTGAATGGGTCGAATACTGGTCAACAATGCTTTGGCACAAAGTCCGAAAAAAAGCGACTACCTCTATCCCAATCTTAAGTAAGTATACGCTCATCTTTCATCAAGTTTTTCTAACAATTTCAAAAAAAAAAAAAAAAACGGACGTGATGACTCTTTGCACTCATGACGCTTGTAAAGATATAAAGATATGCCATGGAAACTGTACATACAGGTATGTCATCATTTTTTATTTCTTTTATCTTTGTATCATTTTGTTGTATTTTGATTTTTGTACAGACGATCCTTCGAGCAGGGTCCTTCAGGGGTTTCTAGACTTCTTTACCTTGATGGTTTTCTTGAAGTCAACAAAAAAAAAAGAAAAAAAAAGAAAAGATTCTGTGTTTCTTAATTTCAACCTTTTCTGACAACAACCAACCTACCCTTATAGGTGCAATTATTCCCTTTTCCATTCTTTTTCTTATTTAAACACTCCAATTTCTCTATTTTCCTTCAACTCAGAAACATTCAAAGGGAGGAAAAGTATAGAATAGGGCCTTCTATTCGTAACCTAAAAAATGTCTGTGTTTTTTGTGGGCCGAGTTATGGGAAGGGATTAGAGTTTGTAAACGCAGCTAGCACTCTTGGTCGATCACTTGCTGCGAGGAATATTCATCTTGTATATGGGGGAGTTTGTCGTGGGTTAATGGGGGCTGCATCACTTGCTGCTTTTATAGGAGGCAGTCAGGTTTTAGGTGTTATTCCTAAACCTTTAGCTGAAAATAACATCACTGGAAAGACAGTTGGAGAAGAAATTTAGGTAACATCTATGCATGGACGAATGAAAACAATGGTTGACAATTCTGATGCATTTCTTGTCTTACCAGGTGGTTTTGGTACTTTGGAAGAAATTTTTCAAATTGTCTCTTGGGCCGAACTGAACATCTACTATAGACCCATTGGTTTGTTGAATGTTAATAATTTCTTTGATCTTTTGTTATCTTTTCTTGACAAAGCTGTGGAACAGAAATTTATCACTCCTTCAGCAAGACAACTTCTTATCTCTGCCTCCACTGTTGATGAGCTCATTGATAAATTAGAAACTTTTGAGTATGTACCTGATCAGGCATTAGCTCAGATAGATTGGTCAACAGGAAGCAGCGAAGGAAGTAACAAGAAAAAAAAGCTAGATCTGAAACTTTCTCTTTAATGGGTTTGATTTTATTGTACTTTGTTTCTGTTTAAATTTGTGTAAGCTTTCTCCAACAAGTAATATCTTCTATCCTTTACTCATCTATATTTTAACATTGAGGACAATGTTGTAATCTAGTTGGGGGGAAAGGATAGTTGACCAAAAAAAAAAATTTTGTTATTTTGTTTGGAAAGTATGATGTGATTATCATAGACTTATTAAACCAATTAGTGATGGCAGAGTAAGGAGTAATTTTACTCTTGAGACGCATCTTAATTGGTGGCAGAGTAAGGAGTTTTTAGGTAGTGATTAATTAGTATTAAATTGTGGAAGTACTAAAATTTTATTATTTGATTTCTTTTCAGGGTCTGATGCGGCACTGACAGTGTGCCTCTTTTCTGCTTGGCGTTGATTCACTTCTTATCAGGTTGTGTTACTCTTTTCTATATCTCCCTTTCACATTGAAGGCAATGTTATATTAAGTGTGGGGGAGAGATTTTAGCATGTTTCTTTTTTTGTTAAAAAAAATAAAAAAGGGGTTCATTGCATGATTGAATAACTTTTCTCCCTTCTTGAACTGATATGCTTGGTGATGGATGATTGAATTGATGAATTGAGTTTGATGGATGCATACTTTGTGAGATTTTGAGCCTAATGGATGGATTCAACATTTATGCCATTCTCTTCTTTCTTGTGTGATTTTCACTCATGTTAATGATCACTCTAGAACTTGCTTTGATTCTTTTTGAGGCTACATTTCACTTGCATGCATGAACATGATTGAGGCCCTCTTTCTTAATTAGCTAGTTTAACCAAATAGCCAACCTTGTTTTCAATATGATATCAAGCACTCTTTTGACTTCTTGAAAATTCTTTGATTCCTGCCAACCTTGTATATTTTCCTTTACTTAACCCCTTTGAGCTTATTTGACCATTCCTTGTTTCTAGCTCATTATGTGCCTTAAATGAAAAATCGTGTTCTTACTTTACCTTAGGGAATAAAAGAACATTAGTTTGGTTAATGGATGAGTTTTTGAACAAGTGTGGGGGTGTGTGTATAAAATGGTTGTTGAAAAAAGGAAAGAGTGCCTAAAAAAAAAAATGTATATGTATATATATATATATATATATATATATATATATATATATATATATATATATATATATATATATATATATATATATATATATATATATATATATATATATATATATATATATATATATATATATATATATATATATAAAAGAAAAGGATTGGGAAATGAATATGTAAAGGGATATACATTAGAGTTGGGATGAACTTTTATGCTTGTTATTTGAACTCAGCTCTCATTTGCTTTTATTCTCTTTGGTATTTATCTTCTCATATCCATTTTATCCTCTTCTGTTACCTTGACCTCACTACAACCTTAAAAAAAAAAGTCCTCATGATTTGTGTGTGCAAGTGTTTTGAGTAGTGGAGAAGTAGAAGATAAGCAAGCTTATGGCAGTGCAATTTTCATGGGTTGAATTGAGTGAAATACCTACCTTTTAAACACTTGAGAGATTGAGAGGGAATCTTGTGAAGATCTATCATTCTCGATTCATGTTGAAGATACCTTGCTTGTTGGTTTGAGATGTGGAAAATTGTTAACTCATGAATGTTTTGATCCCTTGAACCTTTGGTTATTCTTCTTGATTGTAAAATTTTGGGCTCTTGAATGTCGTTGGAATTTAAATTTTTGTTAATCTATTATGTCCTTGTTTTGGTCTTGAGTTTTGCCCAGGAGTGCAAAAAGCTAAGTGTGGGGGAATTTGATAATCACATATTTTATTCATTAAGAAACCCTTATGTTTAGTCATTTACACTCTCCATATTCTTAATTGATTGAGTTTGGTATGATTTTGTGAGTTTGAGCTCAAATTGGTCCTAATTGAATATTTTTAGCATTATTGAGATTTGACACTATTTCTATATTTTGGCCATAACTTGAGTTCCTGATATTTGATAATCATGAATTTTACCTTGTAGGAAAGCTAGGAGGAAGCTCTACAACTTTGATGAAGAGCTCGAAGTTCTAAATAGATGTCTAAGGGACCTAAGTTTACATGGAAGTCAGAATACGGGTTCTGTCACTAGAATCCGAACAGTGTGCACTCATAAAATCATATCTTAAGCTGTAATAAGGGAGACAGGCTGAAATTTGGCTAGTTGATATTAAGATCCAAATAAACAACTTTCATGAAGAACACTTTTTGAAAAAATGAAGTCTAATGGGTCAGTTTGAGCTTGCAAGTCGGAACAGAGGTGCTGAAGTTGGGTTTGAGCAACCTGCGGTATTTGGGTCATATCTTGCGCTATAGGAAGCCAAATTGGACGATCCAGATATGCATGTTATAGCCAAAACAAAGATCTACAACTTTCATGAAGAGTACTTTTCATGGATCTGAAGTATAGTTGGTCGTTTTTGGCTTCCAAGTCAGATAAGAAATTTTCGTCCTCAACCACTCCACTCACCAACCCACTCAACCACTCCACTCACCAACCCACTCACCAACCCACTCAACCAACCCACTCAACCACTCCACTCAACCACTTCACTCAACCACCCCACTCATCCACCCACTCCCCTTTGTAATTTTGTTACCCTAGACTTCTATAAAAGGCACCATTGGTTATCATGAATAACAAGTTGTATTCTCCTTCAATTCTCTCATAGTTTCTTCTTGTTTCTTCATAGTTTCTCTAGCTTTTGTATATTTTGATGCTCCCCTTCATAGTAATGGAGGGCTAAGCTACTTTCAGTCAATTCGGGACTCTTGAAGAGATTGCGGTTTGGATTCTTGAGACCTTGGTTATGTAAAGTATTTGATTTATATTTGGATTCTTCTTCTTTTCTTCTTCTTCTTCTGTTTTCTTGATCTTGAATGCATGAATAGTGATTCTATTTATGTTTGGTCAGATTTGATCTTGTTTTAAGATTAAGTATTGTGATGAAATTTAGAACTGATTGATATGAATTAATCACATAACTGAAAGTTGAGATTTGTGATGAAACTTAGAACTGATTGATCTAAGCTAATCACGTAATTGAAGAGGTTAGGTTACTGATTGGTGCCTATGTTAATTGAATTCGGTGCTTAAATTGACATATATCTACATGAATGGTGTGATTGCAGATTTGTGTTTATCACTTGTGAATTGAATTCTGGACGATCATCTAGTATGAATTCTGGGTCTGATGCAGAGATCTCGGTTAGATCCAAGTTAACCATTCAAATGTGTTTCAAGTATTTGTTGAAAGGTTTATGATTGAATCCACCCAATCTCAGATAGATTTCTGAATTGACTGTTCTTCTAATTGTTATTTCTTTTTAAATCTTATCACTGTGATCCTTGAACCATCAAAACCCCCTTTTCTAACTTAACTTAATTTGATTAACTTACATTTACGATCCTTGAGGAGACGATCAGGTGTTGTTCACTATACTGCAAATTTAGGTAATAACTTCGGTTATAATTTTGACTGAGTTCGGCGCTTGTCAGTTACCTTTAATAAAATAATCTCAATCATTAGATGAAAGTGAAATTAACGATCCTCCCTTATATACTGGTGTAAGTTGATCCTCCCTCATATATATATATGGTGCTCCCAATTTTTTAGTTTTCGTAATAAGTTTCTTACTTCTTACTCATTCCATTCTCACAAAGGGTAGATAAGTGTTTAGGCTAAGGGGTTGAGGTAGAATGTGGGTGAATGAAAGAAAATAGAGGATAAATGGATCAAATGCGGAATCAAGGGACAATGACGAAAAAGGTGGTCTAAGGCCATGATGTGGTAAAAGAAGGAATGTAACACCCTTGTGGGGATGTCACATTTATGATGCAATGAAAGAAAGATAAATAAAGTATTACCCAAGTTGTAAAATATTTGTTACATTAATAATATGGGTTGTAAATTTTTTTCCTTTTTATACAGGATATTACTAAAAAAAAATAACACGGAACACAAAATAAACAAACTGTCATCACACATAATATACATATGATTTTGTTTTAAGTAGTACAAATAATTTACAGCTATAAAATATTTAACAAAAATAGTAAAGAGTTAATATAATACATAACATCCAAAAAGTGCCCAAGTGCGCATCCCAAATTCTTAACCCTCTAAAGGATCACTCTCAGATGACACTTCAGGTGATAGGTATCCAGGATGTCTCGACGCTCTACGGACACAAGTCCGTGCTGTCGACACACTGCTAATCTCACTAGGCGCATGGAACATCCCTTCCCAGTGACGCCTAATAGACAACGGCAACTCTATGTGTAAATACAGAGTAGTAGTAAAAGTAGGTTCCCCATCAAACTCCGATCGTAGGGACACCGTCAAACGTCCCACGTAAACCACTGAAGCTCTGTCCTCTCTGAATCGCCAAGCCTCTGAACCTCCGTGAAACTCAAGTCTCACGAACCCAAGAAATCCTGGCAACGCCATCCTCCAAATCAATCTAGCGGGTATGGGTGATCGGATGGTTCGCAGTCGTCGAACTGATCCTCTGCTTGCTGCTGTTCCTCCTCCTCAGGATATACAAAATCAAGAGGCTGATCCTCTTCCTCAAACTCTTTACAACATAAAATTAAAAATACAGAAACAATACATATAGAGGGGTGAGATAATCATACATCAATACCAACATGGCAAATAAGAAAACGCCAAATACAACAGGTATAACAAATAATCAAAACATACCATAATACAATAAAGCATACCATAATCATCATAAATAATTATGCAATATAATACAAAAATTTAATATAACAGTATCACAGAAAATTTAATACAACAGTACAAAAATATCAAAGATAATGATGTTAAGATGCATGATACAAATACAAAACGACTCGTTCCTACGCCATGGAGCTAGACACAGATATCTGAGAGAATGACCTGTAAAGATCTATTAGTACCTCAGGCTGCCCAACCAAACTATTGCACTGTCTAACGTTGTGTCTATAGCCCACTGTCCAACATCGTGTAGTAGTACACAGTCCAAACATCGTGTAACTATAGGCATTGTACTAAAATAGACTTTACAAGATCTTGATTAAGTATAGTGTGTGTCGAGATCACTAGTGTGTTGCCAGTTACCACAGCCCAGAGGAGCGACCAACTGTCCACATGTGGAATACACCGCACACTAATGCCTCCAAGTCCATACAAAGAAATGAACCACACTACGCTTATCACACCGACAACACGGTGTAATTCATCTCGTTAATCAAATCACTAATTATCAACCAAATTGGCACAACTCAATGCATGAATAAAATCATAATTACCAAATTACCCTTAGTCTCAAAATATTCTCATATTTACTCAAATGCCCTCAATGGCAAAAATCTCAATTATACAGTACGTCCCACTTGACAGTACCGTATCTCAATATATCCGGGTCCACCACTTTGGCCTGACAGTAAAAACTTGCTGTTCCAATTAATCGCGTAGAAATTTTATTGCGTTTTCACAATTTTATCATTTTTACAAAAGTTTTTAAATCGCGTAAATATATTTTGCTGTTTTTAAAATCGCATAGTATTTTTAAATCGTTTTCTTAACCGAAAAGCTTTAAAATCTCCGTTTTAAAACTACGTAAGCTATTTTCACTACTTTGAAATTACGTAGAATGATTTTTCTTACATTATAAAATATATTATGAAACGTTTTATTTTATTTATCTGTTTTTAATAAATTTTGACAGCATTTTATCTATAAAATCTATCAAATTGTATTTTCTACGTTTTTCCTCTAAAAATTTGTTTACTTAGTTTATTATTACTAAATCCACTTTAGTAATTATCTCTATGCTTTAAAATTCAAAGGTAAGTATTTTTCAAAGGTTTGGATTTATTTTTCTTCTATGTCATATTTCTAATAAAAATTGGTTTACTTCTTTAAACCTTAGAAATCCATTACAATTGCATTCTGTTTAGGTAAAACCTTAAGTTTACACTTAGAAAATAAATTTTTGATTGATCACTTATTTATAAGGCATGTTGACCGAATTTCATAAAGTCTTGGCATTTGATCTTTGGATCATTTTTCTTCTTCTAAAACATTTTGAAATTCATTCATTTACCTAATTCCATTAAGTCCTTCCTTTTGAAAATGGATGAGAACATTTTGGTTCTCTTTTCTTGGTTGAGGCCGTGAGCCTCTTCATGTGCTCTTTGGAACACTCATGCAAACCTTTACATGTTAATCACATCCTAAGTAATAATCATGCAATATTTCACACATGCAATATATTTTAATGCTTATAGACATGCATACAAATAATATCAAACACAAGTAAGAAAGCATTTAAACAATCAACATAAGTGAATCCTTATGGATTCTTCACACACATACAAGTCCATTTTCTCATCACCACACATGATTGATGAGATTGAATCTCCTTCTTACCTTTAAGGAAGATAAAATCCTCTTTCACTCCTTCCTATGGATTTCGTGATCTCCTCCAAGACACCTAAAAGACCTTAAACAAAATTTTAAAGAGTTATAACTATAAGAGAAAATCATAACCCATGGATCAATCATGGCTTAGAACCTTGAAAAAGAGATTAGAAATGAAAAATAAGGATTTTCACATTCTAGGAAAAATCTCCAAAGTGATTTTCCAAGCTTTAGATGATGGATTTAGGAAGAACTCTCAACTAGAGATGTTCTTAGAATAGTGTTTAGGTTTAGAAAAGTAGGTTAGAAGAAATTTTGGATGGATGGATGGTGAAGAAGAGTACTTGGCCGAATGGCCTCTTCAAAGTGCATCAATGGTGGTTTGTGTTTTTGGAAGAGAGAATGTGTAGTAAAGTGATAGAAGATGAAGTGAAATTTGCCCTCCTAATGGTGCATGGCCGTGTAACTCAAGAGAGAAAGGTGGCCACTTTGTTTGACCTTCTAAGACTCCATCCAAGCCTTAGACTTCATCAAGGGTCAAGATTAAAACTTGATCACCAAGCTTGTCTTCCATTGGCTAATTCCAAGCCTTGTCATAAGCCTAGTCACAAGCCTTGTCATGTGTTCTTGAATGTTCCTCCCTAATGGCGATTAATTAAGCTACTAATCCCATTAAGCTTCTAAGCACACTTAACCTAACTTAATCAAATTAATTAGTTACCTTACTAATTAATTAACATTCTTATAATCCAAGCTTCAAGAGCCATTGATCATATCAATGGTTGATATTAGATAGTAATATGATCAAATCTAAGCCATTAGATCTCATTTCCATGAAATTCTAACCACTAGATTCATCTTCAAAAATAAAGGGTCAAGATCTTCCCTATATTCTTCACATCCAATGGTTACAAATGCTTCTAACCATTTTTGTAAGACCAATCTCCACCATCAAATTGATCAATGGTGGATATCCAAAGCCTTCTTTAAGAAGCTTTTCATGACAACCATAGATTAAATCAATGGTTGATATTCAATCTTAAACCTTCTCATCCAACGGTGTAGATTAAGTCAAGCCCACATCATTGAATTAATTCCTATTCGCTTAAAACAATTCAAGCCATTATCGTTGATTACTTTCTCTAAACGTGGGTCCTGCATAGAAATTGTGGGTCCTTCAAATCAAATGTGGATCCCACAGACATTTTCGGGTTCACTGTCGTTTATTTACACAGACTAATAAAATAATATAATAATATAAAATTATTTTATTGCACAGTTAAATCCTAAAAATTAAAAGATTAATAACCATATCATTCAGAATTTGGATTAGTAAGATCCCCCAGTTCCGAATAATTAAAATAAGATTTCCCCGACCCAAAAATTATTATTTTCCTGACCCGGAGCAAATCACACAAAACACTCATATATGAACTCAAAATAGTCAAATAAATTTTATATCATACAGAAAAATAGAAAACAGCACAATCTGGACATAGCGGTCATTTATCCTAAAGTTGGAGTGTTACAACTCTCCCCTACAAATAAAAATTTCGTCCCCGAAATTTGTTATACATCAAAACAACTGAGGATATTGCTTCCTCATTTTCTCTTCCAGCTCCCAGGTAGCATTACCTGTCACATCATTCCATATCACCTTCACCAGCCCAATCATCTTCCCTCGAAGCTGCTTTACTTTCCTGTCTTCAATTCTAACAGGAAGTGTCTCATACGTTAAATTATCCTTTAGTTGCACTTCGTCGGGTTGTATAACATGCGTCGGATCAGGAATATACTTCCTTAACTGAGACACATGAAATACATCATGCAGATTGGATAGAAAAGGCGGCAAAGCAATCTGATAGGCTACAGGACCTATCCGTCGAAGAATCTGACAAGGCCCAATAAACTTAGGAGTAAGCTTTTTGGATTTGATAACCCTTCCGACACCAGTCGTAGGAGTTACTCGCAAAAATACATGCTCACCTTCCTCAAATTCAAGAGGTCGCCTTCGCTTATCAGCATAACTCTTTTGTCTGCTTTGCGTCGTCTTCATCTTTTCTTGTATCATCTTCACCTTTTCTGTAGTCTGCTGCACAAGATCAGGTCCAATAGTCATACTCTCCCCATCTTAATACCAACATAAAGGTGTTCGGCATTGTCGTCCATATAGGGCTTCATAGGCTGCTATCCCTATACTAGAGTAAAAACTATTGTTGTAGGTGAATTCTATCAAAGATAAAAATTCATCCCAACTCCCTCGTTATTCTATCACACAAGCACGTAACAAATCTTCCAAAGACTGTATAGTTCTCTCCATCTATCCATCAGTCTGCGGATGATAAGCAGAACTCAATCGTAGTTTAGTTCCCATGGCTTCTTGCAAACTTTGCCAGAACCTTGACGTAAACCTCGGATCTCTGTCAAAAACTATGCATGTAGGCACACCATGTAATTTAACAATCTCACTGATGTATATCTGGATTAGTCTTTCCAATGAATACTTAATATTGATCGGCAAGAAGTGTGCTGACTTCGTAAGCCTATCAACTATAACCCATATCGAATCATGTCCCTTCCTTGTTCTCGACAATCCGGTAACAAAATCCATTGAAATACTACCCCATTTCCACTCTGGAATAGCTAATGGTTGTAACATATCGGCTGGCCTTTGATGTTCTACCTTTGCCTTCTGACAAACCAGACAAGACGCCACATGTTCCGCTACATCTCTTTTCATCCTTGGCCACCAAAATAACTTTTTCAAGTCTTGGTACATCTTGGTCATCCCCGAATGCATACTCAAATCACTAGTATGGGCTTCATCCATAATTGCTTTCTTAAGTTCAGGGTCATCGGGTATACAAATTCTTCCCTTGAATCTTAAGATTCCATTTGATCCTTCCTCCACTGTTGCTTTATGACCTTGCTCCAATAATTCCCTTTCGTTTTGCAAAAACGCATCCTCCTCCTATTTATCTCGAATTATATCAAGTACTTCATTCAAGATCACAACCCTACCTAGACAAATCCTTCCAGGCTCCAATTCCACTGACATCCACGAATCTCTAAACTTGTTAATTAATTCTCCCTCCTTTATCATCATTGTAGAAACACTGATCACTTTTCTACTCAGAGCATTAGCTACCACATTAGCCTTTTCTGGATGGTATTGGAGTTGAAAATCATAGTCCTTCAAAAATTCCAACCATCGCCTCTGCCTCATATTCAATTCTTTTTTATCAAACAAGTACTTCAAACTCTTATGATCACTAAAGACATTGAACATAGCTCCATACAAAAAATGCCTCCACACCTTCAATGCAAAAACCACTGCAGCTAATTCCAAGTCATGGGTTGGATAATTCCTCTCATGAACCTTCAACTGTCTAGAAGTATAAGCCACCACATTCCGGTTTTGCATCAATACGCATCCTAACCCCTGGTAAGAAGCATCACAATACACCTTAAAAGATCTGTTAGGATCCGGTAAAATTAACACTGGTGCAGTTGTCAGCCTCTTGAAAACTTGCTTCCCGTTCCTCCATCCTCTCAAAAGCTTGACTTTTCCTCATGAGCTGCGTAAGCGGTCCAGCTATGCTAGAAAAACCTTCTATAAACCTCCGGTAATATCCAGCTAATCCAACAAAACTTCGGACTTCCGTTACAGTCTTAGGCCTTTCCCATTGCAAAATAGTCTCCACCTTCGATGGATCTACCGCAATACCTTCCTTGGAAATCATATGACCTAAAAATTGAACTTCCTCCAGACAAAACTCACATTTCGCCAATTTTGCACACATCTTCTTTTCCTTCAAAATTTGAAGAACTATACCGAGATGTTCAGCATGCTCTTCCTTAGATTGAGAATAGATCAGAATGTCATCGATAAAGACAACGACAAATCTGTCTAAATATGGACAAAAAATCCTATTCATATAGTCCATGAATATCGCAGGAGCATTTATCACTCCAAATGGCATCACCTGATATTCATAATGTCCATAACGAGTCTGAAAAGCTGTTTTAGGTACATCATCAACCTTAACACGAATCTGATGATAACCTGATCTCAGATCTATTTTAGAGAATATCATTGCTCCCTTCAACTGGTCCATCAAATCATCAATTCTCGGAAGTGGATATTTATTCTTTATAGTCACCTTGTTTAACTGGCAATAATCTACGCAAAGACGACAAGTTCCATCCTTCTTCTTAACTAAAAGCACTGGTGCTCCCCACAGTGGAACACTAGGTCGCATAAACTACTTCTCCAACAGTTCCTCCAATTGCTTCTTCAATTTTACCAACTCCGCTGGGGACATCCGATATGGTGCAATCGATATAGGACCTGCTCCTGGTACCAAATCGATAGAAAACTCGATTTCCCTCTCAGGTGGCAAACCAGGTACATCATTAGGAATAACATTCACATCCTTCTTACTCTTCACTTCTAGAGAAGATAATAACATATATCCCTGTGCTCTATCTCTTAGCAATGAATTGACTTTAACAACAGTCAAAAATCCAGAACTTTCTTCCTTAGGAAAGACTATGGTTTTACTTGCACAGTCTATAAGGATATGGTTAGAAGATAACCAATTCATTCCTAATATTATATCTATCTCCACAAGAGGCAAACAAATCAAATTGACTGAAAATATACGATCCTTTATAACAACACAGTAGTTCAAACATATCTTAGATGTAACTACATGTTTAGCAGTTGGTGTAGAAACAACCAGTTGAAAACTCAGAGAAGTCACAGGCAGTTTCAATCTTTCCACACAATCATATGCAATAAATGAATGTGTTGCACCTGAATCATATAACACAGTTAGAAGATTACCTTCAATGACACCTTCCCCCTGAAAAAGATCCTCAGACTGTGAAACCTCAGTTCCAGTCATTGTATATACTCGCCCTCCTGACCTTGGCTGATTACCTCCTGATCTCGGCTGATTAGCACGAACACTTCTCACAGCAGGCTTTCTCTCTGGCTGAGTATAATCTCTAGATACATGTCCAGGTTGTCTGCAATTAAAACAGATTGTCCCCTTGATTGAGCAATCCGTAGAGATATGGCCACTTTTCCCACACTTGAAGCACGTCGGCATAAACGCCACTTTTTGACCAATTCTATTACCACTTGCACTTCCCCCAACAGGTGGTTGTTGAGATTGATTCCTCGGTGGTCTAGAATACGGCTTGCGCTGAAATCGACTGTTGTTACTGTTACCACCCCTCTGAAACCTCGTTGGTCCAAAATTACGATTTCTTGGATCTCGTGACGGCTCCAACTCCTTAAGTCTTGCACAAGTATCCACCAAAGCATGAAATTGATTCATTTTCAAGGGTAGTACTCCTTGTTTCAATTCCACCCTCAACCCTGCCTCAAACTTCCGACATCTCCACACATCATTATGTCAAGTTTGAGCATAATCTGAGAACTGAGACAAGCTCTCAAATTTAGAAGCGTACTCATTAACAGTCATGTTGCCTTGACGTAAACTAAGAAATTCCATCTCCTTGGCATGTCTAGCACTAGCAGGTCCCAAGTAATTTCTGTTCCTTCAGCTTGCAATAATCGGCAGGTTCCTCTCCACCAATGTTCACCATCCCCTCTCAGCATGAAAGTAGCATACGTCACCTTCTTCTCATTGGTGCATCCCATTCCTTCGAATATCCTCTCCAAGTCTTGTATCCACAGACTTGCCTTCTCAGGGTCAAACTCGCCTCTGAACTGCGGTGAATTGTTACGCCTAAACTCAGATAAATTTAGGGCATTAGCAGTAGCATCTTGCTGTTGAGCTACTCTCTGATTTTGCTGAGTAATCACTTCAGCCATTCGCTGCATAGCCTCCGCAGCTGCAATCATGGGGTCCACATCACGATTTGCGTTCGTACGTCCTCCTCTTCTGCCAGACATCTTCTTTCTTCATTCATAACAAAACAAAGTTAGATATATCCTCTAAAATGTTAGTCAAGGGCATTTCATTCCTTCTCAAGATATTCCCAATTCTTTGGCATCACAAGCATAAAGTTTTGGGCATCATGAAATAGAGTAAGCCAATAAAAATCGCATTAAAGCACCTTAGCTGCTATCTTGGAAGAACCAAAGTGACCTCCATATGGAGAGGCATGGCAATGGGAAAGCATGCTTCTGATTTCATCTTTAGGAAGGCAACGTCATATGAGGCCATTTGCACATCTTTTGTAAAGCAAAGGTTCTTCCCAAAAGTAGTGCTTCACATCAGAGAGGAACTTCTTCTTTTTTTGATATAAAACATCAGACGGTGTGACTCCACAAACCAAGTAATTAATAAAGTTAGCATACTAAGGCATTGCCATCATGGAGAAGAGTTGCTCATATGAAAAACTATCATCAATAGGAATCTCAATACACCCTGCGTCCTTCTATTGTGGAATTCGAGAGAGATGGTCTACAACAAAATTCTCAACTTTTTTCTTATCCCGAATCTCTAAATTGAATTCTTGCACTAACAAAATCCATCGGATCAACCTAGGCTTTGCATCCTTCTTATTCAAAAGATATTTGAGAGCAATATGGTCAATGTAAACTATCACTTTTGAGCCAACTAGGTAAGATCGAAACTTATCAAAGGCAAACACTGCCGCTAAGAGCTCCTTCTCGATTATAGAATAATTCAGTTATGCATCATCTAGGGTCTTGTTAGCATAATAGATGGCATGGAGCTTGTTATCCTTCCTTTGCCCCAACACTACTCTAATTGCATAATCACTTGCGTCACACATCAACTCGAATGACAATTCCCAATCCGGTGATTCCATAATGGGAGCAGAGATTAGTGTCTCCTTCAACCTACAAAAAGATTCCATGCAAGATTGGTCAAATACAAAAGGCACATCTTTAGTAAGCAAATTAGACAAAGGTTTTGCAAGTTTAGAAAAATTCTTTATAAACCGTCAGTAGAACCTAGCATGGCCCAAAAAACTCCTGATAGCTTTGACCAAATTTGGTGGTGGTAGCCTTTCAATCACCTCGATCTTTGCTTTATCCACCTCAATGCCCTTCTCTGACACCAAGTGTCCTAAGACAATGCCTTTATGCACCATAAAATGACATTTCTCCCAATTCAAAACAAGGTTAGCTTCCTTATATCTTTGCAAAACTTGAGACAAGTTTGCCAAACAATTATCAAAAGTAGTATCATAAACGAAGAAATCATCCATGAATACTTCCATAATATTTTCAATAAAATCAGAAAAAATAGCCATCATACATCATTAAAAAGTAGCAAGTGCATTACAAAGTCCAAAAGACATACGTTTATAAGCATAAGTACCAAAGGGACAAGTAAAGGTAATTTTATCCTGATCATTAAGGTGGATAGGGATTTGAAAGAAACTAGAATATCCATACAAATAGTAAAAGAAAGAGTGTTTAACTAACCTCTCAAGTATTCGATCAATAAAGGGAAGAGGGAAGTGGTCTTTCCAGGTTACACTATTCAACTTCCTATAATCAATACACATCCTCCAACCCGTGACTGTCCTAGTTAGAATTAACTTATTCCTTTCATTCTTAATCACAGTCATACCACCCTTTTTAGGCACAACATGCACTGGACTCACCCATTAACTATTCGAGATTGGGTAAATAATCCCAACATCTAAGAGTTTGAAAACTTCTTTTTTAACAACTTCTTACATATTTAGGTTAAGTCTTCTTTGACGCTATATAGAAGGTTTACAACCGTCTTCCATTAAAATTCGATGCATGCAAATAGAAGGACTAATTCCATTGATATCATTAATGGTATACCCTATGACCCTTCTATGCACCCTAAGTTCATTCAACAATTTATCAACCTCATTATCACTAAGGTTTGCATTTATAATGACAGGATATGTAGAATTAGGATCAAGAAATGTGTACCTTAGCATGGTGGAAGAGGTTTAAGCTCTACCTCTGGGGCCTCCTTGTCTTTAAACGAAGGATCTTCGGTTGACAGAAATTTGAGTTCTTTGAACTTATTGTTTTGAGAAGGGGAAACAATTGGGCATGCATCCAAAATTTGAGCATAGGTTGTGTTGGGAATTGCGGATAAGAATCACGTAGCGGAATAATAAAATTCCCTCACAGGATCCATGTGAAAAAGCCATAATCTGACTTTTAAAATATTTACCTCTTGAAGCGTGATAAATACAAGCGACGTGAATCACCAACGCCGTAATAGCGACGATGTCTCTGCAGTATCCACACGAACAGACTTGCAAAACGTCCAACGTTCGCAGTCTTGGAGTTTGACCTCTCTACAACAGTGCTAGCTGCGAAGAGAATAGAAGGAAACCTGTCACTCTCTGACTCACGTTCTTTAGGTGCGGCTAGGGTTCTGTAATATCTTACTAGCAGCCCCCTTAGCAGTACTATTTATAATAGTGACTGCCCTAAGTGAGTATGAGCAGTAGCAAGGTAAGTTGTGCAACCCTAGACTCATCTGTTATGAGTTAGGCCTACAATTGAATCCAAGTCTAACTTAGTTCCTTATTGCTCTAATTTAGTATACTTTAAGTGTGCGACCCTGCAGGTTCTCATGACGTTGGTAGTAATATTAAAATCTCATTTTTAATATTACAAACAGTGAGTGGTATCTAGCAATACATCACTGCTACCCAAGTAATGAGAATGTCAATAATTTGACATAACCTATCCGTGACTAATGTTTCCGTGTAGTTTAGTCCCTTTGTCCAGATATCTAGATTGAACACAAGGCATGAAACATGTCACCCTTGTTTAGTTCAATCTTCGGTTTCTTGATTCTTGAGTAGACATAGTAATAACAAATGAGATCAATATCTCATATTGACTCATTTAAGCATGGCCATGCATTTCGTAGTCTTACTTAATCGGAGGCCCCGAAGATATCACTCATGTTATGTAGGAGAGACAAATCCCATCTAAGTCACTCACATCCCTCCACATGAATCGCGGTATGTCTAATAACTAACTTTATAATCATCTTGTTATAGATGACGTTTGATGGCATTAAAACACACAACTCCTCATGTGGGAATCGTATGATTTCAGGTCAAAGGACCACATACACCATTATCATTATGAGAATCACTTATGACACTCACGTAATGATCCACGTAGCGTTCTCATAGTGGGTCTTTCCAATACATCATTACTCTAATATGTATCCATGTGAAGACTTGATATCTCATATCCATGACTCGTGAGATGTGGTCATCAGTCTACGCATATACTAGTCTCAATGCATTATTGTTGTCCTAATTAACAATAATACTTGACTAAAGACATTTAAGAATAGTATTTTATCCTATAAAATCTCATGATCAAGTCATCCACTTGATGTCCTATGGCATCAAACTTACTATTCTAAGGACTTTATTATGTTTATAAAAAAAAGAACACAATAAATGAAATGCCTCGTATATTAAAAAATAGCATAATACAATGTATGTAAATACAGACAAAATGTATTGACCTCTAGGGCATACACCAACAGGTTGCCACCTCTTCATCTTCATCGTTTGTGTCACCATTGTGTACCAAACACTTTTATAAAGGGGCTTGTGGATGACTTTTAGTGTGCACCTCTCTAGTCAGTTTTTCTTCCACATCAACCTTCAAACAAGAATCAACAACAGCTGGTTGCTTTGAAACTTAGAACAAATGAAACACAACAACTTATTCACCTACCTTGAGGGTTATTTTCCCATGCTTCACATCAAACATGGCTCAGCAATGGCTAAGAATGGCCTCCCTAAAATGATAGGGATTTGAGTATTTACTTCCATCTCAAGCACAACAAAGTTGACCGATATGTAGAACTTTCCCACCTTCAATGGTACATTCTCTAATATGCCAACAAGATGCTTGATTGACCTATCCGCCAATTGAAGAAAGATTGTGGTTAGTTTAAGCTCCCCAATATCAAGTTTTTCGCAAAGAGAAAGGGGCATCAAACTCACACTTGCCCCAAGATCACACAAAGCCTTGTTAATATGCATGTTTCCAATTGAGCATGGAATTGAAAAGCTACCCGGATCCTTAAGCTTAGGAAAAAGCATGTTTTGAATGATTGCACTGTATTCTTTGGTCAAAACAACAGTTTCATAGTCTTCAAGCTTCCTCTTATTGGAAAGAATCTTTTTAAAAAACTTAGCATAAGAGGGTATTTCGGAGAGAGCTTCCGTAAAAGGAACATTAATATAAAGCTTCTTAAGAACCTCCAAAAATCTTCCAAATTGATGATCAAGCTTTGCCTTTTGATATCTTTGAGGGAATGGTAAAGAGGGAATATATGCTTTCGGAGGAACATACCTTTTAGTGCTTCCTTTATCTCCTTCCTTGTCCTCGCTCTTCTCTTGCTTCTCTTCTTTCTCATAGGTGTCCTTAGATTCAAGCTTTTCTTCTCTTGTGGGGCCTTCAAGTTACTTACTACTTCTCAATGAAATTACTTAAACTTGCTCCCTTGGGTTAGTTTCCGGTTGACTTGGGATTCGCCCTTGAACCATGTTGAACAAACTTGTTTGTTGGGCTATTTGAGTTTCAAGCATCTTGGAGTGAGTGACCATTTGATCTAGGTGAGTACTAAGTTGCTTGATGGACTCCCTATGTTGTTGCACTTGTAATTGAACAGTTTAATTTTGCTCCTTTTAAGTAACTATGAAATTCTCCAAGAGAGCTTCTAAATTGGACTTTGCACCCTGAGAAGATTGTTGAGGTAGTTAGAATCTGGGTGGTGGTCTATTGCTGGATGGAGCCACTCTATTTTGTTGGTTATCATATGAGAAATTAAGATAGTTTCTCTATCTGAGATTATATGTATTGGAGAAAGGGTTACCTTAGGCCTTGAAATTACTATTTTGCACATAACTCACTTGCTTTAATGACAAGTCTTGAGAATATGTCTCCACTGCATTGCATTCTGAAGTCAAATGTCCTCATCCACATGTTTCATAAGCTATGCTAGGAGTAGTGATAGCATTAACATTTAACTTCTCAAGTGACATAGTTAAGGCATCAAACTTGGCATTCAACATGGTAATGACGTCAAGCTCTATCATTCTGGCTTGCTTCTTTGAAGTTGATCTCTCACTTGAACACAAATAAATATTTAAAGCGACCTCATTAATCAAGGCCCTTGCCTCTGTTAGAGTCTTGGCCATCAAAGCACTGCCAGTTGCAGCATCAAGAGCTTCCTTTGTAGAAAAAGTCAACCAAGCATAGAATGTTTGTATAACAACAAAATCTTGTAGGCCATGATGTGGACACTGACGAATGAGATCATTGTATGTTTCCCATGCTTCATAAAGAGATTCATCTTCCTTTTGGGAGAAGGTAGTGATGTCTTGACGGAGTTTGATTATTTTTCCAATCGGATAGTACTTGTCCAAGAAAGTTTGCTCCATCAAGTCTCAGGTGGTAAGTGAATTTGGGGCTTTTGAGTGAATCCACTTCTTTGCCTTCCCCCTAAGAGAAAACAGGAAAAGTCTGATCTGAATAGCATCAGTTGAAACCCTATCTATCTTGACTGTGTCACAAAGCTCCAAGAATTCATCCAAATGTTGATTTGGGTCCTCAGTTGGTGACCCGCTGAATTGCAATTGTTGGACCATCTAGATTAGTGACGTCTTTATCTAAAAAATGTTGGCCTTTACCCGTGGCTGTACAATGAAAGACTTACGAGCGTTAGCGTTAAGGGTTCCATAATCCCTCAGCCTTCGCTCTGGATTACCAACTTAGTTAATGTTGTCCGCCATATGGTTTTCCACAATTCTCTGTGTTCTCATTTCCCTTCTAATATTACAAAGTGTCCTCTCGATCTCAAGATCAACTGGGATAATAAGATCTCCATGAATCCTCGTTCTATGCATAGGAAAGAAACAACAACTAAAAATTCAAAGAAAAAAATAAAGTGAAAATAAAATAAAATAAAAAATGCTTAAATCAAACAAATTACCGCTCATGTTAATATCAACATAGTCCCTAGCAATGGCGCTAAAAACCTGTTGTGAATTTTCCTCAAGCGCACGGATCGAACAAGTAGTAAAATAAAGATCGTTCCCATAAGGATCGATTGATTACTAACTCTTACAGCGATTTTGATCATTTAAGCGAATAAAGACAATAGTGAAAACTAAATTAAAATCAAAACAAAATTCAAAGCAATTAAATAACAATTAAATCAAGAAAAGATGAGATTCAACCAAGGTTTAAAGGCCTAGGACAAGGAATCCACTACACTACCCCTTATAATAGATTGTAATTCTATCTTTGTTAATGTTCAATTATGTTCTTTGTGATTTGTCCTAAATTATTTAAAGCCTAAAAATGTGCTAAAACTTCATCAATCTCATTCTTTTGACAATTAATCCAAGTTCCAACCTATTAAGACTCATGACAATCGTTTACCCCTCGAAGGATTTAAGCCTATGTCTCAATTCATAAGTTCAATTCTTAGATTATCTAGCAATTAGATGTCATCTTTTGATCCTTCACCTAAAGGCTAAGATCATGTAAATATGGCGTACAACATACCACAAGCATTAAGCATACTAAGAATGAATCAAGAACAATAATTCCCATTAACAAAGAATCAAATTAACAATTCCACATAGAGAAATAGAGAGTTTCATCCTAATCCTAGAAAAATGGGTTTAACTGCTCATGACAATTGTATTACAAACAAGAACAAAGATTAAAGAAACAGCTATGATTCTAAAACAAAAAGAGAAGATGGTGAAGATGAAGATGGAGAAAAAGACTTTAATGGTTGAACTTCAATGACATTTGATCTTGCCTTCCAAGTCCAGCCTCTAATCTTTGTTTGAGAGAAAAAAGATCAAAAACTAAAAACTGCCAAAACCTCTCATTCTTTGGTTCTTTATATAGGATTAACCCTAAAAGAGGTGTGTGATCAGTTAAATCTCTTAATTGAGCCGTAAGAAATGAGAATAATCAGATAAAATCCCAAAAGATAACATAAAATAAGAAATTTCAATTTTTTCACAAATTTCCATGAATTTTCCCACGGCCTTGTGGAATTTTCCACGTGGAGGGGGAGGGGGCGTGGAACTCTCTGCCAGCTCTCTTTTTCAGCACAATTTTTGCATGTCCCCATGGAATTTTCCATAGGTCGTGGTTTCTTCTAAAATGAGAATCAACTCTTGTTGTCTTCATGAAAGTTGCATCTCTTTCTCTTAGCTTTCTAATACCACCAGAATCACATCGTTTTGACATCCGTAGCTCAAGTTATGCTCATTTTATTGCGCAAAAGTAAAAAACTCCACAAATATTGGTCATATAAATTCCGAGCTCAACTCCATTGCAATGAATCCATCCAAAGCTTCATAGAGCTATGTCAGAAAACCGTTTCATGAAGACCACAAGAGCTTATTCTCATTCCAGAAGTAAACACTATTTTATTACTATTTACTCTCCATGGACTTTTGTTGTGACCTTCTTTAAAATCCTAAAAATACTTGCAAGTGCATGAGCCCTACTGAAGTACAGTTGTGCAAGTACGAGGTCGATCCTATAGAGACTTAAACTTAATTTTAAGTATCGAAAAATTCTTTCTAATCTAGCTACACAAATTGATGAGTCAAAGATACAAATTAAATAACTAACTAGAATAAAAACCAAATTAAATGATAACAAGTAAATAAATTTGGTTTCAACTAGATGCAAAAGGATTAAGGGTCAGAATACACTAAGATTAATTTTAACATTATCTATGTTAAATTATTATACCTAAATAATTTATCTCATAAACATCTAGCGACAAAGCATGTGCTCATGAAAAATCTATCAATGAAGTACTAAAAATAATAATCAAGTGTATGATAAAATTTCTTTAATTATTAGTAAATAATCAAATCAACAAATGTATCCCTAAAAAAATCACAAGTGATATTTAACAATTCCCACTAACACTTAGATAACATAAATAAATTACAAAGCATATGAAAAGTATGATTGAACTTATCTAAAAATTTATTCATATAATCTGATAGAAAAATAAAATTAATAAGCATTAAATCCTAAATTGGGCAACAATAATTCAACATAGCAATGTCAAAACAATCAAGGTTTCATCATCTCTTTAGTATAGAGAATCTAGAAAGATAGAAAAATTAAAACACAATAAAATTATCTCACTAAAATTTTCTATTTGTTCTGATGTAGAACTAGAGGGTGCTTGGGTAGACACGTACACGGTGGATTCCTCCTCCTTGTGCAGTTGTCGCCTCCGAGAAAAGGGGATTAGGTACTTGCAAAGGGACTCCAACGCTCAAGTCAGACAATGCACAAGAAGGGTATTCAATGTAGGATTGTTCGTTACTTGGTTGGAAGGGTCTAGCCTGATACTTATAGAGCATTTGCAGGGTCCTCATGCACTCCGCGTGCCACAGGTATGTTGAGATTGTGGCTTGACGGGAAGTGCCTCCTCCCACGATCGTTCAGGTAACTCCTGACAGGGGGTGCTTCCCTCCACGAACATCCAGGAAGATCCCTAGAATATCTGGGTTATCGCGTTAGTGACCAACCACTATAGCAGGTAGTCATGGTCTCCATACTCTAAAGGTCACAACTGACAGTAATCAGGCTATGCGCAGACCTAAGGAGTACTATTTAGGACCTACGACCGATGCCTGCCTCCAAACAGCCTAACCGGGGTGCTTATTTCGGAGTCTGGTGGTGTACATATTGGGTTTATCCTTTTGGCCAGGATCTTGGACCACAATCCAGAACAGTTGCCCCCAGCTTGACGCTTAAGTGGAATAATTAACTGTTAAGATATCAAACTTTAGACAGGATCCATTGCATTGTAAGAATCTGTGAAGGCCGACGTATGTTGTCTGGGGAGTACCTCTGAGGTTGGCATATACCACCATCCCGTCATCTGAGGTATGTCCTTTGCTCTTGTGCATGGTTCTGTAGGGTCTTTTTGTCTTTTTTCATACTTTGAAGGGATACTAGGCTCCCTAGGGAAGCTGCTACTCTAACTTGATTAGGAATTAAAGGCCCCTTTTAAAAGAGACATTAATTTTATGATGTTTCCCATTTGCGCGCTTCCCTTTCATCCAATCAGGATCGAGGAGCATTAAAGGGTAGCTTACCTCATGCAATTGGTACGTTGCTCTTTGATCCAATCAGAATGCTTCGCTTCTCCTATAAAAAGAGAGCGTTTTCACTGAAGCTAGTACTTCTTCTATTGCATTCCTCTTGCTCTACAACTTCATTTTGAGAGAGTGATTCTTCCTCATGGCTTTCTTTGCATTTCGTTCATGTCCTAAGAGGGTTTTGCCCACTGTAAGAGCCATATTCATATTTTTTCCAAAATGCCTGAAACTATTTTACCACTCTGTAAATGTCCCTTTTAAAGGGCAATTTACTTTCTCAGCATAATTACAAAGGACGATTTACTTCCCCAATGTACCTTGATTGCTTGTTTGATATTTTGTCGTCACTGGGGAGGTCTGACACATTTGCTATGTTGGATGGGGGTCTTCAGAGCTGGGGTACTCACTTTCCTAGTTTTTTCTCGAGGATGTAATAAGTGCTTCACCCTGAACAAGTCCTTGGGTAAGTAGGAGGGACTATTGAAGCTGCTCCATGCTTTGTAGTAACTCGGGGCCATCATGAGATTAGCTAAGACTCCGGTGGAAGGATCTCTTTCATGAGAGGTTGCACCCTATCCAGTGAAGAAGGATGCATCCCGGGCTTTAATGGTGGAGGCAATGCAGAAGATTTGGAGTCTCGAGTTCCTCATGCCAGTTTACTGAGGTTCGTCAAAGCCAATCAACTTTTTCAAGAGTCCAGTGCGGGTTCTATGGAGCCGTGGTGGTGGCAGCAACACTGCGTGCCGCAGAGGAAATATGGATGTGACATGGCCCGAGATGCCATTGACGATGATGTCGGCTCCTTGCTCCGGGATCCTTCTTTTCTTTATAGATTTCATATCTCTATACTTTCTTTTCCCTCTCTTTTTGATGTAAGATAATGTATGGAATGAGAATAAAAAATCTTAAATAAAAATTCTTACCTTTCTATCTTATTTTCTTCTTTTCCTTCTTACTTTCCGTTATCTGTAGTTTTTATATTCGACTGGGGTGAGTCCAACGCTTACACTAGGATAGCACTATTTCTTCCCATTGACCAGGGTAAGTCCAGCGCTTACACCGTCATGCCCCTAACTTGGTGCTTGTATTGAAAAGTCAAAGTGGCAAGTTCTAAAGCCTTTATTTGTGGTCTTTGTGTTTAAATTTTTCATTGATTGTCGTCGTCTATACTGAAACTCTTAAACCAAAATGGTCACTGCAGTTAAAGCCGGGGTTTAGAGGAAAATTTCTGGACTTTAGCCTTCGGAGGTTGCTTCTCGTTCGAATTATTACGTTACTGACCTTTCACCTGCACAAACATCTTTTCAACTGCCTATGTAACTGTGAAGGCCATGTGGCACGTTTTTAGCAGATGGACGTGCCTAGAGCCTTGCGTGCCATGATGAGTACGTTTTTGAAATTATGCTGTGGGGATGAAAATGTCCCCTAATAGTTTTAGCCTTTATAAATAGGGGTTAAGGGTTCATTATTCACTTTTTGCCATTTCTAAGTAATCTTCTAAGAGCTTCGTGTTGCAGAGAGGTGATTCGCAAAGGTTCTCAGGTGTTTTCCAACTATTTCGAAACAGTTCCAGTGTTTATTCGAGGTAACTTCTTTTCTCAACCTCCTTGGTGTTTTCTTTTTCTGGTTACCTTCTACCAACACTGGGTAGTAGGATGGTCACGTGCTCCTTAGTGGAATGCATTTCTTATTCCTGTTGCGCCTTTGAATTTCTCATTTTCTCCTGGGAACTCCATCTTCGCCGTGCCGTGTATAGCGGAGGTGTCCTTCTAAAATTTAAAATTTTGGAGGGAAAGGAAGCCAATACACGGGTTCATTGTCTCCGTGTCTGAATCTTTTATTTAAATGATTCTGACAATTACTCACCGGTATCTTTTGATGTTCTCAGGGTTTTCATGGCAAAGGGCAGAAGAGGGCCTAGGGCCAAAGTGTCTGCTTCCGAGGGTTGCATTCTAGTTGAGGATGATCTAATTCGGATCCATCGTAGCTTGAGGATAGTATACCTGTTAGTAGGGGATGATGTCTGGAAACATCTCTCCAATTTTTCTTCCAAGGCTGTTCTCAAGGAGTCGATAGATTATGTTCACCTGACGGACGAGAAGAAAAGGGACAAGGAGTTCCTTGTTGTATGTTCGGAATGGAACGAGATGGTGTGCTCTAGTCGGGAGGCGAGCTCACACTTTATGTTTCTATATGAGCCACCTTTTTGTGAAGCTAGGGCTCTAGCTTCCGTTCTCAAAGTTCTAGATGGCTATTCTCCATACTTTACGTGCAACCCCGACCCAGATTCACCCCAATGGCTGGGGTTATATTATAGCCTTTAAGAGGTTTTGTCGGACAATGATGCTAAGGTATTCGGTCAACACCTTCTTCTATTTTTATACCCGGTTAAGTCCCCAAGGTTCAGCAAAGCAAAAGAATTGGCTCACCATTCGGTTCAGAAGTGGTCGCAAGTCCTTTGACATCTTTCAGGATAGCTTCAAAGGATTCAAGATCAGGTTTTTCAAGATTTCCATTCCTTTTTCCTAAAGGCTGATGGAGAGCCGAGATTTCCCTTGTATTGGACACCAGATGCTTAGAGTGCTCCGACCGTGCCTTTTGAGTTATGTGTGTGGGATTGTTTTTGTTGCCTGCATAATTTTAGTTCTTCACATTCTGATCTGCTCATCTTGTTTTGTTTCAGTGAGCAATATGATGCCAGGACTTTCTGATGCCACTCTGCATGCTTCAAGGGCGAAGAGAAAGAGGGCGGGGTCTTCGAGTGCCCCTTCTGCTACTGCCCCGGCACCTTCTGACCGTAATATTGTTATTGAGGAGATCTCTGATGACCTGGGGTCTCCTTCTCAAAATCCTCAATCGAGGAAGAGGAAAGCTGTTGAGGACTCCTTCGACTGGGGTAAGAGGATGGCTTCAGATGGCAGTTCCGAGGAGAGGGCAGGTCTCCTGCCTATCATTGTGGGGAATTATGACCCCAGGCCATTTATCGACGAGCATTTTATGAATGGTGAAGTAATGGGGCACATATCCTGATGGGGATTGGCTCAAACTCTGACTGAGCTATAGGCTTTGGCACTCTGCGCTACTACCGATGTCCACTATATCGAGATGACCATCGAGGAAATTGATAGGAAAACGTCAGCTGATCTTAAGAGGAAGGATAAAGAGGCTGAGGAGTCTGCACAGAGGCTTAACACCACCCTCAAGCTTAATAAAGATGCGCAAGCGCAGATTACTAATTTAGAGAGGGCATTGGCCGAAGCTGAGTTGGATAAGAAGAGGCTTGAATCAGGCAAAATTGAGACCGAGGAGGCCAATGCTGCCTTACATACTCATGTAGTTCAGCTGGAGAAGGATGTGGATGAGCTGAATACGATTTCTGAAAAAATTAGAGGGGAGCAGTTCTAGAATGTCGTGGCTCAGATCTAGCACTTCAATCCTGATGTCACCCTCGCCATAGAGAATCTTAGTGTTAAGAAAGTCTTCCACGATAGGCAACTTATTTTTGTGAAGGACCTTCTTCAGACCGATTCTGGGGATGCTTCGAGAGTTGTCCAGACTACGGCGAGTGGCAGGGCCGAAGCCTGAGTTCATCTTCTTTTTGCCCTCTAGGGATTTTTAATATTTTGTAAAGACAATTGCCCTATTAGCTAGGGTTTTTAATTTGTGCACCTTTGTTTCTTGTTCATCTGTCTGCTTATTTACTTTCTGTGGTCTGTTTTGGGTCCAATGCCCATTATGGTATCTATCACAACTATGTTGTGGACTTCAGAAACTTCTTGGTAAAAAGAAGGGAGCCATGGTCCGAGGTCTCATACCTACAACACTGGGTATGAAACATCAATTTGGACTTAGGTATAAATAATGCCTTAGTCTATGATCCAACACCCATAATGACGAGTACTTTGGAAATAGGGACTTAGACAAGAATAAACACCTTAGTGCATGATCCAGCATCTATAGTATTAAACACTTGGAATTTTTGAACTTAGGCACAAAAAATAACACCATAGCTTAGGATTCAATGTCCCAAAGGCTTGGCACTTCCGAATCCTTTTGCCTTAGACTACATTGTTATTAGACCTTACCCGGGGTCCTGTGCTTGCTTGATAGGGTCCTACCTGGCTTAGGTATAGTGGTGGACCGCAGATCATTAGACCCGTAGTGCCACTTATCTTCTAGTTGGTACCAAGTATCGAGGTTGGGTGTTGACCCTATAACTTACTACCAAAACTTGGTGTGTTATACCTCTTATCATGTATTTTTGACTTCTTGTGAAAAATAGTATCTAGGCAACTATTAATAAAAATTGGAGGACAGAGGTCCGTACTGCGATAGATCTAACATTAGTTCACTAAGAGACTAGGCCGTTATGGGCAACTAGGTATAGTATCTCCTAAGTTTGTCTGCATTCTAATAGTTCTTGATCTCCTTGCTTGTTAGCATTTCTAGCATGTAAGCTCCCTTGCCGGTGCTGGCGACGATGCGGTAGAGGCCTTCCCAGTTTAGGGCTAATTTCCCTTGGGAAGCATTTTTCCCACCGATGTCCGCTCTCCAGAGCACCAAGTCTCCTGGTTGAAAACTCCTTTGGACCACCTTCTTGTTGTATCTCGTTGTTATCCTTTGTTTTAGAGCTATATCATGGATATGGGCCATGCGTCTCCTTTCTTCTATTAGGTCCAGGTCTTCCCGGATTAAACTGAAATTGTTGTATGATGAAAACTGCTGATGATGCCAACTTAGTTCCCTTATTTCTACCGGGACCATGGCTTTGCATCCATAGGTGAGTTTAAAAGGAGTCTCACCCATGGTGGAATAGGGGGTAGTTCGGTAGGCCCAGAGGACGTGATCAAGCTGCCTGGTCCAGTTTCCTTTGGTTTTGTCTAGTCTTCTTTTGATTCCTCAGACAATAATTCTATTAGCGGCTTCGACTTGTCTATTTGTCCTAGGGTTTTCTACGGAACTACAGTGGTGTTTTATTTTTAAGCCGGCCAGAAGGTCTTCAAAGCCCTTGTCCTTGAATTGTGTTCCATTGTCCATTACAACGGACTCTGGAACTCCGAACTTGGTGATGATGTGGCGCCAAGTGAACTTCTGGACTCGGGAGGAAGTGATGGCGGCTAAGGGTTCTGCCTTGATCCACTTTGTCAAGTAATCCACCGCGAATACCAAGTACTACAGCTGACCTGGGACTTGGGGGAATGGACCTAAGATGTCAATCCCCCATCTGTAAAATGGCCAGGGCACGGACATTATGGACAATTCTTCCGAGGGGGCTTGGTAGTGATCCGAGTGGCGTTGGCACTTGTCACAAATCCGGACATGTGCATGAGAATCAGCTTCCATCGTTGGCTAGTAGTATCCTGCTCTTAGTGCTTTTAGGGCTAAGGCTTTGCCCCCCAAGTGGTGTCTGCAACTTCCTTCGTGGATTTCAACCAAAACATAGTCTACTTCCTTTAGGGTGAGACATTTGAGGAAGGGAGAGGAGAGACCACGTCAATATAGGTGACCGTCGTAGATAATGTACCTTACTACTGTCTTGATTAGCTTTGAAACTTCTTTAGAGTCTGATGGCACGACTCCGGATTGTAAGTACTCTTTGATGGGGGTGATCCAAGATGGTCCTTCTTCTTCTACCTGAAGCACGGTGCAATCCATGATACAGGGCTGAGAAAGGGCCTCTTGGATTACTGATCGGTTGTTGCCAGGGTTTTTGGTGCTAGCAAGCTTAGATAAGAGGTCCGCTCTGGAGTTTTGTTCCCTTGGGATGTGTATAACCTTGGTATCTTCAAAGCCTTTTAGGAGTTCTCGGACTTTAGCCAAGTATCTCTGGAGGTGTGGCTCCTTGGCTTAGTACTCACCCTAGATTTGGGAGGTTGCCAACTGAGAATCGCTACAAAGTATGATCCTAGTTGCCCCCATGTCTTTTGCCATGGTTAGTCCGGCAATGCATGCTTTGTATTCGGCTTGGTTGTTCGAGATAGGGAACTAAAACTTCAAGGAATGCTCCAACGTTAATCCTTCTGAATTTTCCAAAATTACTCCGGCCTCGCTTCCCTTGGGGTTCGAGGATCTGTCAACAAAGATGGTCCAAGAGATTCTTTTTGGGTCACCTGGGTCCGAAGTAAGTTCTACTAAGAAATCAGACAACGCCTGAGCTTTTATTGCGAGCCATGGTTCATAAGCGATCCCAAACTCAGAGACTTCGATTGGCCAGACAATCATCCTTCCTACCAAGTCTGGTTTGTGTAACACCTGGCGGATAGGCTGGTCTGTCCTTACTACCACGGGGTGGCACTGGAAGTACTACCGTAGTCTTCTTGCAGTGGTGATTAGGGAAAAAGCAACCTTCTTAACTTTCTAATACCAGAGTTCTCATCCTTGAAGGACTTTGCTCACGAAGTAGACTGGTTTTTGACCTTCGTCTGTCTCCTAGATTAGTACCGAGCTTATAGCCTCTTCGTGAACTGAGAGGTACAGGAAGAGCATTTCTCCTTGGTTCGGTCTCGACAAGATAGGAGGGAGGACAGAAGCTTTTTTAAGGATGAAAAGATGTCTTCGCATTTTGGGGTCCATTCGAAGCTTTTGCCCTTTTTGAGTAGTTTGAAGAGAGGAAGAGACTTATGGGCCGCTTTGAGAGGAACCGTGTGAGGGCTACTACCCTTCCCGTCATCTGTTGTACTTCATTAACACACCGAGGGCTCTTTATGTCGAGTACAGCCTGACACTTGTCAAGATTGGCCTCAATTCTGCAGTGGGTTAGCATGAACCCCAAGAATTTTCCAACATAGACCCCAAAGGCATACTTCTCTGGGCTTAGCCTCATATTATGCTTTCGGACTTGTGCAAACACTTCATCGAGGTCTGTCATGTGTGATCTGCCCTGTGGGGTCTTTACTATCATGTCATCGATATAGACTTCTAGCATATTCCCCACTTGGTTCTTGAAAACTTTGTTCATCATCCTTTGATAGGTGGCTCCTGCATTTTTCAATCCAAAGGGCATAACCCTATAGTAGTAGCTCGCCCTATCAGTGATGAAGGTGATTTTTTCTTCATCTCTAGGGTACATCAGAATCTGGTTGTACCCGAAGTAGGCATCCATGAATGATAGCCACTTGAAGCTTGAAGAGCTGTCAACTAATTTATCTATATTGAGAAGTGGATATGGATCTTTTGGGTAGGCTTTGTTCAAATCTGCGTAATCCATACACATTCTCCACTTCCCATTAGGTTTTTTCACCAAGACCTCGTTGGACAACCACGTGGTATAAGTAATCTCCCTGATGAACCTGCAACTTGGCAATTCCTTTACTTGCTCCTTAATGACCTGCTGCTTTTCAAGGCTGACCTTCCTTTTCTTCTGAGCGACTGGCTTCATATCCTCACTGATGGATAAGCGGTGGCAGATGAAGGAGGGGTCGAGTCCCAGCATGTCAGACGACATCCAGGCAAACAAGTCCTTGTTTTTTAACAACAACTTAATTAATTGTTATTTTTCATGCTCTTCCAACTGAGCTCCAATCTTGGTAACCTAATCTAGCCTGGCTCTAAGTTAGAGTGGTTGTATCTCACCCTCTGGCTGGGGTCTGACGCCACAAAGTTCCTCTTTAGCATCCAACTCGGTCATCAGTATATTGACCTAATCCAGGACTGGGCCGGGAGTGACAGACTTTCCTCTTTCAGTCACCCTACAAATTTTCAAACTTTCATTGTAGCACTTCCTAGCGGTGACTTGGTCGCCCTTGACAGTGACAACCTCGTTGTGTTTGTTTGGGATTTTAATGACAAGGTGGGTGGTGGATACCATGACACCAAGAGCATTTAGAGAAGGACGACTAATGCTAATATTGTAAGCCGAAGGGCAATCTATGACCAAGAACTTCACCTTGACTATTCTGAAAAGCTTAGAGCAACCTAGGGTCAAATGAGTTTCGTAATACCCAACCGGGGTGATCTTCTCACCCGTGAAGCCTCTGAGTTCCTCGCCATAGGGGGTCAAATCTGACCGCAAGAGCTCTAATTTCTGGTAGAGATCCAAGAACATAATATCTGCTCATCTTCCCTGGTCCACAAAGATTCGGTGGACTTCGGCATTGGAGATTATCCCGGAGATGACAAGCAGATCGTCATGGTCTAGAATGATTCTGTCATAGTCCTTATCCAAAAAGGTAATGGAAAGTGTCTTTTTTTCTGCGGTGTTGCATTTGGGTTCGGTATGGGAAACGCTGAACACCGCTATCCTTAATGCTTTCTTCCGTGCTCCATTTGATGGTCCTCTTCTAGCGAATCCTTCTGCAATGGTGTTGATCGTTCTGTTTGGTTCGAGACGGTGATCGTTATTGTCATGGGGCGAAGAATCCTAGCCTCTTTCCTACCGGTTGTTGTTATCCCATCATGATGGAGTCTGAGATCTTCTCCTCGGACTTCGGTTACTTCTTCTATGAGGGGGAGATGGGCTTTGCCGTTTGTCGTACCTCCTTCCACCACAGTGCTCATCATTCCGAGCGCGGAGGATGTTCTGCTATAGCCGTCCGACCTTGATCAAGAACTCAATGGTATCGCGCAGTTGTTAATAGTCTTCAGTGTCATGGCCATAACCTTTATGCTATTCATAGTGCTTAGAGTGATCTTTCTGCTTCTGTTTTTTGATAGGGGACGACCTCCAGATGTTTTGAAATTCAGTCTATACGACTCTCCTCAAAATTGTTTTTCGGGGGGTGTTCAAAGTAGTGTAATTGGAATACCTTCTCTGGGGTGGGCTATTTTTAGGATATCGGGACCGTGAAGAATCGTGATTGGACTTTTGATGAGTGTGCTCATCTTTATCCTATCTCCTCTGGTCCTCCATTACTTCCTCAAGGTTAACGTATTTTTGGGATCATTTCTGGAATTCCCTCAGATTTTCTAGTTTCTTTTTGACCAAAGATGCAAAAAACTCGAAACCCACTCAGAGGCCGCTCTTGGCATAATAAAGGGCTATCTTGTCGTCAAAGTTTTCTACATTGGTACATGCCGCCATGAACCTCCTTACATAATCACGGAGGGGTTCATCCCATCCCTGGCGAACCTTGGCTAGGGACTCAATAGACTTGCGTTGTTCCTTGCTGTTGGTGTATTGGAGCAGGAACTATTGTTTCAGATCTGACCAATCTACCACGGACCTCCGTGGTAGGCCGGAGAACCACTTCAGGGGTCCCTTTTTAAGGGAGAGAGGGAAAGCACGACACAACAGCTCCATGGATCCTCTGTGAAAACACATGGACTATTCGAAAGCATTTACGTGTTTCTTGGGGGTCTGTGGTTCCATTGTAGATCTCCAAGTTTGCTGGGAACTTGAAGTTTCTAGGGATGCGGTATTCCATCAGTTGATCTGAGAAGGGGTGTTCCTGAATGCCGCAGTTCTGGTTATTGTTCCCAACGTTTGACACCGTGGCGTCAGGATGAACCCTTCTTTGGTTGTTTCTCGCATTACGTCCTTCATCGCAATGGTTCGATCTGGGTTGGTTTTCTTGCATAGCCCTTTGCATGTCCTCCAATCTTTGGTACTGTTCATTTAGTATAGCCATGTGTTGTTGCAACATGCCCTGGAACTGATGTTGGGACACCTGAGATTGATTCTCGTGCTCAGAGCAGGACACAAAATCATTAGCCTCACCGTTTGGGGTTCCCAAGCGTTGACGCACTAGGATCCTGTGTTTTTAGACGTTGAGGTTGCCTCTTTGGCCTTGGATTCTAAGTCTATCTCTTACAGAGACTCAACGTGATGGATTGGGACTTTCATCTGAGATCAAAGTGGAGTGCCCATCATGTTGGTGCTCTGCATTGAGTGCCTGGTTTCTCATGGCGGAGGCTTCACCAGCAGGTGGTGGGACAAGGTGAGGGAGGCGTTGCACAACAGGAACCTACCTATAGTTAGCAGAAGTTTGCGTAACGTCTCTCCTTGAGTTTTGTCTTGTATTCACCATTTTTAGGTGGGATTAAAAGTTTAACGTTTCCCACAGACGGCGCCAATGTTCTGATGTAGAACCAAAGGGTGCCTGAGTAGACACGTACTGTAACACCCTAATACAGATATCCAGATATATCCTAGATAGACAGAGATATATAAAGATAACCAGTACTAGAGACGTCACTTCTATACTACATACTAACATATATCTATAATCACAACTGAGTAATTATAGAAAGCCTTGAGAGATTGCGGAAAAACTTAAACTCATACATATACATATACAAACTTAACCACCTGAGGGCTTATTGTAATACATATAAAATAAAACTTACAGAACAAATATAAACTTATTACATAAGTTCTCTGTCTACTTAAAGCAATAAAAACTACTCTAGTCTTTAAGCTTTATCTTTCTCATCCTTAGTGTGGTTTGCATCTCTCGTACCTATGACTTTGCTTGCGCTCGCATCCGTACTCGCATCCGAGCTCGCACGGATTTACATGGAATAAGCTCGGGGTGAGAATTAACATTCTCGTAAAAGCAATTCCAATACCAGTTCTCTATAACATTGTATATAACAAATATATAACAAATGTTATAATTCTAACTTAGGAGTTTCCTCCTCTATTCTCATAACTTAGGAGTTTCCTCCTCTATTCTCCTAACTTAGGAGTTTCCTCCTCTTTTCTCATAACTTATACACTTTCTAATAGTGTGATAACAATTAAGAGTCAACATCTGTTAATATATACAGCGCCCATACATCTGTACATACCAACAGTGACGGACAATGCCCATACAACTGTCCATAAATGCAATGATAATGATATGTAATGAATATGCCTAAGGAATCCTAAGAGCATGTGAATGAAATGCAAATGCAGAGTTTTGTTTTGAAGCTAAGGAGTTTGCTAGGAACTAGTCAGTATATCATCCAGTGGTAAATAGAGGAAAACCTCATCCTCACCTTACACGTATCCCGGCACATTGAGAAGTTCGGGCTTCATCCTTGCTCAAAGAGCGTCTCGGATTTCCCACTTATCTCCTTTGGCCTTGGCACATCGAGACATCGGGTTATGTCCTTCTCAAAAGTCCTTCGGACATCCATCTATCCCTTTTGCCTTTATGATTAACATCAAAGGATACTCACCAGATCGATCCTACTTGACTAATTCATAGACTTTCGTACATACTTATATACTTAGTTCCTCTAAGAGCTAAGCACATTCTACTCTTCTTATGTTTACCCTTTGTAATGAGGAGAATCTGTAACCTCATACTACATGTAACCTTAGCACTTGGTTAGGAATACTTGTTCCCTTAGGAACTTCTCGATTCCTTACCTCCCGGCTAAATGACCTCACATCATATAACGTTACATTCTCGGTAAACATCACTAAACTATGTCTCTTACTTGTACCTAAACTCTACCTCATCACTCCTTTCTCTTAAGCGATTACTAATGCAACCTTAGGTTCTAGAGGTGTTAGGTACTTACCTTTGGCAAACCACTAATCTTGGTTGCCCTAAGGTCCTTTCTCTTCATCTTCACACTAGCTTAACTCTCTAGTGTGTGAAAAGCTTAGTGTTATGTTTATCTCTTACATAAACACCATCTTACTCTTTTCTATAGACTCAACTCATCCTAGTGAAAGAGTCTATCTTAACTAATGCCTCATCTAACCTTGCTTAAGGAACTGAGGGCATTTCTCTAAAACTTTGCACAATTAACTCAACTTTATCTAAAGAGAGTAATTCATGCATCTAACTTTCCTTTTCTATCACACTTCTGGTAGTAGCTTATACTACACTTGTGTGCTAACATGCTTATTCTAAACTCACTTCCATGCTTTGCTCGTATCTAAGGAAGTAACTTTCTTTATCTTGTACTTCTAACTCATCTTAGCTTATACTTGAGTTATTGTACATTTCTATTCTACTTTCTGCTTATGACATCTTCTTAGTCACAATTCCTCTTATTGTGTATTTAGCAATGTACTAAGTCTCACTTAACTTGAGACTAAGTACCTAAACGTTCCCTCTGTGGAACTAATACACAATCTTGTCTCCACTCATGTAATCTAACTCAAGAGTGGTTCTTACTTGCAACTCTTTGTTGCCTAAGCTTCTAGGTACCTTCCTAAGGTAATCCACTATTCTTGGATTTCCTAAGGTTCATACCTTTCTCATTATTCTCTACTAGAGTGAATACTATTATTCATCTCTATTGCACTATCTCATCACATCTTAAGTGATATCAATTGCAACATTAAGTTGCCTAAAGTGCAATGTCATTACTTAAAGCAAACCTTTCCTTTAGGATGCTTAAAAGCCTATGCTTTCTCATACTTGAGGGATAGATATTTTCCACTTGAAAATATCCCAACTTGTGCCTTAACACGCTTAGGAAACATGTCTCAATGATTCCATTAACTATAGCACCTCAGAACATCCAAAAACATCATTTTGGAGCTTCAGGGTCTCACGCCGCGGCACAACATTTGCACGCCGCGGCGCCCTTCTCTCGAGGGCTACTGCTGGGCTAATTTTTTAGCCTCACGCCGCGGCATGCTTCCTCTACGCCGCGGCATTCCCAGCGAAAAACTCTCACGCTGCGGCGTGACTATCTCCACGCCGCGGCGCCATCGCCAGTAACCCCGGTTTCTGCACTCGCAACTACGGGATTGTTCTATTGGTCATTTCTATCGATTCCAAGCCATTTCAATCCAAATTCTAAGTAATTCTAAGTCCCTAATCAGTTCTTTAACATTTAGGAACATCAATTACTCTCTTAAATCTCTTAATTTGGATTATGGCTAAAATTCTTCATTCTTTAACTTAAGGCTCACTTTGTGATTCAAGGGTCTTCTTACTTAAAGTGATGCTATAGACAAGTCATAAATGACCCAAGAAACACTTCTATGCAAGCCAAACTCATCTAACATCTCTAAAACTCAAATTAGCATATTATGTATCTATATGCATACATAGAGAAAGGAGATGAATAAAAGCTCTAAACCCCTACCTCTTGAAGACTTGAAGCCTTAAACCTTGAAGCTTGATCTTCCTCTTCCTCTCCTTCTTCCCTTCTTCCCCTTTCTCCTTCTTCTTCTCCCCTTTTCTTTCTTTTCTTTTCTTTCCTCGGTTTTTGGCTCTGCCGAGGGAGAAGGGAGATATAAGGGGGTGGGACGTGGAGGTAATTACGGGAAAAGATTAACTTAAGTTTCTACCTGAAACTTATATCGCTATGGACACTCGAATTGTACTAATTCGAGTTTCCTCGCTTCTAACAACTTTAGAATAAATCATAAGATTCATCTAAATTGTTGTTTCACAATTCTCATCATTTTCTATATCTGCTAGGGATCAATCCGGCATTAAAAGCACAACCTGTATGCCTAAAAATACCAAACTGACTCCGATTCTCTTGAAACTTTTACCACATCTTACTTGGCTTATTTGTGACCTAGAAATAAACTCTCTATGTTTATTTCTCATAACTTAGCAACTTATGCTATTATCTGAGTCATTTTAAGCCACTTTACAACTTCTATGTTGCAACTAAGTGCCTAAATGAACTCAGATTGTCACAAAACTTTACTGACATGCTAAACAAGTCAAATGCTACCTTCGATAACCATTTACCAGTCTAACATGTACTTAAGGGTATTACACGTACACGATGGATTCCTCCTCTATGTGCAGTTGTCACCTCTGAGAAAGAGGGGTTGGGTACCTGCAAAGGGACTCCAACGCTCAAGTCAGGCAATGCACAAGAAGGGTATTTACTGTAGGATTATTCGTTACTTGGTTGGAAAGGTCTAGCCTGATACTTATAGAGTGTTTGTAGGTTCCTCATGTGCTCCGCGTGGTGCAGGTACGTTGAGATCGTGGCTTGACAGGGGATGCTTCCTCCCATGATCGTTTAGGTAAGTCCTGACGGGGGGTGCTTCCCTCCACGATCGTTCAAGAAGATCCCTAGAATATCGGGGTTGCCGCGTTAGTGGCCAACTACTGTAGCAGGTTGTCATGGTCCTCACACTCTAAAGGTCACCATTGGCAGTAATCAGGCTATGCACAGACTTAAGGAGTACTGTTTAGGGCCTACGACCGATGCCTGCGTCCAGACGGCCTAACTGGGGTGCTTATTCCAGAGTCTGGTGGTGCGCATACTGAGTTTATCCTTTCAGGCGGGATCCCAGATCACTGTCCAGAATACTATTGATAATATTATTCTTCTTTTTCTCTTCACTGCGTCGCTCATTGCTGTACTAATCGTCTCCTATCTTCAATCTGTTTCGTGTTGATCTCCCATGGCGTTGTGCTTAATTCTTCAATTCTATTCTACCTCCCTCGAACGATGTGCCTCCTATATATATAAAGTGGGTGCAGAACTTCGATCTTTATTCGATATTGCACACTTGCTCATCGTCTTTTGACTTTTCTCATTCTTAGCAAAACGTGGCCTGTGTATGAGCAACCCATTTCTCCAATTCTACTTCTTTCTTTTTTTTCTTAATTATATATAAGCAGCCCACTTCAAGTGATAGTATTTAGGTAAGACAAACTACAATGGACCGTACTCATAGGATAAAAGCCCATAATCTGACCATTTGACCTTCACGGCCAGCCCAAGTGTTATTGTAATTGTGGGTCTAGTTGTCCATTCTTAGCACAATATGAAATTTATCATAAAAATTAAATTAATGAATTTTTTAATAAATTAATTAATAATTTCACAAAGTCATTAAAATTAAATATAATCAGATATAATAATACCTATTTTTATAAAAAAATATATAAAAATTAAGCTATTATCAACTTTGTAATAGGTTCACCTAGAGCTCAACCAAGATATGATGCAGTTTGGGTCATAGTGGATAGGTTAACCATATCTACCCACTTCATACCAATTAGAGCTAACTACTTTCTAGAGAAATTAGCCTAGCTATATCTGAAAGAGATAGCAAAGTTGCATGGAGTCCCTATGAGTAGAGTATCATATAGAGACCCTAGATTCACATCTAGATTTTGAGGAGCCTTGCAACAGGCTTTCAGGACTAAGTTGAGCTTTAGTACAACTTATCGCCTACAAACAGATGGATAAACAAAGAGAACTATCCAAACCCTTGAGGATATGCTTAGAGCATGTGTTTTAGAACAATAGAGGAGTTGGGATAAATTCTTGTCACTAATGGAGTTTGCCTATAATAATAGCTACCACAACAGCATAGGTATGGCATCTTATGAGGCTTTATACAGAAGGAAGTGTAGATCGCCTCTATATTGGTATGAGATAGGTGAGAGAACCATCCTAGGTCTAGAATTGGTCCAGCAGACCACAAAGCAAATCAAAATGATTAAGGATAGGTTGGTTACTGCTCAAAGTCGACAAAATAGTTATGCTGACAAGAGAAGGAGACCTATTGAGTTTGATGAAGGAGAGCATGTTTTCTTAAGAGCTACTCATACAACAGGGATTAGTAGAGCATTGAAAACCTAGAACTTAAATCCTTGTTTCCTTGGTCCCTACTAAATTCTAAAGAAAGTTGGACCCATAGCCTACCGGATAACCCTTCCTCCTAGTTTGTCTAACCTTCATGATGTTTTTCATGTGTCTCAGTTAAGAAAATATAATCCAAATCCTTTACATGTCATAGAAAATGAATCTATATAATTAAGAGATGATTTGTCTTATGATATACAATTAGTAAGAATCATGGACAGAGGGGTCAAAGAGCTTAGAGGTAAGTAGATTCCTCTGGTGAAGGTTTTATGGGGTGGCTTTGACACTGAGGAGGATACTTAGGAGCTAGAGTCCCATATGCAACAGGACTACCCGGAGTTGTTTGTTCAAGGAAACAAGCTCCAACAAATGTGTTCAATTTTGGTGTTCAATTGATGAATGAATATGTTTGGAAATAGTTCACTTGCTGAGAACTCATGGAATATGATGAATGAGATTGATAGTGTAAGGAAGGATGATTCCCTCCCTGTTTTTGATGAAGGGTAATATAAGAAATGATGATTTCCCTCTTACCCTAGATGATTGATAGTGTGAAGAATGATGATTCCCTCCCTATCAAAGTAATTGAGGATGACCATTCTCTCTTTACTTGAATTGAGATATATTAAATGAGAAAGGATGATTCCCTCATTATTAAGGCAACATGAGGATGGACATTCCCTAACTACCTATTTGATGATGAGATATGATGAAATGATAAGAAATGATGAATGATGATATTTAATGAATGGTGATGTATAATGATTGATTTGAATTATTTGATTATATAAATGATTTTTTTTTATAAATGATATAAGTTGAACTTCTGTTTCGGGAAGATAAATGACTTGATTTGGCTTTTGCCACCTTTCTAAAGTATAACATGAGTTTGTAACTTATTTTTCCCCAAAACAATTGAATTTATTATGATGACATGATTTTTTAATAGTATTACTAAGAATTCCTAGAATTCTCACCTTCTTTTTTATTCTATTCCATAACATTTCTAGGGACGAGTTCTTCAGCAAGGAGACGAAGAAAAAAGATATAAAAAAAGGTTTTTGATATTATTATGTATGTGTAATGTATAATAGTTCTTTCAAGCACACTATGTAATTTATTGTGTAATGAAATGTACTTTGTATATTGACCTTCACAATATATATATATATATATATATATATATATATATATATATATATATATATATATTATATCTTAACCTCTCAACAGGTTTATATTTTATGTATATTGTAAGAACAAATTTTTAAATTATTATATTAGTTTAAGTGACATGCTTAATTTCAAACACTAGAATATAGTTCTGGATGCATTACTAGTATTGGCATTAAGGATGTTACATTATGGTAATAGAGTAGTTCATCCTGTTAAGCTGGGGTATGGACTAGCTATACTTTGTTATGCATTTTTCTTGTCCTGGTGATAACATGCATAGGTAGAATTTGTAACACCCTGGAAAATATGTTAGACTTGTATATAGATACTGAGGTAGCCTAATACTTGCTTAACATGTTTGTTAAATTTTGTGACCTTCTAGGCACGTTTAGTCATTTTGTTGTAACACTATATGTGAAAAATAATTATTATTAGGCCCAGAATTAGCTTAAACTGCTTAGTTAGTAGAAATAAATGTGAGAAATTTGTTTCTAGGTCAAAAATGTGTAGAAGATAGTATAGTTAAGACTTGAGATTAATTGGAGTTAGTTTAGTATTTTTAAGCATACTGAGTGTGTGTTTTAATATCGGATTGACTACCAACTGATACGAAAAAATGTGAAAATGGTGAAACAAGATTTTTGATGAATCTTAAGATTTATTTTAAACTTGTTGGAAGTTAAGAAACTTGATTTGGTGAAATCTAAGTGCCCTTAACAGATAGAAAGTTTCAGTACCACATTAATGGTTATCTTAAAGAAGCTAAGTTGGACTTTACTTTTAATGCCTTTATTTTCTTTTCTCATGGCCTTCAAGTAGAAAAAACAAAAGAGAGAAATAAGAGGAGAGAAGAGGGAACCGTGAAGGAAGAAGGACGAAGAAAGGGGAAGAGTGTAACACCCCAAGTTTTATTTATTTTATGATAAATGTTTATTTTCTAATATTTGTGATTTTTGAGAATTTTTCTAGATTTTTCTGAGAACGCGGAATATTTTAATATTATTCCTCATTTTAAGTGCAAACTGAGCGAAGCTAGGAAAATGAGATATTTTTTCTGAGAACCTTTATTTGTGGAAACGTCGACGAGGGACCTTACTAAACCCGAGGTTGGACACGATTTACGAGATTTTATATTTTTCGAGAAATTTAACAAATAAAATAATAAAACGTTGTGTAAATTTCATTTGTTAGATAAATTAATATTGACTCCTGTCGACTGCAGTAATTGTCCATTAAATAATAACATGTATTAAAAATCCTATCATATTATCCTAATGTAATCTACTTTAAGTCTAATCAAACCTACTTTAATTCAAATTTATTATATTTTAATGAAAACTTCTTTGAGAAGCTTTGACCACCAAATGACCAAGCTACCCTTGGCTTGTTGGGGAAGCTAATTTTTCCCCTTCTCTCTCTCCATTTGCCACAGCACTCCCTTACCCAAGAGGGGAAAATTTGATTCACACACACTTAACACACTTAGTCATTTTCACTCATTTTCATCTATCCACTTCTCTCTCTAGTTTTCTTCTTCATTTTCTCTCTTCCTTCTCTCTTCTTCTTCCCTCTCCATACGGTTTTGCAGCCCCTATCTTCAACCATTTTTTCTTCACTTTTCTCTTCATCAAGACCATTTCCATACTCACCTTAACCTCCTTTACATTTTCTATCTAGAGATTTTCTTCAAAATCCAATCTTTCCTCCATTGTCATCCAAGACAAAGCTTCCATTGTCATCTAAGACAAAGCTTTAAGCTTTAAGGTAAAGTTTTCATTTTTCTTCTTCTTTCTCTTCATTTTCGTGCTCCATGGCCTCTTTGATGACCATGGATCTCTTCTCTTTCCACCCTTGATGTTGATTCATTGTCTTGAAATTCCTAGGGTTTTGGAAGCTCAAAACCGAAACCACCAAGGAGCAATAGGAGGTCATTTTTTGTGTTCTTCCTTTAGGTAAGAGGGAGATTACTCACTTCAACCATTTTTGGTGGTGAGGGAACCTTTGTATGTTCACTTTGTTTGGTGATTTCGTGTGTTTATGTATTCTTAAAATTTGGATTTATGCTTAATTGTTGATCTTGAAAGTATTGGATGTGTTGAAAATGCTTGATCATGTTAGGGTTGTTAAATTAAAAATTTGGAGTTTCCTACCCTAATGTGATGCCACGGTTTTGACTAGGATTTAGGGATATAAATTAGTTTTTTGTGTACAATATAATGAAGCTTATGTGATTACATGTTGAATGATAATATTACAATTAATGAATGAAAAATTTTGAGGGTTTAATGCCCCAAAGTGAGGCCACGATTTTGACTTGAATCTTGAGAGATTGGATTGGTTTGGTGTGCAGTAAAATTTAAGTGCTTAGATATTAACAGACTAATGCATAAAATGGAACGAAATTGGAACTTTGAAGACCTAGTGAGGCCACGGTTTTTAGAGAAAATTTAGAGTTTAAATGATGCCTTGATGCATCCTTGAAGAATAAGAATTTAGAGACATGCATAATCCATAATCAAGTGGAAGAATTAAATTGAGTAATAACTCTTGAGAGTGTTACGGTTTTGAAGGGTTACTTAACCTAAAAATTGTCATAATCGGCCTAAGTTTAAGACTTTGAAAATATGTACTTGTGATAATAGATGAACCCTAAATACATATTGATGTTAAGGATTGATTCTATGCTATTGTGATCCCTTATGTGGGACTAAGCAATTGATAAAATGTATTTGATGGACTTATGACAAGTTGATGATGAATATATATATATATACCATTGTGGTATGCTTATGATGAATGCATCATTGATAAACATGTATGATGCACATTGTGTCGTCATGCATATGTGTTGTCCATTGGACATTGTGGGAAAAGCTATGTATGCTTAGGAGTTTGAATAACACCTATGTAATGGTGCGAATAGACTAAGCGTAGGGTCATAGTGGTTGGCCCTGGGGCATCGGGGTGCGGGTGTCTCACAACGGGCAGTGGTAGCTCCACTGGGGCCGTGGGATAGACCGATGCAAACACACCGACGATCCGGACTGAGACGCTATCCTATGTCGCGATTAACTGTTGAGGTGCCATGTATAAGCCATATTGTGCAAATGTTTTTATGAGATGAGCACACTATTTTTAAAGGCTAACGAGATACTGGCATTACTCCTTGATCATTCACTCTGAAAATGTTTATGTCTAGCTCCATGGAGTAGCAATTTTGGTACCTTTTGCATTGTGAACTGTCAGTCTCATAATTCATTAAGCATGAGCATTCATAATTATGAAGAGTATCTGTTATTATTACTGCAATAATTATTTGATTGTTTGGAAATATTAATGCTATTTACTGTTGTTATGCTTTTACTATCAATCTTAATTATTATTGTAATTGGATATATGAATTGTATTTATATGTGGGCGTCCAGTGCCGTTTCGTTTTCTTGCTGCCATTTTGGTACTGAAAGCTGGGTGTCTCACCTCTTTCTGTATTTCGATACCGTCAGTTTATTTATATGATTCTGAGAAGACGTTCGTGAGGAAGAAAAGGAAACAACTGAGTTTCCGAGTTTCTGGCCGCACTACGACTAGAGCTATTAAGGATGTCGTCACGCCCATGCCGCTTTTTGGGGTACGTGAAGTTGACCTTCCATGGAGGACCAGATTGCTGGCACCTATATGTGCAGACGGACCGATGCGTGTACCGCAGGGAGCTGACGGTGTCATTGGCTTGGGGCTGCTATGACATTCTTGTCTTTGAATTTTTTGTTTTTGTTATTTTAGAATTTTGCCTACCTATGAGGGATATGTGAACTGATATGTTCTACACCCCTCAAGAGGATTCTTTCCTCTCCACTGCTCGGGCTTCTGCCCGAAATTTGGTCGCTCTGATGGCAATCTCATCGGATGAAGAGGATCCTGAGGAGGACTCGGCTACGGTCCCTTCTCGTCAGTCTTAGGGGCTGATACTATAGGTGGCTACTGATGGCTAATTGTTTATCTTTTTGGGGAAGCCTAATGTTTTGCTAGTTCATGGATGTAAATTTATAACTATCTTAGGTGGATAAAGCCTTTACTTTTTGTATATTTTGTGATGTAACTAAACAGTGATGCATATAATATATATATATATATATATATATATATATATATATATATATATATATATATATATTGTGAATGTATAATTATAAATTTTGTTTCGATTCTATCGCATTGATAATTGTTATTATCTCCTTACTGTTATATTATACAAAAAAAAAATGCATACAAATAATTCAATACTCGATTATTTTATCATCCAAGAATACAAACTATTTAATCTTATGTTAATAATGAACCGAGTCTTAATTAATCACTGTAACTATTATTTTTCACAAATTTATTTCTTTTATGGTCTTTAGTATTATGGTGTGACGTTCCTTCTTCGCGGTATTAAGAAAAAGGGGCGTTACAAAGAGAAAGGAGAGTTTGGAGCCTCCATAGCCAATTCATGGTCATCTTCAAGACCTTGAGGTAGCCAGCTTGTTTTTACTTCTTTCCTTCATTTCCTTCATCTTGTTTCATGAGGATTCTTGATGAAGCAAAATTGGGTTTAGGGTGTAGTTTTTGTTGTTCTTGCTTGATTCTTGCTCTAAGACTTGAGAAAGACATGATTTTTGGTTTTTTTGATGCATGAAGATGAATTTGCATCCCTTAGTATCCATTGAATCTACTTGAGTTTTAAGTTGAAAAATAGGTTTTTGATTGATTTTTGAGTGAGTTTAAGCTCTTGAATCCATGCTTGGGAGTGAAAGAAAAATTGTTTAAGAATTACAACATGTTTATAGACCTTGTGAGGTGTTAGAAATCACTTGGATTTGAGCTTTGAGTGGTTGGAAAGCCATTGTTCCCAAATGGAATAGTGGCTATTTTCTGTAGAATTCTGCAGAAAACTCTATCGCAGAGTCATGCCTCGGCGTTACTGAACTATACCTAGGCGTGAATGAGACAGAAAGTATCACGCCTAGGCGTGACTGAACCATGCCTAGGCGTAGGTGAGACAGAGAGTATCATGCCTAGGCGTGACTGAACCAAGCCTAGGCGTGGCTGTCTAGAAGAAACAAGAATTTTTGTTTAATGCAATTGAGTCTTCTAATGGTGTAGTTTCTTCTTTTATGCTTCTTAATGAGTGATAAGACTCTAATAGAAGTATTTAATGAAATAAGAAAGTGATGAATCAAATTGATTTGTAATGTTAATTATGTGAAGTAATTAGATATGATTATATATGTTATATTTATGTTTGTTGAAGGATATGAATGTAATTGGCTGTTATCTCTTGAAATACTTTGTTTTGATGATAACAAACATGAAGATGTTGTAAGATCAAGTCCATGACCTTCAAGATTAGCTTTAGGACTTTGATCAATATGTAAAGGTATAATGTGATTTACACAAATGCTCCATAACTTGTTTTTCAAAGAACATGAATAGCACATTTATTTTAAAAGCTTCAAAATGGTTTTTGGTTTTCAAAGAAACAAATCTTTAGTGCCAAAAATATATAAGACCCCTTGGAATCTCTTGGCTTTGTGTCATTACTGACAAAATGTGTTTTACATAGTTTATTCGAATAAAGGTCACTTTATTCGAATAACAGAAGTTAAAAGAAGACAAAAAATTAAACTAATCAATATTTATTCGAATAAGGATCCCCTTATTCGAATAACAAAAGTCAGAGAAGCCACTTATTTCAACTAATTAAGCTTTATTCAAATAAAGCCCTGTTTTATTCGAATAAATATTTAAAATGAATAAAGGCACTTTAGATTTCAAATGGGTTATTCAAATAACACCCTGTTTGATTCGAATAACATGTTTTTCTAGAAACCAGATTTTAAGTGGCTTATTCGAATAATACTTATGTTATTCGAATAACGTATTGCAGCAAGCTTTCTCCCACTTACTATTTAAAGATTTATTTGAATAACCACTGTGTTATTCGAATAACAAGGTTTTCCAGAAACAGAAAGCAACGACTATAATGAAGAATTTAATGCTTCTCAACCACCCTAATGGCTCTAATCTTTAATGGGCTTTAATTGCAAGGTTATTGGGCATTGATGGGGTTAGAGAAATATTTTGAAAACCTTGATTGATCATCAATACGTGTTTTGCACATACTCTTCATATCGTTCTCTGTTTTTGAGCAAGAATGTGAATCCTGAAATACCAATACGTTTCAATTTGTATTATCCACTCTTTGAGAGAGTTTCTATCCATTCTATCTTTGTATAATATGTAAAAAAGGTGAAGTATCCCTTGAAGTTGAGGCTCAAAGTATAAGGGTGAGGTCCCAAGGTGTTGTAGAGTGCTCCAATTTGTAAAGGTCGCAAGCACCTGATTTAAGCTTGGAACTTAGTAGAAAATCTCGAGTGATTACTTGAGGACTGGACGTAGGTCACAAGGGGTGACTGAACCAGGATAAACCATTGTGTTTGATTCTCTAAACCCTTCTCTTTACATTTGTACATTGGTTTATTTGCTTGTTTGAATATTTCTCTCTTGGTTGGTTCATTGGTGAGCAATATCTTTCTATCTTATCCATTCATTAATTTCTATTAATTAATAGCTTCAATGAAAATTTGTAGTCAAGAGTTTTTCAAAAGATTTTTTAAAAGTTTTTATAAACTCAATTTACCCCCCTCTTGAGTTTTGAGGCCATTTGATAACAAGTGGTATCAGAGCTAGACTCTTGTATAAAGAGCTTAACAGCTTCAAGAAAAAAGATGGCTTCAAATGGTTTTTCAAACGATGGTTCTTCTATAAACAAACCTCATTTTTTCAATAGGGATAGTTGTGCCTATTGGAAAGAGAGGATGAAGATTGTTATTGAAACTATTGATATTGATGTATAGGATACTATTGAAAATGATCCTTTTGTCCCCACACGTATAGTTGATGGTGTAAGAACCAATACATAAAGAAATGAATGGACCGATGAAGACAAGAAAAATGTCCAATATAATTTGAGAGCAAAGAACATCATCACCACTTCTTTGGGGTATGATGAATTCTTTAAGGTATCAAATTATAAGACCACCCAAGAAATGTTAGATACATTGCAAGTAACCCATGAGGGCACAAGTGAGGTAAAAAGATCTAGAATAAATACATTCACTCATAAATATGAATTGTTTAGAATGAACCAAGGAGAAAACATTTAAGAAATGCAAAAGAGGTTCACTCATATAGTTAATCATCTTGCTTAATTAGGAAAAAAATTTTCCAATGATGATCTTATTAACAAGGTTTTGATATGCTTAAGCAGGAATTGACAGCCCAAAGTGACGGCCATATCAAAGTCAAGGAATCCAACCGCAATGACTTTGGCTACCCTCTTTGGAAAATTGCAAGAGTATGAGATGGAATTGAATAGGCTCAACCAACATGAAGAGCAAGATAAGAAGAAAAAGGAGATCACTCTTAAAGCCACCTCCACAACAATTGATAATGAAGATGAAGATGAAGATGAAGATGATTGATATGGCATTGACAATCTTGAGATGAATGAATAAAATTTTAGCTTCCTTGTGAAGCGGTTTGGAAGATTTCTCAAGAAGAAAAGAAGTCAAAGAAGACCACATTTTCCTCCTAAGAAGGCATATCAAAAGGGAGAAGGAGCTTCATCTACTCCAACTTATTACGAATGTGGAAAATCAGAGCACATGAAAATGGAGTGTTCGGTTTATCAAAAGAAGATGGAGAAATTTGAAAAGAGACCTTCCAAGGAAAGAAAATGAAGGAGAGCATGCATTGCTTGAGAAGACAACGATATGGATTCCACTGATGATTCAAAGAATGAGGAAGCTCATATTTGCCTCATGGCAAATGAAGAAGAAAAAGAAAATAAAACAGAGGTAACTTCATCTAATCTTGAACTTTCTCCTTCATATAGTGAATTACAAGATGCATTCCAAGAGTTATATGATGAGTCCATGAGGCTCACTAAAATAGTTCTAACTTCCAACAAAACAATCTCCTTACTGGTAACAAAGTTTCTATTTTAACCAAGGAGATTAAAGAACTCAAAGTTGAAAATGAGACTCTTAGACTTATTAATGCTAATTCATCGTGCATGATTTGTTCTTCACATGATTATGCATCTACACCCTTATCATGTTCATTGTGTAAAGCATTTGAAAATGAAATTGAGGATTTGAATAATACACTTGCAAAATTTACCTTTAGAAGAGACAACTTGAATGTATTACTAGGAAAACGAAGATGTGTTTTCCAAAAAGCTGGTTTAGGGTATAATCCCAACAACCAACAAAAATTCCTGAAGAATCTCTTTGTTTCCTCAAGTACATCAAGTAGCCCCTTTATCAAATGCTTTCATTATGGTAGGAAAGGGCATAGTGCATCAACATGCAATATGAGGAAGAAAATCAACACAAAGGCTAGAACCAAAATGGTTTGGGTCCCTAATTTTGGGTCCCTAAGGACACCTTGCTTAATGCTAACACACAAGGACCCAAGAAAATTTGGTTACCAAAAGTTAAAATATGAATTTCTGTTGTAGGTGTGCTTGAAGACCAAAAGCTCAAGTTAGTATCTTAATAGTGGTTGCTCCAAGCACATAATTGGTGATGGCTCCAAGTTTTCCCTTCTTATTTCTAAAAAGAGTGGTCACGTGACATATGGTGACAACAACAAAAGGAAGATCCTTGAAATTGGTAAAGTTGGTAAGAACCCTTCCTTATCCATTGATATTGTTTTGCTTATTGAAGGACTCAAACATAATTTTCTTAGCATTAGTCAATTATGTGATAAGGGCAATAAAGTTATATTCGATTCTAATTGTTGCATAATTAAGGATAAGCATGATAAGCAAGTTAAGTTTGTTGGTCATAGGGTCAATAATATATATATGATTAGTCTTGATGACATTTCCTCAAATGATGCTAAATGCTTTATGAGTAAAAAAAATGATTCATGGTTATAGCATAGCAGAATTGCTCACATTCACATGGATCACTTAAATAAGTTGGTCACAAAAGAACTAGTAATTAGACTTTCAAAGCTCAAATTTGAAAAAGATAAACTTTGTGATGCATGTTAAAAGGGAAAACAAGTAAAGGTCTCTTTTAAGGCTAAAAATGTGGTTTCAACTTCTAGACCTTTACAACTTTTGCACATGGATCTTTTTGATCCCTCTAGAACTATAAGCTTTGGTGGGAATTACTATGCGTTAGTGATTGTGGATGGTTTTTCTAGGTTTATATAGACATTATTCTTGTCTCATAAAAATGTGCCTTTCAATCATTCAAAAAGCTTACCAAAGTTATCCAAAACTAAAAAGGTTTTTGTCTTGCATCTATAAGAAGTGACCATGGTGGTGAATTTGAAAACCATGAATTTAAAACCTTTTATGATGAACATGACATTGAGCATAATTTTTCTGCCGCTAGAACACCACAACAAAATGGTATTGTAGAAAGGAAAAATCGATCTCTAGAAGAAATGGAAAGAACTATACTCAATAAGGCCAACCTTCCTAAGTATTTTTGGGCAGATGCGGTTGACACCACTTGTTATGTTATGAATAGGGTCCTAATAAGGTCAATTTTAATGAAAACACCCTATGAATTGTACAAATGAAGAAAGTCAAATGTTTATCACTTTCATGTCTTTGGATGTGAATGTTTTGTTGTAAATAATAAAAAGGATAACTTGGGGAAGTTTGATGCAAAATCTGATGAGGGGATATTTCTTGGATATTCTATACATAGTAAGGCATTTAGAGTTTATAATAAACAAACTATGACCATATAAGAGTTCATACATGTTGCATTTGATGAAACTAACCCAAATAGTCCGAGAAAGGTTTTGGTTGATGATGTTACAGAGATTTTGACAAGGACTCACCTAGAAAACAAAGAAAAAGAAGTCAAGTAGCAAGAAGAGAGCCCATATGGTCCCCCAAGACAAGATGATTCTTAAATCATAGACCTTCCCAAGGAATGGAGGGCATCAAGATATTATCCTCTTGACAAAGTAATAGGTGATGTATCAAAATGGGTAATCACTCGTACCTCTCTTAGATATGCATGTAATCATATAGCTTTTGTCTCTCAAGTTGAACTTAAAGACATAAATAAGGCTATTAATGATAAACATTGGACCTTGACCATGCAAGATGAACTAAACCAATTTAAGAGAAATCAAGTTTGGGAGTTAGTTTAAAGACCCAATGATCATCCCATAATTGGCACCAAATGGGTCTTTAGGAACAAACTTGATTAAACAAGCTTAATAATAAGAAACAAAGCTAGGCTTGTAGCTAAGGGTTATAATCAAGAAGAAAGCATAGATTATGAAGAAATATATGCTACCATAGCTAGATTAGAAGCCATTAGAATACTATTTGCATATGCATGCATCATAGATTTTAAGCTCTTTCAAATGGATGTCAAAAGTGCCTTTTTAAATGGCTTTATACAAGAAGAGGTGTATGTGGAACAACCTCTTGGTTTTGAAAACTTTGAACTACCCAACTATGTTTTTAAATTGAAAAAAGGTCTTGTATAACTTAAAACAAGCTCCTAGAGCTTGGTATGAAAGGTTGAGCAAGTTCCTTTTGGAAAAAGGCTTTTCTAAAGGAAAGGTTGACACTACTCTATTCGTCAAGCATAAAAAGCATAACATTCTTCTTGTTCAAATATATGTTGATGATATTATATTTGGTGCTACTAATGACTCTCTGTGTAAAGAATTTGTTAATACTATGCAAAGTGAGTTTGAGATGTCCATGATGGGTGAGCTTAACTTCTTCCTTGGTCTCCAAATCAAGCAAACAAGGGATGAGACTTTCATAAGTTAATCCAAATATTACAAGGAGTTGCTTAAGAAGTTTGGAATAGAAGGCGCCAAGCAAATAGCTACCCCAATGGGCACTTCTTGTTACTTGGACATGGATGAAGGAGGTAAATCTGTAGAAATTACAAAATATAGAGGTATGATTGGCTCACTCCTTTATCTTGCAGCAAGTAGGCCTGATATTATGATTAGTGTGTGCATGTGTGCTAAATTTCGAGCAAATCCTAAAGAATCACACCTAAGTGTTGTTAAAAGAATCATGAAATATGTAATAAGCACTTCAAAAATGAGATTATGGTACCCTAAAGGTGCCTCTTGTAGCCTAATTGGTTATTATGATTTTGCTAAATGCAAAATGGATAAGAAGTGTAACACCCACCGTAGGGTGTCACATTTATGTTACTTAATTAGCAAATTAGCCCCAAGTTATAAAATGTAACGTTATAATAAAATATGAGTTATAAATTTTTCTTTCTTTCTTCTTTGATAACTATAAAATAAACTTAGCAAAAAATTAAATATTATACATCATCACACATAATTTATATCATCATACATTACAAACATACTGTCAGGATTATTTATATACAGACCATTTCTCAAAAACTAGATAACACACTTAAATATATACAGACATAGTTTGTAACAGAGTTTAGACTCGTCCAAGTCTAACTAAGCAGTAGAACCCTCAGACGGGTCCTCCTCAGATTCCTCAGTAGGTAGGAATCCGATTTGACGCGCAGCCCTATGGACAGGTGTCCGGGCTGACGACACAATACTAATTTCTGTTGGGACATAGTTTCTAGTATCCCAATGCCGCCTAATAGACAGCGAAAATTCCACATGCACAAAAATAGTTACAGAGAAAAATGGATCCCCATGAAATATCCTGCTAAAGTTTACTGTCGGTGTCCCTCATAAATTAGTCCCCTCTCATTGGGACTAGTCCTCCACGCTCCAGCTCCACCGTGGAACTGCAATCTCATGTAACCAAAGAAACTTGACCGGGATGCCATCCGATCAAAACTCGGCTTCCTCTGGAGCTTGCTCTTCTTCACCCTCTTGTTCAACCCTTTGCACAGTGTCTTTACAAATATATTTACAGTACCAAATAAACATACAAAGAGGTGAGATCACCTATGCCAATATCAATATGGTAACACAGAGATAATACATACAGCATACCATATAGATATATCATACTATAATAACAATTATGACATCATCATAATGTATTAAATAACAGATACAATAAATAACATTTACCATCATGCCATTAATAGTATTATCATCATCATCATCCAAGTATTTTCTCAATAGAACAATTGTTATAGCCAATATTCCTCAATTAATATATATCACATAGATATAAATGCTCAGTTTCATGCATGCGCACATAGACTCAATGTCCTACTCCATGGAGCTAATACTCAATTCGGAGAAGTTGATCCAAAAGATCTGTCTGTACCAAAATGCCTCAGACCAAGTGCTACAATTCTCATTTGTATTTGCACATCTAGCATATACACGATAGTCTTTACGAGATCTCGATTAAGAATAGTGTCTCGGTTAGGATCATTGGTGCGTTGCATCGGTCTAACTTATGGGAAGAAGAGCTACCAACCACCAATGTAAGCAACCTGCACCCTGATGCCCCCAAGGTCAACAAGTGACTTACACTACGCATATCGCACCCACTCAAGAGGTGTACGTCTCTCCTAGGCAAATAGCCTCATACAGTCCCTCGGACCTTTCCAATGCATGTTCAATGCACCAATGCCAATCATAGGCAAAATTCATATACAGTGTTCATACACCAGTTCATGCATATAAAATGCTCTAATGTCAATCATAGGCAAAATTTATCATTTTCTCATACAGTGTTCATCCACTGGTTCAACAATAATTTTACTGTATATTTAATCGTGAAAATCATTTTATCGCATTTTCATAGTCACGCACCATTTTTGTCACGTTTTCACAATTTAGTAACATTTCTGTTACGTTTTCAAATTACATATAGATTTTTCAACGTTTTCATTAATTACGTAAAAATATTCCACCATTTTTAAATCACGTAGTGATTTTTCAACAATATTTCAATCACGTAAAAATATTTAAACGCTTTCCAAATTGCGTAAAAATATTTCAATGTTTTTTCAAATCGCGTGGAAATATTTAAACATTTTTCCAATCGCGTAGCTTAAAAATCACGTTTTTAAGTTACGTAAATCATTTTTCAACTTCATAAAATATTTCTCAACCGTTAAAAATTCCTTTTCAACATTTTTCAAAATAATATGACTTCTCATATTATTTTACACATTTCTTACTCAAGAAAATACTTTTCGTAATTTATTCCATAAAATCACCATTTCATTGAATTAAATCAATGTTTTTAACTTTAAAATTTACTAAGGCTCTCCAAAACCTAAAGAATGAGTTACACGCTAGAAAACCCCAAGTTACCAACGTATTCTTTATAATTCCAAATCAATTCTAAAAATCAATCCTCTTTAAAATAAATTGAGGTTTAAATACTTTTAACCTCTCTTTTCCATTCACAAATGAAAATTCCGTTTTTCAAGTGTTAAAACACTCTGATTCCCTTTCCAAATTTCTTGTATTAAGTCAAGTTATATTTTCACTTTGAAAATCACTTTGTTCATAAAGATCAAGGCATTACAAGCCTTCAAAATCGTGGACATGACCATTGAAATCATTCTTATATTTTTCCTTCTAAATCAACTAAGTTCCATTCTTGGTTTTACATAACATAAATTAATAAAAATACTTCTCCAAAACCGTGTACATTGTTTCTTGAAAATCAAACCCTATGTTTATTTTCCTTACTTCCAAAATCATTCAATTTTATCATTCATGAAAATATAAATTTGTGAACACCTAATTTGAGGTGTCTTGGCCGAAATTCACCTTAGTTTAGTGACCAAAAATTCTGTTGTTCTTGAAAAATTTCAACATGAACCCTAATTTTTAGAGCACAAAACCGTGGCCTCCTCCATGGCCTTTGGAGCCAAAATTAATTGTTTCAACATACATCCACCATAATATATTCAACATGTTTTCATCATGCATATTATAAGCATATCATATAAGCAATAAAATCATGCAAAATCATGCAAATCATATCAAACATAGACAAATAATCAAAGCACATAAACACACACAAATTATTACATGACCATGGATATGAATCCTCACATGGATTCACCATCCATCAAATATAAAACCATCTCTCACCACCGTACTTGGTTAGTGAGATGGATCTCCCTCTTACCTCTTGAAGAACCACAAAAAGCTCCTTGTTTTGTATTTTGAACAAGATCTCCACCAATAAAAGTCTCTTGAACACAAAACAAACACAAAGAAATTAGTATATTAAGCTTGAATAAGAGGAACCATGGATCAAACATGGTTTAGAACATGAAAAAGAAGAGAAAAAAAATGAAGTTTTCCATAACTTCACCTTAAGAACCCTGGAACTTGCTCTTAGAAAAACTCCTTGAAGATGAAAGATTTAGGACTTGGTGTAAACTACAAAGTGTCTTAGAATTAGGTGTAGATTCAAGAAATATGGTTGTTTGAAATTAAAGAGTGGTAGAAGGGTGTCGTAGAGTGCTTGGCCGTGAGCTATGTTTTGGAGATAAATGAAGAGAATTTTTGTTACGCTTTGCTTTAGGAAAGATGAAGAATGATTCAATAATGACCAAAGGTGATCAATTATGGTCTTCCAATGTTGCTTTAGCTCCTAAATGCAGCACCAAAACTATCCCCCCCTTCCATGCATTCTTCAAAATGCAACAAATCTCCTAGCCACCATTTTAGGTCATCTTAGCCATTGATTAGCTCAATGGTTAGGATTTAATGTAGCTTCTAGGTTTAGGCTTAGATAGAAGACTTAATTTAGGTCATTGGTTCTTTTCTCCTTGAAATCCTAGCCATTAGATGTGTCTCCAAAATGAAGGGTCAAGATTACTCCTTCAAACTTTACATCTAAGGGCTATAAATGGTTCTAGCCACTTTATAAGACTAAATCTCAACCGTTGATTAAATCAAGATCAAGTCTCCACCGTTGATTACATCAATGGTAGATATCCAAGCCACTAATGTTGACTTCGCAGTACAATATTTATTTTTGTATCCGCTATTGCCATTTGAATAATATTTTTACTGTATTTATATCACCCGATAATTAAATACAGTGCAAAACACAGTAAAAGAAAATTTTAAAAACTGTTTCCGGATTCAGGTTTAGTAAGATCTCCCATCTCCGTCTCAACAGTACGAATTTTTCTGATTATAGAAAAAATTTTACCTTTTTGGACCCATGCGGCGCCCACATACGACCTCCCTAGGCCCACAGATGGCTCACAGATAACGCTAAAATAAACAAAGTAATATAAAAATTTCATAATCACACACAAAATCACAAAAATTAGAAAATGCACAAATATCAAATCAGATTATGTAAAATAATTAAGACTTGACAGTAATAATTAAATTACGTAAAATTTTCCCCGGCCCGAAAATTATTATTTTTCTGACATGGAGTAAATCACACACAACGATAAAAAACAGTCATAGAATAATCAAAATAATTTTACAGTACACAGAAATTACTAAACAGTAGAATTTTGTTAACTGTCAAAATTATTGTCTTATATTTAGGAAGTTTGCGGTGTTACAATACTCCCCCTCTAAAAAGAAGTTTCATCCTCGAAACTTGATAAACTTGATTTCACACCTCAGAATAAATACGGATACTATTCTTTTATCTTTTCTTCTAGTTCCTATGTAGCTTCACCACTTACATCGTTCCAAACGATTTTAACCAATGAAATTTCCTTACCTCGAAGTTGCTTTGTTCTTCGATCCTCAATCTTGACTGGAAACGGTTCATAGGTTAAGTTTTCCTTCAGTTGCACTGTGTCTGGCTTGATAACATGGGTAAGATCAGGAATATACTTTCGTAGTTGCGATACGTGAAATACATTATGAAGATGTGACAGAAAATGTGGTAATGCAATCTGATAAGTTACCGGACCTACTCGACGTAAAATTTGATACGGCCCGATAAACTTTGGAGTAAGCTTCTTGGACTTAAGTACTCGTCCAACACCAGTCATAGGTGTCACTCGCAGAAATACATGGTCACCTTCTTCAAACTCAAGCGATTTTCTCCTTTTATCAGCATAGCTCTTTTGTCGAGTTTGAGTTATTCTCATCTTGTCTTGTATCATTTTCACTTTCTCAGTTGTGTGTTGAACAATCTCTGGTCCTAATACAACACTTTCTCCGTCTTGATACCAACACAACGGTGTTCTGCATCGTCTTCCATACAATGCCTCATAGGGTGCCATCTCTATGCTCGAATGAAAACTATTGTTGTATGTGAACTCTATCAATGGCAAAAATTCATCCCAACAACCAGTTTCTTCCAGAACACAAGCTCTCAACAATCTTCTAACAACTGAATCATTCTTTCTGACTGACCATCAGTCTGTGTATAGTAAGCAGAACTTAATCGTAGCTTTGTTTCCATCTCTTCTTGCAAACTATTCCAAAATCTCGACGTAAACCTCGGATCTCGATCTGAAATAATACTGGATGGTACACCATGAAGTCTAACAATTTCACTGATGTACACTTGGGCTAATTTTTCCATCGAGTACTTAATATTAATCGGCAAAAAGTGCGCCGACTTTGTAAGCCGATCAACAATTACCCAAATAGAATCATGACCTTTCCGAGTTTTTGGTAGTCCTGACACAAAATCCATTGCTATGTCATCCCATTTCCACTCAGGTATAGGCAAAGGTTGCAACATTCCCGAAGGTCTTTGATGTTCCACCTTAGCCTTCTGACAGACTAAACAGGATGATACATACTCAGTAATATCTTTCTTCATTCCTTGCCACCAATATAATTATTTTAAATCCTGGTACATCTTTGTGGCTCCTGGATGCATACTCAACTTACTCCTGTGAGCTTCATCCAAAATCAATCTTCTAATTTCTGGATCATTAGGCACACAAATTCTGCCTTGAAACTTCAAAATTCCATTAGCACCTTCGCTAAATTCCACCTCTGTACCTTAGCTCTTTGCTTCTTTTGCTTCTTGCAAGTATTGATCACTGTTTTGTCCATCTCGTATTCTAGCCATCAAATCATTTGAAATGGTGATCATATTTACACGCATCTTTCCTGGCGTAAGTTTCACAGACAAACGTATATCCCGAAATTCTTCTATCAGTTCCTTCTCCTTGATCATCATAACAGAAACATTAAGCATTTTCCTGCTCAACGCATCCGCTACGACATTCGCCTTTCTGGGATGATATTGTAACTGAAAGTCATAGTCCTTCAGAAACTCTGGCCAACGCCTTTGTCTCATGTTCAACTCTTTCTGGTCAAACAGATACTTTAAACTTTTATGATCACTAAAAATAGTGAACGTTGCTCTATAAAGAAAATGTCTCCACACTTTCAACGCAAACACCACAGCTGCCAACTCCAAGTCATGAGTCGGATAATTCCTCTCATGATTTTTCAACTGCCATGAAGCATAAGCCACCACCTTACGATTCTGCATAAGTACACAACCTAATCCTTGGTACGAAGCATCACAATATACATCAAAAGGTTCATTCGGATCAGGTAAAATCAATACCGGTGAAGTAGTCAATCGTCTTTTCAACTCTTGAAAACTTTCTTCGCATGCATCAGTCCATACGAACAGTTGATTCTTCTGTGTAAGTTGGGTAAGAGGTCCTGCTATCTTCAAAAATCCCTCTATGAACCGTCTATAGTAACTAGCCAATCCGATAAAACTACACATTCCTGTTACAGTCTTCGGTCTTTCCCATTCCAAAACTGCCTCCACTTTTGAAGCATCAACTTTAATTCCTTCCTCCGATATAACATGTCCCAAAAATTGAACTTCGCTTAACCAAAATTCACATTTGGACAACTTGGCATACAACTTATTCTCCTTCAAAATCTGGAGAACCACTCTGAGATGTTCAGTATATTCCTCCTAACTTGGAGAATAAATCAAAATGTCATCTATAAAGACAATAACAAACTTATCCAAGTACGAACAAAAAATTCTGTTCATAAAGTCCATGAATATGGCAGGTGCATTCGTCACACCAAATGGCATCACAAGATATTCATAATGCCCATATCTCGTCCGAGATGCAGTCTTGGGAATATCTTCCACTTTCACACGAATCTGATGATACCCAAATCGTAAATCAATTTTAGAAAATATTGCGGCTCCTCGCAATTGATCCATCAAATCATCAATCCTTGGAAGTGGATATTTATTCCTAATCGTAACCTTGTTCAATTGTCGGTAGTCTACAAATAGATGAGAAGTTCCGTCCATCTTCTTAACCAACAATACTGGAGCTCCCCATGGTGACACACTAGGTCTCACGAATTGCTTTTCCAACAAATCCTCCAGTTGTTTCTTAAGCTCCGCCAACTCTACCAGCGACATCCGATATGGCGCAATAGATATAGGTCCAGCTCCAGGTACTAAATCAATAGCAAACTCAATTTTCCTTTCTGGCGGTAGTCCAGGTATAGCTTCAGGAAATACCTCAGGAAATTCATTAACCACGAAAATATCCTTTAAGACATCTTCACACTGAACCTCCAAAGAAGACAACAATATCAAATGATCTCCTTCCTTCAAACAAGCTTCTACTTGAGTTGCCGTTAGGAATCTAGGATCTTTAGCCTCAGGAAATACTAATGTCTTATTCGAACAATCAATTAGGATATGGTTAGAAGATAACCAATCAATTCCTAAGATTACATTAATCTTGGAAAAAGGCAAACATATCAAATCCACATGAAAGATTCTATCCCTAACACATACAGGGCAATTCAAACATACTTTTGTAGTAATCATAGGCTTATCAGTAGGAGTAGCAACACTCAAATCATATGGTAATGTAGTCACAGTCAATCCTAAACGTTCCACACAATCACATACAATAAAAGAATGTGTTGCTCCCGAATCATAGAGTATGGTTAAAGGATTACTTTCAATAGCACACTCCTCCATGATTAAATCCTCAGATTTCGCAGCTTCCTCTCCGCTCATAGTATAGACTCGACCACCCGCCCGTGGCCTTGCAGTACAAACATTTCCCACAGAAGGTTCCCTCTTAATGTGATCACAATCTCTGGATAAATGTCCAGGTTTCCCACATCTAAAACAAACTATTCCTTTATGCTGACAATCCTTGGTCAGATGGTTCTTCCCACACTTGTAACAGTTATATGTAGGAGTCCCAACTTGACTTGCCTTATTACCACCAGAACTTCCTCCAACAAATTGCTGCCGGTTTAGTATGTGGTTTCTGTTGAAAATGGTTTCCTCCACTACTCTTTCCTCTCTAGAATCTTGTAGGTCCAAAGTTCTTGTTTCTCGCGCACGCTGTTGATCAATCTCCTTAACCTTACGGCACTTGTCCAACAATTCTGGAAACTGCTCAATTCCCAGGGTTGCTACAGCTCGCTTGATGTCAAGCTTCAATCCTTCCTCAAATTTCCTACACTTCCAGTCCTCATCTGGATGCATTTGGAAATACCTCGAAAACTTAGATAAGCTCTCGAACTTTGCCGCATACTCACTAACAGACATTACTCCTTGCCTCAGACTAAGAAATTCCATCTCCTTAGCATGACGTGTACTTGCTGGAAAATACTTTGCCAAAAACTTCTGCCTAAAGAGCTGTCATGTCATAACTCTTCCTTCAGCTTCTAACAATCTTCGGGCTCCTGCCCACTAGTTTTCACCATCTCCGACTAACATAAAAGTCACAAAAGTCAGCTTGCGTTCATCAGTACAACCCATACCTTCAAATATTTTCTCCAACTCCTGGATCCACAATTCAGCTTTCTCCAGGTCAAATTCTCCCTGAAACTTCGGTGGATTATTCTTATGAAATTCAGACAAACTATGAGCATCCTCAGTTGCTCTTTGATTTTGTTGTGCAACGACATTAGCCACCCGTTGCATCGCTACTACAGCTGCAGCTATGTTCCGGTTATCATTACCAACATTTTCCATTCCAGTTCTAGTATTGACACGTCCTTATCCTCTTCCAGCCATTACTTTCTCTGCTTAACTGGACAACACAAAGAAAGCAAGGTCAATCTTCAAATAATATTGTTTCTTTTCAGAGAACAATAACAGAGAATTATGCAACACAAATAAGACAGACCTAACCACAAACCCAAAAGACTATAACTTGGGCTCTGATACCAACTAATGTAACACCCACCGTAGGGTGTCACATTTATGTTACTTAATTAGCAAATTACCCACAAGTTATAAAATGTAATGTTGTAATAAAATATGAGTTGTAACTTTTTTTTTCTTTCTTCTTTGATAACTATAAAATAAACTTAGCAGAAAATAAAATATTATACATCATCACACATAATTTACATCATCATACATTACAAACATACTGTTAGGATTATTTATATACAGACCATTTCTCAAAAACTAGATAACACACTTAAATATATACAGACATAGTTTATAACAGAGTTTAGACTCGCCCAAGTCTAACTAAGCAGCAGAACCCTCAGACGGGTCCTCCTCAGATTCCTCAGTAGGTAGGAATCTGATTTGATGCGTACCCTATGGACAGGTGTCTGGGCTGATGACACAATACTAATTTCCATTGGGACATAGTTTCTAGTATCCCAATGTCACCTAATAGACAGCGAAAATTCCACATGCACAAAAATAGTTACAGAGAAAAATAGATCCCCACGAAATATCTTGCTAAAGTTTACTGTCAGGAGTCCCTCATAAATTAGTCCCCTCTCATTGGGACTAGTCCTCCACGCTCCAGCTCCACCGTGGAACTGCAATCTCATGTAACCAAAGAAACTTGACCGGGATGCCATCCGATCAAAACTCGGCTTCCTCTGGAGCCTGCTCTTCTTCACCTTCTTGTTCAACCTTTTGCACAGTGTCTTTACAAATATATTTACAGTACCAAATAAACATACAAAGAGGTGAGATCACCTATGCCAATATCAATATGGTAGCACAGAGATAATACACACAACATACCATACAGATATATCATACTATAATAATAATTATGACATCATCATAATGTATTAAATAACAGATACAATAAATAACATTTACCATCATGCCATTAATAGTATTATCATCATCATCATCCAAGTATTTTCTCAACAGAACAATTGTTATAGCCAATATTCCTCAATTAATATATATCACATAGATATAAATGCTCAGTTTCATGTATGCGCACATAGACTCAATGTCCTACTCCATGGAGCTAATACTCAGTTCAGAGAAGTTGATCCGAAAGATCTGTCTGTACCAAAATGCCTCAGACCAAGTGCTACAATTCTCATTTGTATTTGCACATCTAGCATATACACGACAGTCTTTACGAGATCTCGATTAAGAATAGTGTCTTGGTTAGGATCATTGGTGCATTGCATCGGTCTAACTTACGGGAAGAAAAGCTACTAACCACCCATGTAAGCAACCTGCACCCTAATGCCCCCAAGGTCAACAAGTGACTTACACTACGCATATCGCACCCACTCAAGAGGTGTACGTCTCTCCTAGGCAAATAGCCTCATACAGTCCCTCGGACCTTTCTAATGCATGTTCAATGCACCAATGCCAATCATAGGCAAAACTCATATACAGTGTTCATACACCAGTTCATGGATATAAAATGCTCTAATGCCAATCATAGCCAAAATTTATCATTTTCCCATACAGTGTTCATCCACTGGTTCAACAATAATTTTACTGTATATTTAATTGTGAAAATCATTGTATCGCGTTTTCATAGTCGCGCACCACTTTTGTCGCGTTTTCACAATTTAGTAACATTTCTGTTACGTTTTCAAATCACATATAGATTTTTCAACGTTTTCATCAATTACGTAAAAATATTCTACCATTTTTAAATCACGTAGTGATTTTTCAACAATATTTCAATCACGTAAAAATATTTAAACGCTTTCCAAATTGCGTAGAAATATTTCAACATTTTTTCAAATCGCGTGGTAATATTTAAACGTTTTTCCAATCGCGTAGCTTAAAAATCACATTTTTAAGTTACGTAAATCATTTTTCAACTTCGTAAAATATTTCTCAACCGTTAAAAATTCCTTTTCAACATTTTTCAAAATAATATGACTTCTCACATTATTTTACACATTTCTTACTCAAGAAAATACTTTTCGTAATTTATTCATTAAAATCACCATTTCATTGAATTAAATCAATGTTTTTAACTTTAAAATTTACTAACGCTCTCCAAAACCCAAAGAATGAGTTACACGTTAGAAAACCCCAAGTTACCAACGTATGCTTTATAATTCCAAATCAATTCTAAAAATCAATCCTCTTTGTTTTTCCTTCTTGTATTTTTCCTTCTTGTATTTTTCCTTCTAAATCATTCTTGTTTTTACATAACATAAATTAATAAAAATACTTCTCCAAAATCGTGTACATTGTTTCTTGAAAATCAAACCCTTTGTTTATTTTCCTTACTTCCCAAATCATTCAATTTTATCATTCATGAAAATATAAATTTGTGAACACCTAATTTGAGGTGTCTTGGCCGAAATTCACCTTAGTTTAGTGACTAAAAATTAATTCTGTTGTTCTTGAAAAATTTCAACATGAACCCTAATTTTTAGAGCTCAAAACCGTGGCCTCCTCCATGGCCTTTGGAGCCAAAATTACTTATTTCAACATACATCCACCATAATATATTCAACATGTTTTCATCATGCATATTATAAGCATACCATATAAGCAATAAAATCATGCAAAATCATGCAAATCATATCAAACATAGACAAATAATCAAAGCACATAAACACACACAAATTATTACATGACCATGGATATGAATCCTTACATGGATTCACCATCCATCAAATATAAAACCATCTCTCACCACCATACTTGGTTGGTGAGATGAATCTCCCTCTTACCTCTTGAAGAACCACAAAAAGTTCCTTGCTTTGTATATTAAGCTTGAATAAGTATATTAAGAGTTCCTCTTGAACACAAAACAAACACAAAGAAATTAGTATATTAAGCTTGAATAAGAGGAACCATAGATCAAACATGGTTTAGAACATGAAAAAAAGAGAAAAAAATGAAGTTTTCCATAACTTCACCTTAAGAACCCTAGAACTTGCTCTTGGAAAAACTCCTTGAAGATGAAAGATTTAGGACTTGGTGTAAACTACAAAGTGTCTTACAATTAGGTGTAGATTCAAGAAATATGGTTGTTTAAAATTAAAGAGTGGTAGAAGGGTGTTGTAAAGTGCTTGGCCGTGAGCTATGTTTTGGAGATAAATGAAGAGAATTTTTGTTAAGCTTTGCTTTAGGAAAGATGAAGAATGATTCAATAATGACCAAAGGTGATCAATTATGGTCTTCCAATGTTGCTTTAGCTCCTAAATGCAGCACCAAAACTGTCCCCCCCTTCCATGCATTCTTCAAAATGCAACAAATCTCCTAGCCACCATTTTAGGTCATCTTAGCCATTGATTAGATCAATGGTTAGGATTTAATGTAGCTTCTAGGTTTAGGCTTAGATAGAAGACTTAATTTAGGCCATTGGATCTTTTCTCCTTGAAATCCTAGCCATTAGATGTGTCTCCAAAATGAAGGGTCAAGATTACTCCTTCAAGCTTTACATCCAAGGGATATAAATGGTCCTAGCCACTTTATAAGACTAAATCTCAACCGTTGATTAAATCAAGATCAAGTCTCTACCGTTGATTACATCAATGGTAGATATCTAAGCCACTAATGTTGACTTCGCAGTACAATATTTATTTTTGTATCTGCTATTGCCATTTGAATAATATTTTTACTATATTTTTATCACCCGATAATTAAATACAGTGCAAAACACAGTAAAAGAAAGTTTTAAAAACTATTTTCGGATTCAGGTTTAGTAAGATCCCCCGTCTCCGTCTCAATAGTACGAATTTTTCTGATTATAGAAAAAATTTTACCTTTTTGGACCTATGCGGGGCCCACATACGACCTCCCTAGGCCCACAGATGGCCCACGAATAACGCTAAAATAAACAGAGTAATATAAAAATTTCATAATCACACACAAAATCACAAAAATTAGAAAATACACAAATATCAAATCAGATTACGTAAAATAATTAAGACTTGACAGTAATAATTAAATTACGTAAAATTTTCCCCGGCCCAAAAATTATTATTTTCCTGACACGGAGTAAATCACACACAATGATCAAAAGCAGTCTCGGAATAATCAAAATAATTTTACAGTACACAGAAATCACTAAACAGTAGAATTTTGTTAACTGTCAAAATTACTATATTATATTTAGGAAGTTTGGGGTGTTACAAGAAGAGTACTAGTGGAACATGCCACTTGCTTGGATGCTTACTAGTTTCTTGGGTAACAAGAAACAAAATAGTGTGGCATTGTCTATAGCTGAAGCTGAATATGTTATAGCTAGAAGTTGTTGTGCTCAAGTCCTTTAGATGAAGCAACAACTTCTAGACTATGGTCTTGAGCTTGATCACATTCTTATAAGGTGTGATAACACTAGTGCAATCAATTTGTCCAAAAATCGCATTTTGCATTCAAGAACAAAGCATATTGAAATAAGACATCATTTTATTAGGGATCATATTCAAAAAGGTGATTGCATACTAGAATTTGTAGAAACAACTAAGAAACTTGCAGATATCTTCACCAAACCTCTAGCAAAAAAAAAATTCTATTGCATTAGAAGAGAATTAGGCATCATTGATCAATCTTGCATATAAATAAATGCTTGCATTTCTTTATCTTTGATTTATCTCCATTGAATCATTATTGACTTGGGCGCCAGAGATTCCCCTAATTTTGTTTTGCAGGTACTTCATAAGTTTGATAAGAATTCTCTCTTCATTATACTGATATAAAACCTCTTTGCTGCTGATTTTCTAATAGTTTTATTCGAATAAAGTAAATTTTATTCGAATACCATATTACAGCAGCTCCTAAAAACTGTTGTTTCGTATATCTTATTCGAATAAGGGAATCCTTATTTGAATAACGCTTCACAAAAGCATTTTTCCCTTATTCGAATAATGCTTCACAGAAGCGTTTTGCAGTGTGAAATATATGTTGTGTTATTCAAATAATACAAATTTTATTCGAATAACGCTTGGCAGAATTGCCAAGACCTTTCACTTATCCAAGTTTTATTCGAATAACAAGTATTTTATTCGAATAATGTTTAGTAGAACTACCAAGACGTTTCACTAACCCCAGTTTTATTTGAATAACATAAATTTTATTTGAATAAAATGCGGGCCTTTATATTTCTGTGCATGCCCCCACGGTTCATTTTCACAATCATTTTCAGTTTTCTCCTCAATTTCTCTGATTCTCTTATCTCAAAACCTCTCTCACGCACGTCTCTCTCTCACCCAAACACTATACCCACACCTCTCATACACCATGGCCTCCTCCTCTAAACGTCCTCGCATCAAGACCGCATCCACAAACAACCCATTAGATCTTCGCAGGCTATCATCTAACGAGGAAGACAGAAACTGTTTTAGGAAGAGCTTCATCATGAGAAATCTGGTGCAGCCTAAGTACATTGATCTTCCTTGGTTTGAGAAGGAAGAAGGCTTTGGGTTCTTAGATGAGCTGCAACACTAGGGAGTTCTGAGAATGTGCTGCTACAAGGACAACATCTACCCTGACTTAGTAAAGATGTTCTACTGTAATCTAAGGCTTGAAAATGAAAATATAGTTTCTACAGTCAGGGATCAACAAATCGTGATCACTCTTGCTAAATGGATGGATAAATTTGGCATGTATGCTTCTGGGTGTAACATTTCGAAAAATACATATTCGATTATAAATCATCATTTTGTAATATTCTTGATTTTTAGGAATTTTTCTGGGATTTTTCGGAAACGATGAATATTTTAATATATTCCTCGTTTTGCGTTTTCTTGAAATTCTTTGAGACAGTGTAACACCTCGGAAATTGATTATTTCACCATGAATAGTCATTTTCTAATATTTGTGATTTATGAGAAAAGAATTTTTTCGGGAACGCAAGAATATTTTAATATATTCCTCGCAATTCTTTGAAATCATATCGTGAAAACACTGTAGTGCTTCAAAAATTGGAAAATTATATGACGGATAGTCGTTTTATAATATTTGCAATTTTTGAGAATTTTTTCTGGGAATTTTCCGGAACCGTCGAATATTTTAATATATTCCTCGTTTTGCGTGCGCGTTGAAGAATCAGGGAAACGCGATGTTTTCTCTGAGAACCTTGGACTATGGATAAGTCGACGGGGGATCTTACTAAACCCGAGGCTTGACACAGTTTACGAGGTTTCGCAATTTTTAGGAAATCCTTACTGATACAATTAAATCAATACTGTTGAAAAGAATTTCTGTCGGATTAATTAAATATCAATTCAATTAACTATTATCTAATGGATAATAGTGTGTAATAAAAATACTATCACCTTATCCTAATGCTATTTACATTATATTTAATTTACTCACTTTAATTCAAATTTAAGTGTATTTTAATCAAAGCTTCCTTAACAAGCTTTGACCCAAGCTTTGACCAAGTGTTTAGCTTCCAAAGGAAGCCAAATTTTTCCCACTCATTTCTCTCCCTCTCACTTACGTGGTCTGCTGCCCACTCAAATTGAAAGAGCAAATTCTAATATCCTAATATTACAACTAAAGGCAATATCACCAAAAGCACATTTCTTTCTTCATTTACGTTTCTTCTTCTTTCTTCATCTTCAACCATTTTCTCTTTTTCCCTTCCAGCCACCACACGTCCAGCCTCCCTCCTTGACCCCAACATTCACAAAAATTTACATCAACCATATTTCCTTAATCTCCTACTCCTCCTCTTCATCTTTGGTGCTTGGAGTTTCAAGAAAAGCTTCCATCTTCAACCATTCCTCAAGCCTTGAAGGTGAGCTCCCATGGCTGAAAAATTCCAGCCTTCCCCTCCCATTTTCGTTTCTGTTTTTCCTTGGTTTATTGGCCATTTTCTTCTTCTTTTACACACCATTTCATTGTTCTAACTTGGACCAAATTTTCTAGGGTTTTTGGTGCTCCAAATCCGAAAATCAAGGGTGATTCTTGGAGTTTCTTGGTTCATCAACTTGGTAAGAGGAAGATTAATCCTCCTCAACCTCTTTAGCAACTAGGAATCTTGTATTTAATTTTTGGAAGAAGAACCACATGGTGGTTGTTCTTGAACATGCTTGAAATTGGTTTCTTGAATGTGATTTTGATTTAGCTTTGAGTGGTTGATTGATTGTGTAATTTTGTGATTGGAAACCATGTATGAATGCTGAAAAATTCTGGTTTGCTGGACCCTTGGAGTGCCACGGTTTTTGGCTTGTTTTTGGGGCTGTTTTTGTGCTGGAAAATGAGTGGAAGTAATGCTTAATTTTTGATCAATGCATGGCTAATTTAATCAAGTAGTTAAGGTGGATTTGAATGGATAAAATTCTGGTTGTTGGAACCTTGAGTGAGTCACGGTTTTTGGCTTGTTTTTGGGGCTGTTTTTGTGCTGGAAAATGAGTGGAAGTAATGCTTAATTTTTGATCAATGCATGGCTAATTTAATCAAGTAGTTAAGGTGGATTTGAATGGATAAAATTCTGGTTGTTGGAACCTTGAGTGAGTCACGGTTTTTGGCTTGTTTTTGGGGCTGTTTTTGTGCTGAAATGAGTGGAAGTAATGCTTAATTTTTGATCAATGCATGGCTAATAAAATCAAGTAGCTAAGGTTGGTTTAAATGGACAAAATTCTGGTTGTTAAACCTTGGTAAGTGCCACGGTTTTGGGTTGTTTTAGGAGCAGAATTTTGGTTGTCATGGTGCCAAGAATAATGCTAGGTAGGTTAAGTAAAGGAAGACTAAATTAGTGAGAAGAAAATTGTGATCTAAGACTCTCTTGAGTGCCACGGTTTTGAGGGCTTGAATGAGGGAAAAGATTAACAAATTTGAGATGTCAAGACTTGAGTTAATCAAGCGATTAAAAATGTAGATTGATAATAGGAAACTTGTAACAATAAATTCATGATGGATTGTGGTGGAGACTTAGGAAATGAGCTAAGCTTGGAAGGTAATTATAAGAATCAAGTAACTTGAATCAAATGACAAGTAAATGAACCAATGAGATGAATTTCATAAGACTTGGAGATTTTAGAAATCCATAATGGACCCATAATGTGTTCTTTGAATTATAAATTGATATTATGTGGATATTGGGTTCTTCTTGGATGCAAATTTGCTTATTGCACTCTCTTGATCAATTATGGTATATTATGAATTCGTATGAGATTGTGGATCATACATGAGCATGCATAGTGTCTTATGCATTGTGATGTCCGTGTGGACTGTTGTAAGGCCAAGTTGCCTAGGAGATTGAACACACCTTAGTGCGGGTGCGAGTAGACAAGTGTGGGTCTTGTTATGACCTTGGGGCGTCGGGGTGCGGGTCCTTCGCAATGGGCAGTTGGTAGCTCCTGCGTACGTGGGGCAAACCGATGCAAACGCACCGACGATCCGGACTTGACACTATCTCTATATCGTGATCTAGTGTAGAATGTCCGTGCAATGCCATGATTGTGCACGTGGAAAATTATTGATAGCACCGGCCTGGAGTCACGTACATGTCTCCCGATCTTTCTCTCCGATTGTTTGAGTCTAGCTCCATGGAGTAGGAAATTGAATGTTGAGTCCATGCATCATGGAATATTCGACATCGAAAATTATTGTTTACATGATATTTAAGCCTCGGATATTATGAATTATTCATTGCCTCTATTAATGATTGCTTTTGGTTATCTGTTTAAAAGCTTGTTTATTGCCCTTACATGCTACGTGGGCGTTATGCGCCGCTTCGGTTCTTGGTTCTTTGTATTGGTATTGAGTGTAGGATATCTTACCTCTTTCCTTGTGCTTCTATTACTTGTTGTTTATGTGCACCTTGTTTGATCGAAGACGACGGTGAAGAGACAGAGAAGAGCCCCGCCTTTTTCGGCCCGCACAGATTGACTTTGATTGCGACAATGTCCGCACGCACGCGCGGATATTTTGGGAGATGTGCGTCGACCTTCCTCGGAGGGCGGAGTGTTGGCACATCAACCTAAACTCCGACCGTTGTGTGTATGTGGGAGACGTGTTCGTATCACTTGCACTGGAGACGCCATGAGGCACCGGTCCTCACTTGCTACATCGCCTTACGCTTGGAGTTTTTACCGCCTATCGGGAGATGTGGGGTCCCCGTTACTACACCCCGCGGGAGGATTCGTTTGATTCCACCGCTCGGGCTCCGTCCCGCGCTTCTCGTGGTTCCTATGGATGAGTCCTCGGATGAGGAAGATCCTCGATGAGGTCCTCCCGATGATCCCGAATCGGTCCCTTTTATTTGAGGGGTCGATGATCATTGGTGGCTACCGATGGCTGCCTTGTTTTTGTTTTTGGGGGCCACGATGTATCTTTCTTTTGATTTGGGCTGTATATTTTGTATATGCATGAGGGTATATATGCATGTTTCCTTGGGGTGGGTATAGTTTTGCTTTTTGATGATGGCCTTGCTTGTATTTATAAAAACTTTGTATTAAACTCCGGATATATATATATATATATGCTATTCGGTGCAAATTTTCTTTGTATTGTTTTATTCGTTACTTTTATACGCATTCGTATATCATTCATTATTATTATTATAAAAAAAAAAAAATATTGCCAAGTTTGTTCACATGGTTAAACATTAATTAATTAAAATGAACCGGGTCTTAATCGTTGTTCAATTAATTTCCGCATTTTATTTATTTGACAATGTGACGTTCCCTCCCAAAAAGGGGCGTTACATTAAGTTGGTATCAGAGACCCGGTTTATGTTTTCTTTGGGTCTTGAGTGTGAGTCTGTCTTGTTTGTGCTGTGTGAATCTCTGTGGTGAGTGTCTTGAGTGGATTCCTCTGACTTTTCTTATGTTTTCAGTAATCTAATTTAAGAGAAAGGCAAAATGGCAAGAGGTGGAGATATTGCAGCTGCTGTGGAAGCAATGCAGCGGATGGCGGAACTCATTGCGCAACAAAACGAACGCGCTGCTCAACAACAAGAAAGAGCTGCTCAACAGCTTATCGATGCGCAAAACTTAGCAGAATTTCGTCGTCATAACCCTCCGCAGTTCAAGGGGGAGTTTGATCCCGACAAGGCTAATTTATGGATCAAGGAACTGGAAAAAGTCTTTCGTGGCATGAATTGTGCGGAAGACAAGAAGGTAAATTATGCGACTTTTATGCTTGTCGGAAATGCCGAAGACTGGTGGAATGGAGCTCAAAGGGCGTTAGAAGCCGAAGGAGCAGAGGTCACTTGGGAATTGTTCAAGGAGAAATTCTTGGGCAAATACTTTCCTGCGAATGCGAGACACGCAAAGGAGATGGAGTTCCTTGAGACGAGGGGGGAACATGACCGTTAGCGAATACGCACCAAGTTTGAGAACTTGGAGAGATTTTCGACACATTACCGGCATCAAACCGATGAAGCACGGAAATGCTGGAAATTCACCGAAGGACCGAGGTACGAGGTAAAGAAATTGTGATTACCTTGAAAATGAAGGTATTCTCGAATCGTTAGACACTTGCTGCGAAGTTGAAGCCTTGGAGCGAGGCTAGAGATGCGAGAAACAGGAACTTTGGGCTGTACGGTCCCAAAGAGGTGGAGGCGGTGGTTCAAACCGCTTTCGGGAAGAAACCCTATTCCCGACCAACAGGAGTCAACAACAAATTGGTGGAAGTTCGGGTGGAGGTTCTTCTCGGGAACCGAACCTGGTCGAATACGACCTACCCGTCCAAATGCCCGAAGTGTGGGAAGGATCATCTCACAAGAGATTGCACGATTAAGGGGATCATCTCGCTTTAGGTGTGGCAAACCAGGCCACATATCCAGAGACTGTAACCAGGCAAAGACTGAGCCTTCAGTCAATGCGACTCGAGCCAAGAAACCGCAAGCCGGAGGACGAGTCTACACTATGAGCGGAGCCGAAGCGCCGAACCGAGGACTTGATTCAAGGAGAAGGCGCCATAGAAGGTAATCTTTTAAAAGTCTTGTATGACTGGGGCAACCCATTCTTTCATATCATATATTGTGTGTCTGCGACTTGGTTTACCTCGTGTCTCGAACTACCTTTTGAATTGACTGTTTCAACCCCCACCGATAAACCGGTAGTTACTACCAAAGTCCGTTTGAAGTGTCCTTTGATTGTTGAAGGTCGAATCTTTTCGTCGATTTGATCTGTTTACCTCTTTCACAGTTAGATATAATCCTAGGGATGGGTGGTTATCTTCCAACCATGTTTCGTTAGATTGTTCTAGTAGGACCATAGTCTTTCCCTGTGGATGAGAATTCTAGATACTTGACGGCCAACCAAGCACGAGCTTTCTTGAAAGAAGGAGCTGGGGTACATGCTATTATCTTCTCCGAAAGTTGAGAGTGAGGTGATTTGAGTACTATTAGGTAGTGAAGGAATTTCCCGAGATCTTCCCCGAAGAAGTACTGGTTCACCGCCGGCACGTGAAATCGAGTTTGCTATTGATCTAGTACCGGGAGCTGGTCCCGTGTCTATAGCACCGTACCGAATGTCACTGGCAGAAATTAGTGAACTTAAGAAGCAGCTAGAAGAGCTTTTGGAGAAGCAGTTCGTTAGACCAAGTGTGTCTCCGTGGGGAGCACCTGTGCTCCTAGTTCGGAAGAAGGACGGTACCTCGAGATTGTGTGTGGATTACAGGCAATTGAACAAGTTGACAATCAAGAACAAATATCCTTTACCGAGAATTGATGACTTGATGGACCAACTGAAGGGGGCAACGGTATTTTCGAAGATTGACTTGAGATCTGGGTATCATCAAATAAGAGTGAAGACGGAGGATATACCCAAGACTGCTTTTCGTACGCGATACGGCCATTACGAGTATCTTGTGATGCCGTTTGGTGTAACGAATGCGCCTGCTATTTTCATGGACTATATGAACCGCATCTTTCATCCGTACTTGGATAAGTTTGTTGTCGTCTTCATTGATGACATCCTGATATATTCTCAGAATCAGGAGGATCACGCTGGGCATCTCAGCATAGTTCTTCAGATTTTGAAGGAAAAGGAACTGTATGCCAAGCTGTCGAAGTGCGAGTTTTGGCTTGATGAGGTGAAGTTTTTGGGTCACGTAATCTCAAAAGAAGGAATCGCAGTGGATCCATGCAAAGTGGAAGCAGTATTGCAGTGGGAACAACCGAAGTCAGTGACGGAGGTCCGTAGTTTCGTTGGTTTAGCCGGATATTACCGGAGGTTCATAGAAGGGTTCTCCAAGATTGCCGGACCGCTCACTCAATTGACAAAGAAGAATCAAGCTTTCGAATGGACTGATAAATGTGAGCAGAGTTTTCAAGAGTTGAAGAAACGGCTGACTACCTCACCTGTATTAGTGTTACCTGATCCGAATGAACCGTTCGAGGTGTATTGTGACGCTTCGTACCAAGGATTGGGATCTGTTCTTATGCAACACCGAAAGGTGGTAGCCTACGCTTCGCGACAGTTGCGAGTGCATGAAAAGAATTACCCGACTCATGATTTGGAGTAGCGGTGTGGTTTTTGCTCGAAGATATGGAGACATTTCCTTTATGGAGCGACATTCAACATCTTCGGTGACCACAAGAGCTTGAAGTACTTGTACGATCGAAAGAGAGTGAAATGAGAGACGGCGAAGATGGTGGAGTTTTTAAAGGATTATGATTTCCAGTTGTTGTACCACCCTGGCAAGGCGAACGTTGTGGCTGACGCCTTAAGTAGAAAGACTATCAGTGTTTCTGCCTTGATGATTAAGGAAAGAGATCTCATCGAACAATTTAGAGATGTATGGTCATTTGTTAAGTTAGAACCCGGAAGAATTTGCATGAATATGGTTACCATCTCAAGCGAGTTGATGGAAGACATACGGGAAAAACAGAAGACCGATGAATTCTTGCAAGAAATAAGAGAACAAATGAAACAAGGCGAGAAAACAGAGTTCGAAGAAGAAGGAACAGATGGAATTCTGAGATTCCGAGGTAGAGTTTGTATTCCTCGTGACCAAGAGCTTAGACGATATATTGTGGATCATGCCCACACTAGCAAGCTAAGTATGCACCCTGGTATAACAAAGATGTACCAAGACTTGAAGAAGTTGTTCTGGTGGCATGGACTAAAAAGTGATGTCACTAGATGTGTATCGACTTGTCTAGTACGTCAAAAAGCCAAAGTGGAACATCGGCCGACCATTTGGGTTCTGCTGCAACCATTGTCTATTCCTGAATGGAAGTGGGACAGCATCGCAATGGATTTTGTTGTGGGATTGCCAAGGACCAGGATGGGACATGACTCGATTTGGGTAATAGTTGATCGACTTACAAAATCGGCTCATTTCCTCCCGATTAACATAAGGTACAGTTTGGAAAAGCTGACCCGACTGTATATTGGGGAAATTGTCAGATTACATGGTGTGCCTACGAGTATAGTTTCGGATAGGGATCCGAGATTTACTTCAAAATTCTGGCAAAGTCTACAGGCATCGCTGGGAACAAGGTTACGTCTGAGTTCAGCGTACCACCCACAAATCGATGGACAATCGGAAAGGACGATCCAATCTCTAGAGGACTTGCTTAGAGCGTGTACTATTGAGCAGACCGGGAGTTGGGACCAAATCTTGCCGTTGATAGAGTTCACATACAACAACAGTTACCATGCGAGTATAGGGATGGCACCATATGAAGCCCCGTATGGAAGGCGGTGTCGAACGCCGTTGTGTTGGTACCAAGATGGAGAGCGTCTCACAATTGGACCGGATATCATTCAAGACAACTGAAAAGGTCAAGATGATTCAAGAGAAGATGAGAACTGCTCAGAGCGGCAGAAGAGCTATGCGGATAAGAGAAGAAAGCCTCTTGAGTTTGAAGAAGGTGAGCATGTGTTCCTGAAAGTCACACCCACGACTGGGGTCGGCCGGGCCTTGAAATCTAGAAAACTCACTCCAAAATTTCTTGGACCTTACCAAATTCTTCGTCGGATAGGTCCAGTAGCTTACCAGATAGCCTTACCCCCTATTCTTTCAAACATACACAATGTCTTCCATGTGTCACAACTTCGTAAATATTTACCTGATCCAAGTCATGTCATAGCACCCGACACAGTACAGTTAAAAGAGAACCTGACCTATGAAACGTCTCCTGCGAGAATCGAGGATCGACGGGTAAAGCAACTACGAGGCAAGGAGGTTCCATTGGTAAAAGTGATTTGGAATGAAGCAACTGGTGATGCGACTTGGGAATTGGAAGACAAGATGAAGGAGCAACATCCAGAGTTATTTTAAGGTATGGAAATTTCGAGGACGAAATTCCTTTTTAGTAGGGGAGTGTTGTAACATTTCGAAAAAATACATATTCGATTATAAATCATCATTTTGTAATATTCTTGATTTTTAGGAATTTTTCTGGGATTTTTCGGAAACGATGAATATTTTAATATATTCCTCGTTTTGCGTGCACACTGGGCTGAGAATTGCTGAGACCAGTGTAACACCTCGGAAATTGATTATTTCACCATGAATAGTCATTTTCTAATATTTGTGATTTATGAGAATTTTTCTGGAATTTTTCGGGAACGACGAATATTTTAATATATTCCTCGTTCTGCGTGAAACTTTCAGCAGTCGTGAAAACGACTGTAGTGCTTCAAAAATTGGAAAATTATATGACGGATAGTCGTTTTATAATATTTGCAATTTTTGAGAATTTTCTGGGAATTTTCCGGAACCGTCGAATATTTTAATATATTCCTCGTTTTGCGTGCGCGCTGAGCAGAATCAGGGAAACGCGATGTTTTCTCTGAGAACCTTGGACTATGGATAAGTCGACGGGGGATCTTACTAAACCCGAGGCTTGACACAGTTTACGAGGTTTCGCAATTTTTAGGAAATCCTTACTGATACAATTAAATCAATACAGCGAAGAATTCATAATCGGATTAATTAAATATGACACATCATGTAACTATTATCTAATGGATAATAGTGTGTAATAAAAATACTATCACCTTATCCTAATGCTATTTACATTATATTTAATTTACTCACTTTAATTCAAATTTAAGTGTATTTTAATCAAAGCTTCCTTAACAAGCTTTGACCCAAGCTTTGACCAAGTGTTTAGCTTCCAAAGGAAGCCAAATTTTTCCCACTCATTTCTCTCCCTCTCACTTACGTGGTCTGCTGCCCACTCAAATTGAAAGAGCAAATTCTAATATCCTAATATTACAACTAAAGGCAATATCACCAAAAGCACATTTCTTTCTTCATTTACGTTTCTTCTTCTTTCTTCATCTTCAACCATTTCTCTCTTTTTCCCTTCCAGCCACCACACGTCCAGCCTCCCTCCTTGACCCCAACATTCACAAAAATTTACATCAACCATATTTCCTTAATCTCCTACTCCTCCTCTTCATCTTTGGTGCTTGGAGTTTCAAGAAAAGCTTCCATCTTCAACCATTCCTCAAGCCTTGAAGGTGAGCTCCCATGGCTGAAAAATTCCAGCCTTCCCCTCCCATTTTCGTTTCTGTTTTTCCTTGGTTTATTGGCCATTTTCTTCTTCTTTTACACACCATTTCATTGTTCTAACTTGGACCAAATTTTCTAGGGTTTTTGGTGCTCCAAATCCGAAAATCAAGGGTGATTCTTGGAGTTTCTTGGTTCATCAACTTGGTAAGAGGAAGATTAATCCTCCTCAACCTCTTTAGCAACTAGGAATCTTGTATTTAATTTTTGGAAGAAGAACCACATGGTGGTTGTTCTTGAACATGCTTGAAATTGGTTTCTTGAATGTGATTTTGATTTAGCTTTGAGTGGTTGATTGATTGTGTAATTTTGTGATTGGAAACCATGTATGAATGCTGAAAAATTCTGGTTTGTTGGACCCTTGGAGTGCCACGGTTTTTGGCTTGTTTTTGGGGCTGTTTTTGTGCTGGAAAATGAGTGGAAGTAATGCTTAATTTTTGATCAATGCATGGCTAATTTAATCAAGTAGTTAAGGTGGATTTGAATGGATAAAATTCTGGTTGTTGGAACCTTGAGTGAGTCACGGTTTTTGGCTTGTTTTTGGGGCTGTTTTTGTGCTGGAAAATGAGTGGAAGTAATGCTTAATTTTTGATCAATGCATGGCTAATTTAATCAAGTAGTTAAGGTGGATTTGAATGGATAAAATTCTGGTTGTTGGAACCTTGAGTGAGTCACGGTTTTTGGCTTGTTTTTGGGGCTGTTTTTGTGCTGGAAAATGAGTGGAAGTAATGCTTAATTTTTGATCAATGCATGGCTAATAAAATCAAGTAGCTAAGGTTGGTTTAAATGGACAAAATTCTGGTTGTTAAACCTTGGTAAGTGCCACGGTTTTGGGTTGTTTTAGGAGCAGAATTTTGGTTGTCATGGTGCCAAGAATAATGCTAGGTAGGTTAAGTAAAGGAAGACTAAATTAGTGAGAAGAAAATTGTGATCTAAGACTCTCTTGAGTGCCACGGTTTTGAGGGCTTGAATGAGGGAAAAGATTAACAAATTTGAGATGTCAAGACTTGAGTTAATCAAGCGATTAAAAATGTAGATTGATAATAGGAAACTTGTAACAATAAATTCATGATGGATTGTGGTGGAGACTTAGGAAATGAGCTAAGCTTGGAAGGTAATTATAAGAATCAAGTAACTTGAATCAAATGACAAGTAAATGAACCAATGAGATGAATTTCATAAGACTTGGAGATTTTAGAAATCCATAATGGACCCATAATGTGTTCTTTGAATTATAAATTGATATTATGTGGATATTGGGTTCTTCTTGGATGCAAATTTGCTTATTGCACTCTCTTGATCAATTATGGTATATTATGAATTCGTATGAGATTGTGGATCATACCTGAGCATGCATAGTGTCTTATGCATTGTGATGTCCGTGTGGACTGTTGTAAGGCCAAGTTGCCTAGGAGATTGAACACACCTTAGTGCGGGTGCGAGTAGACAAGTGTGGGTCTTGTTATGACCTTGGGGGCGTCGGGGTGCGGGTCCTTCGCAATGGGCGTTGGTAGCTCCTGCGTCGTGGGGCAAACCGATGCAAACGCACCGACGATCCGGACTTGACACTGTCCTATATCGTGATCTAGTGTAGAATGTACGTGCAATGCCATGATTGTGCACGTGGAAAATTATTGATAGCACCGGCCTCGGCGGTGAGTCACGACATGTCTCCCGATCTTTCTCTCCGACTGTTTGAGTCTAGCTCCATGGAGTAGGAAATTGAATGTTGAGTCCATGCATCATGGAATATTCTGACATCTGAAAATTATTGTTTACCTGATATTTAACTGCCTGGATATTATGAATTATTCATTGCCTCTATTAATGATTGCTTGACTGGTTATCTGTTTAAAAGCTTGTTTATTGCCCTTACATGCTACGTGGGCGTTATGCGCCGTTCGGTTCTTGGTTGCTGTATTGGTATTGAGTGTAGGATATCTTACCTCTTTCCTTGTGCTTCTATTACTTGTTGTTTATGTGCACCTTGTGCTGATCGAAGACGACGGTGAAGAGACAGAAGAGCCTGCCTTCCCCGGCTTCTGGCCCGCACAGGATTGACTTTGACTGCGACAATGTCTGCACGCACGCGCGGATTTTTGGGAGATGTGCGTCTGACCTTCCTCGGAGGGCCGGAGTGTTGGCACATCAACCTAAACTCCGACCGTTGTGTGTATGTGGGAGACGTGTCTGTATCACTTGCCTGGAGACGCCATGAGGCACCGGTCCTCACTTGCTACATCAGCTTACGCTTGGAGTTTTACCTGCCTATCAGGGAGATGTGGGGTCCCCGTTACTACACCCCGCAGAGGATTCGTTTGATTCCACCGCTCGGGCTCCGTCCCGCGCCCCGTGGTTCCTATGGATGAGTCCTCGGATGAGGAAGATCCCGATGAGGGTCCTCCGATGATCCCGAATCGGTCCCTTTTATTTGAGGGTCGATGATCATTGGTGGCTACTGATGGCTTTGGTGTTTTTGTTTTTGGGGGCCTGATGTATCTTTCTTTTGATTTGGGCTGTATATTTTGTATATGCATGAGGGTATATATGCATGTTTCCCTTGGGGTGGGTATAGTTTTGCTTTTTGATGATGGCCAGGCTTGTATTTATGAAACAGTTGTATTAAACTCCAGATATATATATATATATGCTATTCAGGTGCAAATTTTCTTTGTATTGTTTTATTCGTTACTTTTATACGCATTCTGTAGTATCATTATTATTATTATAAAAAAAAAAAATATTGCCAAGTTTGTTCACATGGTTAAACATTAATTAATTAAAATGAACCGGGTCTTAATCGTTGTTCAGTTAATTTCCGCATTTTATTTATTTGACAATGTGACGTTCCCTCCCAAAAAGGGGCGTTACACTGGGCCTCCCATTGAAGAAGAGACCAGCCCCTTGGACTACAAGATAGATGAAGCCATTACTATGATTGTGAAGCCTGGTATGAAGGTTCAAAAAGCTGGCTTGAAGGGGCGGATGCTCAAGAGTCAGGAAAGGCTCATTCATTATGCCTACGCATATATTCTTGCCCCTTGTGGTGAGAATTATGCTCACCTGACTGAGGACGACATCTGTATGATGTGGATTCTGAAGAAGGGCCACAGGATTAATTGGCCAAACTTCATCGGTAAACATATGATGAAGGTTAAGGGCAAAGAAAGGGTTGAGTTGCCTTATGCACTGTTAATTACAGCCTTCCTAAAGGACTACCCTTAGGTATTGGAGACAGAACAAGCTGTCGTGTTGATTCATTTCAACATTTTTGGACAAGTTGAAGGATGGGTGTACCCCGATGAAGTAGGAGAAGCTGAAGCTGAAGAAGAAGAGGCTCCTGAGGCTGATGCTCCTGCTGCACCTGGAGAGGCTCCAGAGGATGGTGCTCCTGCTGCTGCAGCTAGTCCTGTGTCAAATGAACAACTTTTGACAACCATGCTTAACCTCAAAGCCTATATGGAGAACACCAACATCATTATCTTTGACTGACTTGAGGCAATAGAGCGCGAATAGGCTGCTTTGAGAGCCTTGATGTCTGCACAGGCTCCCAACTCCCCTCCTCCGCCACCGGATACATATTTTTAGGATCCTTGCTTTGATTGCTTTGATGTTTTAGCCTTTGATATGATAACAAATGTAATTGGCTTTGTTTTAAATGAATGATATAAGTTTTCTCTTATTTATATTGTGCAATTTAATGATATGAGAATCAATTTGAATGGTTTGCTAGTCTTTTTTATCATAACTGAATATATATCTGTGTGTGCGTGTGTGTGTATGTGTGTGTATATATATATATATATATATATATATATATATATATATATATATATATATATTGTTAAAACTAGTTTAAAATAAAAGCTGAAATTAATTGAACATCTTTTGCTTGCCTTGGCTTTAACTTGCCACATCTTTTTTATCATGACAAAAAGGGGAGAAAAAGTTGAAGTTATATTTGACAATTTTGGAGATTGTGTTGAGAAAAGACAAGTTAGAAAGATTAATCTAAAAAGGTTCAAGGTATTCCAAAAGAAAAGAGGAATTGCGTATAACTCTGAAATTAATTCTCCTCTTACAAACTAGAAGGGGAGTAAGTCTCTCTTTAAAGCTTGTGAATTCAAATTTATGTTACTAACTCTTTTCTCAATGCTTTGTTTGTCATTATCAAAAAGGGGGAGAATGTAATTGGCTGCTGTCTCTTGAAAGACTTTGTTTTGATGATAACAAACATGAAGATGTTACAAGATCAAGTCCATGACCTTCAAGATTAGCTTTAAGACTTTGATCAATATGTAAAGGTATTTTGTGATTCACACAAATATTCCATAACTTGTTTTTCAAAGAACATGAACAACACACTTGTTTTAAAAGCTTCAAAATAGTTTTTGATTTTTAAAGAAATAAATTTTAAGTGCCAAAAATATATAAGACCACTTGGAATCTCTTAGCATTGTCTCATTACTGGCAAAACGTGTTTTACATAGTTTATTTGAATAAAGGTAACTTTATTCGAATAATAGACGTCAGAAGAAGATAAAAATTTAAACTAATCAAGATTTATTTGAATAAGGATCCCTTTATTCAAATAACAAAAGTCAGGGAAGCCAAGTATTTCAATTGATCTAGCTTTATTCGAATAAGGTCATGTTTTATTCAAATAAACATTTAAAATCAACAAAGGCACTTTAGATTTCAAATGGGTTATTCGAATAGCACCCTATTTTATTGGAATAACATGTTTTTGTAGAAACCAGATTTGAAGTGGCTTATTCGATTAACACTTGTGTTATTCGAATAACGTATTCCAGCAAGCTTTCTTCTACTTGCTATTTAAAGATTTATTCAAAAAACTATCATGTTATTCGAATAACAAGGTTTTCCAGAAAGAGAAAGCAACGACTATAATAAAGCATTTAATGCTTCTCAACCACCCTAACGACTCTAATCTTCAATGTGCTTTAAATGCAAGGTTGTTGGGCATTAATGGGGCTAGGGAAATATTTTGAAAACCTTAATTGAGCATCAATGCATATTTTGCACATACTCTTCATATTTTTCTCTGTTTTTAAGCAAAAATGTGAATCCTTAAATACCAATAAGCTTCAATTTGTATTATCCATCCTTTGAGAGAGTTTTTATCCATTCTATCTTTGTATAATCTATAAAGAGAGTGAGACATCTCTCAAATCTGTAAAGGGTGAGGTATCCCTTGAAGTTAAGGCTCAATGTATAAGGGTGAGGTATCCCAAGGTGCTGTTGAGTGCTCCAATTTGTAAAGGTCACAAGCACTTGATTCAAGCTTGGAATTTAGTAAAAAATCTCGAGTGATTGCTTGAGGACAGGACTTAGGTCACAAGGGGTGGCTAAACCAGGATAAACCATTGTGTTTGATTCTCTAAATCCTTCTCTTTACATTTGTGCATTGGTTTATTTGATTATTTGAATATTTCTCTCTTGGTTGGTTCGTTGGTGAGCAATATCTTTCTATCTTATACATTCTTTCATTTCTATGGTAACACCTCAAATTTCATTTTTTTTCTGCATAAATATGAATTTTATAATTTTTATGATTTTTGAGAATTTTTGTGGATTTTTCTAAGATTGTAATTATTTTAATATTATTTTAGGTCGTCTGTAGGCCTAGAAAAAGTAAAAATTTTTATGGGCCAAAAAATTTTGTACTGTTAATACGGAGCCGAGGGATCTTAGTAAACTCAAAATCGAATACAATTACTAAATTTTCTTATACTGTGATTTTATTATTCATTGTACAATAATTACTGGTTTGTGAGCAGTAATTTCTATTCTGTGAGTAATAAATTCTTATAACTTTAGTCATGTGCTAGCCATGTGCTACTAATCCTTAGCATAGTCAACATTAGTGGCTTGACATGCCATTAGCCAATAGCATTAAGTCAACAAAAATGACTTGCTTAATTAGTTCCTAAACTAGATGAATTAGTAAGTTCACTTACGCTTAAATGGTGACAAATTGAAACAAATTTTGGTTAGCAAAATGCAAGGAGTTCCACGGCCAAAATGGAGTGTTCTAGGAGTTTCAAGAGTTTGTGATTCATCAAAGTGTGACCAAAGCATGACTACTTGATGACTTGAACCATGTGCTTGATTTTTACCTTGATTGACCATGCAATTAATTCCCCCACATGCTAGTACTCCACGGCAACAAGCTTTGGTGTAGACTATCCATCCCAATTCTATCACCTTTAGTCACTTAAGCCATTCTCTTCATTTCTTCATTTCTACACTTAACCAAAATCTCCATTTCTCTCCTCCAAGAACCATTCGGCCATCACCCATAACACCAACCATCAAGCTTCTAAAATTTTATCTAACCTTATTTCCTAAGCCTATACATCATTCTAAGACTCTTCTATGTTGAAGACTTAAGCTAAATCCTTCTTCTTTTACCTTTACTACAAGCTAGGGTTCTTAAAGTTTCAAGGTAAAATTCTTCTTCTTTGTTTCTAAGTTTGATTCTTGAGTTTCTAAACCATGATTGTTCCATGGTTTTTCTTATTCAAGCTTAGTTTGTAACTTTATGTTGGTTTAAGTTTGTTAGGGTTTTCTTTAGAGGCTACACAAACTTCTTGAAGCAAAACAACTAAGTGGATTTTGTCTACCTTGAGGTAAGAGGGAGATTAATCTCATCAATCATATGTTGGTTGTAACACCCTCCTCAGGGTATCACATTTCCGACTCCCAACTCATAATCTGTAAAGAAGTTCATAAAAGGTTTGAGTTATAAAAAGTGGGTTTTAAAATTTCTTATTACAGAAACATAAACTTACTGAAATCCATAAGTATTACTGAAAATATATTTAAACTTATTAATATACAATATTGACACCAATTAATATTTAACAATTATTCAATAAATAAAAAACTTACAGACTCAATTTTAAACAGTAGTAAACCCCATGACGGGTTCTACTCAATAGCACGGTAAAACACTAACGGTAAAAACTCAACATACTTATTCCATCTCGTATCCATTCTTGATGCGTCATGTATCTATTCCTCCTCAAAACTGCACACTAACTAGTCTGGGATGGTCACCCCTCGATGTTATCAGCGAACTCAGATTATTTGTCTCTGGTCACGTCTAAGAAACTCGTTCCATCTATTATATAATTTTTACAACACAAGCCCAACCAAACAATATAACAAAGAGGTGAGATCACCTACGCCAATACCAACATGGTAGCATAGAGATAACACAAACAGCATATCATACAGATATATCATACCATAATTACAATCATGCCATCAACATTATTGTCATCACACAGATACAATAATTACAATCATGCCATCAACATTATTATCATTATCATCATCCAATATTTCTCAATTATTATATCACACAGATATAAATATTCAATATCTACGATCATGTTCTCAACATTATCCAGGTATTCAACAGTTCAATTTTCATAACCAATACTCAATAATGATGCATATGTTATGCATGTGCACATATACTCAATTTTTCAAAAACAACTCCATGGAGGTTTTCACAATTTCGAGAAGAATGCTCTGGTTAATTGCCCAGCCTTAGCCCACAAACAATCTCCAGTCTTCGAAAAGAATCGTGTTCTTGTCGGGTATCGTCAATGCGTTGCAACGGATTGCATCACCAAGTGGCACATGGTACTTGCCAACTGTCCACTGGTTGACCATCGCGCCTCGACGCCCCCAAGATCCATCATAGACCTCACTTTTCAATTCTCATTCCCTCTTCAACCACTAAGGCCATAATAGCTATCAGCTATATTTTATACAATGCACGATTATATCAGTGCAAGTCCAACCACAAGGGCCAGTCTTTTCAAATTCATTTGTTCAATTTAATCATATGCCTTAACGTATATTTTTTCAATGCATGTATAATGCACCAAATGCCAACCACAGGCATATCTTTCCAATGCATATAAAATGCACCAAATGCCAATCACAGGCAAAACTCATCGTTTTCTCATACAATGTCCATACACTGGTTCAACAGTATTTGTAACACCCTCCTCAGGGTATCACATTTCCGACTCCCAACTCCCAGTCTAACAATGATTTCAATAAAAGGTTTGAGTTATAAAAGGTGAGTTTTAAAATTTCTTATTACAGAAACATAAGCTTACTAAAATCCATAAGTATTATTAACATACAATATTGACACTAATTAATATTTAACAATTTAAAGAGAAATATAAAACTAACAGACTCTCTTTTTAACAGTAGCAAACCCTATGACGGGTCCTACTTAATAGCATAGTACAACACTAACGAGTAAAAACTTAACACACTTATTTCTTCTTGTATCCATCTTGATGCATCAGAAATCTTTTCCTTGTCAACACTGCACGCTATCAAATCTGGAATGGTCATTCTCTGATGTTGTCTCCGATCTCAGAGTATTTATCACCCGTATGTCTAAGACAACTCGTTCCATCTATTATATAATTTTTACCAATACAAGCATAACAACACAATATAACAAAGAGGTGAGATCACCTACGCCAATACCAACATGGTAGCACAGAGATAACACAACAATATATCATATAGGTATATCATACCAAAATTCCAATAATGCACTTATCATTAATCAACTATCATCATCATGCCATTAACATTATTATCATCACACAATAATCACAATAATGCCATCAACATGATTATCATCATCATCATCCAATATTCCTCAATTATTATATCATGCAGATATAGATACTCAGATTTATGCATATGTTATGCATGTAGACTCAATGTCCTACTCCATGGAGGTTTTCACAATTTCGTGAAGAATGCTCTGTTAATTGTCAGCCTTAGCCCAAAGACAATCTTCCAGATGAGCCCACAGACAAATGTCCAGCTTTTGAAAAGAATCGTGTTCTTGTCGGGTATCGTCAATGTGTTGCAACAGACTGCATCGCCAAGTGGCATATGGTCCAGTTGTAGCCCACAGATGATATCCACCTGTCGACCGCGCCCGACGCACCCCAAGATCCATCATAGACCTCACTATCAATTCACATTCCTTCTTCAACCACAAGGGCCCCAATAGCATCAGCTATCAATTTTTGTTTAATTCAAAATCATCATATGCCTCAATACATATCTTTCCATTGCATATTCAATGCACCAATGCCAATCACAGGCAAAATTCCTCATTTTCAATGCATGTTCAATGCACCAATGCCAATCATAGGCAAAATTCACACTTTCATATTCAGGGTCCACACATTGGCCCATTCTCAGTTTTAATTTCATTATCTCATAATCAGGGTCCATACACTGGCCCAACAGTAATTATACTGTATTTTCAACAACGAAATCATATTATCGCATTTTCATAGTTATAAAACACTTTCGTCATGTTTTCACAATCGCGCAATATTTCTGTTACGTTTTCAAAATTTTACAACATTTCCGTTGTATTTTCAAATCACGTAGTGATTTTTCAACACTTTCTCAATCACGTAAAAATATTCCACCATTTTTAAATCGCGTAGCAATTTTTCAACAATATCTCAAATGTGTAAAAATATTTAAATGTTTTTCAAATTGCGTAAAAATATTTCAACATTTTTCAAATCGCGTGGAAATATTTAAACATTTTTCAAATCGCATAGCTAAAAAATCACGTTTTTAAGTTACGTAAATCATTTTTTACCATAATTCCATTACGAAAAATATTTCTCAACCTTCAAAAATTCCATTTCAACCTTTCTCAAAATAATATGACTACTCACATTATTTTCCACATTTTCTTACTCAAGAAAATCCTTTTCGCAATTTATTCCACAAATTCACAATTCCATTGAATTAAATCAATGTTTCAAACTTTAAAAATTACTAACGCTCTCTAAAACCCAAAGGATGAGTTACACGTTAGAAAATATCAAATCACTATTATATTCTCTATTTTTCTCAAATCAATTTTAAAATCAATTCTCTTTAAAATAAATTGAGGTTTGTTTGAACCTCTCTTTTTCATTTACATACTGAAATTTGTAACACCCTTGTGGGAATGTCACATTTATAAATAAATAAAAGAAAAATAAATATAAATCTACCTAAGTTGTAAAACATTTGTTACATCATAATACGGGTTGTAAAAATTCTTCCTGATCTACAGAATATTGTTAAATAAAATAACGCGGAAATACAAAATAAACAAACTAACATTACACATAATATACATATGGTTTTAATTATAAGTTATACAAACAATTTACAACTATAATTATTTAAACTAAAACAGTAAACAAAGCAGTAAAAGTCAATATATACAAACGCAGACGCGCCCAAGTACACATCATGTATATCTAACCCTCTAAAGGATCACTCTCAGATGAAACTTCAGGTGATAAATATCCAGGATGCCTCGACCCTCTACAGATACGGGTCTGCGCAGTCGACACGCTACTAATCTCACTAGGCGCATCAAACATACCACCCCAGTAACGCCTAAGAGATAGCGGCAACTCCACATGTAAGTACAACGTAGTGAAAAAGATCGGTACTCCATCAAACTCAGTACCGATAGTCACAGTCAGACGCCCCACATACGTAACTGAGTCTCTGTCCTCTCGTAGTCTCCAGGCTTCAGAGCCTCCGTGAAACTCAAGTCGCACGAATCCAAAGAATCCTGGTAGCGTCATCCTCCCACAATCAATCCAATGGATATGGATGATTGGATGGTTCTTGATCGTCGTACTGATCCTTGGCTTGCTGCTCTTCTTCCTCCTCAGGATACACACACTCAAGAGGTTGTTCCTCTTCCTCAAACTCTTTACCACATAAATTTAAAATACGAAAACACATACAATAAAGAGGTAAGACAATCTATATTATCACAAACATGGTAAATAAAAAAACGACAATACAATCAGATATACAGTTCATACAATATAGAATGCCATAACAACAAAAACATAAATACAATATAACACAGAACAATATAAACATAAATATAGTATAACATAGATATAATATAAGAATTAAATATATATGATATCATGGATAAAAATATAATAATGTACAACACAGATACATATGCAATATGACATGATCCTACTCCATGGAGCTAAACACATACAGACATCAGAGAGAATGACCCGCAAAATCTATTAGTACCACGGCTACCCAACCAAACTATTGCGCTGTCACATGTTGCGTCTATAGCCCACAGTCACATGGCATGGTGTAGTTCACTGTCAAACGCTGTGTCACTACAGGTAATGTACTATTAGACTTTACAAGATCTCGATTAAGTATAGTGCGTGTCGAGTCCATTAGTGTGTTGCCAGTTACCACGACCCAGAGGAGCAACCAACTGTCCACTAATGGAATAATCCGCACACTAATGTCTCCAAGTCCATAATGAAATGAACCACACTAAGCTTATCGCACTGACAACATAGTGTGATTCACCTCGTCAATTAATCCACCAAAATTGGCATTAACTCAATGCATGATCAAAAATAAAAATTACCAAAATACCCTCAATGGTATAAATATGCGTATTCACGCAAATGCCCTCAATGGCATATATTTACAAAAATGCCCTCAATGGCACAACTCATATATATACAGTAAGTCCCACCAGACAAATACTGTTTCACAACCTGTCCGGGTCCACCACTTTGGCTCGACAGTAAAAGTTACTATTTTTGTCAATCACGTAGAAATTTTATCGCGTTTTCATAATTTTATCATTTTTACAAACATTTTAAAATCGCGTAAATATATTTTACTGTTTTAAAAATTGCGTAGGGTTTTTAATACGTTTTCTCAATCGCGTAAGATTTTTAAATTATTTTCTTGTCCAAATTCCTTAAAAATCACTGTTTAAATAAACAGAAATAATTTTTTTATACGTTTTGAACTACGTAGAGTATTTTTCATACCATATACTGTATGTTGGATATCTTTTCTATCTTATTTGTCCATTTTTAATAAAAATTGATAGTATTTTGCTTAGAAAATCTATATCAATGGTTTTCTAATTTTTCTGTTAAAAATTCCTTTTTATTTATATGATAAACCATGTAATTAAACTTTTGAAAACTACTAACATGCTTCAAAATATAAAATGAGCTATATGTTAGAAATTTACAAAAGCTACTGTATTTTTCTTCTAACAGTAAAATCATTAGTTTTAACTTCTTCAACTCAATCTTAATCCTTTTATTTTCTCAAAACTCATTGTAATAAAATTTCTTCTAGTATATATTGCTTCTTTTTGATTAAAAATGGTTTGGAAATGATTTTAGAAATCATAAATACTTGGCTTTGGCATGTTGGCCGAAATACATAAAATTGACATTTAATCTTTAAATTTGTTTTTCTTGTTCTAAAACAATTTATATCTTATCAATTCCCCTAAGTTAATTAAATCACACTTTTGGAAAATTGATGAGAACATTTTGGTTCTCCTTTGATGTTGAGCCCGTGAGCCTTCATTGGTGTTCTTTGGAACACTCATGCAATCCTTGACATGTTATTCAGATCCTACTAATTATATATGCATTTCTAACACATACAATATATTTAAAGCTTGTAGGCATGCAATTTAATACAAATCACAAATAGGAAAGCTAATAACAAATAACACAAAGGAATCCTTATGGATTCTACAACCACAACCAATTCCATTTTCTTATCACCACCCAAGGATGATAAGATTCAAGTCTTCCTCTTACCTTGAGTGAAGACAAACACTCTTTCACTCCTTTCTAGGGTTTCGGTTTTCACCCCTCCAAGACACCTATCAAGCTTAAACAAACTTCTACAAGTTATTAACATGAAAGAAAGCTTAAACCATGGATCAATCATGGCTTAGAACTTTGAAAAAGAATTTAGAAATGAAAAACAAAGATTTTCACCTTCTAGGTAAAATCTCCCAAGTAGGTTTTCAAGCCCAAGATGTTGGATTTTGCAAAAACTCTCAACTAGAGATGTTCTTAGAATTGTGTTTAGGTTTAGAGAAGTAGGTGGGATAAAATTTTGGGTGGTTGGATGGTGAACTAGGGTTCTTGGCCGAATGGTGCTTCAAGATAGCATCAATGGAGTTTGGTATTTTTGGAAGAGAGAGAAGAGAGAAAATGTTAGAGAATTAAGTGATAATTACCCTCCAAAGAGCCATATGGCCGTAGACTTCAATGACAAGGAGGTGTCCCCTTGGTTGGCTCCATCCAAGCCTTAGAAATGATCAATGGTGAGGATTAAAACTTGATCACTAAGCTTAGCTCTCATTGGCTAATCCAAGCCTAGTCATTAAGCCTTGTCACTAATTAAGCCTAGTCATTAAGCCTTGTCACTAGCTCTTAAAACATCTCACCACTAATGATGTTTAATTAAGCTACTAATCCCATTAAGCTTCTAAACATATTTAACTTAATTAAAGTTCCAATAACTTAATTAAATTCTAATCCATCTTAATTAAATTCATCAAATCCTAAACTAATTAGTCTAATCACTTTTATTGACCATTTCTTATTGATTTAGAAATTATTCTAATCCAAAAACATTAACTGTTTCACTAAACGTGGGTCCTGCAAGACTTTTCTGGGTCCACTGTCATTTAATTATACTGGCTAATAAAATAATATTATAATGATATAAAATTATTTTATTTTACAATTAAATCCTAAAAATTCAAAAATTAATAACAGTATCATTCAGAATTGGGTTTAGTAAGATCCCCCAGCTCCGAATAATTAAAACAAGATTTCCCCAGCCCGAAAAATATTATTTTCCTGTCCCGGAGCAAATCACACAAAAAGTTCAAATAAAATCACAGACAGTAAAATAAAACAGCATTTCATACAGAAAAACAACAAACAGTACAAAAAGGACATAACAATCATTAATCCTAAAGTTAAAAAACATCAAACAGTACATTTGGGATATAAAAGTTATTTTTCGTAAAGTTTAGGGTGTTACAAAATTCATTTCTCAAGTGATAAAATACTCTGATTCCCTTTTCGAACTCCTTGTACTACATCAAAATATATTTCCACTTTGTTTCCATAAAATCAAGGCATTACAAGCCTTCAAAATCATGGACATGACTATTGAAATCATCAAAACATTTTTTCTTCTAAGTCGATATGGTTTTACACAAACAAAACCATTAAAAATTCCTTAACAAAAACCGTGAGCACTTGGTCTTTGAAATCAAATCATTTGTTCATTTTCATTTTTCACTTTCTTTGCAAATCCTTAAAATTAACAACTCATTGCTCTTTTCATTTAAAACTCTTGTTTAGTAAAATGCTTAGAAACTTTTTACACAAAATAAATCAATAAAAACCCTTCTCAAAACTGTGAATACTACTTCTTGAAAAACAAACCCTTTGTTTATTTTCCTTGCTTTTCTAATCATCCAATTTTATCATTCATGAAAATATTAATTTATGAACACCTATTTTGAGGTGTCTTGGCCGAAATCCTCTTGGTCTTTGGAACCAAAAATCAATTTCCTTTCCATCATCAAATCATTGCATACACATACATATTCAAATATATATCACAAGTATGCCAAAACCAAAGCAATAAATCATGCAAATCATACCAAGCATAGGCAAATAATCAAAGCATAGAAACACCCACAAATTATTACATGACCATGGATATGAATCCTCATATGAATTCACCATCCATCAAATATACAAACCACCGCCCACCACCATACTTGGTTGGTGAGATGAATCTCCCTCTTACCTCTTGAAGATCCTCAAAAGCTCCTTGTTTTGCTTCTTTTTCCAAGTCTTTCACCACCAAGGGCTTCTCAAATACAAAACAAAACATATATTTATTAGTAAATCAAGCTTGAACAAGATAAACCATGGAACAAACATGGCTTAGAACCTTGAAAATCAAAAGAAAAGTGAAGATTAATAAACTTCACCAATAAAGCTCCAATCTTTAGCTTGATGAACAAGGTTGAAGATGAGTGATTTAGAGAAAGTCTCCAACATGAAAGTTGCTTAGAAAATCATGTAGATTCAAGATCTATGGTTGGATGAAATTAAAAGAGATTGGATGGTAATATGGCCAAATGGTTCCTCTTAAAGAACAAAGATGGAAATTTTTATTTTTGTGAGGGAAAGGTTTCTTAAACTTGGTTAAGGTAAATAATAAAGTGAAAACACTTAGTTTTCCTTCCTATCAATTTCGTGGAGCTTCTTGGAAAATCCCTAAAAATCATAAACAAATGTTACAATCAATAACAAGTAAAAGAATAGGTAAACCATGATTCAAGCATGGCTTAGAAAATCAAAACTAAAAGATTGGGTGAAGAGATATGGACTTTACCATTTTTGGTAGAAACTTGAAGCTTGGATTTGAAGCTCAAGATGAATGATTTAGTAAAAACTCATAACTAGAGATGTTCTTAGAATAAGGTAAGGATTCAAGAAATTAGGTTGGATAAAATTTTTTGAGTGATGGAGGGCATTCTTGGGTGCTTGGCTGAAATTAGCTTGGAGAAGAGATGGAGAGAAAGCTTTGATAACTTAGCTTCTTGAATTTGATCAATAATGATCAAGATGGAGTAATAATGGTCTTGAAACCATTCTATGCTCTTAAGCACTCACCAAAACTGTCCCCCCCTCCATGCATTCTCCTAAGAGTGCAATTAATTCAATCATGATGCATAATTGACCAAGACATCTAATAATGTCATAAAGCTTTTCTTTAGCTCCAAAATGAAGCACAAAACCGTCCCCCCTCCATGCATTATGCATTCAATAAGTTGTCATCTTTTCTAGCCACCAATTAGAGCCATTTAAGCCATTGATTAGATCAATGGTTAGGATTAAGGTAGACTTTTGATTAGAAGACTTAATCTAGGCCATTAGATCTTTCTCCTTGAAATTCTAGCCATTAGATCCATCTGTAAAAATGAAGGGTCAAGATTACTCCTTCTTACTTTCAATCCAAGGGTCATAATTAGTCATAGCCATTTTAGAAGACCAAATCTCCACCATTGATTAAATCCAAATCCTATGGTTATAAATGATCCATCTCCACCGTTGATTTAATCTGAATCCAACGGTCACACATGGTCCTAGCCACTTTATAAGATCAATTCTCCACCCTTGATTTAAATCTAAATCCAACGGTTATAAATGGTCATAGCCATTTTATTAGACCGATTCTACACCGTTAATTAAATCGACAGTTGATATTAAAGTCTTCAATATTAGACTTGCTTCCTATTGGTCCGTTAAAAGAATTAAACTTGTTTCCTATTGGTCCGTCAAAAGTTGTCATAACCACTATTGTTGACTTAAGCAGTATAATTTCTATTTTTATTTGCTAAAACCCCACGAAAGAATATATTTACCGTATTTTTATCGCCCGATAATTAAATACAGTACAAAACATAGTACAATAAAATTTTAGAAACTGTTTTCGGATTCAAGTTTAGTAAGATCTCCCGTCTCCGTCTAAACAGTACAAATTTTTCTATATGTAGAAAAATTTTCACTTTGCAGGACCCACTTGGGCCCACGTAAGGCCACCTAGGCCCACAAACAGCCCAAAAACAATCAGAGAAATATAAAAATTTATAAACATCCACAAAAATCACAAATATTAGAAAACGTATGAAAATCAAGTCAGATTGTTAAAAATAATTAACAGTCAAGAGAAATAAATACACAAAGATTTTTCCCTCGGCTTGAAAATTATTATTTTCTTGACACGGAGTAAATCACTCAAAACGATCAAATACGCTGATGGAATATTCAAAATAATTTTACAGTATACAGAAATCACTAAAAAGTAGAATTCTGTTAACTGTCAAAATTACTGTCAACTATTTAGGAAGTTTGGGGTGTTACAGTATTTATACTATATTTTCAATAGCGAAAATCATGTTATCACGTTTTCATTGTCACAAAACACTTTTGTCGTATTTTTCACAATTGCGCAACATTTTTGTTACGTTTTCACAATTCCACAACACTTCTGTTGCATTTTCAAATCACGTATTGATTTTTCAATGTTTTCTCAATCGCGTAGCGATTTTCCATCATTTTCACAATCACGTAAAAATATTTCAACATTTTTCAATCACGTAGTGAATTTTCAACAATATTTCAATCGCGTAAAATATTTAAACGTTTTTCAAATCGCGTAGAAATATTTAAACATATTTCAAATCGCGTAGCTTAAAAGTCACATTTTTAAGTTACGTAAATCATTTTTCACCATAATTCCATTATGAAAAATATTTCTCAACCTTCAAAAATTTCATTTCAACCTTTCTCAAAATAATATGACTACTCATATTATTTTCCACATTTTCTTACTCAAGAAAATCTTTTTCACAATATATTCCACAAATTCACAATTCCATTGAATTAAATCAATGTTTCTAACTTTAAAATTACTAACGCTCTCCAAAACTCAAAGGATGAGTTACACGTTAGAAAATATCAAATCACTATTATATTCTCCATTTTTCTCAAATAAATTCTAAAATCAATTCTCTTCAAAATAAATTGAGGTTCAAACACTTTCAACCTTTCCTTTCCATTCTTATACGAAAAATTCCATTTTCTCAAGTGATAAAACACTCTGATTTCCTTTCCAAATTCCTTATACTAAATCAATTATATTTCCATTTGAAAAATCACTTTGTTTCATCAAAATCAAGGCATTACAAGCCTTCCAAAACCGTGGTACATGATTCCAATGGCCATCAAATATTTTTCCTTCTAAGTCAATATGGTTTTACACAAACAAAACCATTAAAAATTCTTCATAAAAATCGTGAGCACTTGGTCTTTGAAAATCAAATCATTTGTTCATTTTTCATTTTCACTTTCTTTGCAAATCCATTTTCACTTTCTTTGCAAATCCTTAAAATCAACATTGTCCTTTTCATTTAAAACTCATGTTTAGTAAAATGCTTAGAAACTTTTTACACAAAATAAATCAATAAAAATCCTTCTTAAAACCGTGAACACTACTTCTTAAAAAACAAACACTTTGTTTATTTTCCATGCTTCTTTAATCATCCAATTTTATTCTTCATGAAAATATTAATTTATGAACACCTATTTTGAGGTGCCTTGGCCAAAATTCCTCTTGGTCTTTGGAACCAAAAATCACTTTCCTTTCCATAATCAAATCATGACATATAAATACATATTCAACATATATATCACAAGCATATCATAATCAAAGCAAATAAATCATGCAAATCATACCAAGCATAGGCAAATAATTAAAGCACATAAACACCCACAAATTATTACATGACCATGGATATGAATCCTCACATGGATTCACCATCCATCAAATACCAAACCATCTCTCACCACCATACTTGGTTGGTGAGATGAATTTCCCTTTTACCTCTTGAAGAACCTCAAAAGCTCCTTGTTTTGCTTCTTTTTCCAAGTCCTTCACCACCAAGGGCTTCTCAAATACAAAACAAAATACACATAATTAATATATATATAGGACTTGAATAAGAAAACTATGGATATGAATCATGGTTAGAACCTTGAAAACCAAAAGAAAAGTGAAGATTAATAAACTTCACCAATAAAGCTTCAATCTTTAGCTTGAAGAACAAGGTTGAAGATGGATGATTTAGAGAAAGTCTCCAACATGAAAGTTACTTAGAATATCATGTAGATTCAAGATCTATGGTTGGATGAAAAAGAGATTGGATGGTGATTTTGAGTGAATGGCCGAATGGTTCCTCTTGAAGAACAAGGTTGGAATTTTTTATTTTTTTGTGAAAGAAAGGCTTCTTAGACTTGGTTAAGATAAAGAATGAAGTGAAAACACTTAGTTTTCCTTCCTACCAATTTCGTAGAGCTCCATGGAAAAATCCCTAAAAATCATAAACAAATGTTAAAATCAATAACAAGTGTAGAAATAGGTAAACCATGGTTCAAGCATGGCTTAGAAAATTAAAAGTTGAAGTTTGGGTGAAGAGATAAGAACTTTACCCTTTATGATAGAAACTTGAAGCTTGGATTTGAAACTCAAGATGAATGATCTTGTGAAAACTCATAACTAGAGATGTTCTTAGAATGGTGTTTAGGTTTAGGAAATGTGTTTAGATGAAATTTTAGAAGCTTGGAGACATGGTTTCTAGGTGTTGGCCGAAATCACCATGAAAGGAAAGTGGAGAGAAAAACTTGATAACTTAGCTTCTTGAAAATGAATCAATAATGACCAAGAATGGAAATAATAGTCATGAAACCATGCTTTGCTCTAAAGCATGCACCAAAATCGTCCCCCCTCTATGCATTCTCCTAAGAGTGCAAAATGAATCAATAATGATTCATAATGACCAAGACCATTAATAATGGTCTTCAAACTTTCCTTTAACTCCTAAAACAACTACAAAACTGTCCCCCCTCCATGCATTATGCATTCATAAAGTTGTCATCTTTTCTAGCCACCATTTAGGGCAATTTAAGCCATTGATTAGATCAATGGTTAGGATTATAGTAGACTTTTGATTAGAAGACTTAATCTAGGTCATTAGATCTTTCTCCTTGAAATCCTAGCCATTAGATGCATCTCCAACATGAAGGGTCAAGATTACTCCTTCTTACTTTCAATCCAAGGGTCACAATTAGTCATAGCCATTTTAGAAGACCAAATCTCCACCATTGATTAAATCCAAATTCAACGGTCACAAATGGTCCTAGCCACTTTGTAAGACGAAATCTCCACCCTTGATTAATTCTTCATCCAATGGTTATAAATGTTCATAGCCATTTTATTAGACCGATTCTACACCGTTGATTAAATCAACGGTTGATATTCAAACCTTCAAAAATTAAACTTGCTTCTTATTGGTCCGTCAAAAGTTATCATAACCATTAATGTTGACTTAGCAGTACAATATTTATTTTTATCTGCTATAACCACACGAAAGAATATATTTACTGTATTTTTATCGTTCGATAATTAAATATAGTACAAAACACAATAAAATAAATTTTCTAAAACTGTTTCTGGATTCAGGTTTAGTAAGATCCCCTGTCTCTGTCTCAATAGTATAAATTTTTCTAAGCGTAGAAAAATTTTCACTTTGCGGGACCCACCTAGACCCACATAAGGCCACATGGGCCCACAAACAGCCCAAAAACAATCAGAGAAATATAAAAATTTATAATCATCCACAAAAATCACAAATATTAGAAAACGTACGAAAATCAAGTCAGATTGTTAAAAATAATTAACAATCAAGAAAAATAAATACATAAAGATTTTCCCGGGCCCGAAAATTATTATTTTCTTAACACAGAGTAAATCACTCAAAATGATCAAATATGCTGACGGAATACTCAAAATAATTTTACAGTACACAAAAATCATTAAACAGTAGAATTCTATTAATTGTCAAAATTACTGTCTAATAGATAGGAAATTTGGGGTGTTACATTGGTGGTGAGGAGATGGCTTTGTTTGTGGTGAAAAATCCATAAGGATTTATTCACTTGGATGGTTTTAAGCTTGCTTTGTTTGTGGTGATTTTTGATTGGTTCATTTTAAAGCTTTGATTTTATGCTTGTTTATTTGATTATATGTTGGTTTATTTGATTATATGCTTATGGAAGCATGATTACTTGATTATATGCTTGTTTATATGCTTATGGAAGCATGATGATTATTGTGTAAAGTAGGATATGATTTATATGATGAGGAAATTATATGAAGGTTCCAAAGAACCTATGATGGCTCACGACCATAACAAAACCAAGAGGGCAAAAATGTTCCAAAATATTTCTAAAGTATGGATTGAGTGATTTAATAGTGAGAAATTGGATTAAGGGTTTTTAAAAATGATTATATGGTTAAATATGATTTTTGAAGCTTAAGTTGATTTCAGCCAACATGCCAAGTTTTGATGTTTTAGAATCCAAATTTTTAATCTAAGTATAGACTTAGATATTTAAATAACAAGAAGTTAATTTAATGGATTTTTAGAAATAAAAAGAAAGTGGGTTAAGTGTTAAATTATAAATAATTACGTTTGAGAAATATAATTATAATTTGAAATTTGTTAAAGTATATTTCATCTTTGGGTTTTGAAGAGTGTTAGAAAATTTTGAGATGTAAGGTCTAATTAAATCAAAGAAATCAAATTTTTGAAAAGAATCATAGAAAATAATATGTAAAGGATTTTTAGAAAGAAAATATTGTCAAGAAGGCCAAAATGCATATTATATGTAGAGAATTTTATAAATAAGTTTAGAAAGTTGAGAAAATATTTTATGTAAGTGAAAAATGCTAAAAAACTATTTCGTGATTTAGAAATTACTATTTTTACGCTACGCAATTTAAAAACGTTTGAAAATATTTATGCAATTTAGAAAACATTTAGAAATATTTACGCAATTTAGCAAACATTTGAAAATATTTATGCGATTTAGAAAACGTTTGAAATTAATTACGCGATTGCAAAAATGTTGAAAAATATTTACGTAATTAAAAAACGTAAGAAAAATGTTACATGATTTCAAAAATGCAATAAAATGTTTATGCGATTGGAAAATTATAGCAGTTTGTTGTCAGGCTGTCGTGGTAGGCCTTGTTATGTTGGAAATTGATACCATCAAGAATGTGGTGTGTATATGTGAAATACGATGAAATATGATTTGTATATGTTGGATCATACAATGATTTATATGTGTTGGATCATACAATGATTTATATGTGTCGGATCATACATCATGCATGAAAAAGCATGTCAATTAAGGCAATGGGCCTAGGAGATGGAAATTACACCTTCGTGCGGGTGAGAATTGCGTAGTTACGATCTTCAGTGATCTTGGGGGCATCGGGGTGTGGAATGTCATATGTGGCCAGTTGGTAGCACCACTGTGTCATGGTATCCTTTGCAAACACACTGACGGTCTCGACAGAGTTATCACTCTTTTCCTGATTGGTTGAGAGTGTCTGTATTGGCCATGTTGCGCACCATGATTTGATATATTGGCACATGATTTGAGGCTAACGATATGCAGACATGTACTCCCTATCATTCTCTCTAAAATTGTGATTAGCTCCATGGAGTAGGAAATGGCTCGTTGTACACATGCATAGTGGGTCAGCATATTGATGTGATAACTATGCTTATTTGATATGTTATCTATGATGTTATAAGATGACTGTATGATACAATATTGTATCTGTATCATTTAATGTCATTTTCTATACTGCCTCATTGGTATTGATGTAGGGGTTCTCACCTCTTCGTTATGTTATATTTGTTTTATTGTATATGTTGATGATATGTTGATGAAGACCGAGGAGGTGAGGAGGCGAATAAATCTTTTTACTACCAGTGACAGTTTTTCTATGTTTACTTGGTATGGCGACAAGGCGCCAAGTTTTAAGTTTTGTTACAGTTCAATTCCACGGTGGAATTGATGCTTGGGGGGTTAATTTAGATAGGGAAAGGTTTGTTTATACCGGGGATCTGACTCTGAATTTAAGTGGTACTAGAGATGGTATTCCTGTCATGACACAACACATGTCTGTGCGTCTAGAGTTCTATATGCCTATACGTGAGCTTTGGAGTAGGAATACTTATACTCCACATGAGGATTCTATGATGTCGATTGCCAGGACACTAACCCGGCGTGTACTGTATCTGCCAGGGTTCTTTGATGATAACACTAAGGAGGAGGATCATAATGAGAGCCTGAATCCTTTGTTTGTAGGAGTTTTAGTTAAGTAGTTTTTGGTTTAGAGTGGTTTGGTGTGTAATGCATATATTAACTTTTGGGGGTATATTTATGTAAATTATTTGTAAACAAAGTTGTAATATGTAAATTATAGTGTGTTTGTTTTTAATCACATTTCACGTTTAAGGTTTCTATTTATTTTCTGTTATTCCGCAGATGAAATTTTAAAATCAGTGTTTTTACAAGATTAATTCTTTTACAACTTGGTAAGTTATATTAGGATTAGTCTTAAATGTGATACCCTACGGTGAGTGTTGCATCTATCAATTAATAGCTTTAATGAAAATTTGTAGTCAAGAATTGTTCAAAAGATTTTCTAAAAGTTTTTATAAACTCAATTCACCCCCCTCTTGAGTTTTGAGGCCACTTAGTAATAAGTGGTATCAGAGCTAGACTCTTGTATAAAGAGCTTAGCAGCTTCAAAAGAAAAGATGGCTTCAAATGGTTTTTCGAACGAAGGTTCTTCTATGAACAGACCTCCTTTTTTCAATGGGGATGATTATACCTATTGGAAAGAGAGGATGAAGATTTTTATTAAAGCTATTGATATTGATGTGGGATGCTATTGAAAATGGTCTTTTTGTCCCCACACGTATAATTGATGGTATAAGAACCAAGACACCAAGAAATGAATGGACCGGTGAAGACAAGAAAAAGGTCCAATACAATCTGAGAGCCAAGACCACCATCACCACTTTTTTGGGGTACGATGAATTCTTTAGGTTTCAAATTGTAAGTGATGCAGATTAAAGAATGCAAACCCAAGTGCAAGTTGTCTCAAGTAATAAATTTCTCGGGAGTCCGAGGTCGATCCACAGGGAATTGATGAAGAAAAAATTCTTTGAGGTAAGGAAAGACTGTCACAACAATAAAGAAATTAAAACTTGTTCACAATTAAATTAAAGAACTTGCTTGGGTTAGGAGATCCACTTTTGGTAATGATTTAAGGACAAGATTAATTCTTTTTAGAACTCAATTGAAATCCATGCACAACGGAGGTTCCAATCGGAAAATAAAACATTCAAAGTCCATTTAGAATTATATATGTAGTTATATTTTGGTTCCTTTAATTATTTTCCAACACCAACACTTGTAAATGGGTTTAAGCATTCATTGTGCTAAACCACTTGTCTACAATGAATCAAAAACTCCATTTTACAAGGAAGAATTATTTACCAATACCAACACGTGTAAATGGGTTCAAACATTCATTGTACTAAACCACTTGTCTACAATGAATCAAGAACTCCACTTCACAAGGAGGGTTTCTAAATTGATTAGAAACAAAATATAATACATATAATGACCACTTGATAATATATCATTTTAGCACAAGAAAGAAATTAATCAAACCTTATTTTATTACCAAAAGCTTCACCCATTCACTTAAGCAAGATGAAGATTAGTCACCTATAAGCAAGAAGAAAGAAAGAGAGAAGAAGAAGATGATGATCATAACTTCTATTTACAACAAAAGAAAATTACAATTAGTAAATAACATAATAACATGATCTTATCTAAAACCACGATTAATAATTCTAAACTAACATCTCCAAAACTAACTCCCCTAATGAGTAGCCAATGGTGCTATTTATAGAGTATGAAGGATACAAAGTGACAAGGGGGCTGATTAATGAGTGGTTGGATGAGTGGTTGGATTATTATCATGCTTGTCTCTCCACTTAACCAATCAGTTGTCTTCACATAATCATAAGTCTACCATAACATCATAATATCAAAAAGTGGTCTTCATGAGAGTTGAAGGGTTTTGTCTTAGCTTTCTAATGACACTGGTTTTAGCTCAAAAGACCACCTACAGCCTAAGTTATGCCCTGATTACTGTACACTGTTCAGGTTTCAATCATAAAACTCGTATTCTGACTTCCAAGCCCAATTAACTCCACTACATGTCTGATTGAGACTTTGAGCTCTACATCAAAGTTGTAGAGTTTTCTCTCAGATTTCCTTCAAGGTAAAATTCATAATTTCTAGACATCTAGAACTTAATATATGGCTAAAATACAGAAACATTATAAAATCTCAACAATACTAAAAAATATCAATTAAGCCTAATTTGAACCCAAACTTTAAAATCATGACCAAGCTCAATCAATTAAGTACATGGAGAGTGTAAATGATTAAAAATGATGGTTTTTTAATGTATAAAATATATGATTATTGGTAAGACTACCCAAGAAATGTTGGATACATTACAAGTAACCCATGAGGGCACAAGTGAGGTTAAAAGATCTAGAATAAATACACTCACTCATGAATATGAATTGTTTAGAATGAACCAAGGAGAAAGCATTCAAGAAATGCAAAAGAGGTTCACTCATATAGTTAATCATCTTGCTTCATTGGAAAAAACTTTTTTCAATAAAGATCTTATTAATAAGGTTTAGAGATGCTTGAGCAGGAATTGGCAGCCCAAAGTGACGGCCATATCGGAGTCAAGGAATCTAGCCGCAGTGACTTTGGCTACCCTCTTTGGAAAATTACAAGAGCATGAGATGGAATTGAATAGGCTCAACCAACATGAAGAGCAAGATAAGAAGAAAAAGGGAATTGCTCTTAAAGACACCTCCACAACAATTGATGATGAAGATGAAGATGATGGAGATGGCATTGACAATCTTGAGATGAACGAAGAAAATTTTAGCCTTCTTGTGAAGAGGTTTGGAAGATTTCTCAAGAAGAAAAGAAGTCAAAGAAGACCACATTTTCCTCCTAAGAAGGCATATCAAAAGGGAGAAGGAGCATTATCTACTCCAACTTGTTATGAATGTGGAAAACCAGGGCATATGAAAATGAAGTGTTCGGATTATCAAAATAAAATCGAGAAATTTGAAAAGAGACCTTCCAAGGAAAGAAAAGGAAGGAGAACATATATTACTTGAGAAGACAACGATATGGATTCCACCGATGATTCAGAGAATGAGGAAGTTCATCTTTACCTCTTGGCAAATGAGAAGAAGAAGAAAGTGAAACAAAGGTAACTTCATTTAATCTTGAACTTTTTCCTTTATATAGTGAATTATAAGATGCATTCTAAGAGTTACATGATGAGCCCTTGAGGCTCACTAAAATGGTTTTAACTTCCAACAAAATAATCTCCTTATTGGTAAACAAAGTTTCTATTTTAACCAAGGAGATTAAAGAACTCAAAGTTGAAAATAAGACTCTTGGACTTATTGATGCTAATTCACTATGCATGATTTGTTCTTCACGTGATTATGCATCTACACCATTATCCTGTTCATCGTGCAAAGCATTTGAAAATGAAATTAAGGATTTGAAAAATACATTTGCAAAATTTACCTTTAGAAGAGACAACTTGAATGTATTGCTAGGGAAACAAAGATGTGTTTTCCAAAAAGCTGGTTTAGGGTATAATCCTAACAACCAACAAAAATTTCTCAAGAATCTCTTTGTTTCCTCAAGTACATCAAGTAACCCCTTTATCAAATGCTTTCATTGTGGTAGGAAAGGGCATAGTGCATCAACATGCAATGTGAGGAAGAAAATCAACACAAAGGTTGGAACTAAAATGGTTTAGGTCCCTAAGGGCACCTTGCCTAATGCTAACACACAAGGACCCAAGAAAATTTGGGTACCAAAAGTTAAAATCTGAATGTGGGTTGTAGGTGTGCTTGAAGACCAAAAGTTCAAGTTAGTATCTTGGTAGTGGTTACTCCAAGCACATGACCGGTGATGGCTCCAAGTTTTCCCTCCTTGTTCCCAAAAAGAGTGGTCACATGATATATGGTGACGACAACAAAGGGAAGATCCTTAGAATTAGTAAAGTTAGTAAGATCTCTTCCTTATCCATTGATAATGTTTTGCTTGTTGAAGAAATATAATTTGCTTAGCATTAGTCAATTATGTAATAAGGGCAATAAAGTTATATTTGATTCTAATTGTTGCATATTAAGGGTAAGCATGATAAGCAAGTTAAGTTTATCGGTCATAGGGTCAATAATATATATATGATTAGCCTTGATGATATTTCCTCAAATGATGCTAAATGCTTTATGTGTAAAGAAAATGATTCATGGTTATGGCATAGCAGAATTACTCACATTCACATGGATCACTTGAATAAGTTGGTCACAAAAGAACTAGTAATTGGACTTCCAAAGCTCAAATTTGAAAAAGATAAGCTTTGTGATGCATGTCAAAAGGAAAAACAAGTAAAGGTCTCTTTTAAGGCTAAAAATGTGGTTTGAACGTCTAGACCTTTATAAATTTTGCATATGGATCTTTTTGGTCCCTCTAGAAATATGAGTTTTAGTGGGAATTACTACGTATTAGTGATTGTGGATGATTTTTCTAGGTTTACATGGATATTATTCTTGTCTCACAAAAATGATGCCTTTCAATCATTCAAAAAGCTTGCCAAAGTTATCCAAAACGAAAAAGGTTTTTGTATTGCATCCATAAGAAGTGACCATAGTGGTGAATTTGAAAACCATGAATTTGAAACCTTTTGTGATGAACATGGCATTGAGCATAATTTTTCTACCTTTAGAACACCACAACAAAATGGTGTTGTAGAAAGGAAAAATCGATCATTAGAAGAAATGGCAAGAACTATGCTCAATGAGACCAACCTTCCCAAGTATTTTTGGGCGGATGCGGTTAACACCACATGTTATGTTATGAATAGGGCCCTAATAAGGCCAATTTTAAAGAAAACTCCTAATGAATTGTACGAAGGAAGAAAGCCAAATGTTTCACACTTTCATGTCTTTGGATGTAAATGTTTTGTTTCAAATAATGGAAAGGATAACTTGGAGAAGTTTGATGCAAAATCTGATAAGGGTATATTTCTTGGATATTCTATACATAATAAGGCGTTTAGAGTTTATAATAAACGAACTATGACCATAGAAAAGTCCATATGTAACACCCCGAAAATTATTTATTTTATGATAAATATTCATTTTATAATATTTGTGATTTTTAGGAATTTTTTTGGAATTATTTGAATTACTTGATTATTTTAATAGTTTTCTCGATTTACATGCGCATTGAGTAAAGCCGAAAAAATGAAATATTTTCCCGAGGCTGGTAAACCTTGAACTGTGGAAACGTTGATGAGGGATCTTACTAAACCCGAGGCTGGGCACAATTTACGAGGTTTACGTTTTTCAAGATTTTATCTAATAAATAAAATTGCGATACGTTTTATTATCCATTGGATAATAAATATTAGTTTTGTTAACTGTAACTTTTGTCCACTAATAATAAACTTAGTACAGTATTAGTCATCTTTTAGAGAACACATTAGTGACATCACAATGATGACATCATCACCATGACATCACATTTGACTTTTCAAAAAGCTAAAATTTGGCTTGTTGGAGAAGCTTGGAGGAAGCTTCCTAGTAACTTCCTAATGGCTTATTGGATAAGCGAATTTTCCCCTCTCTCCTTGTGTGACTCCATGGCAATGAGGGAAAAGAGGGAGCCAAAAATTTTCATCTCACTTAAGTCACACTTCACCTTTTCATTTAAACTTTCATATCACTTTCTCTCTCTACCTTTCTCTTCTTCCATTTTCTCTTCACTTTTCTCTCTTCTTCTTCTTCTCCTCTCCTACCTCACGGCCAAACCACCATTAATGCCCTCCATGTTTGCAAAAATTTTATCCAATCACATTTTCTTAAACTCCATCACATTTTAAACACCTTTCTAGTTGAAATCATTTCCTAAAGCTTCCATTTTCATCACTTTTCTTCAAGATCAAAGCTTGAAGCTTTTGAGGTAAAGTTTTGATTTTTCATTTCTTCTCCTCATTTTCATGTTCATGGTCCTCTTTATGACCATTGATTCATTCTTTTTCAAGCTTAGAATGTTGATTTTGTGTCTTAGGGTTTTGTGGAGTGCTTCGCCGAAACCTTCAAGAGCATCAAGAGAGATCTTTTGCTTGTCATTTTGTTTGGTAAAAGAGAGAACATCCTTATCAACCACTCTTGGTGGTGAGGGATGAAATTGTGTGTTGAAAGTGGAGAATCTATGTGTGGATTTCTCCTCTTGATTGGTTGTTTTTCAATAGCTTATAACTATGTGATTTGTATGGTGTTATTGTTGATGTTGTGATAATATGTATTGTTGATGGATTGTGATTGTTGTATGGTTGGATTTATGTGTGGATGACCAAGAACATTTTGTTTCTTGATGTATGGCTCACGACCTTATGGCCTTAAAATGAGAACCAAAAGGAAATCATTACATTAAAATAGAACTTGATGAGTTAATGGATGAAATGATGAAAAATGTGGACTTGAAACCTTGGGTATAGGTCACAGCTAAGAGGAGGTAAATTAGGAAAACTTGTGATTAAATTTGTGATGAATTGGAACTTGGAAGTTAAGTGGAAAATGGATTGATTGAGAAATTAAAACAATGGATTAAGGAGATGAATGTTGAATTCCATGAACTGAGGGCTCACGGCCAAGAAGGAGGAAAAAATGGGAATGTTGGATAAATTTTAAGGTAACTTAGAATTTAGAAAAAATTAGGTTAAAAAGGAGTTAATTAAAGAATTGAAATAAGCAAGCAAGAAGAAGAATTTTTGGAACATAAGAATATTAGGGTTTCGGGCATTTAGGGTAATTAAGAGGAAAATTTGTAATAAAAGTGAAACTTGAATAACTAAGTGACTAGATAATAAATTGGGAATTCATAAGATGGAAAAATAAAAGAAGTAGAACCTTAACATAAAACTATGATGGACTTTGGTCTTTTAAAGAAAATGAGTGTAAGTGAGGCTTTGAGACTCATAAGACATTTAGGGTAACCATTTTGTATCAAATGTGGAATCTTAAAGATTTAACGACTAGAACATTAATTGGGAATTCATAAGATGAAAAAATAAAAGAAATGAGAATCTTAATATAAAACCATGATGACTTATAACTTTTGAAGGGAAATGAGTGTAAGTGAGGTTTTGAGACTCATAAGACTTTAAGTAAGTAAACTTTATTAATGATAAAGAGAAGTATTAATTAGAATAGAGAAACAAGAATTGAAATGATAATGCTAATATCGCGCCTGTAAGTGGAATCTTGAATTATTAATAATTGCTATGAATTATGATGGTGTATAATCATGGATTACATGACATTGATGATATCATGTATGTATGTGTGCATTGAGGCATTCATCATACCTTGTAAAGTCATGTGGTCTATTGTTATGGCTGTATGAGCCTACGAGTTGAATTACACCTACGTGCAGGTGCGATGGGCCTAGTGTAGGTCTTTATTGACGTTGGGGACGTCGGGTAGTGGGGTGTCAGCAATGACCAGCTGGTAGCTCCCCTGGGCCGTGGATCAGACCAATGCAAACACACTGACGATCCGGACTAAGACATTCACCCTAATCGGGATCTAGTATAGAATGTCTTGTATAAAGCCTTGTGGCGCAAACATTGATTTTATTGAAAGCACTTGATTTATGGTTGACGAGATACAGACATATCTTCCTATCATTCTCTCCGAAATAATTGTCTAGCTCCATGAAGTAGGAATTGAGTACATTGTGTACATGCATAGTGAGTCTGCATACCCTTATGATATATATATATATATATATATATATATATATATATATATATATATATATATATATATATATATATGTATATATGTATATATATATGTATATATATAATGTCTTGTATAAAGCCTTGTTGCACAAACATTGATTTTATTGAAAGCACTTAATTTATGGTTGACGAGATACAAGCATATCTTCCGATCATTCTCTCCAAAATAATTATCTAGCTTCATGGAGTAGGAATTGAGTACATTGTGTACATATATAGTGAGTCTACATACCTTCATGATATATATATATATATATATATATATATATATGTATTTGACTATTTGGTGTTGAATGATTTATTGAACTGTTAGGTTACTAATGTTATCCCTGTTGTTGATATTTGATATTACTGAATTCTGTATTTGGATGGTATTCCTGTTCATACTGTCTCTACACTGCCTGTTGGGAATGATACCAGATTTCTCACCTCTTAGTTATGTTGTGTTATTCTGTTGTATGTTCTGATTGATTAAAGACTGAGAAGGAATTGAAGAGGAATTACCCCCTCTTTGATTGGTGTTAGTTGCTATACCAAGATGACATCAAGGCTGCGCATTTTGGGTTATGTCCGTGTGTACTTTCATGATGGAGCAGATGCTTGGTCAGTTAACTTAGCTAATGAAATGGTTACCTACATTGGGGAGCTGACATTTACTTTTCATAGGGATCTTTGTGAGGCCCCTATTTTGTCTTTCTCTGTATATGTTCAATTAGTGTTTAACATATCTATCCGGGAATGGTGGAGTAATTTCCACTATACTCCTCATGAGGACAAGTAGTGTCCTCTGGGCAGATGCTTGTCCATTAGGGTGTACCTCCTACTACGGTCATTTCTTCCGAAGAATCGGAAGATGATCCCTCTAAGGACCCTATGGTTTAGGTATGTAGGACTTGGGCTGGTCGTGTCTTTTTGCTAGTCAGTCTTTCCTGATCATTTGTACATTTTGAGTGCGCATATGTATTTGGAGCGTCATTCTTTTTGTAAGTATTTTGGGGGTACAGATATGTATATGATCCATACGAACCAGCTGATATGAATATTTAAGTATATGCAATATATATATATATATATGTCTTTTTGTTAGTTAGTCTTTCCTGATCATCTGTACATTTTGAGTGCGCGTATGTATTTGGAGCGCCATTCTTTTTGTAAGTATTTTGGGGGTACAGATATGTCTATGATTCATACGAACCATGACATGAATATTTATGTATATGCAATATATATATATATATATATATATATATATATATACTAATCTATAATGATTTATGATCTATTTGCTTGTTTGATCTGTTATCTGCAAGTAAAAGAGTATTTTACATTAAATATTATGGTTTTAATAATTACTGATTTTATAACTTGGGTTAAATTTGTTTCATATTCCGCGTTAATTTGATTGATTTTGAATTCGTAAAATTGTGACATCCTTCTCCTTCCAAAGGGGAAGAGGGCGTTCCACCATACATGTTGCATTTGAATCAAATTGATTTGTAATGTTAATTTTGTGAAGTAATTAGGCACGATTATATATGTTATATTTGTGTTTGTTGAAGGATATAAGTGTTATTGGTTGTTATCTCTCGAAAGACTTTGTTTTGATGATAATAAATATGAAGATGTTACAAGATCAAGTCCATGACCTTCAAGATTAGCTTTAGGACTTTGATCAATATGTAAAGGTATAATGTGATTCACATAAATGCTCCATAACTTGTTTTTCAAAGAAAATGAACAACACACTTGTTTTAAAACCTTCAAAATGGTTTTTGGTTTTCAAAGAAACAAATTTTAAGTGCTAAAAATATATAAGACCACTTGGAATCTCTTGGCATTGTCTCATTACTAACAAAACGTGTTTTACATAGTTTATTTGAATAAAGGTCACTTTATTCGAATAACAGAAGTCAGAAGAAGATAAAAGTTTATACTAATCAAGATTTATTCGAATAAGGATCCCCTTATTTAAATAACAAAAGTCAGAGAAGCCAAATATTTCAACTGATTAAGCTTTATTCAAATACGGACCTATTTTATTCGAATAAACATTTAAAATGAACAAAGGCACTTTAGATTTCAAATGGGTTATTCGAATAACACCCTGTTTTATTCGAATAACATGTTTTTTTAGAAACCAAATTTTAAGTGGCTTATTCAAATAACATTTGTGTTATTTGAATAACGTATTCCAACAAGCTTTCTCCTACTTGCTATTTAAAGATTTATTCGAATAACCATCGTGTTATTCAAATAACAAGGTTTTCCAGAAATAGAAAACAATAACTATAATGAAGCATTTAATGCTTCTCAACCGCCCAATGACTCTAATCTTTAATGGGCTTTAAATACAAGGTTGTTGGGCATTGATAGGGTTAGAGAAATATTCTAAAAACCTTGATTGGGCATCAATACATGTTTTGTAAATACTCTTCATATCTTTCTCTATTTTTTAACAAAAGTGTGATTCCTTAAATACCAATAAGCTTCAATTTGTATTATCCACTCTTTGAGAGAGTTTCTATCCATTCTATCTTTGTATAATCTATAAAGAGGGTGAGGTTTTCCTCTGATCTGTAAAGGGTGAGGCATCCCTTGAAGTTGAGACTCAAAGCTTAAGGGTGAGGTATCCTAAGGTGTCGTTGAATACTCCAATTTTAAATGTCACAAGCACCTGATTTTAACTTGAAATTTAGTGGAAAATCTCGAGTGATTGCTCAAGGACTGGATGTAGGTCACAAGGGGTAGCTGAACTTGGATAAATCTTTGTGTTTGATTTTCTAAACCCTTCTCTTTATATTTGCACATTGGTTTATTTGTTTGTTTGAATATTTCTCTGTTGGTTCATTGGTAAGCAATATCTTTCTATCTTATCCATTCATTCATTTCTATCAATTAATAGCTTCAATGAAAATTTGTAGTCAAGAGTTTTTTGAAAGATTTTCTAAAAGTTTTTATAAACATAATTCACCCCCTCTTGAGTTTTGAGGTCACTTAGTAACAATAAGCCTCACATTTGGCATAATCTAGGGCAGGTAAGGAGGTGACAAATGTAACACCCCAAATTTTATTTATTTGTGACAAATATTTATTTTATAATATTTGTGATTTTCTGAAATTTTTCTAGATTTTTCTAGAATCGCAGAATATTTTAATTTATTCCTCGTTTTGCGTACACATTGAGCAGACTCTGGCAAATGACTGTAGCGCTTCGAAAGTTGGAAAATTTTATGACAAATATTCATTTTATAATATTTGTGATTTTTGAGAATTTTTTGGGATTTTTCCGGAAACGTCGAATATTTTAATATATTCTTCGTTTTACGTGCACACTAAGCGGAATCGGGGAAATGAGATATTTTCTCCGAGAACCTCGAACTATGGAAACGTTGACGGGGATCTTACTAAACCCGAGGCCAGACATAGTTCACGAGGTTTCATGTTTTTTGAGAAAATTTTAACAGATAAAATTATAAAACGCTGTGTAAAATTCATCTATCAGATAAATTAATACTGACTTCTTTCGACTATAACCATTATCCATTGGATAATAGCATGTAATAAAAATCCTATCACTTTATCTAAATGTAATTTACTTTATGTCATAACAAATCTACTTTAATTCAAAAATAATGCTTTTTTAATCAAGCTTCTAGAAACTTTGACCTAAAATGACCTAACTACCCACCCTAATTTTATGAATGGACCAAATCACCCTCTCTCTCTCTGTAAGGGCTACGGTGGCAGCCCATTATGGGAGCCTAAAGTGACTAAAATTTCTATCACTCACTCACACACATCCTAACCATAATTCATTTTCAACCTTCCACTCTCTCTCTTCTCTTTCTTCTTGTCTACTTTGCTCTCCCTTCTCTCTACACTCACCATTTTCAGCAGCCCCTCCTTCACCACATTTCTTCATCATTTCTCTTCACTAAATACATTTTCTTCATCCTCTTCATCTCCTCTACAACCTTCATTCACAAAGTTTCTCCAAAATCTAACTTTTTCTTCATTGACTTCCAAGGTAAAGTCTCTAGCTTTGAGGTCAAGATCCAACCTTTCTTCTCTTTTCTCCTCATTTTTGTGTTCCTTGGCTTCTTTAATGGCCATGGATCCATTCTTTTTCATGTCTAATGTGTTAGTTTTGATGGTTGAAAATCCTAGGGTTGTGGAGCCACCCAAAACCAAAACTACAAGGGACAAAGAGGAGCTCATTTTCGTGTTCACCTCTTTGGTAAGAGGGAGATCACTCTATTCAACCTATAATGGTGGTTGGAAACTTGTTCATTTAAGGATTTGTGAGAAACCCTAATATGGGTTACTCTTTTAATTTTGTTGTCTTCTATTTGGTTCTTTACATTTCTATGGCTTTCTTTAATTTTTGTATGGATTTGATTCTTGATAATGTTGTAATAATTCTAATGGGTTGGAATTAATGGAATTGAGACAAAAGCCCTTTGCTTTATGCAAGGAGGCTCACAGCCAAGTCCCCATTGGTGGGGTGGGGATGCTTAAAATTTTTGTAACCTAATTGATTGGTGATAATTGAGTGGACAAGGACTAATGGAAAAAAAATTGAGAACTTGGACCCTAACCCTATGATGGCTCACGGCCATGGGGAGGAAGAATGGTGAAAAATTTTGACTTGGATGAGGAATTATTAAATTGGACATTAGAAAGTAATTAGGGATCGATAATTTGTAAGAACAATTAATCAAAGACTTAATTTGGTAACCTAGAAAATTTTAATTAAGAGGAAGACCATGAGTGTGTAAGTTGGAGGAATTGAGATAAACATATTAAGTAAACTATAATTAAGATTAAGGGGAAATGTGAATTTATCAAAGTGTTAAGAATTGAATAGAAAACATAAAAGAATTTTCTTAAAGATAAAGATTCATTTTGGAAAAGTAATTAGGGTAAGTATAATAATAATGTCATTAAAAAGTAATTAAGGTAAGTTATAATGATAAAGCTATTAAAAGGTAATTAAGGTAATTACATAAGCTATAATACTAATACTATTAAAAGGCAATTAAGATAAACCATAATAATAATGTCACTCAACGGCAATTAAAGTAATTACATAATCATAGTAATATCATTAGAGATGTAATCAAAGTAAAAAGTCAATCATAATCCTATGAGAAACGTTAATTAAAGCGAGACATTAAGACGAATGCTATATTGTTATAGGTTCAAAATCGGGACCTAAACCTCGTTGATAATTGATCGAGCCATATGTGGCATAATCAAGAATGTTGCGCTTTTATTAATAATGCATGACTATTTATTAATGAGGAAGTACATTATTGCAAATATTCACATGAGGATGCATAGAGTCATCATGCATTAAATAGTTGCTCAGTCTGTGACTGTTAAAAGGCTCTGTTGCCTAGGAGTTGAATTATACCTTAGTGCGGGTACAAATAGACAAGTGTAGGTCTTCGTTGACCTTGGGGACGTCAGGGTGTGGATATTCCATCATATGGCCAATTGGTAGCTCTTCTGCGTTGTGGGATAGACCAATGCAACACACCGACGATCCAAACCGAGACACTATCCTATGGTTGCGATCTTGTAAGAATACCGCTGTATAAAGCCTTGATGCGCGAAGATATTATTTTTATGAGAAACATTTGTTTTTATGGTTGACTAGATACTAGCACGTCTCCTTGATCATTCACTCCAATGTTTATGTCTAGCTCCATGGAGTAGGAATTTGTCAGTACCCAATGTGGGATCTTGTTACCATATGCATATGCATTTTGAATCACATATTTTCTGTCATGTACTCATATGCCTACTTAATTGCTATTCTGTATTCATATATATATCTGTGATTTTTATTGATGTTGTAGCTGTTTGAAATTATTATTAAACTGCCCTCTACCTGGATTTTATGTTGTTTATTATCCTATTGTATTGTGTGGGCACTTTGCGCTGTTTAGTTTCTTACTGCCACTTTTGGTAATGAATGACGAGTATCTCATCTCTTTATTGTATATTCTGCTATTCTATATTATTGTATGATTTCCTGAAGACGTTCGTGAGGAAGAAAAGAAAACTTCTGAGTTTTCTGGCTTCTGGCCCTATCTTGACTGAGACCGAAGTTGCCGAGGATGACGTCTCACCCCCGTGGTTTTTTTGGCTACGTGCGGATCAACTTTCACGATGGTCCTAATTACTGGCACATCAACGTGCAGACTAATCATTGTGTATACCATGGTGAATTGACTGTGTCCTTGGCATGGGGACGTTATGATGCTTCTATTTTTTATTTCCATGCCTTTGTATGGCTGTAATTTTACCTGCCCGTGAGGGACATGTGGGTTGATATGTATTACACCCTGCAGGAGGATTCCTTTTTGTCTACTGCTCGGGCTCCTGCCTATTGCTCTGTCGTTCTGATGGAGGTTTCCTCGGATGAAGAGGATCCTGAGGAGGACCCGACCACGGTTCCTTCTCGTTAGTCCTAGGGGCTAAGTTATTGGTAGCAACTGATGGCTAACCAGTTATATTTTTTTTGGGAAGCCTGATGCCTGTACATGTTGGGGTATATTTGTATCTCTTGGGGTGAGTACATATTTTGTTTCTTTTGATATATTTTGGAAATGTAATTAAATAGGCTTATAGTTGTAGTACAATGTATGTAATTATCCATATTGTGTTTGATTGTATGTTTTATTCCACACTGATTTCACTTCGATCATTTTGACAGATGTTTCATTTAAAAAGAAACTTTTAATTTTTAATTCATTTAACGCTATATATTCATGAACAGGTATATACGTATATTAATGGAAATTTCAACTAGACTCATTTTAAAATAAAAAAAAATATGTCTAAAATTTTTTAATTTATTTGTCTGTCGTTTTATTATAGTGCGACGTTCCTTCTTCTTACCCGTTATGACTATGAAAAAGGGGCGTTACAACAAACATTTCCTCCCTATCGTAGTGATGAGCTGAGGTGACATGCTTCTCTCATTATTCCAATAATTGAGCTGAGGTGGGTAATATCCTCCCTCATTGCTGGATGTTATCTTAAATGGAAAGTAGTTGTGGAGGGATTCCCTACTATCGGAGGTGATCTTGAATCATGATGGCGTGAGGACGTGCAATGTAACATCTTTTTTAACATGCTAGTAATGTTTATGGATAGAAATGAACCATAATACTTGCTTAACGTGTCCAAGTAATTTTATGATTTTCTGAGTTAGTTTAGCCACTTTGTCGCAACACAAAACATGCAAAATGACTATTTTAACTCAAAAAAATTAGCATAAATTACTTATATAAAAGAAATAAATATGAAAAATTTATTTCTAAGTCACAAATGCATGAAACAAGGTGTAGTTAAAGTTTCAAAGTAAACAGAGTTGATTTGCTATTTTTAAGTACACTAGCTGAACGTTTTAATATCGAATTGACTTACTGCAGATATAAGAAATTATAAAAATGGTGAAACTAGAACTTAGATGAATCTTAAGATTTATTTTGATATCTTTGGAAGTTAGGAAACTTGATTTAGTAAAAATAAAAGTGTTCCTAATTGATACAAATTTATAGTACAATTTTAGATGGTCATTATTTTCAAATAACCTTATCATGACTTTGGTGTGTTTCTTTACCACCACACATTTCTAGCAACCATAAAAATTGAAGGATAAAAAACGAGCAAGCAAGCCAAGGGAGAAAATCAAAGATTGAAGAGGAAGAAGAAAGGAAAAGGAGAAGTAAGGCCAAGATCAAGCTTGAAGCTTGAACCCAAGAGTGAGGTAGGGGAAAAATTCTTATTTTCATCTTACTCTTTTCTTATTTTGATGTTCTCTGGTGTGTGTGTGCTAAAGATGGAACTTGATATTAAGCAATCAAATCTCACACCACAATGGTAAAATGGTTAGTTTTAGGTTCATTTGTGTGTTGATTACTGCATATATATATATATATATATATATATATATATATATATATATATATATATATATATATATATATATATATATATATATATATATATATATAATCAACATATATATATATATATAATCAACATATATATATATGTATATATATATATATATATATATGTATATATATATATATACACTGCTCATGGTATAACAAGATAATTTGTTGTTTGTGTACATACAAAATCTCCATTCTTGTTGGATAGTTTGGTACAACCTAGTACTATTTAGGTGAAATATTTACATATTAATTGTAATTTTTTTTATGTGCCTTTGTTTGTGAAACATACTGGTCACTGCCTTGTATATATATAAGTGTAATGTAAAATATATATATTAGTAGCCTGCTTGCTATCTCACGATACAACAGAAGAAAAAATTATGATATATATATATATATATATATATATATATATATATATATATATATATATATATATATATATTTGAGATTACATATTGGTTAGATGATTGATAATCATGTAAGCTGGTCATGTTATTGGTTAAGGTTGTAATACATATATAATTGGGTTGCACTTTGTAGCACCTTAATCCTAAATACTTTAGTATATCTTACGTATACTAAGTAAATAGAATTAGTATGTTACTTTCTACCTTAAACATAATTTGCAACCTGTTTAATATCTATTTAACGAATAAATATATAGAGCCTTTGTAAAAGTAAAAGAGCAAGACATTTTACACCTCAGGAAACTTCTTCTTTACTAAACATCAACCAGATATATATGAGATTACAAATATTTACAAAACTAATTATATGAACTTAATTACAGAACCATTAATATAATTACCATACGAATATATTTGTATACATGATTTAACTAAATCTTCATCTTCTTGCTCTACGCTTGCTTCAATACTCCTCTGGATTTATCATGGAAAACACAAAACAAGACTGGGGTGAGAATTAATAATCCTCAATAGTAATATTTAAATCATGACATCTTAGTAAATCCAGCTACTTTGGGGTAGAAACCAAATTGTACTTAATCATTAGAAAAGTAACATATGCCAAAACTCAGTCATTTTCCTTCCCAAAGTAGACAGTTCATTCAATTACAAAAGAATTCATTTAGTTACTAAAACAGTTTAAACAACACATAAAAATTCTACACATGAATCAACATATTTATTCGTATCAACTATGGCGGCAACAGCCACAAACATTCTTTTACCTTAATACCTTTGAGTTAAACTTCAACATTTATCATCATTTTAGGAACAACACTTTATTCACTTTAAATACTATTCTTAACCTTTTCTAACTAGCTTTTATCCTTAATCTCTACTTTTAATAAAAATAAGACAATTGCCCATACAATTGCCAATTTTTATGCAATGCATAGTAATGTATGATTATGCCTAATGAGAATCCTAAAGTATGCTCATGTAATGATTCTTTGAAAATATTTTATTTTAGAAAACACTTGTTAATTGAGTATTTCTAAAAAGCCCTTTTGTTCTAAGAGGCACCTTTTAATGTAACACCCCCAGCCAAGGCTCCAACCCTTGGGAAGCTGTGTTAATCTACTCAGTATTGTTCAGATGGCTCGGTATTAAATCCCCTCCTTCGGACTACAACCCTTCATTGGGGTTATTGAATCCCCTCCTTCAGGCTACAGCCCTTCAATGGGATCGAACCTAGAACGCCTCCTTATGTTGTTTTCTAGGTAAGCAAGATGCCCTTTTATTCCTTGCACTACCAAACATTTTTAACATTTTGCTTGGTGCCCTTTTGCCCATTTGTCCAAGCATAATTTACAATACATGGAAACTCAAATAACAAGTTTGAAAATCAAAACATGCAATAGTATTAGAAACCTTTTCTTCTTTCACTTTGTGCATAATCTTACTTTTCCTTGCATAATAGGAAAGCAATTATCATAGTCATTAAACCTTCCATTTATACATTTCATCACATGATTATAGAGAGGGACTTATTCAACCTCATCTACTTTTACCTTTTCCGTTATATTGCTTTCCAATATTATGCCTTTCATCAACATTAATACCATACGAGGTATATTCAATGTTTCACAACATGGGCATTTTTATACCATTGCATTAAAATCGATATCAATTACATTTATCATAGATCACATTCTATCATAATTCAATGCCATATGTTCATTATTTATCAATACATGTCATAAACAATGATTCACACATTTTAAATAAATCCATTTTCCATAACATTACATAGCAACTCTAGCATATAAGGATCTAACACCCTATTATCCCATTATCCTAGCTCAGCATTGTCCAAAAAGAGAGCAACACATGGCTCACAAACCGTTCAAACTCAAATTATCCCAAAACACCTCCATATTTGCCTCAAAAAGACTGATTTTCAAGATTGCACCAAATATGCATCCTAACTTTAAACATTATAAAATTTTATAGGCATATAGCCTTATATGTCAACTTTCAAATGCCACTGGAATCATGTCAATCCAATAATTACAGCTCAAGTTACGTAGTAAACAATACAAATTGTCAGGATATTTCCATGTCTCATGCCTAGGCTTTGTTTTACCATGCCTAGGTGTGGCACTCTCTATCTCGCAAGTTTTTAGTCCACGCCTAGACATGGAAAACCTGCACCTAGGTGTGACTAGCACCAGAAAATTATGCAAAAATGTGTTTTCTGCATTTTCTTCATTCCAACCAAAAACCATTCACCAAAATCAGTATTCAATCATAAAAAATGAACTACAAACCTCTTGTAACCCTCAAACATCCACTTACTTACTCAAACATAAATTAGGGCAATCAATCATGAACCCAAAACTCATTGTTTTCAATCTTTCAAATATATAAATACAAGAGAAACCAAGAGACTCAAATTCATCAATAATCCAACAAGAAGTTATATTCAATCCATTTTCAATCTTAAAACTCAAGAATAATCAAGAATAACTCAAATTTATAGCAAACCCATTTTTGGATTCAACAAACAAGATGAAAGAAAAGAAAGGTGATAGATGAAAGAAAGTCTCCCCTACCTCAAGCTTAGATCTTGGTTCTTGATTCCTCTTTCTTTCTCCTCCATTTTCTTCCTCTTCCTCTCTCCTTTTTCTTCCTTTTTCTTCCTCTGTTTTCCTCCCCTTCAGCTGAACGAAAATGATGATGAAAAAGATGAGAAAATCTCATCTTCACAAAATTTCATATTTGCTTAGAACACTTTGATTTATCTAAATCAAGTTTCTTGCTTTCCAAACCATCAAAATTCTTGTTTCATCATTTCCATAATTTTCCATATCTGCTGTGTCTCAATCCAATACTTAAATACTCTCTCAATATCTTTAAAAATACCAAATTGACTCCATTTGTCCTCAAAATTTAACCACATCTTCTTTCATACATTTGGGACCTAGAAATAAACTTTCTATATTTATTTCCTTTAATGTAGCATTTATGCTATTTTTCTTGAGTTAAAATAATCATTTTGCATATTCTATGTTGCGACAAAGTGCCTAAATTAACTCAAAACGCCATAAATTTTAACAGACATGTTAAACAAGTATTATGCTACCTCTGTAACCTTATACAAGCCTAACATATGTAAAAAGATGATGTTACAATTCTCCCTTCTTTTTAAAAATTTTGTCTTGGAAATTTAGCTGCTCATACTAATAGTTTAGAGAATCATAACAGTTGCCTCTTCACTGTATTCATCTTATCCATTCCAACTTTTACCGAACTTAAATATTCATATTCTTTAATTTCTGACGAGGGTTACCTTGTAAAAAGTCAAAAGATTGAGCTTCTCTTCTTACCTTCTTAAAGTATATACTCTTCCTAGAACCTGTAGTCTAAGATTGGGTATAACTTTCTGTCTTTACTAACACCTACCAACATAGCACCCTAGTTGATTGCACTCATAGCACAACAAATAAAGTTTGTCATCATGTTGTCTTATTCTATCCTTAGAACATTTAAACTCCACAATTTCCATTTAATTTTGGCTTATTTCCATTTTGTGATTCACAGGGTGTAGAATCACATTCTTCATCCTTTTCGCCTATCCATTTTCCTCTTTTGAAGATTTGTGATGCTTTGCTCCATATAAAACTTTTACATTTCCACATTTACAAGCATCTCTTTACTGTATATCTTCAGGAAACATAACTCTATTTAGATCTTCAAAAGTTACGACCTTCAAAAATATTTACCTCAAAATAGTTTGAAAAATCATACTACTCTGTGTCTTAATAAACAATCCTCTATAGACAATTCTTTATTTAATCTACTTGCTTTACTGCCCATATAACATAATAACTGACCTATCAAACTTGACTTACTTCTATTTTACTTTCTTCATTTTGCGCACTTCTGACTCCATATTCCAACTTGAACTTGCTTTCCTTTATATTATAGAAATTGAGATCTAACTTCAATATCTAATCTTTTACTCTCTTAGAGGCTTTACTAATTCATTCTTTTCCTTGTCTATCACTATGTTATATCCTTTTCTGATTGACAATAAATTCGCCTCTCTAGGCTCTAAATATTCATGGGAATTCTAATCCCAATTGTTAAGGTAAGGTGGCTTCCATCTTGACAAAATCTAATTAACAATAACAACCTTTTCACTTATAGCAGTTACTATCATCTTAATTCTCTCAACACATTATAGGCACTATCTTTATTGAATTCCATAAACTACAACTTAACTTTACTAAATCATGATTTTATTTCAAACATCAGAATAAACTCATCACTATTCACCAGACTTCTACTTCATATTGCCTTATAAACATACTACTTTACTTTAATTCAAGAATTCCACTTTCTTATCTTCTCGCTCATTCTTTAGGAAATGTTTATTCGAAGAGGTTATGTTAAATCTCTTCCAGTTCATCTATGTATCAATAACTTATATTATTTATCTTAAGCTTATTCACCAATGCTTCACTTCTTCCTTTAACATAAAAGAAGCAAATAACACCTTTTGTTCATCCGAATAACTTATTAGCTCAAATATCCTCTCCATTGCACTTAGCCTTTTTATCGTAAAATTTCAGCATTTCAGCCAATTGCGTATCCTCAAAATCCTTGAGACATATTTCTTGTTGACATTTCAATTATTTAGTTCTTTTATCATATTTACTATTCAAACCTTGAGCTCTTCTATTCTTATCACATCATTGAGAAAGCAACATTAATTAACTACTAACTCTATTTTATACATTCTCTCAAAATCAATCTTGTCATCCTTAATCAGTGAATTTGGTCTCCTTCTCTTCATCATGCCATTGATAACCTCAATCAGCTCCTGCATCATTCTACTAATATCTTCTGTTTATTCTCTAATGGCGACACTTCGTTCTTCCATCACTTTTATTAACGACCTAATTATCTCGAACATATCATGATTACCCTCTCATGAAAACTTTGCTATTCTCCCATATCCGCTTAGGAGGTGTTATAATTTCATGTTCACATTGAACATTACATATTAAGCTGGCCAGACTCGATATCATGTAACAATGTGCAAGTAATTATTAACATCCAATCTTAAGGCTGTCATGCAATGCTATTCACATATCTCACATTGAGATAAAAGAATGCACGACACAAAAAAAAATGCCCAAAAACATAGTCAGTTCATTCCCCAGCTTGACAGAAAGAACTGCTCTGATACCAAAATATAATACTCTAATCCTAAATACTTTAGTATACCCTACATATACTAAGTAAATAGAATTAGTATGTCACTTTCTAAGTTAAACATAATTTAAAACCTGTTCAATATCTATTTAACGAATAAATATATAGAGTCTTTGTAAAAGTAAAAGAGCAAGACATTTTACACATCAAGAAACTTGCTCTTTACTAAACATTAACCTGATATGTCTGAGATTACAAACATTTGCAAAACTAATTACATGAACTTAATTACAGAACCATTAATATAATTACCATAAGAATATATTTGCATACATAATTTAACTAAATCTTTATCTCCTTGCTCTACGCTTGCTTGAATCCTCCTCTAGATTTATCATGGAAAATACAAAACAAGACTGGGGTGAGAATTAATAATTCTCAGTAGTAATATTTAAATTATGACATCTTGGTAAATCTGGCTACTTTGGGGTAGAAACCAAATTGTGCTTAATCATTGGAAAGGTGACATTCGCCAAAACTCAGTCCTTTCCTTTCTCAAAGCAGACAGTTCATTCAATTACAAAATAATTCATTTAGTTACTAAAATAGTTTAAACAACACATAAAAGTTTTACATATGAATCAACATATTTATTTGTATCAACTATGGTGGCAACAACTACAAACCTTCTTTTACCTTAATACCTTTGAGTTAAACTTCAACATTTATCATCATTCTAAGAACGAAACTTAATTCACTTTAAATAATATTCTTAACCTTTTCTAAGTAGCTTTTATCCTTAATCTCCACATTTAATAAAAACAAGACAATTGCCTATACAATTGCCAATTTTTATGCAATGCATGGTAATGTATGATTATGCCTAATGAGAATCCTAAAGTATGCTCATGTAATAATTCTTTAAAAATATTTTATTTTAGAAAACACATGTTAATTGAGTATTTCCAAGAAGTCCTTTTGTTCCAGGAGGCACGTTTTAATGTAACACTCCTCAGCCAGGGCTCCAACCCCTGGGAAGCTATGTTAATCTACTCAGTATTATTCACATGGCTCGGTATTAAATCCCCTCTTTCGGACTACAACCCTTCATTAGGATTATTGAATCCTCTCCTTCAGGCTACAACCCTTCATAGGGATCGAACCTAGAACGCCTCCTTGTGTTATTTTCTGGGTAAGCAGGACGCCTTTTTATTCCTTGCACTACCAAACATTTTTAACATTTCGCTTGGTGCCCTTTTGTCCAAGTTGCTTGGCTCCCTTTTGCCCTTTTGTCCAAGCATAATTTGCAATAGTATTAAAAACCTTTTCTTCTTTCACTTTGTGCATAATCTTACTTTTCCTTGCATAATAGGAAAGCAATTGTCATAATCATTAAACCTTCCATTTATACATTTCATCACATGATTGCAGAGAGGGACTCATTCAACCTCATCTACCTTTACCCTTTCCTTTATATTGCTTTCCAATATTATGCCTTTCTTCAACATTAATACCGTATAAGGTATATTCAATGTTTCACAACATGGTCTTTTTTTATACCATAACATTAAACATCGATATCAATTACATTTATCATACATCACATTCTATTATAATTCAATGCTTATCTTCATCATTTATCAATACATGTCATAAACAATGATTCACATATTTTAAATAAATCCATTTGCCATAACATTACATAGCAACTCTAGCATATAAGTATCTAATACCCTATTATCCCATCATCCTAGCTCAACATTGTCCAAAAAGAGAGCAACACATGGCTCACAAATCATTCAAACTCAAACTATCCCAAAATACCTAAATATTTTCCTTGAAAATACTGATTTCATGATTGCATTAAATGTGAATCCTAACTTTAAACATTATGAAATTTTATAGGCATATAGCCTTACATGTCAGCTTTCAAATGCCACTAGAATCATGTCAATTCGATAACAACAACTCAAGTTATGTAGTAAACAATGCAGGCTGTCATGATGTTGACCTATCTCAATCCTAGGCTTGGTTTTACCATGCCTAGGCATGGCACTCTCTGTCTCGCAAGTTTTTTTAGTCCACGCTTTTGCATGGAAAACATGCGCCTAGGAGTGACCAGCACCAACAAATTATGCAAAAACGTGTTTTTTACATTTTCTTCATTCCAACTGAAAACCATTCACCAAAATCAATATTCAATCATAAAAAATGAAGTACAAACCTCTTGTAACCCTCAATCATCCACTTACTTACTCAAACATAAATTAGAGCAATCAATCATGAACCCAAAACTCATTGTTTTCAATCTTTCAAACATATAAATACAAGAGAAACCAAGAGAATCAAATTCATCAATAATCCAACAAAAAGTTATATTCAATCCATTTTCAATCTTAAAACTCAAGAATAAGCAAGAATAACTCAAATTTATAGCAAACCCATTTTTGGATTCAACAAACAAGATGAAGAAAAGAAAGGTTATAGATGAAAGAAAGTCTCCCCTACCTCAAGGTTGGATCTTGGTTCTTGATTCCCCTTTCTTTATCCTCCATTTTCTTCCTCTTCCTCTCTCCATTTTCTTCCTTTTTCTTCCTCTGTTTTCCTCCCCTTCAGCTGAACAAAAATGATGATGAGAAATATGAGAAAATCTCATCTTTTTAATTAATAACGTTGAAGGCAATTTTATCTTTTCGCTAAATTTTATATCTGCTAAGAATATTTTGATTTAACTAAATAAAGTTTCTTGCTTTCCAACAACCTTAGAATAAATTATAAGATTCATTAAAATTCTTGTTTCATCATTTCTATAATTTTTCATATCTGTTGTGTCTCAATCTAGTACTTAAATACTCACTCAGTATCCTTAAAAATATCAATCTGACTTCGTTTGCCCTCAAAATTTAACCACATCTTCTTTCACACATTTGGGACCTAAAAATAAACTTTTTATATTTATTTCCTTTAATACAATATTTATGCTATTTTTCCTGAGTTAAAATAGTCATTTTGCACGTTTTGTGTTGGCAAAGTACCTAAATTAACTTAAAACGTCACAAAATTTAACGGACAAGTTAAACAAGTATTAAACTACCTCTGTAACCATATACAGGCCTAACATGTGTAAAAAGAGGATGTTACACACTTCACGTTATTGGTTAAGACTGTCACACAAATGCAATTGGGTTGTTGTTCACATTAAAGGCCAAGTTCATTTAGTCATGGTTCAGCAGTAAGCAATGCTGCATTATATATGTAATATAAATGCATTAAACTTGATTAATGATTGCTCATTGATAATCACATATTTTATTCATTAAGAAACCCTTATGTTTAGTTATTTACACTCTTCATGTACTTAATTGACTGAATTTGATTATGTTTTGTAAGTTTGAACTCGAATCGGACTTAATTGATTTTTTCAGCATTATTCGGGTCTTACACTGTTTCTGTATTTTAGCCATATCTTGAGTTCTAAATGTCTGATAATTATGAATTTTACCTTGTAGGAAAGATAAGAGAGAGCTCTACAACTTTGATGAAGAGCTCAAAGTCAATTTCAGACATCTAGTGGAGCTAATTGGGCATGGAAATCAGAATACGGGATTTGTGACTGGAACCCAAACAGTGTGTAGTAACCAGAACATAATTCGAGTTTAGGCATATAAAATGGGCTGAAAATTTGTAATCTGAAAGTTAAGACCCATATGTACAACTTTCATGTCAAGCTCAAAACTTGATTTGGGCTCCTTGATGGAGATATTGGGTCTGAAAGTCAAAACAGAGGTGCTGAAACTGGTCCTGAACAGTCTGTAGTAATTGAGTCATATCTTGGGCTGTAGGACGAATTTTTGGGTGTTTCCAGAGCCATTGGAAAGCTTAGACAATTTCCTAGAACTTTCATGAAGACCACTTGGCTCAAAAATGATGAAATCAATGAGTTCAGCAATAAAGAATTTTGGAGACAAGGTAGCTCACCTACTCACCCACCTACTTACCCACCTACTCATCCACCTACTCATCCACCTACTCACCCACCTACTAATCCCATCTACCCATCTACTACTACTCTGAATCCTCTATAAAAGGAAGCATGTGGAGAGCTCTAAGGAAAAAGACACACTTGGTGTTAGAGATAGCTTTTCATAGTTCTTGTATATTTTTCCTTCATTGTAATGGAGAGCTAAGTCACTTCTAGTCAATTCGGGACTCTTGAAGAGATTGTGGCTTGGATTCTTGAGACCTTGGTTATGTAAAGTATTTGATCTATATTTGAATTCCTCTTCTCTTCTTCTTCTGTTCTCTTAATCTTGAATGCATGAATGGTGATTCTGTTTATGTTTGATCTGATTTGATCTTGGTTTAAGATTAAGTATTGTGATGAAATTTAGAGCTGATTGATCTGAATTAATCACATAGCGAAGATTAAGATTTGTGATGAAACTTAGAACTGATTGATCTAAACTAATCATGTAATTGAAGAGGTTAGGTTACTTGATTTGTGCCTAGGTTAATTGAATTCGGTGCTTAAATTGACATATATTTACATGAATGGTGCGATTGCAGATTTGTGTTTATCACTTGTCAATTGAATTCTCGGACGATTGTCTAGTATGAATTCGGATCTGATGTAGAGATCTCGGTTAGATCCAAGTTAACCATTCAAATGTATTTCGGTGTTTGTTGAAAGGTCTATGATTGAATCCACCCAATCTCGGATAGATTTGAATTGATTTGTTCTTTTAATTGTTATTTTTCTTCAGATCTTGTCATTGTAATCCTTGAACAATCAAAACCCCCCTTTCTAACTTAACTTAATTTGATAAAATTGCATTTACGATCCTTGAGGAGACGATCCGGTGTTGTTCACTATCTGCAAACTTAGTTAATAACTTCGGTTATAATTTTGACCGAGTTCTAAGCGCTCGTCAAAATTTTGGCACATTGATTAGGGCATCTCGTAGGTGTAATCTTTTCATTTTGAGTAACCTTACTAATTTTTGTTCTTTCTTACCTATTCTAACAGTTATTTTTCATTGTTCATACCATACTAACGTTTTTATCTTAGCTTTTGAATTTTTCTGATTTAGGAAAGACGGAAAACAGGTGATTACGGGTAACTATTGCAATTTTCGAACTGAAACATGCCCAGAATGAGCTGAGGTCACCCCTGGTTTTTCGAAATTCTATCAATTAGACCATTTTTTCAATTTTTTATTATTTTTTATTGCATTTTCTAGTTTCATTTTTATGTAGATTTTGTTCTGTGTTGATTCCATAATTTTTAAAAATGTTTAGACATATTAACTAGATTTATTTTTGCATATTTTGAGTGTTGTTTAGTGTATTTTGCTTAGTTATAGTTTTTGTGTTTTTGTGCTTTAGTTGATGCATGACTAGGTCCAATCCTGATATCTTGCTTGATCTTGATCCTGAGATTGATAGGACCTTGCATAGATTAATTAGAGCTCGTGTGATAAATTCAAGAGTTAATTCTGAACCTAACTTTGATTTTGGGAGTGAACCTGATAACTTAAGTAATCCTGAAATCATGGCTGATAACATGCATAATAGAACCCTTAAGGAACTTGCTGCTCCTGATGTATCTTACCAATCTTTGTGCATTCAATATCCTGATCTTGATGCAGATTTTGAGTTAAAATCTAGTTTGATACACTTGTTACCAAAATTTCATGGTCTTATGGGTGAAGATCCTCATAAGCACCTGAAAGAGTTCCATGTTGTGTGTTCAACCATGAAGCCACAAGGCATCCCTAAGGAACACATCAAGTTAAGGGCATTTCCTTTCTCACTTGTCGATGCAGCCAAAGATTGGTTGTTTTATCTTTCACCAGGTTCAGTCAGAAGTTGGAATGACATGAAGAGGTTGTTCCTGGAGAGATTCTTCCCGCCTAGAGGTGCCGCAATTAGGAAGGATATATGTGGCATCGTACGGATGTCCGGTGAGACTTTGTATGAATACTTGGGAGAGATTCAAGAAGTTGTGTTCGAGTTTGTCCTCATCACCAAATTAGTGACCAGCTCTTGATTCAATACTTTTATGAGGGCTTTTGCCAAATGATAAAGCATGATCGATGCTACCTCGGAGGAGCCTTAGTAGACAAAACTCCTACCGCCGCAAGAGATCTGATAGCAAACATGGCAGCCAATACCCAACAGTTTGGCTCGCGGATCATCACCGCAACCAGAGGAGTTAATGAAATTCAAACATCTCATATGGACCAACAAAGAATGGAACACAGACTAGATGAATTGACTTCTTTGGTAAGACAGATAGCAGTGGGTCAACAACCACCCATGCAGATGACTGCATCAGTGTGTGGAATTTGCTCTAATTCATCTCATCCTACTGATTCATGCCCTACACTTCAGGAAGATGGTTCCGCTTTTCCAGATCAATGTGTTGCTGCAGCTGGTGTTTTTCCTGGTAGACCCCAATATCAGCAACAACAGCAACAATCTAGATATGATCCATTTTTTAGTACTTATAACCCTGGTTGGCGAGACCATCCCAATTTGAGATATGGGAATTCTAGCCAGCAACAACAGCCCCACCAGCAGCAGCAACAATTTAGATACCAAGCTGCAGGTCCAAGCAACAAATACCAATAAATACCCCCTACATTCAGACAACAGTAACCTATTCAGCAGTCTGTCCAATCCACTCCAGTCGAGCCGTCATTGGAAGACCTGATGAAACAAATGGCCACAAATAACATTCAGTTCCAGCAGAACGTCAGTGCCAACATTCAGAATTTACAAACTCAAATCGGGCAGCTAGCAACCACTGTGAGCGAGCTAAAGAGTCAAGGTTCTAGCCAATTGCCTTCACAAACAGTCAACAATCCAAGAGGCAACGTAAGTGCAATTACCTTGAGAAGTGGCAAAGAAGTTGATGTTCCAACCTTACAGCAATCAGAAATTGACCAAAAACGACAGGAAATGGATAATTCAGTCCAGAAATCTGTGCCACTGAAGAAAATTGCAGAGAATTCAGATGTTACCATTCCATTACCTTTTCCAAATAGGATCACACAATCCAAGAGAACAATGCAAGCGAGAAATGGAAAAAGAAGTCATGGAGACATTCAGGAAAGTGGAAATCAATATTCCCCTCCTAGATGCAATCAAGCAAATTCCAAAATATGCTAAATTTCTCAAGGAGTTGTGCACTCATAAGAGAAGGTTGAAAGGGAATGAGAAGATCAGCATGGGTAGAAATGTTTCGCAATGATTACGCCAAGCATGCCACAGAAATGCAAAGATCCTGGAACTTTCACAATTTCTTGCACAATTGGCAACTCTAGATTTGAGCATGCAATGCTAGATTTGGGTGCTTCGATCAATGTCATGCCCATGTCAGTTTATTAGTGTTTAAACATTGGTACTTTGCAACCCACTGGTATCGTGATTCAGTTGGCAAATAGAGCCACTGCTCATCCTGTAGGTGTGCTGGAAGATGTGTTAGTTCGGGTGAATGAGTTGATTTTTCCAGCAAATTTCTACATTCTGGACATGGAAGATGAGTCTCCAATAAACCATGCTCCATTGATTCTAGGTAGACCATTCCTCAAGACTGCCAAGACCAAGATAGACGTGCATGTTGGCACCCTTTCTATGGAGTTTGGTGACGATTTGGTACAATTTAACATTTTTGATGCCATGAGACACCCCCTAGAGGAGCATTCTGTTTTCCATGTTGATATGATTGAGATGCTGGTTGATGATGTCTATACTGATTTATATGCTGAATTCCCTGATATTGTTGACTATCTTGGTTCTGTTTCTTGTGATACATGTGCCGCTTGTGATGTTGAACCATGTGTTACATGTGCTGAGATTTATTCTGTTATGAGTAATGATACAGCTGCTGATGATGCAACAATTGAGAATGAGAGTCAGTACCATGTTGAAATTAATGTTTTGAGTTAGTTGTTTCAGATCACTTGTTACCTTCCATTGTGCAACCTCCATCCTTGGAGTTGAAGACTTTACGAGACCATCTTAAATATGCATATTTGGGAGATGGTGAGACACTTCCTAGGTGATCATTGCTAAAAACCTACAACCCGATCAAGAAGAAAAATTACCGCAGATTTTGAGGCGAGAATAGGCAAGCCATCGGATGGACTCTTGCGAGATATTCTGGTATTAGCCCTTCCACATGCATGCATAAGATTTTATTGGAAGAAGGATTAAACCGGTTAGACATGACCCCAAAGGAGACTAAATCCCCGATTCTAGATGTGGTAAAGAAGGAAGTTACAAAGGCTGCTTCAAGTGGCATTATTTATCCCATATCGACGATACCAATGGGTGAGCCCCGTGCAAGTGGTTCCCAAGAAATGCGGGGTCACGGTGGTTGTGAATCGAACAATGAGCTTGTGCCCACACGATTTCAAAACGGTTGGCGAGTTTGCATTGATTATAGGCGGCTTAACCGGGCTACCGAAAGGATCATTTCCCATTTGCCCTTCATTGATCGGATGTTGGAGCGGTTAGGCGGCAAGTCACATTATTGTTTCCTAGATGGATATTCGGGCTATTTTCAGATTCATATAGCCCCGAAGACCAAGAGAAGACTACTTTCACTTGTCCATTTGGCACATTTGCATACGGAGGATGCCCTTTGGTCTGTGCAATGCTCCGGGCACCTTTCAGAGGTGTATGGTAAGTATCTTTTCTGATTTTTTAGAAAATTGCATGGATGTATTTATGGATGATTTTACTATCTATGGATCTTCCTTTGATGCATGTTTAGATAGTCGGCTCAGTCTTGCATAGATGCATTAAGACTAACCTCGTTCTAAATTTTGAGAAATGTCATTTCATGGTAGAACAAGGTATAGTCTTAGGGCATGTGATATCTCGTGAGGGTATTGAGGTAGATCCTGCAAAAATAGATGTTATTTCATGCCTATCTTACCCCACATGCGTGCGGGAGATTCGTTCTTTCCTTGGTCATGCAGGTTTCTATCGGCGGTTCATAAAGGATTTCAAAGCAAAATTGCACTTCCGCTATCCAACTTCTTTGCAAAAAGATGTGGAGTTCCACTTTGACAAGAAGTGCCAAGATGCCTTTAATCAATTGAAGCAGGCATTGACCAGTACACCTATCATCCAACCACTAGGATTGGACACTTCCATTGAGTGATGTGTGATGCCTCTAATTATGCATTGGGAGCTGTTCTTGCACAAAGGGTTGGTAAAGTATCTCATGTCATTTCCTATGCTTCGAGAACTTTAGATCCTGCACAAATCAACTACACCACAACTGAAAAGGAACTTTTAGCAATTGTTTTTGCTTTAGATAAATTTCGATCATATTTGCTTTGTTCTAGAGTGGTTGTGTTTTTAGATCATGCAGCATTAAAGTTTCTCCTGAAGAAGTCCAATGCCAAGCCCCGGTTGATTAGGTGGATGTTGCTCCTCCAGGAGTTTGATATTGAGATCCGTGACAAGAGTGGAGCGGAGAATTTGGTGGCCGATCACTTGAGTCGAATTGAAAAGGAGGCAGATGTTTTTCCCATCCATGATGTTTTCCCTGATGAGCAGCTTTTCAAGCTGCAAGGCAACATCCCTTGGTTTGCTGATTTGATTAATTTCTTGGTTGCTAAAGCAATACCTGCACATTTCACAAAGGCTAAGATTGATAAATTGAAAAGTGAGTCAAAGTATTATGTGTGGGATGATCCTTACTTATGGAGATTTTGCAGTGACCAAGTAATTAGGAGATGTGTGCCTGATGATGAATTCCATTCCATTCTTAGCTTTTGTCATAAACTTGCATGTGGCGGCCACTTCGGTCCTCAACGGACTGCTAGGAAAGTTTTAGACTCTGGATTATATTGGCCCACTCTATTTCATGATGCATATATGTTTTGCAAATCTTGTGATCAATGCCAGAGAACAGGGAATACTTCTCGTAGGAATGAGATGCCCCAGAAACCCTTATTATTCTGTGAGATTTTTGATGTTTGAGGTATTGACTTTATAGGTCCTTTTCCTGTATCATTTGGTTTTGTTTACATTCTGCTTGCTATAGATTATGTATCTAAATGGGTGGAGGCTAAGGCCACTCGGACTGATGATTCTAAAGTTGTTGTGGATTTTATTAGATCACAGATTTTCTGTAGGTTTGGAGTCCCGAGAGCCATCATTAGTGATCAAGGTTCACATTTTTGCAATCGAAGCATGGAGGCTTTGATGAAGAAGTATGGAGTCCAACACAAGGTTTCTACACCCTACCACCCCCAAACCAATGGGCAAGCCGAGGTCTCCAACAGAGAAATTAAGCAAATACTCCAGAAGACAGTTCAACCTAATAGAAAAGACTGGAGCAAGAGGCTTGAGGATGCTTTATGGGCTTACCGGACTGCTTATAAGACACCAATCGGGATGTCTCCGTATCGAATTGTTTTGGGAAAAGCATGCCACCTGCCGATGGAAATTGAGCATCGAGCATTCTGGGCGGTGAAAAGTGCAACTTAGACCTAGATCAAGCAGGTATGGAGAGGAAGCTGCAGTTGCAGCAATTGGAGGAGATCCGCTTGGAGGCTTATGAAAGTTCCAAACTTTATAAGGAGAAGACCAAAGCCTTCCATAATAAGTTGATTCTGAGGAAAACATTTGAGATTGGTCAAAAAGTTCTCCTCTATAACTCCCGCTTCCGACTCATGCCTGGCAAATTAAGGTCTAGATGGGATGGACCATTTATTGTTACTAATGTTTTTCCTTTTGGTGCTGTTCAGATTAAAAGTGAGGTCACTGCCAAAGCTTTCATCGTAAATGGACACCGCCTCAAACAGTATCATGAACTTCCAGAGCATGCAGAAGTGGAGGTGATGAACCTTCTCCATCCGCATTATGAATAAAAAAAAGAAAAAAGAAAAAAGAAAAAAAAAACAGCTGTGTGCCCGACAATGAGGTAGGTAGTGTCACTCAGAAGCATGTGGAGGTCATTTTTTCTTCAGCGACAACAACTGCGAAAATCTTGCAGTATGGATTTTATTGGCCTACTTTATTAAAGGTCTGTTACACCTTTTGCAAAAGCTGCGGAAATTGGTCAAAAAAAAAGTTCGCTTTGAGATTATCATCTGCACCTACTCCTTAGAAAATTGAGATCTAGGTGGCGCGGTTCTTTTGTTGTCAGACACGTGTATCCTCTGGGGACGTAGATATTGAGGATCCTAGGAATGGTACTGCGCTTAAGTTAATGGACAAAGACTCAACCATTCTTGAAAAACCAAGTTCTTGAGTTCTTTGTGTTGCCGGTTAAGTGGCGGATACGGTACTCCGTGACTCTTGAGTTAGTTTATTCTTCAGTTTCCCAAAATAACTGAACCCTTCTTCTCCTTCAAAATGGATGTCATTCTTTCAAACCTGAGAAAACATTTTCCTTCTCTTCCTCAAAATGCTCTGAGAAAAATCTACAAAGTTCGATGTGAGAGATTGAAATTGTTAATGCACAAGGGTATGCCAGAAGATGTACGCTGGATAATTGAAGCAAAGGTCCGATTAGCAGGTGAGTCCTCAATTTCATTTGACTCATATATGCCCGGTCTTGGAAGAAGTTCATATTCTAAAAGGAGAAGAGCAAAAAGGTTACAAGTCTGTCACAAATGTGGACGATGGAACGTAACAAGTGATGTCGTACTTTGGGGATGGTTTCCGCAAATAGAGAAGACAAAATTTTCTTCATTAAGAATGAACTGAGTAAGGAGTCATTAGATAATATCTTATTGACTCTTGAGACGCATTCTTGTGGATTGGTGCATCGTGAAATTCTTAAATTGTGGAATCTCTTCAAGGATGAAGTAAAACGCTACAGTCTTGGGAATCTGACTCTAAAAGACTCTGTTTGCCAATTTATAAGAAAATTGGATGGGAAGCTTATCCTCGACTCATAGAAGACGTTTAAGCCGTTTCTTGGACGTTAAACGCAGGCGATGTGAGCCACATCCACAAACAATCAGTACATATCATCCTCTTTTTCTTCTTCATGTCATCTTTCCCAAAAAAAAAATAAAAAAAAAAAAAAAACAAAAAAAACAAAAAAAAACAAAAAACAAAAAATAAATAAATTATGTATACGTCTTAGGGTTGGCTTTGGTAACACAAACCGTGAATGGGGAAATGCATGCATCCAGATCCAGCCTTCTTAATTGAAAAACAAAGAAGGTAGATTGTATCCCACATGTGAGGCAGCCAGTCGTATTATGGCCACTTGTCCCTTTTGGGAGCCCTATGTTGCGCTGGTCTTGAATGGGTCGAATACTGATCAACAATGCTTTGGCACAAAGCCGAAAGAGCAGACTACCTCCATCCCAATCTTAAGTAAGTATACACTCACCTTTCATCAAGTTTTTCTAACAAAGTCAAAAAAAAAAGTGTTTCTTAATTTCAACCTTTTCTGACAACAGCCAACCTACCCTTATAGGTGCAATTATTTCCCTTTCCATTCTTTTTCTTATTTAAACACTCCATTTTCTCCATTTTCCTTCAACTCAGAAACACTCAAAGGGAGGAAGAGTATAGAATGGGGGCTTCTATTCGTAACCTCAAAAATGTCTGTGTTTTTTGTGGGTCGAGTTATGGGAAGGGATTGGAGTTTGTAAACGCAGCTAGCACTCTTGGTCGATCACTTGCTGCGAGGAATATTCATCTTGTATATGGGGGAGGTTGTCGTGGGTTAATGGGGGCTGTATCACTTTCTGCTTTTATAAGAGACAGTCAGGTTTTAGGTGTCATTCCTGAAACTTTAGCTCAACAGAACATCAATGGAAAGACAATTGGGGAGGAACTTAAAGTATCATCAATGCATGAACGCATGAAGATAATGCTTGAAAACTCTGATGCATTCATTGCCTTACCAGGTGGTTTTGGTACTTTGGAAGAAATTTTTCAAATTGTCTCTTGGGCCGAACTGAACATCCACCATAAACCCATTGGTTTGTTGAATGTTAATAATTTCTTTGATCTTTTGTTATTTTTTCTTGACAAAGCTGTGGAACAGAAATTTATCACTCCTTTGGCAAGACAACTTCTTATCTCTGCCTCCACTATTGATGAGCTCATTGATAAATTAGAAACTTTTGAGTATGTACCTGATAAGGTATTAGCTCAGATAGATTAGTCAACAGGAAGCAGCGAAGGAAGTAACAAGGCAAAAGAGCCCGATCTGAAACTTTCTCTTTAATGGGTTTGATTTAAAAAAAAATAAAAATTGTTGTTGTTTTGTTTGGAAAGTATGATATGATTGTCATGGACTTATTAAACTAATTAGTGATGGCAGAGTAAGGAGTAATTTTACTCTTGAGACGCATCTTAATTGGTGGCAGAGTAAGGAGTTTTTTAGGTAGTAATTAATTAGTATTGAATTGTGGAAGTACTAACGTTTTCTTGTTTGCTTTCTTTTCAGGGTCTGATGCGGCACTGACAGTGTGTTTCTTTTCTGCTTAGCGTTGATTCACTTCTTATCAGGTTGTGTTGCTCTTTTCTATCTCTTTCTTTCACATTGAGGACAATGTTATATTAAGTGTGAGGGAGAGATTTTAGCATGTTTCTGTTTCTTTTGGTTTGTTAAAAAAAATCAAAAAAAAAATAAAAAAAAGGTTCATTGCATGATTGAATAACTTTTCTCCCTTCTTGATCTGATATGCTTGGTGATGGATGATTGAACTGATGAATTGAGTTTGATGGATGCATACCTTGTGAGATTTTGAGCCTAATGGATGGATTCAACATTTATGCCATTCTCTTCTTTCTTGTGTGATTTTCACTCATGTTAATGACCACTCTAGAACTTGCTTTGATTCTTTTTGAGGCTACATTTCACTTGCATGCATAAACATGATTGAGGCCCTCTTTCTTAATTAGCTAGTTTAACCAAATAGCCAACCTTCCTTTCAATATGATATCAAGCACTCTTTTGACTTCTTGAAAATTCTCTGATTCCTGCCAACCTTGTATATTTTCCTTTGCTTAACCCCTTTGAGCTTATTTGACCATTCCTTGTTTCTAGCTCATTATGTGCCTTAAATGAAAAATCGTGTTCTTACTTTACCTTAGGGAATAAAAGAACATTAGCCTGGTTAATGGATGAGTTTTTGAACAAGTGTGGGGGTGTGTGTACAAAATGGTTGTTGAAAAAAGAAAGAGTGCTTAAAAAAAAAAAAAGGAAAAATGTATGTATATAGTTATGTTTATATATATATATATATAAAAAAAAAGAGAAAAGGATTGGGAAATGAATATGTAAAGGGATATACATTAGAGTTGAGATGAATTTTTATGCTTGTTATTTGAACTCAGCTCTCATTTGCTTTTATTCTCTTTGGTATTTATCTTCTCATATCCATTTTATCCTCTTCTGTTACCTTGACCTCACTACAACCTTGAATAAAGTCCTCATGATTTGTGTGTGCATGTGTTTTGAGTAGTGGAGAAGTAGAAGATAAGCAAGCTTATGGTAGTGCAATTTTCATGGGTTGAATTGAGTGAAATACCTACCTTTTAAACACTTGAGAGATTGAGAGGGAATCTTGTGAAGATCCATCATTCTTAATTCATTCTTTTCAACGGAAGTTTCCTTGCTTGTTAGTTTGAGATGTGAAGAAATGTTACCTCATTTATGCTTTGATCCCTTGAATTTCTTGTTGCTCTTCTTGCTTCATTGAGTCCTTTAGAGTTTTTAGCTTTTAAGTTTGTGTCGTTTGTCTTTGTCTTCTAACTTTAGTTTTATATGTTTTTCCCAGGAGTGCAAAAAGCTAAGTGTGGGGGAATTTGATAATCACATATTTTATTCATTAAGAAACCCTTATGTTTAGTTATTTACACTCTTCATGTACTTAATTGACTGAATTTGATTATGTTTTGTAAGTTTGAACTCGAATCGGACTTAATTGATTTTTTCAGCATTATTCGGGTCTTACACTGTTTCTGTATTTTAGCCATATCTTGAGTTCTAAATGTCTGATAATTATGAATTTTACCTTGTAGGAAAGATAAGAGAGAGCTCTACAACTTTGATGAAGAGCTCAAAGTCAATTTCAGACATCTAGTGGAGCTAATTGGGCATGGAAATCAGAATACGGGATTTGTGACTGGAACCCGAACAGTGTGTAGTAACCAGAACATAATTCGAGTTTGGGCATATAAAATGGGCTGAAAATTTGTAATCTGAAAGTTAAGACCCATATGTACAACTTTCATGTAAGCACAAAACTTGATTCGGGCTCCTTGATGGAGATATTGGGTCTGAAAGTCAAAACAGAGGTGCTGAAACTGGTCCTGAACAGTCTGTAGTAATTGAGTCATATCTTGGGTTGTAGGACGAATTTTTGGGTGTTTCTAGAGCCATTGGAAAGCTTAGACAATTTCCTAGAACTTTCATGAAGACCACTTGGTTCAAAAATGACGAAATCAATGAGTTCAGCAATAAAGAATTTCGGAGACAAGGTAGCTCACCTACTCACCCACCTACTTACCCACCTACTCATCCACCTACTCATCCACCTACTCACCCACCTACTAATCCCATCTACCCATCTACTACTACTCTGAATCCTCTATAAAAGGAAGCATGTGGAGAGCTCTAAGGAAAAAGACACACTTGGTGTTAGAGATAGCTTTTCATAGTTCTTGTATATTTTTCCTTCATTGTAATGGAGAGCTAAGTCACTTCTAGTCAATTCGGGACTCTTGAAGAGATTATGGCTTGGATTCTTGAGACCTTGGTTATGTAATGTATTTGATTTATATTTGAATTCCTCTTCTCTTCTTCTTCTGTTCTCTTAATCTTGAATGCATGAATGGTGATTCTGTTTATGTTTGATCTGATTTGATCTTGGTTTAAGATTAAGTATTGTGATGAAATTTAGAACTGATTGATCTGAATTAATCACATAACTGAAGATTGAGATTTGTGATGAAACTTAGAACTGATTGATCTAAACTAATCACGTAATTGAAGAGGTTAGGTTACTTGATTTGTGCCTAGGTTAATTGAATTCGGTGCTTAAATTGACATATATTTACATGAATGGTGCGATTGCGATTTGTGTTTATCACTTGTCAATTGAATTCGGATGATTGTCTAGTATGAATTCTGGATCGATGCGAGAGATCTCGGTTAGATCCAAGTTAACCATTCAAATGTATTTCAGGTGTTTGTTGAAAGGTCTATGATTGGATCCACCCAATCTCGGATAGATTTCTGAATTGACTGTTCTTTTAATTGTTATTTTTCTTCAGATCTTGTCATTGTAATCCTTGAACAATCAAAACCCCCCATTTCTAACTTAACTTAATTTGATAAAATTGCATTTACGATCCTTGAGGAGACGATCCGGTGTTGTTCACTATACTGCAAACTTAGTTAATAACTTCGGTTATAATTTTGACTGAGTTCGGCGCTCGTCACTCATATGGTCACAGACCAACAACACATAATATTGCCCTGTATTTTAAAATAGTTGCAGCACTACATATGTTTAAGTTGACTTGGTTGCTGAAATTAATTATATTAGATGTGTTGCTATATTGGATGCAATTATTTAATGTTTGTTATTTCTAAATGGTTGTTAGTATTCAAATGAATTTATGGGATTTATGGTTGCCATGTTGTGACTAATGCATAGAAGTATTGTTTCACAATCTAAGTTAAAAGATAGTGATACAAGGATATATTACCATAGTTTATGACATAGCTTATGACATAGCCTTACCTTATAAAAGTATGTGGTTGCTTGAATAATAGATTGAATGTAAGCATTATGATGCCTTATAGAGGAATTGAAAGAATACTTAAAAATACTTTTGCATGTTTTGTTTTCAAACTTGATATTTATTATTTCCAGGTATTTGGTTTGGGGCCAAATGTAACACCCCAAATTTCTTAACTATTTGACAGTAATTTTGACAATTAACAGAATTCTACTGTGTAGTAATTTCTGTGTACTGTAAAATTATTTTGAGTATTCCGTGAGTACATTTGATCGTTTTGTGTGATTTACTATGTGTCAAGAAAATAATAATTTTCGGGCCGGGGAAAATGTTACGTAATTTAATTATTACTAGTAAGTCTTAATTATTTTATGTAATCTGATTTGAAATTCATGAATTTTCTAATTTTTATGATTTTGTGGATGATTATGAAATTTTTATATTTCTCTGATTGTTTTTGGGCTGTCTGTGGGCCCAGGTGGCCTTATGTGGGCCCAGGTGGGTCCCGAAAAGTGAAAATTTTTCTATGGATAGAAAAAAATTGTATTGTTGAGATGGAGACAGGGGATCGTACTAAACCTGAATTTGGAAACAGTTTTTAAAATTTTCTTTTACTATGTTTTGTACTGTATTTAATTATCAGGTGATAAAAATACAGTAAAAATATTCTTTCGTAGAGTTATAGCAGATAAAAATAAATATTGTACTGCTTAGTCAACAATAGTGATTATGATGACTTTTTGACAGACCAATAGGAAGCAAGCTTAATGTTGAAGCCTTTAATATCAACCATCGATTTAATCAACGGTGTAGAATTGGTCATATAAAATGGCTAAGACCATTTATAACTATTGGATTTAGATTTAAATCAAGGGTGGAGATTTGATCTTACAAAGTGGCTAGGACCATTTGTGACCGTTGCGTTTGGATTTAATCAACAGTGGAGATAGATCATTTATGACCATTGGATGTGGATTTAATCAATGGTAGAGATTTGGTCTTCTAAAATGGCTATGACTAATTATGACCCTTGGATTTAAAGTATGAAGGAGTAATCTTGACCCTTCATTTTTAGAGATGCATCTAATGGCTAGGATTTCAAGGAGGAAAGATCTAATGGCCTAGATTAAGTCTTCTAACCTAAAGCTAAACCTAGAATCTACATTAATCCTAACCATTGATCTAATCAATGGTTAAGGTTGCTCTAAAAGGTGGCTAGCAATAATGGTCACTCAAGGAGAGTGCATGTAGAGGGGGGATGGTTTTTGTGCTTGTTTAGGAGGTAAAGCAAAGTTGAAGACCATTATTAGTTGTCTTGGTCATTTATTGATCATTCTTGATCATTTCCTTCAAGCAAGCTCTTCAAAATTTTCTCTCCTTCCTTCTCCAAGCTAGTTTCGGCCAAGCACCATAGAACCACCTTCCATCACTCTTTAATTTCATACAACCTTATTTTTTGAATCTTTACCTTTTTCTAAATAACTTTCATGTTGGAGACTTTTTCTAAATCTTTCATCTTCAAGGAGTTTTTCCAAGAGCAAAGTTATAGGGTATTTGAGGTGAAGTGTAAGGAAACTTCATTTCTTCTCTCTTTTTCATGTTCTAAGCCATGTTTGATCCATGGTTCCTCTTGTTCAAACTTGATATGCTAATAAATATATGTTTTGTTGTGTGTTTAAGAAACCTTTGGTGGTGAAGAACTTGGAAAAGGAACCAAACCAAAGAGCTTTTGAGATTCTTCAAGAGGTAAGAGGGAGATCCATCTCACCAACCAAGTATGGTGGTGAGAGATGGTTTTGTATTTGATGGATGGTGAATCCATGTGAGGATTCATATCCAAGGTCATGTAATTATTTGTGGGTGTTTATGTGTTTGATATATTTGTTTATGCTTTGTATGATTTGCATGATTTATTGCTTTTGATTATGGCATGCTTGTGGTATTTATGATGAAATATGTATATGTATGCCATGATTTGATGATGAAAAGGAAAACAATTTTGGTTCCAAAGAACCATAGAGGCACACGGCCTCAAGGGTGATTTTTGAGTAAAAAGATTCTAAGTATTTTACAAATCATGAATTTTAAATGAAAAGAGCAATGAGTTGTTGATTTTAAGGATTTGCAAAGAAAGTGAACATGAAAATGAACAAATGAATGGATTTGAAGGACAATGAGTCTCATGATTTTTGTGAAGAATTTTTAATGGTTTTGTTTGTGTAAAACCATATTGACTTAGAAAGAAAAATATTTGATGGTTTCAATGGCCATGTACCACGGTTTTGAAGGCTTGTAATGCCTTGATTTTATGAAAACAAAGTGATTTTTAAAGTGGAAATATAGTTTCATTTAGTACAAGGATATTTGGAAAGGGAATCAGAGTGTTTTATCACTTGAGAAATGAAATTTTCGTATGTAAATGGAAAATAGAGGTTGAAAGTGTTTGAACCTCAATTTATTTTGAAGAGAATTGATTTGAGAAAAATGGAGAATATAATAAAGATTTTATATTTTCTGATCTATAACTCAACCTTTGGGTTTTGAAGTGTGATGAGGAATTTTAAAGATTTGAAAACGTTGATTTACATCAATGGAAATGGTGAAATTGTGGAATTTATTGTGAAAAGGATTTTCTTGAGTAAGAAAATGAGGAAAATAATATGAGAAGTCATATTATTTTGAGAAAAGGATTTCTTAAAGGAGAAATGTGAAAAATGATGTTAGAAATGATATTGATTTATTTGAAAGTCCAAAATAATGTTTGGAATATTGAGGAATATTTTACGTGATTGTAAAATGGTGAAAAATGATTTACGTAACTTAAAAACGTGATTTTTAAGCTAAGCGATTTGAAAAACGTTAAAATATTTCTACGCAATTTGGAAAGCGTTTAAATATTTCGAAAATGATAAAAAATGGTTTACGCGACTTAAAAGAATGATTTTCAAGTTACGCGATTGTGAAAAATGGTGGAAAATCGCTACGCGATTTGAGTAACGTGTAAATATTTTTATGTGATTGAGAAAACGTTGAAAAAACAATACGTAATTTGAAAATGTAACAGAAATGTTGCGCGATTGTAAAAACATGACAAAAGTGTTTTGTGACTATGAAAATGTGATAACATGATTTTACTATTGAATATACAGTATGATTACTGTTGAACCAGTGTATGGACATTGTATGAGAAAATGATGAATTTTGCTTGTGATTGGCATTTGATGCATTTTACATGCATTGGAAAGATATGCCTGTGATTGGCATTTGGTGCATTATACATGCATTGGAAAAATATGCATTATTGCATATGATGAAATTGAAAAATATGCATTGTGGCATATGATGAAATTGAACAAAATTGCATTGAGATATTCGTGCATTGAACAAAAATTAATAGCTGATGCTATTGTAACCCTTGTGGTTGAAGAGAGAATGTGAATTGATAGAGAGGTCTATGATGGATCATGGGGGCGTTAAGGCGCGGCGGTCGACCAGTGGATATTTGTCTGTAGAGGTGGCAAAACGGGTTCAACCCGTTGGGTTAGCCCGCCAACCCGCTATTTTTTTGCGGGTTGGGTTCAAGATTTCAACCCATTTTTTATTTCCAACCCGCATAACCCACCCCGCATAACCCGTAGGTTAAGCAGGGCGGGTGCGGGTTGGCCTATCGGGTTAAGTTTTTTTAAAAAAATGTTACAAATTAGTCTTATTATTTGTGTTTCAGATATTTTTATGGGTATGATACTAAATTTATTTTATTTTTTTAATCTCTATAAATTATAATTTTTCTATTTTTAAATTTTTATGATTTTATTATTATTTTTTATACATTTTGTTTTGTTTTTTAGGATCAACTCACTTACTTTTTTTCATTTTTTTCTTTATGCGGGTCAACTCGCCAACCCGCCAACCCACACTAAAGCGGGGTGGGTTGGCTCTTCCAACCCATTTTACAAAGCGGGCTAACCTGCCCCGCCCCCCATTTTTGCTGGTTGAATGCGGGGCGGGGCAGGCAGGGCGGGTTAGCCCATTTTGCCACCTCTATTTGTCTGTGGGCTAAGGCTGGACCATATGCCACTTGGTGATGCAGTCCGTTGCAATGCATTGACAATACCCGACAAGAACACGATTCTTTTCGAAAGCTAGACATTGTCTGTGAGCTAAGGTTGGGCATTGTCTGTGGGCTAAACTGGAAGATTGTCTTTGGGCTAAGGCTGACAATTAACAGAGATTCTTCTCGAAATTGTGAAAACTTCCATGGAGTAGGACATTGAGTCTATGTGCACATGCATAGCATATGCCTCATTATTGAGTATAGGTTATGAAAATTGAACTGTTGAATACCTGGATAATGTTGAGAGTATTATCATAAATATTGAATATTTATATCTATGTGATATAATAATTGAGGGATATTGGATGATGATGATGATAATAATGTTGATGGCATGATTGTAATTATTGTATCTGTGTGATGACAATAATGTTGATGGCATGATTGTAATTATGGTATGATATATTTGTATGATATGTTATTTGTGTTATCTCTATGCTACCATGTTGGTATTGGCGTACGTGATCTCACCTTTGTTATATTATTTTGCTGTGTCTGTATTATTAAAAATTATATAATAGATGGAACAAGATTCTTAGACGTGACTGGAGACAAATATTCTGAGATTGATGATAACATGGAGGGGTGACCATCCCGGATTCGTTGGTGTGCAGTTTTGATGAGGAACAAATATATGATGCATCAAGATAAATACAAGACGGAATAAGTATGTTGAGTTTTTACCGTTAGTGTTTTATCGTCTGTTGAGTAGGACCCGTCATGGGGTTTACTACTGTTTAAAATTGAGTCTATAAGTTTTATATTTATTGAATAATTGTTAAATATTAATTGTTGTCAATATTGTATATTAATAAGTTTAAATCTATTTTTCAGTATTATCTATAAATTCTGGTAAATTTATGTTTCAGCAAGAAGAAATTTTAAAACCCACTTTTTATAACTCAAACCTTTTATGAACTGATTTTCAGATTATAAGTTGGTAGTTGGAAATGTGATGCCCTACGGGGGATGTTACACCAAAGGTGCTCCTAATGCCAGGGTTATGATATTAAAGGAAGTCAAGGAATAATGGTTTTCCTAGAAATATACAAGTATCATGAGTTTTCTAAAATAAAATGTTTTATTAACATTGCACAAGCATACATTAGGACATTTCATAGGCATCCTCATTTATTATCATGCATTACATAAAATGACAATTGTATGGACAATTGTCTGATTTTATACTGATGAAAGATTAATGGATAGTTTGAATGTATGCAATGAAAAGATTGCTTACGCTTGTTTGATATCTTATTAATAGTAAGTAAATATGTTGATTTGAGTTGAAGAGTTATGTATTTTTTAAAAAGTTTTATTTAATTAAAATGAAATGTCTACTTCGAGATAGGAAAAGACTAAGTTTTGGTTTGTACCATTTTTCCATTTATTTTTTACCTGAAGTTGTTGGATTTGTTATGATGTCATGTTTTGTAAAATTACTATTAAGCATTTCAAGTTCTCACCCCAATTTCTTATTTCCATGGTAAATCTAGCCAATGATCAAACATGAGCAAAGGAAGACATTGACGACTTGGCATCAATGTTTTGTATCTGTATATATATAACTAATGTATTGAGGTTATTAGTTTTATATTATGCCTAGTGGTTTGTTGTAATATTTTGTGTATCTCAGACATAGGTTGTAATCTTGTAGTAATGGCTAAGTTTCCAGTTGTGTAAAATTATCTTGTCTCTTTACTTTTGCTTAAAAGCTCTATATATATTAAAATGTTATTAGGTTTTATACAAGTTTTATATTCATGTTTATGTTTAGAAGTGGCTAACTTATTACTACTTCTTGAGTATATTGATAATATGCACAATAGTAGTTTTAGGGTATTATATTTTGGAATCAGAGTAGTTCATCCTGTCGAGCTGGCGAATGGACTGACTACTTCTTTTATCTCTTATGTGAGATATTTAAATTGTATTGCATGAAATGCTTTAGGATTAGTTGTTAATAGTTACTAACACATTGTTACATAATATTGAGAATGATCAACTCAATATGTATTGTTTCGTGTGAACAAGAAATTATGGCACCACCTAAGCGAACAACACGGGCTAGTGGAAGTAATAATGATACGTCTGAGATGATCAGAATATGGTGGAGGCAATGAGGGAGCAGATTGAGGCTACCACAAGAATGATGTAAAGGATGGGACAGAATCAAAATCCACCAGTTAAAGATGTAGCAGTAGTGAGAAATCAGTAATTCCATGATTTATCAAAATCTAGAAAGTTGAACCCTCCATCATTCCGAGGAGATCTTGATCCAGCTAAGGCCGAAGAGTGGCTTAGTGAGATGGAAAAGATATTTGAGGTGATCAGTTACGTAGATCAACAAAAGGTGTCCTTCGGTTTCTTTATGTTAAAAGGGGAAACGGAGAATTGGTGGAGGAGTTCAAGGAGGTTATTAGAAGCTACAGGTACTCAGGTGATGTGGGAAGTATTTAGGGTGGCATTCTTAGATAAATATTTTTTGAGGAATGTGTAGGATGATAAAGAGGTGGAAATAGGGTAATATGTCCATTGCACAGTATGAAGTGAAGTTTGAGGAACTTTCTAAGTTCTCATCTTACTTTCGGTTGAATCTAGATGAAAACTGGAGGTGCCTTAAGTTTGAATCTGGATTAAGGGATGAAATAAAGATGTTTGTTAGGCCCTTGGACATTAGGGAATTTCCCACCTTGGTTAAAAAGTGTAAGATTGTGGAGTCTGGACAATTTAAAGTGCAGACAGAACAAAATCCTATAGTTTTACAAAAGAGAAAGTGGGGAAATGATAGATTTCAGGGACGTGCATCTTAATCTAAGTACCAATAGGAAAAAGGTAAGCGAGTGCAAATGAAGCAATGGGACCTGGAGATCTCAAATACCCTAAATGTGGAAAATGCCATAGAGGCAGATCATGTATATATGGAATGAATAAATGTTATTTTTGCAGACAAGGACACTTTGCTAGGAGTTGTCCATGAAAATAGAAGACCACACCAGACCAAAGACCTCAAGCCATAGGAAAAGTTTGCACTCTGAGTGGTAAGGAGGCGGCTAAATCTCCAGATCTTATCCAAGTACGTGTATAGTTAAGGATAATCTTTTAATTGTATTGTATGATTCAAGAGCTTCTCATTCTTTTATTTCATATGAATGTGTGAAGAGGTTGGAAATACTCGTGTCTAAACTTCCTAATACTTTGTCAATATCTACCCTAACAGGAAAATTTGTGACTACTTCTTCCATATGTTTGGAATATTGTGTTAAAATGGAAAATAGATCTTCTTTGTGGATCTTATTTGTTTACCCTTTGTTGGTATTAATATCATTTTGGGAATGGTTTGGTTGTCTCCCAACCATGTTGTTCTAAACTGTTCTGACAAGACTTTAATGTTCATGCCTGATAAATCTCCTATACTTATTTCTTCTGACTCTATTTTTTTAAATTCCAAACAAGTCAACCATTGCTTAGTAGAAGGGGCTCAGGGATACGTTCTCTTGTTTTTTGTGAATGTTGAGGTCGAACAAAGTTTAGAAGAAATACCTGTGGTAAGAGAATATCCAAAAGTTTTCCCTAAGGAAGTTTCTGAGTTGCCACTCGAAAGAGAGATAGAATTTAATATAGATTTAATGTCAGGGACTGGGCCTATATCTATAGCACCGTATAGGATGTCTCCCTTAGAATTGGCAAAACTGAAAAAGTAAATAGAAGAGTTGTTAGATAAGCAGTTTATTCAACCCAGTGATTCACCATGGGGAGCACTAGTACTTCTGGTGAAGAAAAAGAATGGGAGTATGCAGTTATGTGTAGATTATAGACATTTGAATAAGGTTACAATTAAGAATAAGTACCCATTGCCTAGAATAGATATTTTGATGGATCAATAAAGGGGAGCAATAGTATTTTCAAAGATTGAATTGAAGATACTATCAAATCAGAGTTAGGGAATTAGATATCCCTTAAACTGCCTTTAGAATTCGTTATGGATATTATGAATATCTTGTAATGTCTTTTGGTCTAACCAACGCACCAGCAGTATTTATGGATTGAATTAATTGGATTTTTAGACCTTACTTGGAAAAGTTTATAGTTGTCTTTATAGATGATATTCTCATTTATTCAAAGACAACTGAGGATCATGAAGAACATCACAGGATCATTCTAGAAATCGTAAAAGAAAAGAAATTGTTTGCTAAATTGTCAAAATGTAAGTTTTGGTTAGAAAAGGTTCAGTTCTTAGGGCATGTGATATCTAAAGAAGGAATATCTGCTAACCCTAGTAAAGTTGAAGCAGTGTTGCAATGGAAGAGACCCACTTCAGTAACAGAAATTATGAGTTTCTTGGGGTTGGCCAGATATTATAGAAGGTTCATAAAGGGATTTTCCTAACTAGCTTTACCTTTAACTAGGTTAACTAGGAAAGGTAGTCCTTTTGTGTGGACACGAGCTTGTGAGAATAGTTTTCAATAATTAAAGTTGAAGCTAACTATGACACCTATCCTTGTGATTCCATATCCTCAGGAAGGTTTTGAAGTATACTGTGATACTTCAAGAATGGGGTTAGGTAGTGTCCTTAGGCAGAATAGAAAGGTAGTTGCAAATGCATATAGACAGTTAAGACCACATGAAGAGAATTACCCCACTCATGATTTGGAATTAGCAGCGGTGGTGTTTGACTTAAAAACTTGGAGGTATTACCTTTATGGTGTTCAATTTGAAGTTTTTGGTGACCATAAAAGTTTGAAGTATTTGTTTGATCAAAAGGAGTTAAACATAAGACAAAGGAGATAGATGGAAATCCTTAAGGATTATGACTTTGAGTTGAAATGTCATCCAGGTAAAGCCAATGTAGTGGCTGATGCACTCAATAAGAAATCCCTACACATGTCCTAGATGATGATTCAAGAAGCAGATCTTTTAGAAAAATTTAGGGATTTAAGTCTAACAGTAACTATGTCTCCACATAGTCTCTATATGAGCAGGGTGGATATCATTAGTGACTTAAGGACTCAAATTAAAGATACTCAAGAAGGAGATGATTACTTGAGAAAAGTTAGGGAGCAAATCTTGTCTGGTGAACCTAAAGGGTTTAGTATAGCAAATGATGGAATCATTATGTTTGGGGATAGGATTTACATTCCTAAAGAGAATGATCTTAGATAGAAGATTTGGGAGGAAGCACATAAGAGTAAATATACCATTCATCTTGGAGAAACTAAGATGTATCAAGATCTCAAAAGAATGTTTTGGTGGTCAAGAATGAAAGCAGACATAGCAGATTATGTGTCCAGGTGTTTATTTTGTCAGAAAGTCAAAATAGAACATCAGAAACCTTCAAGGCCATCGCAATCCCTAACAATTCCAGAATGGATGTGGGAATGCATCATAATGGATTTTGTTATGGGATTACCAAGAACTCAATAGGGTTTTGATGCTATATGGGTGATTGTGGATAGGTTAACCAAATATGCCCACTTTTTACCCATTAGAGCTAACTTTTCTTTAAAAAGACTAGCCCAATTGTATTTATAGGAAATAGTAAGGTTGCATGGAATTCCCATTAGTATAGTATCAGACAGAGATCCTAGGTTTACTTCTAGATTTTGGGGAGCTCTGCAACAAGGTTTTAGGACTAAGTTACATTTCAGTACAGTCTACCATCCGCAGATTGATGGATAGTCTGAGAGAACCATCCAAACCATGGAAGATATGTTGAGAGCAAGTGTGTTAGAACAAAAGGATAGTTAGGATAGGTTCTTACCATTAGTAAAATTTACCTATTGTAACGCCCATTTTTCTAGGAAAAGAAGGAATGTCGCACCATAATAAAGCGAAATAAAATGCGGAACATATAAATAAAATTGTCAATTAAGACCTGGTTCATTTTTATATTATAATAAATCAACTCCTTCAAATAGTGAACGTATATTAATTGGGTAGCGTATGTACATATAAAAACTTTCCTTTTTGTTAAGAACAATAATAAATATAATTACAACAGAAATCGACATGAAAGAAAATCATCCATTCACATATTATATATATATATTTGCATCAAGCCTGTTCAATTACATCATTATGTATACAAAAAAAAACAAAAGCTTTACCTACCCCAAGCTGTTTACAAAATATACAGTCCATCAACATAGCAAAACATCATGCTTTCCAAAAAGATATACAGATAGCCATCAGCAGCCACCGATAGTAGCAACCTGCTAAGACTGACGAGAAGGAACCGTAGTAGGATCCTTCTCAGGGTCTTCCTCGTTAGATAAGATCATCATCGGAGTGATCGAATTTCGAGCAGGGGCTCGAGCAGTGGAAAGAAATGAATCCTCTTGTGGGGTGTAATAAAGATCATCCTACAGATCGCGGACAGGTAGGTAAAACTCTAAATGGATAAAAGCAGTAAAATAAAAAACAGGCGGGTCATAGCAACCCCAAGCTAGTGACATCGTCAACTCCCCGTGGAAAATGCTACGGTCCATGCGCAAGTTTATATGCCAATAGTCGGGACCTTCGTGAAAGGTCATCCTTGTATATCCTAAAAATCGGCGTGGACATGACGACATCTTCAAGCAAGTTCTAATCGCAGTCAGGCCAGAAACCAGGAAACTCAGGCACTTCCCCTTCTTCGTGAATGTCTTCTCAGAAGCATATAAATAAACAGAAATATAAAGGTACAGGAAAGAGGTGAGACACCCAGCATTCATTACCAATATGGCAGTAAGAAAACAAAACGGTGCTAGACGCCCACATAACATCGCAACACATATATTTATCAATAATAATTATAAAATAAGCAGTAAGAGAAGAACCACAAGAAGTGATAGTAAAGTTAAGCAATAAAAGATAAACAACACTAATATCTCAACCAGTCAACAGTTCAACAATCAGATAATAATTACAGTAGTAAAAGGAATAATTTAACAATTGTAAGTACTCATGCCAGATGAAATATGAGACTAATAATGCATAATGCATATGGTACCAAAATCCTACTCCATGGAGCTAGACATAAACACTCAGAGAGAATGATCGAGGAGCACATGCCAGTATCTCGTTAGCCTTAAAAATAAAGTGCTTATCATAAAAATAATATTTTGCACAACATGGCTTATACATGGCACTCTTAACAAGATCGCGATATAAGACAGCGTCTCGGTTCGGATCGTCAAAGTGTTTGCATTGGTCTATCCCACAGCCCCAGTGGAGCTACCACTGTCTATTGTGAGACACTGCACCCCGATGCCCCCAAGGCCAAAACATGACCTATGCTTAGTCTACTTGCACCCGCACTAAGGTGTAATTCAATCTCCTAGGCATGCACCGCCTTTACAACAAGGTCCAACGGATGTTCACAAATGTATGATGACTCAATGTACATGATGTATAATCATCAATAACATATTTCTCATAAACATCGCATATGATGCATATTCATCAACAATATTCTCCACATGAAACATACCGCAATGGCATATAAATCAATTCTCAATAACATCACACATTCATAAAATTCAACTCAAATCATAATTTTATTTTATGAATCCAACATCCCCAATTATCTAAGTCTTGATTAATTACACAAGTTTTAGGTCAATGAAACCCTTGAAACCGTGGCCTCCCAAGAATAAATTATCAATCAATTTCTTCCATCACATTATTAATATCCATAACAATAAAATGTTCAAATCACAAGATTGTACAAAGATCACAATTTAGGCCAATAAATCCCCTTTCGAGGTCGTGAGCCTCTTGAAGTGAGAATTCCAAAATTTTTTTTTCCTTTACCACTTTGTTAACACTTAATTTCCCAAGTTCCATTACATACAAAAAATAAAACTTAATGTTGGTGTATGCCCTAGTGGCCAATACATTTTGTTTGTATTTACATACATTATATTATGCTATTTTTGATATATGAAGCATTTCATTTATTGTGTTCTTTTTGGTAAACATAATAAAGTCCTTAGAATAGTAAGTTTGATACCATAGGACATCAAGTGGATGACTTGATCGTGAGATCCTATTAGATAAAACACTATTCTTAAATGTCCCTAGTCAAGTATTATTGTTACGTGAGTGTATTGGACAGTAATGATGTATTGATGTATTGTATTGGACATGGATATGAGATATCAAGTCTACACATGGATACATATTAGAGTAATGATGTATTGGACAGACTCACCATGAGAACGCTACGTGGATCGTTACGTGAGTGTCATAAGCGATTCTCATAGTGATAAGGGTGTATGTAGTCCTTTGACCTGAAATCACTATGATTCCTACATGAGGAGTTGTGTGTTTTAATGCCATCAAACGTCATCTGTAACAAGATGATTATAAAGTTGGTTATTAGACATACCGTGATACATGTGGAGGGATGTGAGTGACCTAGATGGGATTTGTCCCTCCTACATAACAGGAGTGATATCTTCGGGGCCCCTGATTGAGTGAGACTACGAAATGCATGGCCATGCTCAAATGAGTCAGTATGAGATATTGATCTCATTTGTTATTACTATGTCTACTCGGGAATCAGGAAACTGAAGATTGAACTAAACAAGGGTGACACGTTCCATGCCTTGTGTTCAATCTGGATATCTGGACAAAGGGACTAAACTACACAGAAACATTGGTCACGGATAGGTTATGTCAAATCACTGACATTCTCATTACTTGGGTAGCAGTGATGTGTTGCTAGATACCGCTCACTGTTTGTAATATTAAAATGAGATTTTAATGTTACTACTAGCGTCATGAGAACCTGCAGGGTCGCACACTTTGACCAGACTAAATTGGAGCAATAAGGATCCAAGTTGGACTCGAATTCAATTGTGGACCTAACTCAAGATAGAAGGGTTTAGGGTTGCACAGTTTACCTTGCTACTGCTCACACTCACTCAAGGAAGCCACTATTATAAATAGTACTGCTAAGGGGGCTGCTACATATGTTACATCACAACCCTAGCCACACTGTAACATCCTGAAAAGTGTTTCTTTAATTACAAATGATCATTTTATAATATTCTAGATTTTTGGAAATTTTTCTAGATTTTTTCGAAAACGTCGAATATTTTAATATATTCGTCGTTTTGCATGCGAGCTGTGCAGACCCAAGAAGATGCAATGTCTTCCCTGTGGCTGGTAAACTCTAAATTGTGGACTTGTCGATAGGGGATCTTACTAAACCCGAGCCCGCGCACAATTTACGAAGTTTATGTTTTTCGAGAATTTTACCCGATAAGTGAAATCATGGTACTGTAAAATCATCCGATGAATAATGAAATATTATTTTCATCAGCAGTAACTCTTCTACACTGGAGGAAAAACAATACTGACAGTGTAAATATTTATCTATGTTAGTGTGCCCAATTAGGATACAACCTTACTTTCACTTTATCGTGGAACGTGCGAAGCTTCTCATGTAAGCTTGGAGGAAGCTTCTTGGAAATTTCCTCTTCTATTTTCCCCATGCAAATGCAGCTCATTCCCTCTTTTCTCTCCTTCATGCATGGCTGGACCATCATTTTGGGGGGGGGGAAGATTACTCTTCATTTGATTAATTACATTACATCAATTTTCATTTTTCCTAAAGCACTTCTCTTTCTTCTTCTTCTTCTTCTTCTTCATATTATTTTCTCCTCATTCTCTCTAGAAACCCCACGGCACCAGCAGCCCCTCTCCCACTCATCCATCACAAAAATCCAAACCAACCACATTTTCTTAATCCTCTCCCTCTCTTAAACATCTTTCTTGCTTAGAGCATCTTGAAATTCCACCATCTTCATCACTTTCTTCAAGCTTCAAAGTTAGGGTTTTTGGGTAAGCTTTAAGACTCTTCTTCTCTTCTCTTCATTTTCGGTTTCAAGGGTGTTCTTGTGATCACCTACACTCCATTTTTCAAGCTATTGTGATATTCTAATGAAGTTGAAATTTCTAGGGCTTTGGGTGGCACAAATCCGAAATTTGCAAGGAGATTCTTGGAGGTTTCTCTTGATTTCTTCACTTGGGTAAGAGGAAGATGATCCTCCTCAACCAATCTTGGTTAAGGGAATGTCTTGTGTGTTGTTGTAGATAAGGGAATCCATGTTGGATTACTCTTTTTGTCATATTGTGTTATTTCCATGATTTTGTAGTTGTTTGATTTGTATGATTATATGGATTTGTATTGTGTGTTTTGATGACATAAACCATGTTTTGGATTGTTGGTAAATGACTGTAAAACTTTGAGATTGAATGGGCCACGGTTCTATAGAAATGAATTCTGCAGAACTCTTGTAAATGCACTAGCGCTCAGGCGCTGTGCATAGAATGTCTAGGCGCTCTATGCCCAGAAAATTTTCCTTGTAATGCAACTTGGTTAGCGCTCAGGCGCTTCGTGTTTAGCGCTCAGGCGCTCAACCAGCGCTCAGGCGCTACAGAGATGGCGCCTAGGCGCCCATAGCAGAATCAGCTGGATAATTGTGAAATGATACTAAGACTTCTATATGATGATATTACAAAAATAAATAAATAATAAAATAAAGTAAGGAACTGGATGTGTTAAGGGAATTCCTCTAGAAAGGGAGATTTTATGAGAATAGACTGCGTTAGGAAATTCAATCGATTATGGAAACTTACCTAGTGATGGATTCTTGTATGAATGGCAAATCTTGAATAAGAATGCATAATAGGCCTTAAAAATGTATTACCTTATTTGATTTCAATATTATGATGTTGTTGGTCCATATGAATGACCAATGTTGTGTTGATGCTTATTTGAGCCAATTGTGGCATATAATGGGATAGTATGTGATACATGTTCATGCATAGAGTCTTATGCATTGTGAATATCCTGTGGACTGTTGTAAGGCCAAGTTGCCTAGGAGATTGAACACACCTTGGTGCGGGTGCGAATAGACTAGTGTATGTCGTGTTATGACCTTGGGGGCATCGGGGTGCGGGTCCTTCACAATAAGCAGTTGGTAGTTCTTCTGTCCGTGGGGCAAACCGATGCAAACGCATCGACGTTCTGGACCGAGACACTGTCTTATATCGTGATCGAGCGTAGACTGTCTGTACAATACCTGTATGTGCATATGGAAAACTGTTGAGTTTTATCACCTTGGCCTTGGCAGCCGAGTTACAGACGTGTCTCCTGATCTTTCTCTCCGACTGTTTGAGTCTAGCTCCATGGAGTAGGAAATTTGAATACCGTATGCATGTGCATCATGAGATGTTTTACTGTTAATGATTACTACCCTATATGAATTTAAACTGTTTGTATTATTATTATGATAAATGCCTGCCTGGAACTGCTTACATGCTTACAGATGTACTTTCTGCTTATTATTGTTGTTATTATTTTTGGGACTGTTATATAGGCGTTATGCGCTGTATTATTCCTGACTGCCATAATTGGTAATGATGGTAGGATGTCTTACCTCTTTTCTGTATTTCTATTGTCTGCTACCTGTGCGTGTACTGTATCTACCAAAGACGACGACACGGAAACTGAAGCTCCCAATTTTCCCAGCTTCTAGCCTAAGCAAGACTAGTATCTATTGTGGAGCAAGGAGGCACGCATGCGCGGATTTCTGGGCGACGTGTGTCTAACCTTCCTCGGAGGGCCAGAGTGCTGGCATATCAACTTGAGTTCCGATCGCTGTGTTTATCTGGGAGATGTATCGATTTCCCTGGCCTGGAGACGTCACGAGGCGCAGATCCTTACCTGCCACCTCAGCCTACGTTTAGAATTTTATCTGCCCATTCGGGAGATGTGGGGTGCCTGTTACTACACCCCATAGGAGGATTCCTTTGATTCCACTGCTTGGGCTCCTGCCTGTGGCTCTGTGGTTCCGATGGTGGTTTCCTCAGATGAGGAGGACCCCGCTGAGGATCCTGACACAGTCCCTCCTCCTCTAAGGGACTGATTTTTACTGGTGGCTACTGATGGCTGCCAGTATTTTATTTTGGGGGCCTGATGTATTATATTTTGATGGGCTGTATATTCTGATATCTCTGGGATATATTTATATGATCCTATGGGGCAGGTATAGTTTTGTTTTTTTTTTTGAAATTTCCAAGCTTGTAACTAAGGACAATTGATGTCGATATATATATATATATATATATATATATATATATATATATATATATATATATATATTTTGTTAATAATAAACCAAGTGACGAAAATTAAACAACAATAAAAGTAAGACCTAGGAAATAAAACTCACACTTGAAAATTAAACAACAATAAAGAGTAAGACCGGAAATAAAACTCACACTTGAATAACATGAAATATATATATATATATATATATATATATATATATATATATATATATATATATATATACCGTCATTTTACTCACGTACCGATAAGTTGGACAAACTAATCTTAACTAAAATGAATCGGGTCTTTAATTTGATTTCATGAATTTTAATTTTCGCATTTTCTTTTATGTTGAATAATGTGACGTTCCCTCTTGAAAAGGGGCGTTACATTAAGTTGGTATCAGAGCCCCAGTTTATGTTTCTTTGGGTCTTGTGTGTGAGTCTGTCTTGTTTGTGCTGTGTGGATCTCTGTGATTGGTGTTTTGAATGAACCCCTCTGACTTTCCTTATGTTTTTCAGTAACCTGACTTAAGAAAAAGCGAGATGGCAAGAGGTGAAGAAATAAGAGCCACTATAGAAGCGATGCAGAGGATGGCAGAAGTCATCGCCCAACAGAATAAACGTGCTGCTCAGCAACAAGAGAGAGCTACTCAACAGCTCGAGGCGACTGCCGATGCACAGAACTTAGCAGAATTTGATCCAGACAAGGCTAGTTTGTGGATCAAGGAACTAGAGAAGGTTTTCCGTGGCATGAACTATGCCGAAGATAAGAAGGTGAATTACGCTACCTTTATGCTTGTCGGCAACGCCGAAGACTGGTGGAACGGAGCTCAGAGAGCACTGGAAGCCGAAGGAACTGACATCACATAGGACATGTTCAAGAACAAGTTCTTGGACAAATATTTTCCTGTAAATGCGAGACATGAAAAAGAGATGGAATTCCTCAACCTGAGACAGGGGAACATGACCATCAGTGAATATGCGGCTAGATTTGAGAACCTGGAGAAGTTCTCAACACACTACCAACATCAAACCGATGAAGCCTGGAAATGTTGGAAGTTCACTGAAGGATTGAGGTATGAAGTGAAGAAGGATGTGATCACTCTGAAAATGAAAGTATTCTTAGAACTGCTAGACACATGCTGTGAAGTTGAGGCCTTGGAACAGGCTAGAGACTCGAGGAGCAAGAACTTTGGGTCTGCGAGGTTCCAAAGAGGTGGAGGCAATAGTTCAAACCACTTCTAAAAGAAACCCTATTCCCGACCAGCGGGAAATCAGCAACAAACTGGTGGAATTTCTGGTAGAGGTTCTACTGGGAACCGGACTGGTCAGAATGTGGCATATCCCTCTAAATGCCTAAAGTGTGGGAAAGATCATCACACGAGAGACTGCACGATCAAAGAGATTATCTGCTTTAGATGTGGCAAACAGGGCCACATGTCCAGAGATTGCAACCAGACAAAGGCTGAAGCCTCAGTCAATGTGACTCGAGCCAAGAAACCGCAAGCCGGAGGTCGAGTCTACACTATGAGTGGAGCTGAGGCCTCCGAATCCGAAGACTTGATTCAAAGAGAAGGCACCATAGAAGGTAATCTTTTAAAAGTACTGTATGACTCTGGGGCAACCCATTCTTTCATATCATATGACTGTGTGCTACGACTTGGCTTACCTGTATCTGAACTGCCCTTTGATTTGACTGTCTCAACCCCTACTGATAAACCGATAGTTACTACCAAAGTCTGTTTGAGGTGTCCCCTAATTATTGAAGGTTGAGTCTTTTCTGTCGATTTAATCTGTCTACCTTTGTCACAATTAGACATAATCCTAGGGATGGACTGGTTATCTTCCAACCATGTTCTGTTAGACTGCTCTAGAAAAGCCATAGTCTTTCCTGTGGATGAAGATTGTAGATACTTGACGGCCAACCAAGTACGAGCTTTCTTGAAAGAAGGAGCTCAAGGGTACATGCTACTATCTTCTTTGAACGTCGAGAGCGAGGCTGATCTGAGCACTATTCCTGTGGTGAAGGAATTTCCTGAAATCTTCCCCGAAGATGTACCTGGTTTACCACCGACGCGTGAGATAGAGTTTGCTATTGACCTTGTATCGGGAGCTGGTCCCGTGTCTATAGCACCTTACCAGATGTCGCCAACGGAATTGGTAGAACTTAAGAAACAACTAGAGGAGCTTTCGGAGAAACAGTTCGTCAGACCAAGTATATCACCGTGGGGAGCGCCAGTGTTGTTAGTTCAAAAGAAGGACGGTACCTCAAGATTGTGTGTGGACTATAGGTAGTTGAACAAGCTGACAATTAAGAACAAGTATCCATTCCCAAGAATCGACGATTTGATGGACCAACTGAAGGGAGCAGCGGTCTTTTCGAAGATCGATATGAGATCTGGGTACCATCAGATAAGAGTGAAAATGGAGGATATGCCCAAGACTGCTTTTTGTACCCGATACGGTCATTACGAATTCCTCGTGATGCCATTTCGTGTGACGAATGCACCTGCTATCTTCATAGACTACATGAACAAAATCTTTTGTCTGTACTTGGACAAGTTTGTTGTCGTCTTCATTGATGATATCTTGATATATTCCCCATACCAGGAGGATCATGCTGAACACCTCAGCATAGTTCTCTAGATTCTGAAGGAGAAGGAACTGTACGCCAAGCTGTCAAAGTGTGAATTTTGGCTAGATGAGGTTAAGTTTTTCGGCCATGTGATCTCAAAGGAAGAGATTGCAGTGGATCCGTCAAAAGTAGAGGCAGTGTTACAATAGGAACGACCGAAGTCAGTGACGAAAATTCGTAGCTTCGTGGTTTTAGCCGAATATTACAAAAGGTTCATAAAAGGATTTTCCAAAATTGCTGGACCGCTCACTCAGCTGACAAAGAAGGACAAGGCTTTTGAATGGACTGATAGCTGCGAGCAGAGTTTCTAAGAGTTGAAGAGATGACTAACCACCTCACCAGTATTAGTACTATCTGATCCGAATGAACCATTCGAAGTGTACTGTGACGCTTCATACCAAGGATTGGGATCTGTTCTTATGCAACACAGAAGAGTGGTGGCTTATGCTTCGCGATAGTTGCGAGTGCATGAAAAGAACTATCAGACATATGATTTGGAACTAGCAGCTGTGGTTTTTTCCCTGAAGATATGGAGACATTTTCTCTATGGAGCGACATTCAACATCTTCAGTGATCACAAGAATTTGAAATACTTGTATGATCAGAAGGAGCTGAACATGAGGCAGCGAAGATGGTTGGAATTCCTGAAGGACTACGACTTTCAACTGTTGTACCACCCTGGCAAGGCGAATGTCGTGGCTGACGCCTTGAGTAGGAAGACCGTCAGTGTTTCCGCCCTGATGATCAAGGAAAGAGACCTCATCAAACAATTTAGAGATACTTGGTCATTTGTTAAGTTGGAACCCGGAAGGATTAGTATGAACATGGTTACCATCTCAAGTGAACTAATGGAGGACATACGAGAAAAATAAAAAGTTGACAAATTCTTGCAAGAAGTGAGAGAGTTAATAAAGCAAGGTAAGGAAACAGACTTCGAGGAAGGAATGGATGGAATTCTGAGATTCTGGGGTAGATTCTGTATTCCCCGTGACCAAGAGCTTAAAAGATATATTGTAGATTATGCTCACACCAGCAAGCTGAATATGCACCCGGGCATAATGAAGATGTACCAAGACTTGAAGAAGTTGTTCTGGTGGCATGGGATGAAGAGCGACGTCACTAGATGCATATCGACTTGTCTAGTTTGTCAAAAAACTAAAGTGGAACACCAAAGACCTGCAGGATTGCTGCAACCATTGTCTACTCCTGAATGGAAATGGGACAGCATTACAATAGATTTTGTTGTGGGTTTGCCAAGGACAAAGAAAAGACATGACTCGATTTGGATAATAGTGGATCGACTCACAAAGTCAACTCATTTTCTCCCGATCAACATAAGGTACAGTCTGGAGAAGCTGACCCAGTTGTATATTGGAGAGATCGTATAAGGTACGGCACGGAAACTGAAGCTCCCGATTTTCCCAGCTTCTGGCCTGAGCAAGACTAGTATCTATTGTGGAGCATGGAGGCAAGCATGCGCAGATTTCTGGGCGACGTGCGTCTAACCTTCCTCGGAGGGCCAGAGTGCTAGCATATCAACTTGAGTTCCGACCGCTGTGTCTATCTGGGAGATGTATCGATTTGCCTGGCCTGGAGACGTCACGAGGCGCCGATCCTTACCTGCCACCTCAGCCTATGTTTAGAATTTTATCTGCCCATTCGGGAGATGTGGGGTGCCCGTTACTACACCCCACAGGAGGATTCCTTTGATTCCACTGCTTGGGCTCCTGCCCGTGGCTCTGTGGTTCCGATGGTGGTTTCCTCAGACGAGGAGGACCCCGCTGAGGATCCTGACACGGTCCCTCCTCCTCTGAGGGATTGATTTTTACTGGTGGCTACTGATGGCTGCGAGTGTTTTATTTTGGGGGCCTGATGTATTATATTTTGATGGGCTATATATTCTGATATCTCTGGGGTATATTTGTATGATCCTATGGGGCGGTATAGTTTTGTTTTTTTTTTTTGGAAATTTCGGGCTTGTAACTAAGGACAATTGATATCGATATATATATATATATATATATATATATATATATATATATATATATATATATATATATATATATATATATATATGCATGTTATTCAAGTGTGAGTTTTATTTCCGGTCTTACTCTTTATTGTTGTTTAATTTTCATCACTTGGTTTATTATTAACAAATATATATATACCATCATTTTAGTCACGTACCGATAAGTTGGACAAACTAATCTTAACTAAAATGAACCGGGTCTTTAATTTGATTTCATGAATTTTAATTTTCGCATTTTCTTTTATATTGAATAATGTGACGTTCCCTCTCAAAAAAAGGCGTTACACGCACCTAAGAAAGTGAGTGAGAGACAGTGAAAGGTTCTTCTCTTCTATTCGCAGCTAGCACCGCGAAACAGAAGCGTGACTCCCTTTTGCAAGTCTGTTCGTGTGGATACCGCAGAAACATCGTTGCTATTACGGTGTTGGTGATTCACCTCACTTGTGTCTATCACGCTTCAAGAGGTAAAATTTTAAAACTCGGATTATGGATTTTTTGCATGGATCTTGTGAGGGAATTCTTTTATTCCGCTGCGAGATATTTTGTTTCGCAATTCCCAACAGTGGTATTAAAGCCACTTGCGAAACCATGATTCAATTTTCTGTTTTTCTTGTTATATGCGATAAAATGATTCGTTACTTTCTTTTCATAAAAGATATGATCTTTATATGTTATTTCTGAAATTGAAATAATGATGTATGAAACCGTGTTCTGTTTTATTTGTTGTTTACGAAACATGTTGATGTTTTTTAAACCATGAAGATGTTCATATGTTTTTGTGAAAACTGTTTTGAAAGCTTTCTGTTTCTGCATTTTTCTGGTACATATATATATATATGTGATATGTATGAATGAAAATCGTTTTGAATGCTTTCTGTTTTTGTGTTTTTCTGGGATATATATATGTGATATGTATGATTCTGCGAAAACTGTTTTGAATGCTTTCTGTTTCTGCATATTTTCTATATAAATGCAATATACACAGCAGCGCGACACAAGGTTTTGGAAACCTTGTTTCCGTTTTGCGGCGGCTATGAAGCTTCCTCATGACATGAAGTGTTCATGTCTCCACGCATTCTGGAAACCCTGTTTCTGGATAGGTGATGGCGGCTGTAAGGAACCCTTGCTGCACATGAAGCGTTCATATGTTTGCGGGCCTTAGGGTTCAAGTGTTGTTGCCCTAGCCGTCATAGAGGCAAAAGGGTTCCGACTCGAATTTTTGTTCAAGTAACCAGTGGTGGTATATGAATGAAAAATTTTGGACCGGGGCGCTGCCCCTACACCCTGCAAGGGGCGGCCTCTCCTTGACCCCCGCCCGCTGACCGGGCAGCGGGATCCCTGTCGGGGAGCTGCCCCGAACCCCGTTCTGTGGTGTGTGATGTCACACCCTAATAGGGATGTCACATTTTCCGAACAATAATAATAACCTCTACCCAAGTTATAAATTATTTCGTAATATATAATAATATAGGTGGTAAAAATATTTTTTTCTTAAACATTATATTATAAAATAAAATAAACAGAACATAAAATAAAACAAACTATTACATACACACCATAATTATACATATAATTTTGTTTTTAATAGGTACAAATAATTTACATATGACAAACTATTTAATTAAAACCGCAAACTGTCTGGTTTAAAGCAAACCATAAACTAGCCCAAGCATAACACTAAAAGTTCTGATCCTCCGAAGAATCCTCCTCAGGAAGATTATCGGAAGATAGAAATACTCTGGTAACATCATACCATGCTGCAATCAATCCATATGATATGGATGATCTCAAGGTTCACCTTCCTCGAACTGGTCACTCGGTTGCTGCTTCTCGTTGTATTGACAATCCAACAGTTGCTCCTCTTCTACTTCCTCAACGACTTTACGGAACATAAATAATAATATAGAAAATATATATAAAGAGGTGAGACAATCTACATCATTACCAGCATAGCAGTAAGAAAACGACAATACAAACAAATATAACAGTTAATATAACAATTCATATTATCACACATGCAAAATTTCCAATTATAACTATTCACACAGTAATGCAGATTAAATATGCCATGTACTCAGACTCGTTCCTACTCCATGGAGCTAAACACAAACATCAGAGAGAATGATCCGGTAGACATGTCCGCACATCAGGCTGCCTCAACCAGCTATTACACAGTCAAATACGTCGTGTAAATAGCACACAGTCAAATACGTCGTGTGAATGGCACACAGTCAAATACGTCGTGTGAATAGTACACAGTCAAATACGTCGTGTACGTCCAGGCATAGTACCAGACAGTCCCCAATAGATCCTGATTAAGAATAGTATTTGTCGAGATCGCTAGTGTGTGTTTTCAGTTACCACGGCCCAGAGGAGCTACCAACTGTCCACATGTGGAATCTACTGCACACTAACGCCTCCAAGTTCTCCACATGAACACACTACGCCTATCACACCCGTAACACGGTGTAATTCATCTCATCAGTCAATCGTCAATTTCAACCAAATTGACATACCACTCTATGTATGTAATGATCCATAAATTACAAAAATACCCTCAGTATCACCATGAATCATAATTACATAAATATCCTCATTGTCACCATAATTACAAAAATACCCTTAGTATCAATAATTCCAAAAATAGTATGTCTCCACTTGACAGTACTATTTCCCAACATGTCCGAGTCCACCACTTTGGCCCGACAGTAAAAACTTGTTGTTTCCATAAGTCGCGTAAATATTTTATCCCATTTTCACAATTACATCACATTTTACAAACGTTTTTCAATCGCGTAAAATTTTTAAATCATTTTCTCAATCACGTAGTTTAAAAATCATCATTTTAAATACGCGTAAGTTATTTCTACTATTTTTCACTGTATAAAATATTTCTTGACGTTCCAAATTAAATTTTTGAAACTTTCCAAACTAAAAATATTATTTGAACATTATATTCCATTTTTCTTACAAAAATTACTCTAAGTAATAATTTCGACGTTTTTCCTAAAAATTTGATTTTAATAAATTCTTCTACTGATTAATTTTATTCTTTAACTACGTAAAATATTTCCTTGCTTTCTAAATGCCATTTTGAAACGTTCTTCAATACTTACTCATTCTTAATCAATTTTGATAACATTTCATTTAGAAAATCTACTAAGTAATATTTTCTACGTTTTCCTTTTAAAAATTCCTTTATTTAATTATAACCATAAAATATACTTTAAAAATTGCTAACATACTTTAAAACTCAAAGGTAAGTATTTTCAAGTGTCAAAAATTTATTTCTTTCATACACTAGACTTCTAATAAAAATTTGTTTACTTATTTGGTTCTTGAAAATCCATTGTAAATAAATTCTTTTTAGGTTAATAAACTACTTTACACTTAGAAAATAAATTTTGGATCAATTAAACCTTAAAATTATATTTTGGCCGAAAATCACCATTTTTATACAAACCATGTTTAAAATTATTTTTCATCCATTAAATCATTGAAGAATCCTTTCACTTAATTAGATCAAATAGGTTATCATTTTAGAAAATAGTTGAGAACATATTGGTTCTCTTTTCATAGTAAAAATCATAAGCTCTACACCTTGTGTTCTTTGGAACACTTTTTCAAATCTCAACATATTTGCACATCCAACAATAATTATCATAGATCCATGAACATATACCTATATTTATGAACACATACCATATATCAAAGCAATAATAAAACACATACCAAATAATCAAAGCTATAACATGCTGGTATACATAATAAATCACAAATAGAAAAGCAAATAACATGCACACATAAACAATCACAAATAGAAAAGACAATAAACAACCAAGTGAATGAATCCTTATGGATTTTTCACCACAAATACATCCATTTTCTCACCACCACACATGGTTGATGAGATTAAATCTCCCTCTTACCTATAAGGAAGATAAGATCTCCTTGGACTCCTCCTTAGAAATTTTTGTGTAGCTTCAAACAAAATCCTAACAAGCTTAAACCAATTATAAAGTCATAAACTATGGATGAAAAAGATAAACCATGGATCAATCATGGCTTAGAACATTTAAAATAAAATTAGAAACAAGAAACAAGAATTTTCACCTTATAGGAAAGAAACTTCAAAGTGATTTTCCAAGCTCCAAATGGATGATTTAGCAAAAACTCACAACTAGAGATGTTCTTAGAATATGGTTTAGGTTTAAGAAATGATGTTAGATAAAATTTTAAATGAGTGGAAGGGTTAGAAGTGGTGTTGGCCGAATGGTAGAGAAAATGGAAACTTGGGAAATTTTCTTGAGTTCTTTGGGTAAGAGAGAAAAGAGTGAATGATATAGAATGTTAGGAAATTTTGGATGATATGCCATAGGACTTCAAGCAAAAAGCTATCCATTTTTTTTGTTTGACAAATTTGGCTTAATAATAGCCATAGGACACAAATTATGGAGCTTTGTCTCCTTTGTTGACAATTTGCTAACATTATTATTTGGATGGTGGATGACTAAGCATTTAGCAACTTCTTGGTTGCTTCCTTGTTGAATTTTGAGTGCATAATTCATGCATAAGGCCGAAAATGCTATAGGAGAATCAATCAATTTTGATTGATTTTTAATAACTTATTTATGCTTAAATCCTCCTAGTTATGTTTAATTAAAAATTAGCTAGGTTCCTTTATTATTTAGTTAATCATCTATTTATTTAGAAACACTAATCTCCTTCTTAATTATACTAGACTATAATATGGTAAAAAAAATTAATTAGGTTTTAGTCCATTTAATTATCACTCAAACCCCTTTAGATTAACTTAATTAAGTTTTAGACTAATTATTCAATTAAGTTAGGTTTTAAACTAACTAATCTACTAAGTCTAATCATTTTTGTAGATTTTTAACCTTTTGGTTTAGAATTTTACAAGCCTTTTACGTTAGTAAATTTTTCCTAAAAGTGGGTCCCACAAAACAAAAGTGGGTCCCACAAGGCAAACGTGGGTCCCACGGACTTTTCTGCATGATAAATGTTTTTATTACACGGAAAAATCCTAAAAATTAAATGATTGATATATGTATTATTCGGATTGGGTTTAGTAAGATCGCCCAGCTCCAAATAATCAAACAAGATTTTTCCCGGCCCGAAAATTATTATTTTCTTGACTCGGAGCAAATCACGCGAAACAATCAAATACAGTTACGAAACAGTCAAATTAATTTTATAACACACAGAAAATACAAACAGCACAATAAGGGCAAAAATGTAATTAACCAAAAATTGGGGTGTTACATGTGATATTCAAAAGTGCAATATTCAAAACTGTTTTTATAATTCACAAAATAATAATGTGTTATTGCTTTGTGTTTATGTATTCTTAGAGATGCATGGTGCATGGTTATGGCCTTTGTCTTTATTTTATGCTATTTAGGTTATTTTAAATACGACCTGTGTGTCGTGCCTTTCTCTCTACATTCTGATTGTACATTCTCTTCTCATCCAACTCCCCTCGAATGTAAAAGAGGTTTCTATAATGTAATCTTCATGTGGAGACAAGGAGACGGCATCAAGTGAGGACGTTGGTGGGAGACGCTTGGTGAAGCTGGCATTAGTTAATGCTACTCTCTTAGAGGCCATAACCATGTCATGTTTATTATATGCTTTATATGTTTGAGATGCATGGATGATGTTTATGGTATGTTAAACAAGTTTAATAAATGGTGAGATCTAATAATAAAATTCCCTCAAAGAAAATATTAAGTCATTATGTGATGCCTTCCAATGCGTGGCACTCATGAAGACTAATATCGGTTAAGCGTAGGTCTGCCAAAGCAGGGTGCCTTTGTAACATCCCGGGACTGCTTGCAGGATTGACGAGTGTCTCCACAAACCAACACGGGTCTTTTCAGTGTGCTTTGTCCTCACTTACACGCATCCTAGGAAACTTCCCAGGAGGTCACCCATCCCACAATTGCTCCAGGTCAAGCACGCTTAACCATGGAGTTCTTATGTTCTAGGCTCCCGAAAAGAAGTTGCAACTTGTTGATATGGTTACACCTAATCAAGTCTTTTAAGCCATCCTCAACTATGCAGTCCCATACCTGTATAGTCTTTGAATCCCTCTCATTCCGGTGCGTATTCAGTTCATTCATGGGACCCTTCGCTTAGAAGCATGCCAGGAGTCGCTCCTTGTACGTGCTTCTCATGCACCGGTGTCCACTCCCTGCCCTCATCAACCCTGGGACACCACATGCCCACCAGCTTCTGCTTGGTTCATCCCTGAACCACACCGTACTGGGAGAGGTCCCATCTCTGATACCATTTGTAACATCCCGGGACTGCCTGCAGGATTGACGAGTGTCTCCAAAAACCAACACGGGTCTTTTCAGCGTGCTTTGTCCTCACTCACACGCATCCTAGGAAACTTCCCAGGTGGTCACCCATCCGACGCCCGCTGACCGGGCAGTGGGATCCTTATCGGGGAGCTGCCCCGAACCCCATTCCGTGGTGTGTGATATTCAAAAGTGCAATATTCAAAACTGTTTTTATAATTCACAAAATAATAATGTGTTATTGCTTTGTGTTTATGTATTCTTAGAGATGCATGGTGCATGGTTATGGCCTTAGTCTTTATTTTATGCTATTTAGGTTATTTTAAATACGACCTGTGTGTCGTGCTTTTCTCTCTACATTCTGATTGTACATTCTCTTCTCATCCAACTCCCCTCGAATGTAAAAGAGGTTTCTATAATGTAATCTTCATGTGGAGACAAGGAGACGACATCAAGTGAGGACGTTGATGGGAGACGCTTGGTGAAGCTAGCATTAGTTAATGCTACTCTCTTAGAGGCCATAACCATGTCATGTTTATTATATGCTTTATATGTATGAGATGCATGGATGATGTTTATGATATGTTAAACAAGTTTAATAAATGGTGAGATCTAATAATAAAATTTCCTCAAAGAAAATATTAAGTCATTATGTGATGCCTTCCAATGCGTGGCACTCGTGAAGACTAATATTGGTTAAGCGTAGGTCTGCCAAAGCAGGGTGCCTTTGTAACATCCCGGGACTGCCTGCAGGATTGACGAGTGTCTCCACAAACTAACACGGGTCTTTTCAGTGTGCTTTTTCATCACTCAAACGCATCCTAGGAAACTTCCCAGGCGGTCACCCATCCCACAATTGCTCCAAGTCAAGCACGCTTAACCATGGAGTTCTTATGTTCTAGGCTCCCGAAAAGAAGTTCCAACTTGTTGATATGGTTACGCCTAATCAAGTCCTTTAAGCCATCCTCAACTATGCAGTCGCATACCTGCATAGTCTTTGAATACCTATCATTCCGGTGCGTATTCAGTTCATTCATAGGACCCTTCGCCTAGAAGCATGCCAGGAGCCGCTCCTTGTACGTGCTTCTAATGCACCGGCATCCACTCCCCGCCCTCATCAACCCCGGGACACCACATGCCCACCAGCTTCTGCCTGGTTCGTCCCTGAACCACACCGTACTGGGAGAGGTCCCGTCTCTGATACCATTTGTAACATCCCGGGACTGCCTGCAGGATTGACGAGTGTCTCCACAAACCAACACGGGTCTTTTCAGCGTGCTTTGTCCTCACTCACACGCATCCTAGGAAACTTCCTAGGTGGTCACCCATCCGACGCCCGCTGACCGGGCAGCGGGATCCCTGTCGGGGAGCTGCCCCGAACCCCGTTCCGTGGTGTGTGATATTCAAAAGTGCAATATTCAAAACTGTTTTTATAATTCACAAAATAATAATGTGTTATTGCTTTGTGTTTATGTATTCTTAGAGATGCATGGTGCATGGTTATGGCCTTAGTCGTTATTTTATGCTATTTAGGTTATTTTAAATACGACCTGTGTGTCGTGCTTTTCTCTCTACATTCTGATTGTACATTCTCTTCTCATCCAACTCCCCTCGAATGTAAAAGAGGTTTCTATAATGTAATCTTCATGTGGAGACAAGGAGACGACATCAAGTGAGGACGTTGATGGGAGACGCTTGGTGAAGCTAGCATTAGTTAATGCTACTCTCTTAAAGGCCATAACCATGTCATGTTTATTATATGCTTTATATGTATGAGATGCATGGATGATGTTTATGATATGTTAAACAAGTTTAATAAATGGTGAGATCTAATAATAAAATTCCCTCAAAGAAAATATTAAGTCATTATGTGATGCCTTCTAATGCGTGACACTCGTGAAGACTAATATCGGTTAAGCGTAGGTCTGCCAAAGCAGGGTGCCTTTGTAACATCCTGGGACTGCCTGCAGGATTGACGAGTGTCTCCACAAACCAACACAGGTTTTTTCAGTGTGCTTTGTCCTCACTCACACGCATCCTAGGAAACTTCCCAGGAGGTCACCCATCCCACAATTGCTCCAGGTCAAGCACGCTTAACCATGGAGGTCTTATGTTCTAGGCTCCCGAAAAGAAGTTCCAACTTGTTGATATGGTTACGCCTAATCAAGTCCTTTAAGTCATCCTAAACTATGCAGTCCCATACCTGCATAGTCTTTGAATCCCTATCATTCCGGTGCGTATTCAGTTCATTCATAGGACCCTTCGCCTAGAAGCATGCCAGGAGCCGTTCCTTGTACGTGCTTCTCATGCACCGGCGTCCACTCCCCGCCCTCATCAACCCCGGGACACCACATGCCCACAGCTTCGCTTGGTTCGTCCACGAACCACACCGTACTGGGAGAGGTCCTGTCTCTGATACCATTTGTAACATCCCAAGACTGCCTGCAGGATTGATGAGTGTCTCCACAAACCAACACGGGTCTTTTCAGCGTGCTTTGTCCTCACTCACACGTATCCTAGGAAACTTCCTAGGTGGTCACCCATCCGACGCCCGCTGATCGGGCAGTGGGATCCCTGTCGGGGAGCTGCCCCGAACCCCGTTCCGTGGTGTGTGATATTCAAAAGTGCAATATTCAAAACTATTTTTATAATTCACAAAATAATAATGTGTTATTGCTTTGTGTTTATGTATTCTTAGAGATGCATGGTGCATGGTTATGGCCTTAGTCTTTATTTTATGCTATTTAGGTTATTTTAAATACGACCTGTGTGTCGTGCCTTTCTCTCCACATTCTGATTGTACATTCTCTTCTCATCCAACTCCCCTCGAATGTAAAAGAGGTTTCTATAATGTAATCTTCATGTGGAGACAAGGAGACGGCATCAAGTGAGGACGTTGATGGGATACGCTTGGTGAAGCTAGCATTAGTTAATGCTACTCTCTTAGAGGCCATAACCATGTCATGTTTATTATATGCTTTATATGTATGAGATGCATGGATGATGTTTATGGTATGTTAAACAAGTTTAATAAATGGTGAGATCTAATAATAAAATTCCCTCAAAGAAAATATTAAGTCATTATGTGATGCTTTCCAATGCGTGGCACTCGTGAAGACTAATATCGGTTAAGCGTAGGTCTACCAAAGCAGGGTGCCTTTGTAACATCCCGGGACTGCCTGCAGGATTGACGAGTGTCTCCACAAACCAACACAGGTTTTTTCAGCGTGCTTTATCCTTACTCACACGCATCCTAGGAAACTTCCCAGGAGGTCACCCATCCCACAATTGCTCCAGGTCAAGCACGGTTAACCATGGAGTTCTTATGTTCTAGGCTCCCGAAAAGAAGTTGTAACTTGTTGATATGGTTACGCCTAATCAAGTCCTTTAAGTCATCCTCAACTATGCAGTCCCATACCTGCACAGTCTTTGAATCCCTCTCATTCCGGTGCGTATTCAGTTCATTCATGGGACCCTTCGCCTAGAAGAATGCAAGAGCCACTCCTTGTACGTGCTTCTCAAGCACCGGCGTCCATTCCCCGCCCTCATCAACCCCGGGACACATGCCCACCAGCTTCTGCCTGGTTCGTCCCTGAACCACACCGTACTGGGAGAGGTCCCGTCTCTAATACCATCTGTAACATCCCGGGACTGCCTGCAGGATTGACGAGTGTCTCCACAAACCAACACGGGTCTTTTCAGCGTGCTTTGTCCTCACTCACACGCATCCTAGAAACTTCCTAGGTGGTCACCCATCCCACAATTGCTCCAGGTCAAGCACACTTAACCATGGAGTTCTTATGTTCTAAGCTCCCGAAAAGAAGTTGCAACTTATTGATATGGCTACGCCTAATCAATTCCTTTAAGCCATCCTCAACTATGAAGTCCCATACCTGCATAGTCTTTGAATTCCTCTCATTCCGGTGCGTATTCAATTCATTTATGGGACCCTTCGCCTAGAAGCATGCTAGGAGCCACTCCTTGTACGTGCTTCTCATGCACCAGCGTCCACTCCCCACCCTCATCAACCCTGGGACACCACAACCTTTATCTATATTAGTAAGATGCGATGGGATAAGAGTAATATCCAAATGCCAACCATTGGGTCTGACTTAACTAGACCATTTCAATAGGATTGAAGGCTTAGAGGCATGAAGTTGGGCTTTAGTCCATTAGATGGATTAGAATAAGTGTTATTCACCTAACTATCCAAGAGTTGCATGTGATGTAATTGGATAGAGTTTCCTACCTAAATAACCGATTTTTGGGCGATCAGCCAAAGCTGACTCAAAGCTAGGTGAAATATGGATCTTGGCCCACTAGGAAATCTTTCGATGGGATTTTCCGAGTCAATGCTGAGGGTCATTGATTTGAATAAAATAGTGGGAGACATATTTAATTAAAGACCTTGTTAAATATGTTTATGGCATGATACTTATATTTTGCATATTTCTGTTGATAGATTACCATGGCAACAAACACATCAAGTAACTTATCATTACGATCAGTCCTTGACAAGGACAAGTTGTCTGGGACAAATTTCTTAGACTGGTACAGGAACTTGAGGATTGTCCTTAAGCAAGAGAAAAAGCTGTATGTTTTAGAACAACCTATTCCTGAGCCACCTGCTACTAATGCCCCTAGAGCTGAAAGAGATACTTATAAGAAGCATCAAGATGATGCCTTCGATATCGGATGTCTAATGCTAGCCACCATGAACTCTGAGCTCCAAAAGCAACACGAGAACATGGATGCCTATGATATGATCGTACACCTTAAAAAGCTCTATCAAGAGCAGGCTAGACATGAGAGATTCGAGGTCTCTAAAGCACTGTTTCAGTGCAAGCTGGTAGAAGGAAGCCCTGTTGGTGCTTATGTACTCAAGATGATTGGGTACATTGAAAACCTAGAGAGACTTGGTTTTCCTTTGGGCCAAGAGTTGGCCACTGACTTAGTCCTGCAATCGTTGCCGGAAAGTTTTAGTCAATTTGTCATGATCTACAACATGAATAAAATTGACAAATCACTACCAGAGCTGCTAACCATGTTGAGAACTGCTGAGCAGAACATAAACAAAGGCAAAAGAAAGGCCATAATGATGGTCTATAAGAATAAGGGCAAGAAACAATAGAAAAAGCCCCAGGACAAGTGGAAGGGTAAGGGCAAGGAAAAGTCCAAGCCTAGCACTTCTGGCTTGAAACCAGTGGGTGGAGTGGCTAAGGAAGGTACATGCTTCCACTGCGGTCAGACCAGACATTAGAAGAGGAACTGTGCCAAGTACCTAGAGGAGCTCAAGAAGAAGAAGGGAAGTGAGACTTCCACTTCAGGTATTTTTGTTATAGAAATCAATTTATCTACTTTTGCATTATGGGTATTAGATACTGGATGTGGATCTCACATTTGTGTAAATGTGCAGGATCTAAAGAGTAGTAGACCATTGAATAAGGGCGAAGTCGACTTACGAGTGGGAAATGGAGCAAAGGTTGCTGCACTAGCCGTAAGGACTTATTTATTAGCTTTGCCAATTGGGCTTGTAATTGAATTAGATAATTGTTATTTTGTGCCTGCTATTAGCAGGAATATCATTTCTGTTTCTTGTTTGGACAAGAAGGGTTTTACTTTTATAATTAAGAACAAAAGTTGTTCTCTTTATTTGAATGATATTTTCTATGGTAGTGCACATTTGAGTAATGGACTTTATGTCCTTGATCTCGAAACGCCCATTTATAATGTAAATACAAAGAGGTTTAAGTCAAATGATATGAACCCGACTTATCTCTAACATTGTCGTTTGGGCCATATAAATGAGAAATGCATTTCCAAACTCCGTAAAGATGGATTCTTGGACTCGTTTGATTACGAATCATATGAGACATGTGAATCTTGTTTATTAGGAAAGATGACTAAGGCTCCATTCATTGGACAAGGTGAAAGGGCTAGTGATCTTTTGGGCCTCATACATAGTGATGTATGTGGGCCACTAAACACACCAGCTAGAGGCGGTTTTCAATATTTCATTACATTTACTGATGATTTCAGTAGATATGGATTTGTATATCTTATGAAGCACAAATCAGAATCCTTTGAAAAGTTCAAAGAGTTCAAGAATGACGTACAAAACCAACTTGGCAAAAGTATTAAAATCCTTTGATCAGATCGAGGAGGTGAATACTTCAGCCAACAGTTTGATGATCATCTGAAAGAGTGTGGGATAGTATCTCAACTTACTTTTCCAGGAACATCACAATGGAATGGTGTTTCTGAAAGGAGGAACCAGACTTTGTTGGACATGGTCCGATCCATGATGAGTCATGCAGACCTTCCAGGCTCCTTCTGGGGACATGCTCTGTTAACAACAGCTTTCACACTTAACCGTGTTCCATCTAAGACGGTTCAACAGACACCATATAAGATATGGACTGGGAGATGGCCCAATATGTCTTTCATGAAGATTTGGGGTTGCGAAGCTTATGTGAAACGTCAAGTTTCTGATAAGCTTGACCCTAAATCAGATAAATGCTTCTTTGTGGGGTATCCCAAGGAAACTAAGGGATATTATTTCTATAATCCTACTGAGGGCAAAGTGTTTGTCGCACTGACAGCTGTATTCCTAGAAAAGGAGTTTATCTCCAAAGGAATCAGTGGGAAGATAGTAGAACTTGAAGAAATTCAAAGTTCACAGAGTAGCAGCAAACCAATGGTGGAAATAGAGAAGCCTCCACAAGTCATTGTGGAACCACAATCTGCTCTAGTAGCACAAGACCCGCGTAGGTCTAACAGGATACGTCATCAACCAGAGAGATATGGATTTCTCATGACTCAGCAAGGTGACGTATTGCTCATGGATCAAGATGAGCCTGTGACTTACCAGGAAGCCATTATTGGCCCAGAATATGAAAAATGGCTTGAGGCCATGAGATCTCAAATGGAATCCATGTATGCCAACCAGGTATGGACCTTGGTTGACCCACCAGAAGGGGTAAAACCCATTAGGTGCAAGTGTATTTTTAAGAAGAAAATCGATATGGATGGTAATGTGCATACCTTTATGGCGCGATTGGTGGCTAAAGGTTTCAAGCAAATTCATGGTATAAACTATGATGAAACTTTTTCCCCAGTTGCGATGCTTAAATCCGTTCGGATCTTGCTTGCTATTGCAGCATACCATGATTATGAAATCTAGCAAATGGATGTCAAAACTACTTTCCTTAATGGAAATCTTCTCGAGGATGTGTACATGACACAACCTGGGGGTTTTGCCACTCCATAGGATGCTAGAAAGGTATGCAAGTTGTAATGATCTATTTATGGATTGAAGCAAGCTTCCAGAAGCTAGAATCTTCGTTTTGATGATACAATCAAACAGTTTGGTTTCATCAAGAATGAAGAAGAATCTTGTGTCTACAAGAAGGTTAGTAGGAGCACAGTTGTCTTTCTAGTATTGCATGTAGATGATATACTACTAATTGGAAATGACATCCCCACCCTACAGTCTATAAAGACTTGGTTAGGAAGTGCTTTTCTATGAAGGACTTAGGCGAAGCCACCTATGTATTAGGTATAAGGATCTATAGAGATAGATCGCAGAGATTGCTTGGCCTAAGTCAGAGTACATACATAGACAAAGTGTTAAGAAGATTTAACATGCATGAATCCAAGAAAGGACTCTTGCCTATGTCGCATGGTATAAGCCTATCTAAGGCTCAATCCCCTTCCACCCAGGATGAGAGGGATCGTATGAGTAAGATTCCATATGCATCTGCAATTGGATCTATCATGTATGCCATGTTATGTACTTGACCAAATATCTTGTATGCTTTGAGCATGACGAGCAGGTACCAGTCTGATCCCGGTAAGAGTCACTGGAGTGCTGTCAAGAACATCCTTAAGTACTTAAGAAGGACTAAGGATTCGTTCTTGGTATATGGAGCTGAGGAGGAACTAGTTGTAAAGGGTTACACTGATGCTAGCTTCCAAACCGATAAGAACGACTCCAGATCGCAATCGGGTTTTGTTTATTGCTTGAATGGTGTGGTTGTGAGCTGGAAGAGTTCAAAGCAGGAGATAGTCGCTGATTCTACCACAGAGGCTGAGTATATTGTTGCTTCCAATGCAGCAAAGGAGGCCGTTTGGATTAGAAAGTTCATTATTGAACTTGGTGTAGTTCCTAGCATTGTGGACCCAGTGGACCTCTATTGTGATAATAATGGAGCCATTGCACAAGCTGAGGAGCCCAGATCTCACCAGCGATCCAAACATATACTTAGGCATTTCCATCTCATTCGAGAAATCATCGATAGAGGAGATGTGAAGATATGCAGAGTACCAACAAATGATAACATTGCTGATCCACTGACGAAGCCTCTTGCACAGCAGAAGCATGAGGGTCACACTAGGTCTTTAGGCATTAGAAATATGCCTGATTGGCTCTAGTGCAAGTGGGAGATTGTTGGTGTATGCCCTAGTGGCCAACATATTTTGTTTGTATTTACATACATTATATTATACTATTTTTGATATATGAGGCATTTCATTTATTATGTTCTTTTTTGGTAGACATAATAAAGTTCTTAGAATAGTAAGTTTGATACCATAGGACATCAAGTGGATGACTTGATCGTGAGATCCTATTGGATAAAATACTATTCTTAAATGTCCCTAGTTAAGTATTATTGTTAATTAGGACAACAATAATGCATTAAGACTAGTATGTGCGTAGACTGATGACCACATCTCACGGGTCATGGATATGAGATATTAAGTCTACACATGGATACATATTAGAGTAATGATGTATTGGACAGATCTGCCATAAGAACGCTACGTGGTTCGTTACGTGAGTGTCATAAGCGATTCTCATAGTGATAATGGTGTATGTGGTCCTTTGACCTGAAATCATTACGATTCCTACATGAGGAGTTGTGTGTTTTAATGCCATCAAACGTCATCTGTAACAAGATGATTATAAAGTTAGTTATTGGACATACTGCGATACATGTGGAGAGGTGTGAGTGACCTAGATGGGATTTGTCCCTCCTACATAACAGGAGTGATATCTTCGGGCCCCCTGATTGAGTGAGACTACGAAATGCATGGCCATGCTCAAATAAGTCAATATGAGATATTGATCTCATTTGTTATTACTATGTCTACTCGGGAATCAGGAAACTGAAGATTGAACTAAACAAGGGTGACACGTTCCATGCCTTGTGTTCAATCTGAATATCTGGACAAAGGGACTAAACTACACAGAAAAATTAATCATAGTTAGGTTATGTCAAATCACTGACATTCTCATTACTTGGGTAGTAGTGATGTGTTGCTAGATACCACTCACTGTTTGTAATATTAAAATGAGATTTTAATGTTACTACCAGCGTCATGAGAACCTGCAGGGTCGCACACTTAGAACAGACTAAATTGGAGCAATAAGGATCCAAGTTGGACTCAGATTCAATTGTGGGCCTAACTCATGACAGATGGGTTTAGGGTTGCACAGCTGACCTTGCTACTGCTCACACTCACTTAAGGCAGCCACTATTATAAATAGTACTGTTAAGGAGGCTGCTACATACGTTACATCACAACCATAGCTGCACCTAAGAAAGTGAGTGAAAGACAGTGAAAGGTTCTTCTCTTCTATTCGTAGCTAGCACTACGAAACAGAGGCGTGACTCCTTTTTGCAAGTCTGTTCGTGTGGATATCGCAGAAACATCGTCGATATTACGGTGTTAGTGATTCACCTCACTTGTGTCTATCACGCTTCAAGAGATAAAATTTTAAAACTTGGATTATGAATTTTTCGCATGGATCCTATCAGGGAATTCTTTTATTCCGCTGCGAGATATTTTGATCCACAATTCCCAACACTTAAACCCCTAAATTTATGGTCAAAACCGTGGCCTCCCCCAAAGGGTAGGAAACCCTCAAATTTTCCTTTCATCCATTCCAAGCAATCTAACATTATCAATGCAGTCAAAACAACCAACATTACCACATAAATCAAATAGGCACACAACATGAAAATAAACATATAAAGAGAGCAATCCATTATGGATTTCTCCATCAATAACCACACAAAAGTTCCCTCACCACCAATAATGGTTGAAGTGAGTAAATCTCCCCCTTACCTAAATGAAGAACAAGAAAAGAACCTCCTTGCTTGCTCTTTGGTAGTTCGGTTTTGGGATCCCAAAAACCCTAGAAATCAAACTTAAAGAATCAACACCAATGGCTTGAAAAAGAAAGGATCCACGACCATGAATATGACCATAGAAACGAAAAATAGGAAGAGAAAGTAAGGGATCAAAGATTTACCTCCAAAGTTTCAAGCTTTGTTCTTGGGAAAAGGTGAAGAAGATGATGGATTTGGAAGAAAATGTCAAAAGAGAAAATGTTTAGAATGAGAAGAGAAGTATAAGAATGGTGATAGTAAAGCAAGAAAATGAAGAATGGCTACCAATGGGCTGCAACCCGTGGAGAGAAAAAGGAAGAGTGGAAGATGGAGAGAAAAAGATGAAGAGAAAGTAAAGAGAGAAAAAGGTTAATAGCTTTTTGTGATTTTGATTTTTGGAGTAAAGTGTGATAAGGAAAAACCAAATTTTGGCTTCCCCCAAGGACCCTAAGCCGCGGCAATGAAGAGAGGGAGAGAGAGTGAATGGCTTCTCCTACAAGCTTTGGGCATTTTAGTCATTTGTGGTCAAAGCTTCCATGAGAAGCTTGATTAAAATACATTATTTTTGAGAAAAAAGTGATTTGATTAGACATAAAGTAGATTACATTAGGATAAGGTGATAGGATTTCTAACACATGCTATTATCCAATGGACAATAGTTACAATTGACAGAAGTCAGTATTAATTGTCCAGTGGATAATAAAATACACAGCGATTTTTATTTATCAGATAAAAATATTAAAAAATGTGAAATCTTGTAAATCGTGTCCAGCCTTGGGTTTAGTAAGATCCCCTATCGACGTTTCTACAGATCAAGGTTCTCGGGAAAAATATCTCATTTTCCAGGCTCTGCTCAGTGTGCATGTAAAACGAGGAATACTTTTAAAATATTTTGCGTTCTCAGAAAAATTCAGAAAAATTTTCAAAAATCACAAATATTGAAAAAATGACTATTTATCACAAAATTATAAATTTTTAGGATGTTACACCTATAACAATAGCTACCATTCCAACATAGGTATGGCACCTTATAAGGCGCTGCATGGTAGAAAATGTAGATCACCTCTATATTGGTATGAGGTAGGTGAGCAAACCATTTTAGGACATGAATTAGTGCAACAAACAATAAACCTAATTAAGATTATCAGGGATAGATTGGTTATAACTTAGACTAGGCAAAAAAGCTATGCTGATAGAAGGAGGAGACCTCTAGACTTCATGGAAGGAGAATGTAACACCTTCCCTAGGGTATTACATTTCAGACCAAAAACTTTCTAACTAAAACCATTTCATAGAAGATTTAATATTATAATATACGAGTTTTAAAATTTCTTTTTGTTGATCACATGATCTTAATAAAAATACAAGTGACACAAATCATAACAAATTGAATAATATACATCTCATATACATACATATCATAGAGTACTGAGAACATAAAACATAAGACTTACATTCCCAAAAATATAGGTACAACTACCATATAAAAACTTGATCTGGCCCAAGTCTAAACACTCGAAGAGAAGGGTCCTGCACTTGATCCTCCTTTGGATCCCTATCAGACATATTCCACAGTCGGGGCATATCATTAGGAACGGGAGTCCGAGCGATCGACACCATAGAGTCCTCTCTAGGAGTATGATGATGATTACCCCACAACTCTCTAATAGGCATAGAGAATTCCAAATGTATAGATACATCAAAAGACAGAATAGGAAGCCCATGGTGGGTCCCAATAAACATGCTCTAGATCCAAGTTGATACTCCAAGCATCTACGCCTCTGTGAAATTGAACTCTAGCAAAACTGAGAACACCATGTCTCAACGCCATTCAAGATCTCAGAAAAATCAACACAAACAAAAATGGATGTGATCCTGCCTCGTCTTTCTCACAGTATTTATCAAATATAAACATAAAATAAACAGGACAATATAACAAAGAGGTGAGATCCCCTACATCACATACCAACATGGCAGCAAAGAAATAGTAATAACATATAGTGCTATTCAAGTACAGAATCATCACAGAAATAACAAGTATATTCATGATATCAATTAATAATTCAATACCTACATACACATATCACATCAATATGTCGACTGACTATACATATGCATAATGAACTAATTTCCTACTCCATGGAGCTAAAACCAACCTCGGAGAGAATGATCTAGAAGACATGTCTGTATCTCATCAGCCTCAAATCAAGTGCTTTAATATTATCAAAGTGCGCATCATGGCTTATGCAAGACATTCAACACCAGATCGGGAATAGGAATAGTATCTCGTCGAGATCATCAGTGCGTTTGCATCGGTTGCCATGGCACATTGGTGCTACCAACTAGCCACTTATGGAATTCTACTCCCTGACTCCCCCAAGATCATTCATAGATCTTCACTACGCAATTCGCACCAACACTAAGGTGTAAGTTCATCTCCTCAGCATACAGCCTCACAAACATAATCTACATGACTTTCAATGCATGATCAATGACTCAATGCATAATAATTATTAATAATATAATTTCCACAAAAACAAGTCACCACTGGGCTAATGTCATATACCAACATCTCCGGGTCCAGTACATCAGTCCGACAACAAATTGGTGCTTTTCTCAATCGTGAAGCATTTTTATCCCGTTTTCACAATCACGTAACACTCTTGTTATGTTTTCAAATTATGTAAATATTTTCCAATGTTTTCTCAATCGCGTAAAAATTTTTAAACATTTTCATAATCGCATAACTCAAAAATCATCATTTTTGAAATGCGTAAGGTTTTATCACCTTTTTTCAATCACGTAAAGCTCCTATTGACTTTCTAAACTAAATTTTGAAACTTTCCAAGTTTAATATAAAATTTAACCTTAATTCCAATATTTCCTTGCTAAAACTCCTCTAGAAAATATTTTCTAATTTTTTTCCCAAAACTTGCATTATTTTAATTTAATAAAATCCTTTCCATTTACTTTACTAAAAAGCCTCCTAAATAAAATACTTTAAGTTTCCAATTTGCTTCTTAACCCTATTTTCTAACTTTCTTCACAAAATCTATGTTTATTGAATTTAATCAAACATTTTAGACCAAAATCTCTTTCTTTTTCCTTTGCCTTTACTAAAATATCTCTTAAATAAATACCTTAAATTTTAAACCATCTTTCAAACTTGTTTCGATCTCTTTTATTAAAGACTCTTTTAAATAAAATACTTTAAAATCTAATGCTATCTTTGAAACTCATTCTCTTTGATCATGACCAAAAAATCCATTCTTTTCAACTTATAAAATTTTAATCATTTCCTTTTCCATTTTACAAATTCTTAGTTAATTCCTTGTCAACTAATCACCTAAGTTCATAATTAATATAACATTTTTGCCTTGGATACCCTATTTTAAGCTTGATGGTCGTGAGTCATGTTGGTCTTTGGAACCAAAAATCCTTTCCATTTCAACATGTTTTAATCATCAAATCATGCTATAACAAGTTCATGCATAATTTTAAAGCTATACAATCACAAAAAGCAAATAAGCACCAAATCATTGAAAATCATACAGCCAAGTGAATAAATTCTCACATGGATTTTTTACCTATAAACATCAACTTCGTTTCTCACCACCAAGATTGGTTGATGAGGTTAATCTCTCTCTTACTTTAGATGCTGATAAAAAACTCCTTGTATGCCTTCTTGAAGCAAACTTTCACCACCAAGATGTTCTTGAAAACAAAACAAACATACAAATATTAACATCTAAGGCATGAAATAAGATGACCATTAGATCAAGATCATGGTCGAGAACTTGAAAATCAAAAGAAAAGTGAAGATTAAAGACTTCACTTGTGAACCCTTAAACTTGAGCTTGAAGAAAAAACTTGAAGATGGATGAATTAGATGATGGTTACAACACAAAAGTGTCTCAAAAAGATGTTTAGAGTCAAGATTTGTAGTTGGTTGGAATTAAACAAGTTTGGAAGTGATTCTTGGGTACTTGGCCGAAACACACAAAGAGAGAAAATGAAAGAGTTTGTGTTTTGGTTTTCTTGATAGAAAGATGAAAAGATGAACATAAGAGATAGAAAATATAATTTTTGGTCTTCTAAACTTCCTAGAGCATTCTTGGCCGTGGAACACCCTAGGAGGTGAGTGTCCAAGCTACTTTTCCTAGCTTTGCCTTCATTGGTTCATGGATGTGAGTCATGGCCACCATAGTTGACTACCACCAAGCTTAGCTTGTAAGTTTTCTTCCATTAGTGCAAACAAGGTGAGTCACATGGCTAGTCATAAGGTGAGTCACACAAGATGAGTGAGTCACATGGTGATTCACACAATGAGTCACCATACAAGGTGAGTCATAAGGTGATTCACTGAGTGAGTCACAAAAGAAACCTCTAGAAATGATGACTAGCCAAGTCTTAAATCATCTAACTAAATTTTTACCGAGAGCTATTATCCAATGGATAAAGGTTACTGCTAGCAAAATAAGTGATTATTGTCCAATGGATAATAAAACGTACCTAGATTTCATTTACGAATAAAATCTTAGAAAAAGAAAAATTTTAAAAAATGTTTCCGGTTTCGGGTTTAGTAAGCTCCCCGGGCCTCGCATTTACAGTCCAAAATTTTTCGGCCCCAAAATTTTTCTATTTTTCTGGCCCCACTTCAATCACACAGAAAGCCAAAAAATAATAATAAAATAATCAAAATAAATCAAACAATTCACAAAAATCTTAAAAATCACATATAACTGAAAAATAAGAAATTTCGAGATGTTATAGAGAACATGTTTTCTTGGAAGTTACTCCTACTATAGGGGTTGGAAGAGCTTTGAAAACACAAAAGCTAAATCCGTGGTTCCTTGGTCCTTACCAAATTTTGAAAAGAGTTAGGTCAGTAGCTTACCAGATAGCCCTCCCACCAAACTTGTCAAATCTTCATAATGTCTTTCATGTGTCACAACTTCGAAAGTATAATCTTGATCCTTCGCACATTATGGAACCTGATTCAATACAATTGAAAGATGACTGAACATATGCAATGAAGCCTGTGAGGATCGCGGATGAGGGAGGCAAAGAGCTCAGAGGTAAGCGAATTCCTTTGGTGAAGGTTATTTGGGATAGTGTTAGTTCAAAGGAGGCTACTTGGGAGCTAGAGTCCCACATGAGGCAAGATTACCCAGAGCTTTTTAACTTAGGTAAGTAATTTTGAGAAAAAAATTTTAAAAAGGGGTGGGTAGGAGAAATGTAACATCCTCTTTAACATGCTAGTAATGTTTATGGATAGAAATGAACCATAATACTTGCTTAACATGTCCAAGTAATTTAGTGATTTTTGGAGTTAGTTTAGGCACTTTGCCACAACACAGAACATGCAAAATGACTATTTTAACTCAAGAAAATATCATAAATTACTTATATAAAAGAAATAAATATGAAAAATTTATTTTTAAGTCATAAATGCATGAAACAAGGTGTAGTTAAAGTTTCAAGGTAAACATAGTTAATTTGTTATTTTTAAGTACACTGGTTGTATATTTTAATACCGATTTAACTTGTTGCAGATATGAAAAATTATGAAAATGATGAAACTAGAACTTAGATGAATCTTAAGATTTATTTTAATATCTTTGGAAGTTAAAATCACAATTGTTCCTAATAGATACAAATTAATAGTACAATTTTAGATGGTAATTATTTTCAAATAACCTTATCATGACTTTGGTGTGTTTCTTTCCACCACACATTTCCAGTAACCACAACAATTGAAGGATCAGAAATGAGGCAGTAGCAGTAAGCAAGCCAAGGGAGAAAATCAAAGATTGAAGAGGAAGAAGAAAAAAAAAAAAAGGGAGAAAATCAAAGATTGAAGAGGAAAATTCTTATTTCCATCTTACTCTTTTCTTATTTTGATGTTCTCTTGTGTGTGTTGAAGATGGAACTTGATATTAAGCAATCAAATCTCACACCACAACGGTAAAATGGTTGGTTTTAGGTTCATTTGTGTGTTGATTGCTGCCCCCCACACACACACACACACACATATATATATATATATATATATATATATATATATATATATATATATATATATATATATATATATATATATTATGCATATTTATGTATGGCTATAAAGGGTTGGTTTCAATGCTGGTTGTCTTCCCTTCACTTTTCTTGGAGTGCCCTTGTTTAAGGGAAGGCCCAAAAGGGTTCACTTAATGCCAATTGCTGACAGAATTAAAAATAAACTTACCTCTTGGAAAGGATCATTGTTGTCTTTGATGGGGAGAGTTTTACTGGTTAAGTCAATTATTCAGGATATGCTAATTTATAGCTTCAGGATCTATGCTTGGCCTGCTAATCTCATTAAAATGGTGGATGGTTGGATCCGAAATTTTGTTTGGTCAGGAGATATTAATAACAAGAAATTGGTTACTGTTGCTTGGAGCAAAGTTTGTAAACCTGTGTTGGAGGGCGGCCTTGGCATAAGGTCCATTAATTCTATTAATACAGCAGGTATGCTTAAGCTGGGTTGGGAGTTACTTTCTTCTAATGATCAATGGACAACTTTATTGAAAGCTACAGCCTTCAGGAAAAATAAACCTGTTAGCTACCATATTTCTTCGTCGATCTGGTCTAGTATGAAGACATTTATTCCTATCATTCAAGAGCACTCCTTGTGGCAGATTGGCAATGGGGCTACTATAAATTTTGGACCGATCCATGGTTGTCTAGTCCAATTGTGGATATAATTGGTGTTCCTATTATTTTGCATAGTTCTTTGAAGTCAAAAGTTAAGGATTTCATTGTCAATGGTAAGTGGTCAATTCCTAGTGATTTGGTTTCCAAGTTTCCTGCTTTGAAATTAGAAATTCAACAGGTTATAATTCCTTCTCAGCCTTGTAATGATTCTCTAATCTGGACTAAATCTGATACTGGCAAATTGAGTTTTAAGGATGCTTACACTTTTCAAAATCCTATAGGAAATGTTGTTCCTTGGGCTAAGCTCATATGGAGTAAATGCATTCCTCCTTCTAAATCATTTCTGCTATGGAGAATTATTCATGACAAAATGCCAACTGATGACAAGCTTTGATCTAAAGGGTGTACTATTGTGTCTGTTTGTAGCCTTTGTGGTCAGGTAGCAGAAACCACTCATCATTTGTTTCTGGACTGCAACTTTGCTAAGCATATTTGGAGTTGGTTTGGCAACATTATTAATATGCATATGGACTGTTCCAGTTTTCTTTTTGTCGTTTCATTGTGCAGCAGAAGTTGGAGCTGTCAGGCCTGAGATGTCATCTTAGCTGCTATCATATTTGTTCTTTGGGCTATTTGGTTCTGCAGAAACAGGGCTAGATTCCACAACAAAATTATGTCAGTGTACTCAGCCATTAGTTTAATTGTGGCTAATGTTTCTCTCTCTGGTAACTCGAGTGTTGGCAGCATGTCTTCTTCAATAACAGAATTCAAGATCCTTCAATCCTTTAAGGTTGCTTCTCATCCGAGGAAAATGCCTATTATTAAGGAAATAATTTGGTCTCCACCTTCCTGTTATGTGATAAAGTGTAATGTTGATGGTGCTGCCAAAGGGTGTCCTGGTCCTGCCGGCTGTGGTGGTATATTTAGAGACAGTAGAGCTGCTACTCTTGGCTGTTTTGCTTCTAGTCTTGGTATTAAAAATGCTCTTTTTGTTGAACTCTCAGCAGCTATTCTAACTATTGAGATAGCTTTCAAAAAAGGTTGGTATAATCTTTGGATTGAATGTGACTCTCAACTGGTTGTCTCTGCTTTTAGCAATATTAATATTGTTCCTTGGCAATTACAAAATAGATGGAAGAATTGTTTAACCTTATCCAAGCAAATGAGATTCTCATGTTCTCACATTTATAGAGAGGGAAATGCTTGTACAGACAAACTTGCTTGTCATGGCTCTTCTATTTCAGGATTTGTTTGGTGGAATTTAATACCTTCATTCATTGTTGAAGTTTTCTTTAAAAATAGGAATAATGTTTCTAGTTATAGATTTAAGAATTTGTAATTCTTCCATGGGTAAGGTTAATGTCCTCCCATGTTTCCTTTTGTATTCTTTTTTCTTTCTTAATAAATTTATGGTTTGCTGCAAATGATTGATATTGGCGGGGGTGCCAACATAGTTGGGATGTCTGCATTTAGAGTGATGCTTTTGCAAACCATTTGCTTAAAAAAAAAAGTATGGCTATATACTGCTCTGAAGATGGAACTTGATATTAAGCAATCAAATCTCACACCACAATGGTAAAATGGTTGGTTTTAGGTTCATTTGTGCATTGATTGCTGCCCACACACATACATATACATATACATATATATACATCTATATACATATATATTATGCATATTTATGTATGGCTATATACTGCTCACGGCACAGCAAGATAATTTGTTGTTTGTGTAAATATAAAATCTCCATTCTTGTTGGATAGTTTGGTACAGCCTAGTACTATCTAGGTGAAATATTTACATAGTAATTGTTCTATTTTTATGTGCCTTTGTTTGAGAAACATACTGGTCACCTGCCCTGTACATATATAAGTGTAATGTAAAATATATATATTGGTAGCCTGCTTGCTATCTCACGGTACAGTGAAAGAACAACTTATGATAAATAATTGTAACATGCTTGTTGTTCCACGGTACAGCATAGGAAACAATCAATAGAAATAGAATTGTTGTAAGCTATCTCATGGTACAGTCGTGTTGTTTGCTGCCATGTACACATACAATATATGTATATATATGAGATTACTTATTGGTTAGATGATTGATAATCATGTAAGCTGGTCACATTATTGGTTAAGGTTGTAATACATATATGATTGGGCTGCACTTCATGATATTGGTTAAGACTGTCACACACATGCAATTGGGCTGTTGTTCACATTAATGGCCAAGGTACAATAGTATTATCTGTTGCTATATATATATATATATGCAATCACGATTTTATTGAAGTAGAGGGGGCAGGTTATTGAATTTGCTGGTTATGGTTGAAACCAAATAATGGAGTTGATTCATTTTGATTATGGTACAGCAAATGAAGCTACATTAAATATGCAACTTAAGTGCATTCAACTTGATTTTTAAATTGTCCATATGTTCACAGTTTAGCAGGAAGAAAAGCTACAATATATATATGTATATATATATATACTATAAGTGTATTTAACTTGTTCAATGGCTTGGTAACATGGACACAATTTAGCAGCAAGAGAAGCTGCAATATATACATACTATAAGTGTATTTAACTTGTTCAATGGCTTGATAACATGGTCACGGTTCAGCAGCCAAAAGAGCTGTATTATATATGTATTTTAAGTGCATTCAACTTGGCTAATGGGTTGTTCATGTAGTCATGGTTCAGCAGTAAGCAATGTTGCATTATATATGTAATATAAATGCATTAAACTTGATTAATGATTGCTCATATGGTCATGGTCCAACAGCACATAATGTTGCCCTGTATTTTAAAATGGTTGCAACATTGCATATGTTTAAGTTGACTTGATTGCAGAAATTAATTATATTAGATGAGTTGCTATATTAGATGCAATTATTTAATGTTTGTTATTTCTAAATGGTTGTTAGTATTCAAATGAATTTATGGGATTTATGGCTTCCATGTTGTGACTAATGCATAGAAGTATTGTTTCACAATCTAAGTTAAAAGATAGTGATAAAAGGATATATTACCATAGTTTATGACATAGCATTACCTTATACTTATAAAAGTATGTGGTTGCTTGAATTAAAGATTAAATGTAAGCATTATGATTTTTTATGGAGGAATTGAAAGAATACTTAAAAATACCTTTGCATGTTTTCTTTTCAAACTTGATATTTATTATTTCCACGTATTTGGTTTGGGGCCAAAGGTACTCCTAATGCCAGGGTTATGATATTAAGGGAAGTCAAGGAACAAAGGATTTTCTAGTACCTTAATGAGAGAGGTCAAGGAATAAAGGTTTTCCTAACATCTCATTTTACCCAAAAGAAATACAAGGAACAAAGGTTTTCCTAGAAATATACATTCTAAAATAAAATGTTTTATTAACATTGCACAAGCATACATTAGGGCATTTCATAGGCATCCTCATTCATTATCATGCATTACATAAAATGACAATTGTATGAGCAGTTATCTTATTTTATATTGATGAAAGATTAATGGATAGTTCGAATGTATGCAGTGAAAAGATTGCTTATGCTTGTTTGTTATCTTATTAATAGTAAATAAATATGTTGATTTGAGTTGAAGAGTTATGTATTGTTTAAAGTGTTTTATTTAATTATTGGTTTGTACCACTTTACCATTTATTTATTTAACTTGTTTTTACCTGAAGTAGTTGGATTTGTTGAAATGTCATGTTTTGTAAAATTATTATTGAGAATTTCAAGTTCTAACCCCAATTTCTTATTTCCAGGGTAAATCTAGCCAATGATCAAACAAGAGCAAAGGTAGACATTGAAGACTTAGCATCAATGTTTTGTATCTGTATATATATAATTGATGTATTGAGGTTATTAGTTTTATTTTATGCCTAGTGGTTTGTTGTAATATTTTGTGTATCTCAGACATAGGTTGTAATCTCATAAGTAAAGGACAAGTTTCCAGTTGTGTAAAATTATCTTGACTCTTTACTTTTGGTTAAAGGCTCTATGTATATTTAAATGTTATTAGGTTTTATACATGTTTTATATTCACATTTATGTTTAGAAGCGACTAACCTATTACTACTTCTTGAGTATATTGATAATATGCACAATAGTAGTTTTAGGGTGTTACATGCAACTCCCTTTCTATTATGTAATTATGAGTCTTGATAGCATGAGGACGCAAAGCTCCCGCCCTATTGAATGACTTTGAGGATGGATTCTTTGTTATTATAGAAGACTTGAGGATGGATTTGTTGTTATTGTTGAAGACCATGTAGTTGATGGATTCACTACCCAGAGAGGATGTATTCCCCTACATTATCAAATGTGATTGGCATTGGCTAAAGCCATTAAGCAATGGTTTTGATGATAACAAACAAGGACAAGAAATGGAAGTGCAATGATCAAGTCCAAGATTCTTCAAGATTAACTTATAGGACATAGATATTGTGTAAAGGTAAAAGGGAATTACACTAAGCTCAAATATGTTTTCAAAATTTTACAAATGGTTTTCACATGCTAAAATGTTCAACAAACTAGTTTTGAAAAGCTAGTTATGGTGGTTGTTTAAATCTATAAAAAATAGTCAAGTTTGTGTTTTGCAAAGCTGACCTTTGGTCACTCTTTCGATCATAACTTCCAAACTACTTTGAGTTTTGCTCTGAAATATTTCATTTGAAAATAGACTCAAAGATCTTTCCAATGAGTGGTTATTTGCTTAAAACGGATAAGAAACGAAGAAGTTATGACCATTTAAAGTTAGCTTTCAAAACCAGAGTGCTCTAACCGATTAGGCAATTCACCTAACCGATTATTGCACAAGTCAGGAGCGTTTTTCATGTTCTAAAAGCTCCTAACCGATTAGGCAATTCACCTAACTGGTTATTGTGAATGTTAGGAGCATTTTTCATGTTTCTAAAGCTCCTAACTGATTAGGCAACTCATCTAATCGGTTAGTGTAACAGAATGGAGCGTTTTCATGTTTTATAAAAGCTCCTAACCGATTAGCAACTCCACCTAACTAGTTATTCTAAATGTCAGGAGCCAAAAATCAAAGCTCCTAACCGATTAGGACAATTTCCTAATCGGTTAGCTGGGAAATCAGAAAACACGAACAACGGCTCTATTACAGAGCATTTAATGTTTCTATCTACCTCCAACGACTTTAAAATGCATTGGGCTATAAATGCAAGTGTTTGGGGATCAGAGAAATGTTGAAGAACAATCTGAAAATCATTCTTGAGCATTAAATTCGTATTTCATGATCTCTTTCTCCAAACTCTGTTTTGAGCTTCAAAGTGTGATTCCTTGATACCCATAGTGCTTCAAGTTGTATTATCCACTCTTTGAGAGAGTTTCTATCATTCAAACACTTTGATTATTCTGTATAGAGGGTGAGGTATCCATCTAGTAAGAAAGGGTGAGGTATCCCTTGTTGAAAAGAAGGTGAGGTATCCTTCATAGGTGTAAAGAGGGTGAGGTATCCCTCAAAGGTTATAAAGGGTGAGACATCCCTTTTTGTAAAGAAGGTGAGGTATCCTTCAAAGGTTGTAAAGGGGGTGAGGTATCCCTCTAGTGAAAAGGGTGAGGTATCCCTGTTTTGAGGCTCAAGCACAAAGGATGAGGTATCCCAAGGTGTGGTGAGTGCTCTATTGTGTAAAGGTTTTCAAGTACCCATTCAAGCTTGAAGTTTAGTGAAAAATCTCTAGTGGTTTACTTAAGGACTGGACGTAGGTCACAAGGGGTGGCTGAACCAAGATAAATCCTTGTGTTTGTTTTTCTCTAACTCTATCTTTTTACATTTATGCCTTAATTATATATGCTTGAGTTTAATTTGATATATATAGCTTATTTGCTTGACATATCCTATAGCCCAAGTAGTAGTTGAGAAATCTCTATTAGTTGTACCTTTGTCAAGCTTATTCTGCTGCAAGTGTTGATTGAAAGTATCAAAATGAATAATTTCTCAAAGTTATTTTGAAAATTTGTAATCACCCAATTCACCCCCCTTCTTGGGTGATGGTTGCCATGACTAACAAGTGGTATCAAAGCTTCGTGCTCTGGTAAAAGCTTAACTGCTTAGAGTTAAAGATCCTAGTTTGTTGGCAACCATTAGAAAGCTTTTTAAAAAAAAAATTGAAGGTTTTGAAATTGATAAACCACCATTCTTTGATGGTGTGTATTTTGTTTATTGGAAAACTAGAATAGAGTTTTATATGCAATCTATTGATTTGGATTTGTGGGATATTATGCTTGATGGATTTTCCCCTAAACTAAAACAAACTTGGAATGCTTATGACAAGAAATGTTTTTCTTTGAACATTAAAGCTATGCAAATTTTGAGAAGTAGTTTGAATGATGATGCTCATTGTAAAATTAAGAATTGCTCTAGTGCTAAAGAAATTTTGGACACCCTTGATGCACTTTATATTGCTAACAATGATTTTGTGCATAAAGTTGTATATAGAGAGCAAGAAGAGCAAAATCCTCTAGAGGAAGACAACATTGAAAAATGTCCTCAAGAACATGTTCAAATTAAGAAAATGAGCTCAATGCTTTTTGGTGATGATGGTGCTCAATTTGAAGAGGTGGAAAAACAAAACCAAATGTTATATACTCTTGAAGCTTTGATGGGAAAGAATGAGGATGATGATTCCCATGAAGAGTCATTGATGTGAGAAATTGAGTCAACCTCCCACTTGACTCCAAAGGACTTTGAGGTAAATAATGCTAAATTAAATTATAGTCCTTCCTATTATGAGCTATAATGTGCATATGATGATGGTTTGTTGAATTTAGAAAAAAAAAACTTATCTTTTTTGGAAAGCATTTCCTCCATTCAAAATGAAATTGAGACTTTGAAAAATGAATATGTTTTTCTTGATGAGGAAATGCCTTTGAAAAGTGAAACCTCAACTTCTTGTGAAAAGTGCATTGATTTAGAAAATCAAGTTGAGGACTTATCTTTTGAATTTACCAAAGCTAATGATTCTAATTGCTTACATTCTATACTTGTTAATGAGAATAAAATTAATGTTATTCCACATGAAAATTCAAGCAAGGCTTGCGGCAAAAATAGTTTAGAATGTAAAAATAACAAAAGGCTTAAGTTTTCCAAAGATGATTTTCAAAGGACCAAGTCATCATTGAATTCAATTGTTTGTAATTTTTGTGGTCATTTAGGACATATTTCTCATTTGTGCAATTATAGAAGAAATCCTTATATGAGAAATAGCATGATGTGGGCTCCTAAAGATCTTAAAGGCTCTAGTACTCACATTCAAGGACCCAAGATGAAGTGGATACCAAAATGTCCTCCTAGTGTTTCAACCATGCAAAAAATTTCTCAAAAAGATGGACAAATTAGTTAAAGGAAAGAGGAATCATCAAGGAAAGTGCTTCCAAAGCTCATTGGTAGAAGTTTTGATCAAAGAAGGAAGATGACTTCAACCAAAGTTTCTCAAGTACAAAATATGGAACTTGCAAAGTTCAAAACACCAAAAGAGAAGCAATGGGTAAGAAAAAGAGTTTTCTTGATTACCAAGGCCAAGGTATCAAAATCTTTGGCCTTTTGTACACATTCACTTGTAGAGTCAATGAATTTGAGGTATGTTCCTTGTAGGCCTTAAATGATTGATAGAATCATGTGTACTTAGTAAAATATGCATATTTTATTTAGTACATTATTATGTTCATTCTTATTATACCATAACTAATTAATTTTTTATATATTTTGGTACATAAGGTTCTACAATGCTTAGGTATGCTTGCTATGTTTTTGAATTGTCTATATACCATGAAAGTGAACATGTTATTGACTGTGTGCTTAATGGTAATTAATTATTTGATTTGTTGTGCTCAATTTGCATACTAAAAAAAATTGATCTTTATGTGAGCATAATGAATTAGTATTCAAAAACTAACACACAAGGACTCAAGAATATTTGGGTATCAAAAGTCAAAAACTGAAGTGTATTGTAGGTGTGCTTGAAGGCCAAGAGCTGACTTTGAAATCTTGAAAGTGGCTACTGCAAGTACAAGACCAGAAAATAATCCAAGCTCTATCCATTGTCTCCAAGAAGCTTGGACTTGCAACATTTGGATAAGTGGAGATTTGTTCTATACTTTAACTTGCTTTAAAGATGTTCTTTTCTAGCTTTATATCTTAAAAATATCTTTACATATGTTAATATGCTAGATAAGTACACTTCTTGTTTGGAATAGCACATTTGATGAAAATATCTTAGAACATGGCATATTGGATCAATCATGCATCTAACTCTTGCTAAAAATCATTTTTGTTGCATAATTCATCACTTTGTTGCATAATTTGTCATGATATTGCATAATGTGATATTTAGTTGCATAATTTGTCCCTCTGCTGCATAATATGTCCCTCTGCTATGTAATTTGTATACTTGCTGCATAATCTAATATATTACATAATATTCTAGTTTGAATCCAATACTAACTTGAGCATCGGAGTTTCCCCTAAGTTTGTTTTGCAGGTACTTGATCTATGCTTAAGCCCCCCAATCTCAAATCTCAAGTTCTTGCTGTAGAAATATTGTTTTTGGAGGTTTTGAAGATGTTTAATCTATTATTGGGCTGAATTCTTGAAGAATTTATTTTTCTGGTTTTGATGGTGAATGACAAAGTGTTAAGGATCTTAAAGGATAATTTCTTGAAGAATTTTATGGTTGTGTTTGAGAAACAAAGAGTTTGGGAATGGACATAACCTATTATGGAAATGTTGTAATCTATTATGAGCATTTGAAGATGGTTTGAAATGATGGACTTGGTCTCTGCCAAGTGAAAATAATCAATTATAAACAAGCCATAATCTATAATGCAGAAGTCTGGATGATGGTAGCTCTCTACCAAGCATCCTATAATTGATTATGGGATTTATATATTGGATTATGAGGCTTTTGTGTTTCTTGGAACGTCTCTGGATAGCCACCATAATCTATTATGCCATTTCCATAGCCTATTATGGCCATTCACACGAACAGGGAAAACTGGAGGAATGTCTCTGTCAACATATATAATCGATTATGAATGTTTCCTAATCGACTACATAAGCCTCTAGCAGAATGGGTGAGTCTTGGGTACAACATATAACCGATTATGCTTGTTCCCATAATCGGTTATGAAGAGAATTGGTTATTTGGTGCTCTTTAGAACACTCACATAATCGATTATGAAATGGCTATAATCGATTATTTCAAAAGATTAGCAGCAAGTCCAGCAGCTCGTGAAATCTCAAGCAACATGCATATTTAGCCATAATCGGTTACATAAAATGGCATAACCGATTATCTATAAGACCAGCAGCGTGTGTAACACCCCAACTTTTGGAAAAATGTCCCGAATGTTCTGTTTGCTGTTTTTCAAACTTTTGGGTGAAAGACCGTTGTGTTCCTATTTTACTGTTTCTTATTTTTCTGTATGAAATACAAAAATATATTACAGTCTAAGATTTTCTTTGGTCGTTTTGCATATTTTACTTCGAGACCGTAAAATAAAATTTTTCTCAAACTACTGTTTTGAATTTTTTTGTGTGATATACTGATATATTTTACTGTCTATAATTTTATTTGAGTGTTTTGAATGATTTGCTTCATGGTGGGGAAAATGGAAAAATGACCATTACGTCCCGAATGTACTGTTTTTAAATTTTCTATATGATACAGTGTTTAATATTACTGTCTGTGATTTTATTTGGACTTTTTGTGTGATTTGCTCCAGGACAGGAAAATAATGTTTTTTCGGGCCGGGGAAATCTTATTTTAATTATTCAGAGTGGGGATCTTACTAAACCCAATTCTAAATGAGACAGTAGATAATCTTTTAATTTTTAGGATTTAACTGTAAAATAAAATAATTTTATATTATTATAATATTATTTTATTTGTCAAGATAATTAAATGACAAAGTGGACGAAAATGTCTTGCGGAACCCACGTTTAACAAAACAGTAAGCGTTTTGAGCTAGAACAGATAGCTAATGACAAGGCTAGTGACTAGGTTAGTGACTAAGCTTAATGACTAGGCATAATTAGTGACTAAGCATGATGACTAGGTTAAGTGACAAGGCTAGGATGAACCAATGAGAGCTAAGCTTGGAGAACAAGGCTTAATCCTCACCATTGATCAATTCTAAGGCTTGGATGGAGCCAACACAAATGGACACCTCCTTGCCCATTCATGTCTACGGCCAAGTGACTTTGGAAGGCTATAATCACTTAGTTTTTCATGCATTTTCTCTCTTCTCTCTCTTCCAAGAACACCAAACTCCATTGTTGTTTTCCTTTCAAGCTATTCGGCCAAGCACCCCTATACACCATCCATTTACCTCAAATTTTATCCAACCCATTTTTCTAAACCTAAACACAATTCTAAGAACATCTCTAGTTGAGAGTTCTTGCAAAATCATTTATTTGAGGCTTGAAAACCTACTTGGAAGATTTTACCTAGAAGGTGAAATTTCTTGTTTTCCATTTCTAAACTCTTTTTCAAAGTTCTAAGCCATGGTTTATCCATGGTTTAAGCTCTCTTTAATGTTAATAACTTGTAGAAATTTGTTTAAGCTTGTTAGGTGATTTGAAGGAGAAAACTGAAACCCTAGGAAAGGTGTGAAAGCATATTTGTCTTCATTTAAGGTAAGAGGAAGACTAAATCTTATCATCCTTGGGTGGTGGTAAGAAGATGGAATTTGTTTGTGGTTGTAGGATCCATAAGGATTCATTTGTGTGTTTGTTATAAGCTTTCCTATTTGTTATTTGTATTGATTTGCATGTCTACAAGCTTTGATAAATTTTGTATGTGTTAGAAATGCATGATAATTTATAGGATGCAAATAATATGTCAAGGATTGCATGAGTGTTCCAAAGAACACATCAACAAGGCTCACGGCCATTGACCAAGAAATGGGAACCAAAATGTTCTCAACAATTTTCTAAAAGTGTGATTTAATTAACCTAGGAAAATTAATAGGTTACAAATGAATTTAAAGTAAGAAAAATGAATTTATGGATCAAAGGAGGAAATTGAAGCATTTCGGCCAACATGCCTAAGCCATGTAATTATGATTTCAAAAGTTGTTTTCCAAATCATTTTCAATTAAAGAGAAGTAAACAATACTAAAAAGAATTTTTATAACAATGATTTTGAAGAAATAAAAGGATTTAGATTAAGTTTAAGTGGTTAAAATTAAGAATTTAATAGTTGGAAATAAAAACAGTAACTCCTATAAAATTTCTAACGTAGAGCTCATTTCACATTTTGAAGCACGTTAGTAAATTTCAAGGAAGTAATTATATGGTTAAATAAATAAAGAAAAGAATTTTTAAAGAAAAATTAGAAAACCATTATTATGAATTTTCTAAACAAAATACTGTCAATTTTTATTAAAAACGGACAAATAAGATAGGAAAGATGTCCAAAAGACAGTATACGATATGAAAAATATTCTACGTAGTTCAAATGTATTAAATATTATTTTCTGTTTATTTAAACAGTAATTTTTAAGGAATTCGGATAAGAAAATAATTTAAAAATCTTACGCGATTGAGAAAACGTATTAAAAATCCTACGCGATTTTAAAAACAAAAAAAATATATTTATGCGATTTAAAAACGTTTGTAAAAACGACAGAATTGTGAAAACGCGATAAAATTTTTACGCGATTGATCAAACTGTATATTTTTGCTGTCAGGCTAAGTGGTGAACCCGAACAGGCTTTGAAATAGTATTTGTCTAGTGGGACTTACTGTATATATTTTGCCATGAGGGCAAGCCTTGAGGGCAATTTTTATATGCTATTGAGGGCATTTGCGTAAATATGCATATTTTATACCATTGAGGGTATTTTGGTAATTTTGGAAATAATTTTAAGATCATATATTGAGTTTGTGCCAATTTAGTTGATAATTGGTGGATTGATTGACAAGGTGAATCACATCGTGTTGTCGGTGCGATAAACGTAGTGTGGTTCAGTTTCTTTATGAACTTGGAGACTTCAGTGTGCGGTATCCCATATGTGGACAGTTGGTAGCTCCGCTGGGTCGTGGTAACCGGCAACACACTGATGGACTCGACACGCACTATATTTAATCGAGATCTTGTAAAGTCTAATAGTACATTGCCTGTAGTGCCACAACGTTAGACCGTGAACTACACCACGCCATGTGCCGTGGGGCTATAGACGCAACGTGTGACAGCGCAATAGTTTGGTTGGGCAGCCGTGGTACTAATAGATTTTGCGGGTCATTCTCTCTGATATCTGTATGTTTTTAGCTCCATGGAGTAGGATCGTGTCATATTGCATATTTATATATACATATGGTGCATTATTATATTCTTATCGGTGATTTTATATTTATATTGTGTATGGATATATGTTTATCTATGATATTAATTCTTATATTATATCTGTGTTGATATTACACTTTTATATTGTATCTATATTGATATTAATTCTATGTTGATATTAATTCTTATATTGTGTTTGTGTTATACTGTATTTATGTTTATGTTTTTATAGCATGAATTGTATAACTGTTGTATTGTCGTTTTCTTATTTACCATGTTTGTGATAATTTAGATTGTCTTACCTCTTTCTTGTATATGCTGTTGTATTTTTAATTTATGTGGTAGAGTTTGAGGAAGAGGAACAGCCTCTTGAGTGTGTGTACCCTGAAGAGGAGGAAGAACAGCAAGTCGAAGATCAGTACGACGATCAAGAACCATTCGATCATCCATACCCATTGGATTGATTGTTTGAGTATGGCGGTGCCAGGATTCCTTTGTTTTGTGTAGCTTGAGTTTCATGGGGGATCAATAGCCTGGCGACTGCGTGAAGATAGGGACTCAGTGACTTACGTGGGACGGTTGACTGTGTCCCTACGTAATGAGTTTGAGGGAGAGCCAGTCATGACGACTACAGTGTTTTGCATTTAGAGTTGCCGTTATCTCTTAGGCGTTATTGGGGTGGTATGTTCACTGCGCCTAGTGAGATTAGCAGCGTGTCGACTGCGCGGTCTCGTTTCCGCCGAGAGTCAAGACATCCTGGATATTTATCTTCTGATGATCTTCCTGAGAGTGATCCTTCAGAGGATTAACTGTTTATGATGTGTACTTGGATGCGTCTGCGTTTGTATATATTAACTCTTACTGTTTTGTTTACTGTTTCAGTTTAAATATTTTTTTTTAGTTGAAAATTATTTGTATAACTTATGACTAAAACTCTATGTATATTATGTGTGATGTTATTCTGTTGATTTTGTGTTTCCGCGTTATTTTATTTAATAATATTCTGTTTAACAGGAAGAATTTTACAACCCATATAATTATGTAACAAATGTTTTACAACTTGGGTAGATTTTATTTATCTTTCTTTTATTTTTCTTTTTAAATGTGACATCCCCACAAGGGTGTTACATTAGTTGGTATCGAGCCCAAGTTAGAGTCTTTTGGGGTTGTGGTTGGGTTCGTTTTTTGTTTGTGCTTTGTGTGATTCTCTCGTGATTTACTTCCGAAAGGATGTATCGACTTTGTTTTGTTATGCTTGAAGAAAGAAGATGTCCGGTAGAGGCAGAGGACGTGCGAATGTGAATCCGACAATGGACCAATGATGATTGCGGCCGTGAAGCTATGCGGCGGATGGTCAAGTAATTACGTTAAACAAAATTTGAGAGCAAACTCAACAAGCAAGATGCTATCGCGATGCCCTAAATTTATCTGAATTTAGGCGCCACAATCCGCCACAGTTTAGAGGCGAGGTTGATCCTGAGAAAGCAAGTCAATGGATACAAGACTTGGAGAGAATTTTTGAAGGAATGAGATGCTCTGATGAGAAAAAGGTAACTTATACAGCCTTTATGTTAAGGGGAGATGGAGAACATTGGTGGAGAGGAACCCGCCGATTATTGCAGACTGAAGGAACGGAAATTACATGGGAAGTATTTTCCAATGCTTTTATGGAGAAGTATTTTCCTGCGAGTGCTAGACATGCCAAGGAAATGGAGTTTCTTGGTTTACGTCAGGATAATATGACGGTGAATGAGTATGCCACAAAATTTGAGAGCTTGTCTCAGTTCTCAGATTATGCTCAAACACGACCGGATGATGGGTGGAGATGTCGGAAGTTTGAAGCAGGGTTAAGAGTGGAACTGAAGCGAGGAGTGATATCCTTGAGAATGAATCAGTTTCATGCTTTAGTTGATGCGTGTGCGCGACTCGAAGAGTTGGAGCCATCGCGAGATCAGAGGAGCCGTAACTTTGGGCCAACAAGGTTTCAGAGAGGTGGTGGCAGTAATACTACGCGGTTTCAGCACAAGCCGTATTCCAGACCACCAGGAAATCAACCTCAATGACCACCAGTTGGGGGAAGTGCTAATGGTAAAGGAGCTGGTCAGAGAGTGGCGTTTACGCCAACATGTTTTAAGTGCGGAAAGAAGGGCCATATTTCTCCGGAGTGCACAATCAAAGGGACGGTTTGTTTTAACTGTGGACAGCCTGGACATATGTCAAAGGATTGTACTCACCGTAAAGGAAACACAGATTCGTTATGTATGTGCAAATCAAAGCAAAAGTCAGGAGGTACTCAACCGAGATCTGGAGGACGAGTATACACTATGACGGGAACTGAAGTTTCTAAGTCTGATGACCTTATTCAGGGAGAAGGAGTCATTGAAGGTAATCTTCTGACTGTGTTATATGACTCTGGTGTAACACATTCATTTATTGCATATGATTGTGTAAAAAGATTGAAGTTGCATGTGTCTTCTTTGAATGTTAAGTTGAGTGTTTCTATGCTAACTGCTAAACCTGTAGTTACATCAAAGATATGTTTGGATTGTCTTATTGTTGTGAAGGACCGTAAGTTTTTGGTCAACTTGATTTGTTTGCCTCTTGTTGAGATATATGTGATATTAGGGATGGATTGGTTATCTTCTAACCATATCCTTATAGACTGTGCAAGCAAAACCATAGTTTTTCCTAAGGAAGAAAACTCTGGATTTTTGATTGCGGTTGAAGTCAAATCTTTGTTGAGAGAGGAAGCGCAGGGATATGTGATATTTTCTTCTCTAGAAGTTAAGAATGAGAAGGATGTGAATACTATTCCTGTTGTCAACGAGTTTCTAGAGATTTTTCCTGATGACATACCTGGCTTACCACCTGAGAGGGAGATCGAATTTTCAATTGATTTGGTACTGGGAGCAGGTCCTATCTCAATTGCACCTTATCGTATGTCGCCAGTAGAGTTGGTAGAGTTGAAAGAGCAATTGGTGGAACTGTTGGAGAAACAGTTTGTGCGACCTAGTGTTTCACCATGGGGAGCGCCAGTGCTTTTAGTCAAGAAGAAGGACGGAACTTCTAGACTTTGCATGGATTATCGTCAGCTGAACAAGGTGACTATCAAGAATAAATATCCGCTTCCTAGAATTGACGACTTGATGGATCAGTTAAAGGGAGCAATGGTATTCTTCAAGATAGATCTGAGATCGAGTTATCATCAGATTCGTGTTAAGGGGGAGGATGTACCGAAAACAACTTTTTGAACTCGTTATGGACATTATGAGTATCAGGTAATGCTATTCGGGGTGACGAATGCTCCTGCCATATTTATGGACTATATGAACAGGATTTTTCGTCCGTATCTAGACAGATTTGTCGTTGTCTTTATCGATGACATTCTGATCTATTCTCAATCTAAGGAAGAGCATGCTGAACATGTGGGTGTTGTTCTTCAGATTTTGAGGGAAAAGCAGTTGTATGCGAAATTGGTAAAGTGTGAGTTCTGGTGGGAAGAAGTCCAATTTCTAGGTTACGTAATTTCAAAAGAAGGTATTGCGGTAGACCCATCGAAAGTGGAGACTGTTTTATAATGGGAAAGGCCTAAGACGGTGACAGAAGTTCGAAGTTTTGTTGGACTTGCTGGATATTACCGGAGGTTTATTGAGGGTTTTTCCAAGATTGCTGGACCGCTTACGTACTTACGAGGAAAAGTCAAGCTTTTGAGTGGACGAGAAGAATGTGAAGCCAGTTTCCAAGAATTGAAGAAGAGATTAACAACTGCACCAGTGTTAATTTTACCAGATTCTAAGAGAACTTTTGATGTGTATTGTGACGCTTCTTACCAAGGGTTAGGATGCATATTGATGCAAAATCGGAATGTGGTGGCAAATGCTTCTCGACAGTTGAAGGTTCATGAGAGGAATTATCCAACACATGATTTAGAATTGGCCGCAGTGGTCTTTGCTCTGAAAGTGTGGAGACATTTTTTGTATGGAGCGATGATCAATGTCTTTAGCGATCACAAGAGTCTAAAGTACTTGTTTGATCAGAAAGAATTGAATATGAGGCAGAGGCGATGGTTGGAATTCTTAAAAGATTATGATTTTCAACTCCAATACCATCCGGGAAAAGCTAATGTGGTAGCTGATGCCTTAAGTAGAAAGGTGCTTAGTGTTTCGGCAATGATGATAAAGGAGGAGGAATTGATTAATAAGTTCCGAGATCTATGGTTATCTGTGGAGTTTCTACCTGAAAGAGTTCGCCTATGTAAGGTCGTGATCATAAATGAATTTCTCGATGTAGTCCGAGATAAACAAAAGGAAGACGTGTTTTACCAAAATGAGAGGGAATTGTTAAAGCAAGGTCATAAGGCGACGGTAGAAGAAGGAACAGATGGAATCTTAAGGTTTAAGGGAAGAATTTGTATGCCTGATGATTATGGATTGAAGAAGTCGATCCTAGATGAAGCTCATACTAGTGACTTGAGTTTACATCCGAGGATGACCAAAATGTACCAAGACTTAAAAAGGTTGTTTTGGTGGCCAAGGATGAAAAGAGACATAGCAGAATATGTGGAGTCTTGTCTGGTTTGTCAGAAAGCGAAAGTGGAACATCAGAGACCAGCTGGTATGTTGCAACCATTAGCGATTCCAGAGTGGAAGTGGGATAGTATCTCTATGAATTTCGTTACTGGATTGCCGAAGACAAGGATGGGTCATAATTCGATATAGGTTATAGTCAATAGGCTTACGAAGTCGGCTCATTTCTTACCAATTAATATCAAGTATTCGTTGGAATGATTAACCCAGTTATACATCGATGAGATTGTCAGACTGTATGGTGTGCCTACATGTATAGTTTTTGATAGAGATCCGAGGTTTACGTCAAGGTTCTGGCGAAGTTTACAAGAAGCAATGGGAACTAAGTTGTGACTGAGTTCGGCGTATCATCCGCAGACTGATGGTCAGACAGAGAGAACTATACAATCTTTGGAAGACCTGTTGCGTGCTTGTGTTTTGGAACAACGAGGAAGTTGGGATGAATTTTTATCTTTGATAGAATTCACCTACAACAATAGTTTTCACTCAAGTATAGGGATGGCACCCTATGAGGCATTGTATGGGAGACGATGTCGAACGCCGTTATGTTGGTATCAAGATGGGGAAAGTATGACTATTGGACCAGATCTTGTACAATAGACTACGGAAAAGGTAAAGATGATACAAGAGAAGATGAAGACGACGCAAAGCAGACAGAAGAGTTATGCGGATAAACGAAGACGACCTCTTGAATTTGAGGAGGGTGAGCATATGTTTCTAAGAGTGACTCCTACGGGGTGTCGGAAGAGTTATTAAATCCAAGAAGCTTACTCCTAAGTTCATTAGACCGTATCAGATTATCTGACGTATAGGTCCTGTGGCGTATCAGATTGCTTTGCCGCCTTTTCTATCAAATCTGCATGATGTATTTCATGTATCTCAGTTACAGAAGTATGTTCTGAATTCGACGCATGTTATACAACCTGACGAAGTGCAGCTGAAGGAGAATTTGACTTATGAGACTATGCCTGTTAGAATAGAGGACAGAAAGGTAAAGCAGCTTCGAGGGAAAATGATCGAGCTGGTGAAGGTTATATGGAGTAATGTGACAAGTATGCTACCTGGGAGCTGGAAGATAAAATGAGGGATCAATATCCTCATTTGTTTTGATGAGCAAATGTAATTTCGAGGACAAAATTTTTATTTGTTGGGAGAGTTGTAACACCCCAACTTTCTCGAAAAATGTCCCGAATGTTCTGTTTGCTGTTTTTCAAACTTTTGGGTGAAAGACCGTTGTGTTCCTATTTTATTGTTTCTTATTTTTTACGTATGAAATACAAAAATATATTACGATCTAAGATTTTCTTTGGTCATTTTGCATATTTTACTTGAGACCGTAAAATAAAATTTTTCTCAAACTACTTTGTTTTAAATTTTTACGTGTGATATCTTGATATATTTTACTGTCTATAATTTTTTTTGAGTGTTTTGAATGATTTGCTTCGTGGTGGGAAAAATTGGGAAAATGACCATTACATCCCGAATGGTACTGTTTTTAAATTTTCTATATGAAACAGTGTTTAATATTACTGTCTGTGATTTTATTTGGACTTTTTGTGTGATTTGCTCGGGACAGGAAAATAATATTTTTTCGGGTGGGAAATCTTATTTTAATTATTCAGAGTGGGGATCTTACTAAACTCAATTCGAATGAGACAAGTAGATAATCTTTTAATTTTTAGGATTTAACTGTAAAATAAAATAATTTTATATTATTATAATATTATTTTATTTGTCAAGATAATTAAATGACAATGGACCCAGGAAATGTCTTGCGGAACCCACGTTTAACAAAACAGTAAGCGTTTTGAGCTAGAACAGATAGCTAATGAGAAGGCTAGTGACTAGGTTAGTGACTAAGCTTAATGACTAGGCATAATTAGTGACTAAGCATGATGACTAGGTTAAGTGACAAGGCTAGGATGAACCAATGAAGCTAAGCTTGGAGAACAAGGCTTAATCCTCACCATTGATCAATTCTAAGGCTTGGATGGAGCCAACACAAATGGACACCTCCTTGCCCATTCATGTCTACGGCCAAGTGACTTTGGAAGGCCATAATCACTTAGTTTTTCATGCATTTTCTCTCTTCTCTCTCTTCCAAGAACACCAAACTCCATTGTTGTTTTCCTTTCAAGCTATTCGGCCAAGCACCCCTATACACCATCCATTTACCTCAAATTTTATCCAACCCATTTTTCTAAACCTAAACACAATTCTAAGAACATCTCTAGTTGAGAGTTCTTGCAAAATCATTTATTTGAGGCTTGAAAACCTACTTGGAAGATTTTACCTAGAAGGTGAAATTTCTTGTTTTCCATTTCTAAACTCTTTTTCAAAGTTCCAAGCCATGATTTATCCATGGTTTAAGCTCTCTTTAATGTTAATAACTTGTAGAAATTTGTTTAAGCTTGTTAGGTGATTTGAAGGAGAAAACCGAAACCCTAGGAAAGGTGTGAAAGCATATTTGTCTTCATTTAAGGTAAGAGGAAGACTAAATCTTATCATCCTTGGGTGGTGGTAAGAAGATGGAATTTGTTTGTGGTTGTAGAATCCATAAGGATTCATTTGTGTGTTTGTTATAAGCTTTCCTATTTGTTATTTGTATTGATTTGCATGTCTACAAGCTTTGATAAATTTTGTATGTGTTAGAAATGCATGATAATTTATAGGATGCGAATAATATGTCAAGGATTGCATGAGTATTCCAAAGAACACATCAGCAAGGCTCACGGCCATTGACCAAGAAATGGGAACCAAAATGTTCTCAACAATTTTCTAAAAGTGTGATTTAATTAACCTAGGAAAATTAATAGGTTACAAATGAATTTAAAGTAAGAAAAATGAATTTATGGATCAAAGGAGGAAATTGAAGCATTTCGGCCAACATGCCTAAGCCATGTACTTATGATTTCAAAAGTTGTTTTCCCAATCATTTTCAATTAAAGCGAAGTAAACAATACTAAAAGGAATTTTTATAACAATGATTTTGAAGAAATAAAAGGATTTAGATTAAGTTTAAATGGTTAAAATTAAGAATTTAATAGTTGGAAATAAAAATAGTAACTCCTATAAAATTTCTAACGTAGAGCTCATTTCACATTTTGAAGCACGTTAGTAATTTTCAAGGAAGTAATTATATGGTTAAATAAATAAAGAAAAGAATTTTTACAGAAAAATTAGAAAACCATTATTATGAATTTTCTAAATAAAATACTGTCAATTTTTATTAAAAACGGACAAATAAGATAAGAAAGATGTCCAAAAGACAGTATACGGTATGAAAAATATTCTACGTAGTTCAAATGTATTAAATATTATTTTCTGTTTATTTAAACAGTAATTTTTAAGGAATTCGGATAAGAAAATAATTTAAAAATCTTACACGATTGAGAAAACGTATTAAAAATCCTACGCGATTTTAAAAACAAAAAAAATATATTTATGCGATTTAAAAACGTTTGTAAAAACGACAGAATTGTGAAAACGCGATAAAATTTCTACGCGATTGATCAAACTGTATATTTTTGCTGTCGGGCTAAATGGTGAACCCGAACAGGCTTTGAAACAGTATTTGTCTGGTGGGATTTACTGTATATTTTTACCATGAGGGCAAGCCTTGAGGGCCATTTTTATATGCTATTGATGGCATTTGCGTAAATAGGCATATGTTATACCATTGAGGGTATTTTGGTAATTTTGAAAACAATTTTAAGATCATATATTGAGTTTGTGCCAATTTAGTTGATAATCGGTGGATTAATTGACGAGGTGAATCACATCGTGTTGTCGGTGCGATAAACGTAGTGTGGTTCAGTTTCTTTATGAACTTGGAGACTTCAGTGTGCGGTATCCCATATGTGGACAGTTGGTAGCTCCGCTGGGTCGTGGTAACCGGCAACACACTGATGGACTCGACACGCACTATATTTAATCGAGATCTTGTAAAGTCTAATAGTACATTGCCTGTAGTGCCACAACGTTAGACCATGAACTACACCACGCCATGTGCCGTGGGGCTATAGACGCAACGTGTGACAGCGCAATAGTTTGGTTGGGCAGCCGTGGTACTAATAGATTTTGCGAGTCATTCTCTTTGATATCTGTATGTTTTTAGCTCCATGGAGTAGGATCATGTCATATTTCATATTTATATATACATATGGTGCATTATTATATTCTTATCGGTGATTTTATATTTATATTGTGTATGGATATATGTTTATCTATGATATTAATTCTTATATTATATACGTGTTGATATTACACTTTTATATTGTATCTATATTGATATTAATTCTATGTTGATATTAATTCTTATATTGTGTTTGTGTTATCCGTATTTATGTTTATGTTTTTATAGTATGAATTGTATAAGCTGTTGTATTGTTGTTTTCTTATTTACCATGTTTGTGATGATTTAGATTGTCTTACCTCTTTCTTATATATCTTTGTTGTATTTTTAATTTATGTGGGAAAGAGTTTGAGGAAGAGGAACAGCCTCTTGAGTGTGTGTACCCTGAAGAGGAGGAAGAACAGCAAGTCGAAGATCAGTACGACGATCAAGAACCATTCGATCATCCATACCCATTGGATTGATTGTTTGAGTATGGCGGTGCCAGGATTCCTTGGTTTTGTGTAGCTTGAGTTTCATGGGGGATCGACAGCCTGGCGACTGCGTGAAGATAGAGACTTGGTGACTTATGTGGGACGGTTGACTGTGTCCCTACGTAATGAGTTTGAGGGAGAGCCAGTCATGACGACTACGGTGTTTTTGCATTTAGAGTTGCCGTTATCTCTTAGGCGTTATTGGGGTGGTATGTTCGCTGCGCCTAGTGAGATTAGCAGCGTGTCGACTGCGCGGTCTTGTTTCCGCCAAGAGTCGAGACATCCTGGATATTTATCTTCTGATGATCTTCCTGAGAGTGATCCTTCAGAGGGTTAAATGTTTATGATATGTACTTGGGCGCGTCTGCGTTTGTATATATTGACTCTTACTGTTTTGTTTACTGTTTCAGTTTAAATATTTTTTTTTAGTTGAAAATTATTTGTATAACTTATGACTAAAACCCTATGTATATTATGTGTGATGTTATTCTGTTGATTTTGTGTTTCCGCATTATTTTATTTAATAATATTCTGTTTAACAGAAAGAATTTTACAACCCGTATAATTATGTAACAAATGTTTTACAACTTGGGTAGATTTTATTTATCTTTCTTTTATTTTTCTTTTTAAATGTGACATCCCGACAAGGGTGTTACAGCGTGCAACTCCTCTGACTTCACCAATAACCGGTTATGAAACTTTGCTAACCGGTTATGGAGCTCTTTAAAACACCAAACAATAGCTGCAAGAGCCATTCACGCACACTCTAAGCTTCACTTTCATTTTCTTCCTTTCAACCAATGGAGAATGATGGGGCTTGGGCCTTAATCTCTTTTTTTTAGCTAATCCATTTCTGTTTTAGCTATATTATTATGCTTTAAAGTCATTAGGTACTTAGTGCTTATAATCCTTTAATGCTCATCTAATCATAGTGTGTTATCTTTTGAACATAATGCTTAGCTTGCTTAACTATGTTATTATGCTTAAGACTTATCTAACCATTATATCTTGAACATGATGTTTATGACTTGCTTGAATAGTGTATGTGTCTTTAGCATGAATATGTTGTTGAGATGGACAATTATGATGATTATCTTGTTGCTAATGTGCTTATTGAATATTTGTTGTTGGCAACGGTTTTATGTTACTTCTCTTTGTCAACATCTATATTGTATATCTTTCTGATCATGACAAAAGGGGGAGAAGTTAAAACATTGAGAAAAGTTAAGGTAAAATATAAAAGGTACAATTTGAATAATCTTGGGATTCCAAAATTAAGGGGGAGCTGTACATCTCTGATCTAATAACCTCTTGAAAAATAGAGAGGGAGTAAGTCTGTAACACCTTTTGTGAATTCCAATTTATTTGAACTAACCTTTTCTCAATGGTTGTTTGTCATCGTCAAAAAGGGGGAGAATGTGATTGGCATTGGCAAAAGCCATTAAGCAATGGTTTTGATAATAACAAACAAGGACAAGAAATGGAAGTGCAATGATCAAGTCCAAGGTTCTTCAAGATTAGCTTATAGGACTTAGATATTGTGTAAAGGTAAAAGGGAATCACACTAAGCTCAAATATGTTTTCAAAATTTTACAAATGGTTTTCACATGCTAAAATGTTCAACAAATAAGTTTTGAAAAGCTAGTTATGGTGGTTGTTTAAATCTATGAAAAATAGTCAAGTTTGTGTTTTGCAAAGCTGACCTTTGGTCACTCTTTTGATCATAACTTCCAAACTACTTTGAGTTTTATTCTGAAATTTTTCATTTGAAAATAGACTAAAAGATCTTTCCAATGACTGGTTATTTGCTTAAAACAGATAAGAAACGAAGAAGTCATGACCATTTAAAGTTAGCTTTCAAAACCAGAGTGCTCTAACCGATTAGGCAATTCACCTAACCGATTATTGCACAAGTCAGGAGCATTTTTCATGTTCTAAAAGCTCCTAACCAATTAGGTAATTCACCTAACCAGTTATTGTGAATGTTAGGAGCATTTTTCATGTTTCTAAAGCTCCTAACCGATTAGGCAACTCAACTAATCGGTTAGTGTAACAGAATGGAGCGTTTTCATGTTTTGTAAAAGCTCCTAATCAATTAGTAACTCCACCTAACCAGTTATTCTAAATGTCAGGAGCCAAAAATCAAAGCTCCTAACCACTTAGGACAATTTCCTAATCCGTTAGCTGGGAAATCAGAAAACACAAACAATGGCTCTATTGCAGAGCATTTAATGTTTCTATCTACCTCCAATGGCTCTAAAATGCATTGGGCTATAAATGCAAGTGTTTGGGGATCAAAGAAATGTTGGAGAACAATATGAAAATCATTCTTGAGCATTAAATTTGTATTTCATCATCTCTTTCTCCAAAACTCTGTTTTGAGCTTCAAAGTGTGATTCCTTGATACCTATAGTGCTTCAACTTGTATTATCCACTCTTTGAGAGAGTTTCTATCATTCAAACACTTTGATTATTCTATAAAGAGGGTGAGGTATCCCTCTAATGAAAAAGGGTGAGGTATCCCTTATTGAAAAGAAGGTGAGGTATCCTTCACAGGTGTAAAGAGGGTGAGGTATCCCTCAAAGGTTGTAAAGGGTGAGGCATCCCTTGTTGTAAAGAAGGTGTGGTATCCTTCATAGGTTGTAAAGGGGGTGAGGTATCCCTCTAGTGAAAAGGGTGAGGTATCCCTGTTTTGAGACTCAAGCACAAAGGGTGAGGTATCCCAAGGTGTGGTGAGTGCTCTATTGTGTAAAGGTTTTCAAGCACCCGTTCAAGCTTGAAGTTTAGTGGAAAATCTCGAGTGGTTTGCTTGAGGACTAAACGTAGGTCACAAGGGGTGGCTGAACCAGGATAAATCCTTGTGTTTGTTTTTCTCTAACTCTATCTTTTTACATTTGTGCCTTAATTATATATGCTTGAGTTTAATTTGATATATATAGCTTATTTGCTTGACATATCCTATAGCCCAAGTAGTAGTTGAGAAATCTCTATTAGTTGTACCTTTGTCAAGCTTATTCCGCTGCAAGTGTTGATTGAAAGTATCAAAATGAATAATTTCTCAAAGTTATTTTGAAAATTTGTAATCACCCAATTCACCCCCCTCTTGGGTGATGGTTGCCATGACTAACATCAAAGACTGCGTAGTTGATGAATTCACTAGACGGAGAGAAGACTGCTGGAAGTGGGTTCCAGTGCTTGTTCAAGGCTTATGGAACTGAGTTCCTTTACTTTGTTCAGGATTCATGCATATCATGACATTACCATGGATTTGGATTCCCGTAAATGGTATCATAACATTACTCGTTACGTATTTCAGTTATTGCATTGACATAAACATTAGGCATAATTTGGCATAGCCTGGCAGTTGTATAGGCAATTGTGTATCTCTGAGATGGAGATTTTGTTTATATGAGTGTGATGACTACTTGAAGATTATTTGTGATAAATGAGTTTTTATACAAACTTATATAATGAGAATCTATTTCGAGAAGAGAAAGGACATGGTTTTGGCTTTTTCCACCTTTTTAGTTTGTATGTGTATATGACTTGAGTTTAGAACTTGTGATTTTTTCTGAAATAGCTGGAATGGTTGTGATGGCATGTTTTATGGGTTTAACTACTGAGAATAAGTGAGTCTCACCCCGTGTATGTGTTTCCATAATGATTCTAGGGAAGAAGACTTATGGAAAGTGAAGAGGAAGCAGGAACTGGAAGACCTAGTATAGTGTTGCTTTATAGTTTTTATGAAAAAACTTGTAAATGTTGTGCCTTGGGAGGCCTAGTTTACTAGCTTTATACATAGTTTGTATTTATGAGAATTACCGATGTTATGTATATATTCATTAGATCGTGGCTCATATTTTTTTTATATAATGTTGATATGTTATATTAGAAATGTTTTAGTTGTTAGTAGCATGCTTAGATTTAATTACTGAGGTATAATACATATTATATTATAGTTATTAAATTTGGGATGTTACATTATGGTATCATAGTAATCCATCCTACTGAGCCGGGGTATAAACTGACTATGCTTAGGCATGTTTAGGAGTTCTTTTGTGTGTTATGCATTTCTTTGTCTCTTGTTTGAGATGTTTGAATAGAATTACATAACTTGCCTTAGGTTGTATTGGTATTAGCTACTGTTACACAGTTACATGATATTGAGGATTGATCAATTCAATATGTAATGTTTTGTATGGACAAAAAACTATGACTTCACCAAGGCAAACTATGGGAATTAGCAATTCTTCTAGTGAGGGTCCAATCGGTATGAATGAACTCACTTTGGAATTGTTTGCATCTATACCCTTTAGTGTGGTGCCTCCAGAGTCAGTGGAGCCCTTGGGACTCATAGAGAGTTTGGTAGACAAGACTTGTAAGGTTATGGAAAACAAATTTCTTAGATGAAGAATATCGGGCTTTGGTTTGGCTTGAGAGGCTACTTGGAAGCTGAAGACCCGCACGAGGTAGGGTTATCTAGAGTGTTGAGAGGCAAACAAGTTTTGAGAACTTTTGAGTTTTGGTAGGAATTGAGAATGACGAGGTAGATACCACTAAGGGAGGTGAGAATCCTTCGAGTGTAATCTTTGATGGAGATCTTAGAACTTTAGTATTGAGAAACTAAATGTTGAAGATGAGCAAATTTTGGGGACAAAATTTTAAAAAGGAGGGGAGAAATGTAACATCCTAGAAAACTTGTTAGGCTTGTATATGGATACAGAGGTAGCGTAATACTTTCTTAACATACCTATTAAATTTTGACCTTCTAAGCATGTTTAGTCACTTTTTTGTAAGACTAAATGTAAAAAAATAGCTGTTATTAGCCCTGAAAATGGCTTAAACTGCTTAGTTAGTAGAAATAAATATAGGAAATTTGCTTCTATATCACAAATGTGTAGAAGATGGTGTAGTTTAAATTTGATATTAATCAGAGTTAATTTAGTGTTTTTAAGTATATTGAGTGTGTGTTTTGATGCTGGATTGACTACCAGCAGACATGAAAACATGTGGAAATGGTGAAACAAGATTTTTGATGAATCTTAGGATTTATTTTAAACTTGTTGAAAGTTAGGAAACTTGATTTTGTGAAATCTAAGTGTTCTTAGCAAATCACAAGTTTCAGTACCACATTAGTGGTTATCTTAAAGAAGCTAAGTTGGACTTTGCTTCAGATGCCTTTATTTTCTTTTCTCACATCCTTCAAGCAAAAAAAAAACAAAAGAGAGAAATGAAAGGAGAGAAGAGGGAACCGTGAAGGAAGAATGAGGAAGAAAAGGGAAGAAGAATGAGAGTTTGGAGCCTCCATAGCCAATCCATGGCCATCTTCAAGACCTTGAGGTAGGGGGAAGCTTGTTTTTACTTCTTTCCTTCATTTCCTTTATCTTGTTTCATGAGGATTCTTGATGAAATAAAAAAGGGTTTGGGGTGTATTTTTTGTTGTTCTTGCTTGATTCTTGCTCTAAGACTTGAGAATGACATGATTTTTAGTTTTTTTTATGCACATACATGAATTTGCATCCTTTAGTATCCATTGAATCCACTTGAGTTTTAAGTTGAAAAATGGGTTTTTGATTTATTTTTGAGTGAGTTTTTAGCTCTTGAATCCATGCTTGGGAGTGAAATAAAAATTGTTTAAGAGTTATAACATGTTTATGCACCTTGTGAGGTGTTATAAATCACTTGGATTTGAGGTTTGAGTGGTTGGAAGGCATTGTTCCCAAATGGAACAGTGGTTGTTTTCTGCAGAATTCTACAGAAAACTCTGTCGCAGGGTCATGCCTAGGCATGACTAAACTATGCCTAGGCATGGGTAAGATAAAGAGTATCACGCCTAGGCGTGATTGAACCATGCCTAGGCGGGTCTGTCTGGAAGAAATAAGAATTTTTGTTTGATGCAATGGAGTCTTCTAATGGTGTAGTTTCTTCTTTTATGCTTCTTATTGAGTGATGAGACTCTAATAGGAGTATTTAATGAAGTGAGAATATGATAATTAAACATGATTTTTTTAGGATTTATAGATACATCACGTAATGGAATAACAAAAATTCCCACCGACAATCCATGTGAAATAGATCATAATCCATGTTTTTTAAAAGAGTTTCCCTCTTGAAGCGTGATAAAATCAAGCGACGTGAATCACCAATACCATAACAACAATGATGTCTCTACGGTATCCACACGAATAGACTCATGAACGTCCAACATCCACAGAAGGAGTCCCATGTCTCTGGCATAGTGCTAGCTGCTAAAAGAAGAGAAACTTGTTACTCTCTCACTCACTATTTCTGTCAAGTGTGGCTAGGGTTTGTAATGCATGCCTTGACAGCCCCCCTTAGCAGTACTATTTATAACAGTTGCTGCCTTATGCTAGTGAAAGCAGCAGCAAGGTAAGTTGTGCAACCCTAGACTCATCTGTTATGAGTCCGGCCCACGATTGAATCCCAGTCCAACTTGGATTCTAATTGCTCCAATTTAGTCTGCTCTATGTGTGTGACCCTACAAGTTCTCATGACGTTCGTAGTAGTATTAAAATCCTATTTTAATATTATAAGTAATGAGAGGTATCTAGCAACACATTGTTGCTATCCAAGTAATAAGAATGTTAATGATTTGACATAACCTTGTCATGATCAATGTTACTGTACAATTTAGTCCCTTTGTCCAAATATCTAGATTGAACACAAGGCATGGAACGTGTCACCCTTGTATAGTTCAATCTTTTGTTTCCTGATACTCGAGTAGACATAGTAATAACAAATGAGATCAATATCTCATATTGACTTATTTGAGCATGGCCATGCATTTCATAGTCTCACTCAATCAGGGGCTCCAAAGATATCACTCCTATTATGTAGGAGGGACAAATCACATCTAGGTCACTCACATTCCTCCATACGATTTGTGGTATATCTAATAACCAACTTTATAATCACCTTGTTACATATGACATTTGATGGCATTAAAACATACAACTCCTCATGTAGGAATCGTAGTGATTTCAGGTCAAAGGACCACATGCATCATTATCACTATGAGAATCACTTATGACACTCACATAACGATCCATGTAGTATTCTCATGGCAGGTCAGTCCACATCATTACTCTAATATGTATCCATGTAAAACTTGATATCTCATATCCATGACCCGTGAGATATGGTCATCCCTCTGCGCACATACTAGTCTCAATGCATTATTGTCATCCTGATTAACAATAATACTTGACTAGGAACATTTAAGAATAGTGTTCTGTTTCTATCCGATAGGATCTCACAATCAAGTCATTCACTTGATGTCCTTTGGCATCGAACTTACTATTCTAAGGACTTTATTATGTATATCATAAATAACACAATAAATGAAATGCCTCATATATTAAATAAATAGCATAATACAATGTATGTTAGACGATCAAAATAAATTGGTCTCTAGGGCATACACTAACAATTATATAATATATTTGTGTTTGTTGAAGGATATAAGCCTCACATTTGGGATAATCTACGGTAGGTGGGGAGGTGACAGACATTTCTTCCCTATCGTAGTGATGAGTTGAGGTGAGATGCTTCTATCATTATTCCAGTAATTGAGCTAAGGCAGGTAATATCCTCTCTCTTTGCTAGATATTATCTTAAATGTATGGTAGTTGTGGAGGGATTCCCTACTATCGAAGGTGATCCTAAATCATGATAGCGTAAGGACGTGCAACTCCCTCCCTATTGTGTAATTATGAGTCTTGATAGCGTGAGGATGCACAGCTCCCTCCCTATTGAATGACTTTGAGGATATATTCCTTGTTATTATAGAAGACTTGAGGATGGATTCCTTATTATTATTGAAGATCGTGAAGTTGATGGATTCATTACCTAGAGAGAGTGGATTCCTCTACGTTATGAAAGACCACGTAATTGATGGATTCACTACCTAGAGAGAAGATTGCTGGAATTAGGTTCCAATGTTTGTTCAAGGCTCATGGAACTAGATTCCTTTGTTTTGTTCAGGATTCATGCATATCATGACATTACCAAGGATTTAGATTCCCGTAAATGGTATCATAACATTACTTATTACATATTTAAGTTATTACATAGACATAAACATTAGGCATAAATTGGCATAGCATGACAATTGTATGCGCAGTTGCCACTATGACATTTAAATTCGTACACTACAATTGTATGGGCAATTGCGTATCTCTGAGATGGAGATGTCGTTTATGTGAATGTGACTGTAACACCCCGAAATTTCTTGCTTTTCAGCTATGTGGTTTTTATGAATTTTGTGATATTTTAGATATTTTGAATATTTTATTATATTTTAGATATTTTGAGATATTTTGAATATTTTATTATATTTTAGATATTTTGGATTGATTTTGTGATTTTGTAAATTATTTAATTTATTTTTATTTAATTATTATTTTGGACTGTGTGTGGGCTCGGGGCGGGTCTGGAAAAATAAAATTTTTTCAGGACCAAAAAATTTTGGACTATTCTTGTGGACCCGGGGGAGCTTACTAAACCCAAAACTGGGAACAGTTTTCAAAGTTTTCATTTTCTGAGATTTTCTTTGACAAATAAAATCAGGGTATGTTTTATTATCCATTGGATGATAAAATGCAGTAGCTATTATCCATTGGATAATAACTATCAAAAAATATCTTGATGGATAGTTATCCATAAGCTTAAATATCTTGGAGCTTGTCACGATTCTTTTTGTGTGCACCAATCGGAGAGCAAGCTTGCTTGCTAAGTTGTTGAAAAGTCCAACAAAGTGGCTTGCACAAAATATGACCAATGGATGGAAAGCTTACTAGCTAAGCTAAAGCTTGAAGATATTTTGGTTAAATATCTTAGTTAGATATTTTAGTTAAATATCTTAGTTTGATATTTTGGTTAAATATCTTGGTAAGATATTTTGGTTAGGAAAATATCTTGGTTAACAAATATCTAAAGCTAATCATGTCATCTTTTCCATGAAGCTATAAATAGGAGGGCTTTAGTTTCTATCTTGTTCTTGCATCAAAGCTCTCACCCTTTTCTCTTCCCATAACCCACGACCAAGGCTTGCTTGGAGGCTAAGTTCCTACACTTAGTCATCTTTCTACCATTCCTATCAAAGAACCAAAAAGTTAAACACAAAAGTCTCTCACCTTTTCCCTTAGAGGAGCTTAGGGCCAAGCACTCTTCTTCCACTTCCAATCTTTCTAAATTTAATCTAACCTCATATCTTCAATCTCCATACAATTCTAAGATACTTTCATGTTGAGACCATTTTCTAAATCATCCATCTTCAATTACTTCTTTTAAGCTCAAGTTTGAAAGGTTTTAGGTGAAGTTCTTAATCTTCACTTCTAATCTTATTTTCAAAGTTCTAGACTATCATCTTGATCAATGGTCATCATGTTTCAAGCCTTAGATGTTAATGTTTGTGTTTGTTTTTGTCTTAAGGAACATCTTGGTGGTGGAAGTCTACTCAAAGAAAGCAACTAGGAGCTTTGGAGGATCATCTAAGGTAAGAGGGAGATTAATCTCATTGACCAAACATGGTGGTGAGAAATGGATTTTGTGTTTGTAAGTGAAGAATTCATGTGAGGATTTATTCACTTGATTGTGTGGTTTTGATTACTTATGCTTATTTAGTTATGTTTGGTTATATGATGTTAATAGTATGCATGAAAGTTATATGGTTGTTTAATTGCTATAATGATTTATCTACTTGATTGTATGAGTTAGATAGTTTGTACTTGTTTTCCTATATTATCATTATTGCTTTAAAGTATGCATAAACTTGTATGGTAGAATTTTGATATGATGCATGCTATGAATATATATGTAAAAGGAAAGAAGTTTAGGTTCCAAGGACCACTATGGCTCACGGTCATCTAGCCTAAAATAGGGGTAAACAAGTCAAAAATATTTATTTAATTATGGACTTAGTTGATTAGGTAATAAGAATATGAATTAAAGATTTTTAAGTTTAGAAAGAAAAGGAATATGATTTTATTATTTGGAGGAAATGGATTTTTGAGCAATAATCATAAAGAATGAGTTTGAAGGATGGTATGAAGTTTAAAATGTTTTATTTTACAAAATATTTTTAAGAGGAATATAGAAACGTATGGATTTTATTAGACAGAGAATGATTTTTGGCAATAGAAATAGAAAATGAGTTTTTAAAGGTGATTTAAGATTTAAAGTATTTTTAAGAAGAATGGAATAAAGTTTCTATTATGAGATAAAAGTGATTTTTTTATTATAATGATGGAGAATAAGTTTTGAAAGTAATTTAGAAATCAAAGTATTCTATTTAAGAGGATTTTAGTAAAGGTAATGGAAGAAGTTTTCAATAAATTAAAATAATATAGATTTTTGGAAAATGTCAAAAATTATTACTTAGAGGAGTTTTAATGAGAAAAATGAGATTTAGAAGTCCAATTTATATTTTAAACGTAGAAAGTTTCAAAATGGAATTTAGAATGTCAAGAAATATTTTATACAACGAAAAAAATAGAAAAATCTTATGCATTTCAAAAACATGGATTTTTAAGCTACGCGATTTAGAAAATGTTTAAATATTTTTGCACAATTGAGAAAACGTGAAAAAATAATTATGCAATTGAAAATACAGTAAGTTTATTATTAGGCTGACATACTGGACCTGGGTGTATCAGTGGTATTATGTAATTGTATGAGCGGTTATATAATATTATTAATCTAATGGTATTAGACAATTGTATGGGCGGTTATTCTAATATCATTGGGAACAATCAAATGATGGTTTGTGTTATGCATTGAATTATCATGCATTGGGAAAGTTCGGTAGACTATGTTAAGGCATGTGGCCTAGGAGTTGAATTACACCTTAGTGCAAGTGAGATTTGTGTAGTGAATGTCAATGACTGATCTTGGGGGCATCGAGGTGTGGAACGCCATTAGCGGCCAGTTGGTTGCTCAACTGCGTCATGGTATCTGACGCAAACACACTAACTATCTCAACGAGATACTATGCCTATTTGTAATATGGTGAAGAGTGTCTTGTATAAGTCATGATGTGCAAAAACTAAGGAAATATATAGCACTTGATTTGAGGCTGACGATATGCAGACATATACTCCCTAATCATTCTCTCCGATTTGTGTCTTAGCTCCATGGAGTAGGAATTAGTTCATTATGCATATACATGATCAGTACACACATTGTCATAGCATGGTCAAGGTACATATTATGGTGGCATAGTCATTATATATGTTGTTGATAAATGTTGTTATAGTACTGTTAATGTTTATATTATTGTGAGATATGTTTACTAAAGATATCTGTGAATTGATAACATGAAGATACTTGTGATATTTGTATGTATAGAATGACTTTATTATTCATATCATTTCTTTGTTGCCATATTGGATTTGATGTAGGGGATCTCACTTCTTTGTGTTTTGTTCGGTTGTTCTATTTTATATTTAAGTTTGATGAAGTCTATGGTGTCAGTAAGGCAGAGTCTTCTTTAAGGACGCAGTTTGTGAGGGCACCAACACATGACATTCACATTTGGTTTTCGTACGCATTGAGTTTTTCTCGTTAGTGTTGTTACCGTGCTTTTAAGTAAGACCCATCATAAGGTTTGCTACTGTTCCTCTTTGAGTCTGTAAGTTTTATGTTCTAAATCTTTGCTGAATATTATGTGGTTTATGTAATTTGTGTACTAAATAGTTCAATATGTTTTTATATTACCTATGACTTTGGTAAGTTTAAGTTCGCAGCAAGAAGAAATATTATAGCCCATATTTTATAATATGAAATATTTTACAATTTAATTATAGTTTGGTAAGTTTATAGTATAAAATGTAATGCCCTACGGAGGGTGTTACAAATGGTATCAGAGTGGGACCTCTCCTAGTATAGTGTGGTTCAGGGATGAACCATACGGAAGCTAGTGGGCATGTGACACCTGGGGCCAACGAGGGCCGGGAGTGGTCACCGGTGCAAAGAGATGAAGTATGGACAAGGAGCAGCTCCTGGCAGGCTTTTAGGTGAAAGGGACACATGAATGAACTGAACACACACTAGAATAAGAGGGATCCAGAGACTGTGCAGATATGAAACTGCATAGTTGAGGATGACTTAAAGGAATTGATTAGTACCACCCATATCAACAAGATGCATCTTCTTTTCGGGAGGCAAGAACATAAGTACTCCATGGTTAAGCGTGCTTGACTTGGAGCACTTATGTGATGAGTAATCTCCTGGAAAGTTTCCTAGGATGCATGTGAGTAAGGACAAAGCACACTAAAAAGACTCGTATTGATTTAAGGGGACACTCATTAATCCTGCAAATAGTCCCAGGACGTTACAATGACTACTTGAAGGCTGTTTGTGATAAATGAGTTTTTATACAAACTTATATAATGAGAATCTATTATGGGAAGAGTGTTGGACCTTTTGTGTACCGCAAGTGCATAAGTCGTGAAAGTAATACAATGATGAGAAAGATCATTTCCACAGGGATAATGAATAATATCTAATGCCAAATATTAACCAATAGCTTAATGAATTCTATTCAAGCACATATAAAATGGGAAGAGTGTGTGTAGCCAATTTAAAGACTAAAAAACAATAAACGAGGATTAAAAGAACAAAATGAGAGCATAGGGACTCCTTCTTCACCCACTACTTTACTTAGCAATATGCAACCTCTTGAAGCAACAATGATGAATAGTTTTGTTAGCTTAAGAAACGACATTAGCCAAAAGCCTATGTCTAGGTTATTTAACCCTATGTCATTTACCTAGCTCACTATGTGTCCCTAAGAACTAGAGCAAACTCTATGCATTAAGGTTGATTCTTAACAAATGTTATACATGGCTAATAGGTATATGTCTATCCTATTAACGAATCAATTCACCCCACTATTAGAATGAAATTAAACATGTTTCACCCACATTTATGATCTAAAATCTAGATTCCTATGTCTAGTTGAAAAGATTTTATCAAAACACAATAAATGTTAGCCAAACACCTATGAGCATTAAGAGAAACATGGATGAACAAAACTAATCATCATTATAAACTTAAAAGGTTACAAAGTCACAAATGTACATAGAAGAATCTAAAGGAATCCCTAAAAACAAATTAGCTATCCATGGAATATGAAAATCTCAAGAGAGATTCCATGCCCATGACCTAAAGATAGAGAGATTAAAGAGAAAAGAGAGGAAACACTATAATGTGAATTTGGGATGCTTGATCCTCCTTAGATGATGGTGGTTTCCTCTCCAAATCCCTTCAAAGCTCTCCAAAATGATGAAAAACTGGTGCTTGTTGCATTCTCTACCTTCTCCCCCGCCTAACTCCTCAAAATATCTGATGAAACAATATTTCTAAACAAAGCCCGCGAACTCGCACTACAGCATGACCATTGTTACGTTGCGGCGTGAGTGCCAGGTGGTTAAGTGAAACCAGCGCAGACAAAAGTGCACCACGACGTGAACTCCATTGTGCCACAACGTGATTGTCTCTGTCTTCAATATGCACAGCAGGCAGAGAGCAAGCCGCCGCAGTGTGTTACACCTTGCGCTATGGCGTGATAAGCTGGAATACTTTCAAAGCTTCCTTCTCTAATGCTAGGCCTTGACTTGTTTCATTTTATCAGTTTAGAGCCCTTCCTATAATAAAGAAGTCACCAAATTAATTACAAGTGTAAATCAACTTAATCCAACAAAGAATAGAAAGGATTTTAGCAAGATTAGAAAGGAAGACATCAACATGAATTTGAATACAAAGTGAGGCAAAAGTCTTCCAATCATGCCTAAGCGCAAGGACTAAGAAATCACTGTACCACCAATATAAGGAGCAAATAATTACATTTTATGGAGTTATCACACCCGCAAACCTAGATTTTTGCTAGTACTCGAGCAAAACAAAGTACGACTACATATGCATTGGCACAACACACTTCAACACGCATTCAACAACAACAAATGTGTTCCAACATTAGTTATTTCAAAACTATCATGTGATGATTGCATATAGCCTCAAAGAATGCTTATGCCTCACAATCTGATTTAAACATACATAATCCTAATCATGCTGACAATCAAAGCTTCCTAACATGCATAACAGATTTCCCACGATCAACCAAACAAGACTTCATTAATTCAAATCGCACTCATTCGGATAAGTTTATGAGCATTCACATAGAAATGAATCAAAGAATCCAAAAGATTGTAATTCAACTCTCTCTCCACTAATGTAAATCTTACACAACTGAGGATCAAAAAGGACTTAAGCAGCTTGTAATGTAAGGCCATGGCTAGGAGCTAAAGAACAAAGGGGAAAGGATAATAAAGAAATATTGAGAAACATAAACATATGATTTCAAGACTTGAGTCACTAATTGATAAAAGAAGGGTGTGTAAAATGAAATAACCAAGCTCTCCAGAACCACTCGTTCATTTGTTTTGTCTTTGGGATTTTGGTTTTGGATTTTTCTTTTCTTTTCTCATTCTTTTTCTTTTTCTCTTTTCCTTAACCAATTTCTTTCACAACACATGGTTCCTTCAAATCACTTCTATACTGAAACAAGCACTCATACCTTTCAATCACAGGACTCAAGTCAAGAAATATCATATCATGCACTCAACAAGTAATGATGGTAGGAGAAAGAATGCAATGTTTTCACGTGCATTAGAATGGTTACATGGGTTTAGGAAAGTGAATGTGATGAAAAACATATAAGGCCAAACAATTAAAAAGCTTCAAAGGGGACCTATGGATATCGTCATGTAAGGATAAGCTTGAAAGGCTCAATTAGTCCAAACAATGTCCTAATCATTTCCTCAGTCATACAATCTAGGATTTCGCTTCAAGAGAGTTGCAAAACAATTTCAAAGATAAAAGAAGTCATTCATATGTACAACCCATAAACATTCTCTAAATAAGTGCTCAAATAATTTCCAAAGCTAAACAAGCATGCAAGTGGGAAATTCATCATGCATAAAAAGAATCAAGATTCTTTCAGCATGCATCCAGGATCATATATGGATTTCATAGAAAACACGAGGCAGATTTGCATCGATATTCATCATTGGGCAACCACAGCAACATTATGTACCAAAAACAAAGCATTAACATAATAGTCAGCTATCAAAAGATCAATACTAGATACATAACATAAGTAATTAGACACCCCCCCAAACTTAAGGGGAACAGTGCCCTCACTATACAAAATACAGAAAAAGTAGTCAAAATAACATAAAGATGCCCTGTATGCATCATAGCTACACATCATACTCATCAGTGGCAGTTTCCTCCTCATCATCATTACCCTCCTCAGCAGTAGCCATTGGTACGTCATCTCTGTCATCAATTGGATCTGGTTACTACTATGAAGTTCCAGCATAATTGCGAGGAGGGAGGTGCGGGATAGGGAAGTCATCAGTAGAAACCTGTAGGCACTCCGCTAGCCACTTGATGGTCTCCATAGTGTATGCTTCTATGGCAGCAAGGCGTGCAATCTCAGAGTGTAAGTCATCATATGGGGGAGTATGGGCCGCCTTGGGCTCACTCCCAGCCTGTCACTGCCTAGCATATACTGCAGTCGAAGCGTCATTCAGCCTCTGAAGAATTCTGTCATTAAGAGGCTGCTTAACATCAACTAGCTCCTTGTGAGGGCCCCACTGTACCTGATGTTGGCTGCAAAGCATGTGGATGAGAAAAGGGAAGAATAGGCTCTTGGACTCCCTTATTGACTTCTTAATCTACTGGTAGATTATCTAGGCAACATCAATGGATCAGTGCTCAAGAATGGAATAAATCATGATAGCCCGATCTCTAGTCACCTCAGACATGTCGGCAGATGGGATGATCCAAGTGCTAATGAAGTGATACCACATATGAGCCTCTGAAGTCAAGCAGGAATAGGAGAAGTACCTTGGTTGCTAATCTTGAACACCAAGGGTCCATATCACAGGTTGTGCTTGCGGGGTGCAGATTTACGCAGTGACAACATCAAGGTCAATTCCCTCCTCCAGCCTCACTTGGAGGAAATTATTGTATTTGCATATTTCTACTGGGGCAGATAAGCCCAAGGTTGCTCTAATGTTCTCAACAGAAAAGGAGACCTGGCGGCCGTGCACTGTGACTTTTGAAGTCTGGGGGTCAGAAAATGTAGCGTTTACATAGAATTCAAGATTAATAGGTAGAATGGCAGACACTAGTTATTTAACAAATGTCTTCCATTTGTAGTGTTATATGGTCCACTCGAGCTCTTAGTGAATAGCCTTCTTGAAGCTAAACCCCCTCTCACAAATTATTGGCTTGGAGACCAGTTTGAAATATCTTTCTTAGGTAGCTGCTAAAATGAATTTCCTTCTATCAAACTCTGTAGAGGGAGAAGGTTCCCTGCGGCGCTGGCTGCTCTCACCCTTTTGGCGTTTTAGAGGCATGATGGTAGCAGGATTAGAGTACCTGGTTTTGCCAAAAAGAGACCCATAGTGAAAACAAAGAAATATATGAACAAAAATACAAAGCATTTAAATTAAATACAAAGCATGGTGGCACATGTAAAGCATGGTAAAAAGAGTCAAAAGTAAAACCACCAAGGCAAAAAGAGGAACATTATTAAAAGCATGCAAGAACAAACAAATAATAAGGGGAACACCGCGACGTACACTTGGTGCGCCACGACACTCAAACTAACCCAAGAAGGCCAAGACGCTAATAAGGCACGCCGCGGTGCACATAAACTTTCTGAACATAAATTCACACACTCAACAATGCTGACCCCCAAAGCATTTTAAGCCCATATAATATAAATAAAAAGCAATCCAAAATGTACATGATCTTATAGAAATCAACCCAAGTAAACTTCTAAAGAAGGGAAGAAATCAGATTTAATGGAAAATAGATTGCAAAATAAAAGAGAGTACATGAGATAATGGGTTACCTGGAGAGAAAATAAGAGTGGGGATTTGAAGAAAATGTAGAAAACCAAAAATGAAGGAGAGAGTAAATGTGTAAGAAAAGGAAGAACAACTAGAAAGAGCGAAAAGGATTTGTGTTTTAACATAAACCTTATTCCTCTATTTATTTAAACAACGAGCCTTGCGCCACGGCATATAGCTTTCTACAGCGCAGTGCGACTGCCAATGAAATGTGTGTGTCATGTCTTCTCTTTTCTTTTTTTTTGATAAAACCACACGCCGTTGCATATCATTTGGTGCGTCACGACGTGATGCTCGCAGCCTACTTACCCTGATAACCTGAGAACAGAATGTTGTGGCATGGCATTGGTACACTGCGGTGGTAAGCTCTCAGGCTTGAAACCCTGATAAGACAGAGCCGAGAACGCCACAGCATAAGCTTGGTGCGTCGTGTAACACCCCAAAAATTCGTATTTTATTTATTTCGGTCGATTCTTAAATATTTTTAGTAATCTGACTCGACTTTCATGAATTTTATAATTTTTGTGAGTTTTAGGAATTTTTGGGAGTTTTTACATTTTTTATTATTTTAATATTATTTTTGGGGTTGTATATGAGCCTTCGTATTTTAATTATTTTTGTCGATCCTTAATTATTTTTACTAATTCGATTTGATTTTCATGAATTTCATAATTATTATGATTTTTGTGAATTCTTGTGTGTTTTTATATTTTGGATTATTTTAATAGTATTCTCGGGTTGTATGTGGGCTCAAGACGGGCCCGGAAAAATAAAAAATTTTCGGAGCTGGAAAATTTTGTACTGTTGATTCGAAGACGGGGCATCTTACTAAACTCGAAATCAAAAATAGTTTTTGAAGTTTTGTTTTCTACGATTTTATCTGACAAAATAAAATCAGGATATGTTTTATTATCTATTGGATAATATCTTCCGAAAAAATATCTAGTAGATGATTCTAGACGCAAGTCTAGTCACTCACTCTAGAATGTTCTAGACAATGATTCATCACGGAGGAATAATAGAAGCTTGACACATGGCGTGACACCTCAGCACCTGTGACTCAACTTGTTCTGGAAGCTTGTAGAAACGATGACTCGCCATGTTCTAGAATGCTGACTCGCCATATTCTAGAAGAATGTAGAATGCTGACTCACCTTATGACTCGCCGCAGTGAGTCACACGTTCTAGAAGGTTCTCTTGGTGACTCAGCTGGTGACTCAGTGCTACGACTCATCATGTTGACTCATCTGTTCTAGAAACTTCTCTTTGATGACTCGCTCTGTGACTTATTAAGGGTAATCAGTAGAAAAATGATCAACAATAGTTGCTACCCAACCGGAACAAGAAAAAAATCTATGTATATTTTATTATCCATTGGACAATAGACACTGACTTTATAAGCAGTAATTATTATTCATTGCTTAAAGTATACCGAAAAATATCTTGGAAGCTAATCATGACAAGCTTTATGGCTAGCTAATAGGATTCAAGAGCTTCAATGTGTGGTGTAAAATGGTCAAGCAAAGTGGCCACCTCCTTGGATAGTACCACATGACCATGCACTCAAAAATGGAGCCAAGTTCACTCCATTATGCACTTGGTCATTTCCTTGCTCAACATTTATCCAAGCAAAACCAAAATATTTCACCTTTCTTTCTCTTGGTCTTTCACGGCCAAAACACTCAACATAGGGGACTGTAACACCCCTTGATGTAGCAACCGAAGCACAATCGTCATTACACCACAGTTACTAAATCCAAGTGTGTCACAGTCATGAGAACGGTAACTAAATTCTCAAGAGTCTATATTTTTTTTTGACAATATGCATAGGTAGAAAATATGAGCCTCGAATGAAATATAAATGTATTCAAGCCATGATACAACCACTGAAATAAAATCATATCTCTTATACATATGTATATATAGTCAATTTACACAAATCACTGATGACATAGAATATAACAATTACAGAGTTCAATAAAATACAGCGGGAATAAAACACTAAAAGGGGGAAAAGTAGTGACCCAGGGATAGGTACTACTAGCAGACAAAGCCGCAACCCCATATACACATACGACGCTCGGAGTCCCAGTCAACAAGTCGCATCAATGCCTCCACGCAACTGCACTCGTACGTAGCCGAAGAAACCTTGTCCAAACGCCCAATCCAATCAACTAAAGTGTGGTCCCTCTTTATCTTCCTCACGATCTTTTATCAATATAAGTATAAAACAGACATACAAAGATATAGGAAACACAGAAAGAGGTAAGACATCCTACATCATTACCAATTATAGCATGCTAGAAACATTACGGCGCCACGCGCCCAAATAGCAAATCGAAACAAGATATTCAAATACTAACAAGTAAGTCCAACAGTGAGCAATTAAACAGTCCAGGCGGTAATCATCACAGTAATGAACAGATAAGTCATAATATGGAAAACAGATAATAACAACAATGTATATACATATCATGTCTCATATGCATGTTCTCTCAAACCCCTACTCCATGGAGCTAAACTCAATCAATCGGAGAGAAAGATCAGGAGACATGTCTGTAACTCGGCTACGCCGAGGCCAGTGCTATCAATAAATTTTCTCATGCGCAAATCATGGCATTGTACAGACATTCTACACTAGATCACGATATAAGACAGTGTCAAGTCCGGATCGTCGGTGTGTTTGCATCGGTTTGCCCCACGGTGGAGGAGCTCTAAAGTGCCCATGTGGAGGACCCGCACCCCGACGCCCCCGAGGTCATAACACGACCCACACTTGTCTATTCGCACCCGCACTAAGGTGTGTTCAATCTCCTAGGCAACTAGGCCTTACAACAGTCCACAAGGACAATCACAATGCATAAGACACTATGCATGCACATGTATGATTCATAATTTCATACAATTCCATAATATGCCACAATAGGCCAATATAAGCATCTATATATAAATGGTCACTCACATGGACCCATAATCACATAATATCAATGTCAAATCAATTAATACGTCATTAGGTTCATTATGAATCCTCACTTAGAATTTATTCCTCATTTCAAGGTTCATGTTCAAAAATCAACTTAACATACTAAGGCAATTCGATCTCCAATAACTTACATTTTATTTAAGCCCTCAAGTCTCACATTCTCATGTTCTTTACCCACTTATAATCACCTTAAGTCTTATGATGAATTCATTCTTAGTTCTTTAAGGCTTATGAAGTCTTAATCCTAATAATCCTTCTAATTTAATAATTGTCCATTTTATTACCTAGTTCTCTAAGTATCTAATTACTTATACTTCCAATTTACCAAAATTACATTTTCCCTAAAAATGTACTAGAGGTCGTGGCCTCCTAATGAATTCAATCCCAATTCCTTTCAAGCCATAATCTTGTACACCACTCCCTTAATTATTTAAAGTGTTCACTTGTTCAATTAACTCAACAAAAACCCTAGGTTCTTGGCTCCAAAACCGTAGCCACCATAGAAGTTTCAACTTCCAATTGTTCTTCCATTAAATCCCATCTTGTTACTTAATTAATCCTAGTCTTATACTTATTGCATATTAACCATAAATTAGCCCATTTTTCCACCCAAAACCGTGGCATCACTTGAGTTTCAATTTCAAATTCTTCTTCCATTACATTCCATATTTATACATTGATTACTTCAAATCAAATGCTTGTTACAATTTATCACAATTTCCCTTAATTGCTAGCCTCAAAACCGTGGCCACCAAGAGGGCTTCCCCAACGTTTTTCTTCCATTTTCAATCACAAGATCCAATCTAACATAGCATTATATACAACAATTCAATCCAATAGCATAAATAAATAAAAATCAACACATAGCATAATCAATCATTAAATTCAAGAACAACCCTTATTAGGGTTCTTCCACCAATCAAGCAATCAAGGTTCCTAGATGCTAAAAATGGTTGAAGAGGAGTGTCTTCCTCTTACCTAAGTGAAGAAATCAAAGAACTCCAAGAAAGCTCCTTGGATTTTCGGATTTGGCCACCAAAATCCCTAAAAATGGTGACTTGGTTAGAATCAATATCAAGGCTTGGAAAATCAACCATGGATGGCCATAAAAGAAACCATAATCACGAAATCAAGAGGAGAGGGAGAGTGGTCATGAAACTTACCCAAAATGCCCAAAGATGGAGCTTGGAGAAAATGGTGAAGATGATGGAATCTCAAGAAACTCCAAGAAGAAAAAGTGTTTAGAATGTTGAGAGGATTCAAGAAATGTAGCTAGATGAAATTTTTGTGAAGGTTAGGGTGGTGAAGGGTGGCTGGCCGTGGAGCTTGGTAGAGAGAAGGAGGAGAGAAAGTTTGAAGAAGGAAGGAGAAGAAGTGATGAGAGAGAAGTGTTTTTTTTTTTTGGAAATTAATGTATTTTGGATGTAGATGAATTAATGAATGGAAATGAATTTTCCTTGCTTGGAGGCTGCATTCCAGCCGTGTGGGGAGAGAGAGAAGAGAGAGGGAATGGCTTCCAAGAGAAGCCAAAACACATGGGTCAAAGGTGAGGTCAAAGCTTCTTAAGGAAGCTTTGATTATTTAATCAATAAATTTGAATTAAAGTAGATAGATTTGACATAAAGTAGATCATATTAGGATAATGTGATAGGATTTTTATTACACATTATTATCCAATAGATAATAGTTACGGTTGACAGAAGTCAGTATTTAATTAATCTGACAGATGAATTTTTCGTTGTATTGATTTAATCGTATCTGTTAAAATTTCTCGAAAATTATGAAACCTCGTAAACTGTGTCAAGCCTCGGGTTTAGTAAGATCCCCCGTCGACATGTCCATAGTCCAAGGTTCGCAGAGAAAACATCGCGTTTTCCCGGTTCCGGTCAGCGCGCACGCAAAACGAGAAATATACTGTAATATTCGACGTTTCCAGAAAATTCCCAGAAAATTCTCAAAAATTGCAAATATTATAAAACGACTATCCGTCATATAAATTTCCAATTTTTAAAGCATTACAGTCATTTTCATGACTCTGCTCAATGTTCGCGCAAAACGAGGAATATATTAAAATATTCATCGTTCCCGGATAATTCTGAAAAAAAAAATTCACATAAATCACAAATATTGGGAAATGACTATTCATGGTGAAATAATCAATTTCCGGAGTGTTGCACTGGTCTCAAGCAATTCTCAGCCCAATGTGCACGTAAAACGAGAAATATATTAAAATATTCGACGGTTCCGAAAAATTCCCAGAAAATTCCCAAAAATTTCAAATATTATAAAATGACTATTCGTCACATAATTTTCCAATTTTTGAAGCACTACAGTCGTTTTCACGACTCTGCTCGAGTTTCACGCAAAACGAAGAATATATTAAAATATTCTGCGTTCTCAGAAAAATCCAGAAAAATTCTAGAAAATCCCAAATATTGTAAAATGATTATTTATCCTGAAATCATTAATTTTCGGGATGTTACAGGGACAATATTCATTCATCTCACTTACTCTCTTACACTTCAATTTCTCCAAAGAACCAAGAACAAGCAACAAAAAACTCTCTCACTTTCTCTCCCTCCATGGATTCGGCCAAGCATCAAAGATCCACTCTCCAAACTTCTATAATTCCTACCAATATCATTTCTTGAATCCTCTCGTTAATCCAAGATACTTTCATGTTAGAAATTTCTCAAGATTCATTCATCTCCATCTTCTCATCAAGCAAAGAACACAAAAGCTCTTACCTTTCTCTCCCACAAAGCTCATGGTTAAACCACCTTACACCACCCTCCACTCTTCTATAATTTCAAACAACCTTACATCTAGTATCCTTACATCATCCTAAGATACTTTGGTGTTCTTCAAAGGAAGCTCACGGCCACACCCTTCCAAAATACCTTCCAAGCTTTAATAATTCTCAACAACCTTAGATCTTGAATCTCCATGCAATTCTAAGGAACTTTCTTGTTGAGACCATCTTCTAAATCATCAATCTTCAAGCACTTTTCCTAAGATCTAAGTTTGAAGGATAAATGGTGAAGGTCTTGATATTCTTTTCTAATCTTAGATTCAAAGTTCTAAACCATGTTTTGATCCATGGTTTTCTTATTCAAGCCTTAGATATTGATTATGTGTGTTTACTTTGATTTTAAGAAGTTCTTGGTGAAGAAAAGTGGATTCAAGAAGGACATACAAAGAGCTTTGGTGGATTATCCAAGGTAAGAGGGAGATTACCCTCATCAACCATGTGTTGGTGGTGAGGAATGGATGTGTGTGTGATGAAAAATCTATAAAGATTTATTCACTTGTTTGTTTAAGGCTTTCTATATTTATGATTGTTTAGTGATTGATATGCTTATTGCTTTGATAAGTATGCATGATTTGATGCTATGATTTTGATTAATTTGTGATTAATTGCTTAATATGATTTTATCATTTTCATAGTGAGCATGAACATGTGATGGTAGAAATATCATAAGTGATATGTTATATGATGAGAATTATGTGGAAAGGAAAAATGTTTTGGTTCCAAAGAACCTTGAGGCTCACTACTTTTTGATTGATATGGAATAAAGTATTTCAAATTATTTTACTAATCATGAATTTTAGATGAGTAGGTAATAAGTTAATGATTTAAGGATTTGCAAAGAAAGTGGACATGAAAATGAACAAAGATTTTATGATGAAGTTATTTGTGATTTTCGGCTAATATGCCAAGAATTAGTGGATTAGAATAAATAGTATTTTTTTAACATAATATTGAATCGATTAAAGTAGCAAAGGATTTAAATTAAGGGATTTTGATATATAAAAGTAAGAAAACCTTAATTTTGGAATTAATTAAATTAGTGGATTTAGTTTATAAAAGAGAAATGAAGTGGTGACTTGAAGTTTACTAACATATGGCTCACCCGTTGGATTTTAAGGCGCGTTAGGAAATTTTTAAGTTAGAACAGTTGAATTAAAACAATGAGAAAGCAATTTTGTGGGAAATAGTAGGAAATTTACGGAAAGGATTTCCTAAGTGAGAAAATGTGGAAAATGAAGTTAGAAATTGTATTGATTTTTGGAAAATCCAAAATAATGTTTGGAATATTGAGAAATATTTTACGTAGTTGATAAATGATGAAAAATGATTTATGCGACTTAAAAATATGTTTTTTAAGCTACGCAATTTCAAAAACATTGAAAAATCGCTACGCAATTTGGAGAACGTTGAAATATTTTACGTGAATGAGAAAACGTCAAAAAATGGTTATGCGATTTGAAAACATAACAAAAGTGTTACGCGATTATGAAAACACGTTAAAAATGATACGCAATTGAAAATACAGTAAAGTTGTTGTAAGAACTAATGTACTAGAACCGGATATATCAGTGATATTATGTAATTGTATGAGCGATTATATAATATTCATTGATCTTATGACATTCGACAATTGTATGGCCGGTTGTTCTAATCTCATTTAGGAACAATCTAAAGATGAAATTGAGATATGCATTGAGGTATCATGCATTGAACAGAATATAGTCGATGGCTATTATGGCTGGTTAGGCCTAGGAGTGAATGAGAATTGAATAGTGAGGTCTATGATGGATCTCAGGGTGTGTCAGGGCGAGGCGAGTCATCTAGTGATTATGCTATCACATTATGATCCTCTGGCCATGATGAACTGTTGCAACGCACTGACGAGGAACTGACAAATACTATCTCTTTTCGCACTCGGTGAAGATTGTCATTGAGGCTGGTAGATCTTCTGGGCTATTCATCTCTGAAATTATGATTAGCTCCATGGAGTAGGAATTGGTTCAGTATGCATACACATAGTCAGTACACATATTATTGTGGCATGGTCAATGTCCAAGTGGTGTGACATAATCATTTCATACATATTGATGATATATGTTATGATAAAACTGTTATTGTTTATTCTATTGTGATATATGGTTATTGGAATTATTTATGAAATGATGACATGAATATAATTGTGATATCTATATGTATGGAATGACTTTGTCATTTATATCATTCTTTGCTACCATCATGGTATTGATGAAAGGGGATCTCACCTCTTTGCTGTACTGTTTGTTTGTGTTTGTATTGTTAAAATTAGTATAGTATACGAAGCGAACTTCTTAGACTTAACTGGAGGCAATATTTTGAGTTTGGGGACAACAACAAGGAGTGATCTTCCTAGTTTCGACAATGTGCAATTTTGCGGAGGAACAAATATCTGACGAGTCGAGAAGGATGCAGAACGGAATAAGTATGTTGAGTTTTCTCGTTAATGTTATTACCGTGCTATTAAGTAGGACCCATCATGGGGTTTGCTACTGTTTCCTTGAATCTGTGAGTTTTATATTCTAAGTACTGTGAAATATTATGTGGTGTCTGTGATGTATATTAATCAGTTTAAATCTATTTTTCAGTATTACCTATAAATTTTGGTAAGTTTATGTTTCCGCAAAAAGAAATTTTAAAACTCATGTTTTATAACTCAAATCTTTTTATGAAATGATTTTCAGACTAAAAGTTTGTAGTCGGAAATGTAATGCCCTACGAAAGGTGTTACACGCCGCGACATGAGAAGCTAACTTGCAAAATTCTGTAGCAAAATGTGTTTGGCAGCTACCTCTGTTACCCAAAAGTCTCCACCATCTGTAAAAATAGTCCAATTGGTTAAAACATTAAATGTATAACCAAATTAACATGATCAAAATCAAAGTTTCCAATCACTAGACTCAAAATGAAAGAATTAAGAACATGGGTGATTCATTATAAAAAAAAGAGCCTTTTTATAGTCCTGACAGGACTTTTTCTGACTTTTCATGTTGGGGCTACCAATGTAATAGAGGTTTCCCCTTATCAAATTCTCCTCCCAAGTAAGGCTTCAAGCGCTAGCCATTGACCTTAAAAGATGATTTGTCATCAAGATCTGCAACCTCAACTGCCCCATGGGGAAACACATTTACTATTTAGAATGGACCGGACCATCTAGATTTAAGCTTTCCAGGAAAGAGCTTGAGGTTGGAGTTGTAGAGGAGGACTTGTTAGCCTTACTCAAACGTCTTTTGCACAATCTTCTTATTATGCCACCCCTTCACCTTCTCTTTGTACATGTTTGCATTCTTATAGGCTTAGAGCCTAAATTCATCAAGTTCATTGAGCTACAATAATCTTTTGTCACCGATAAATTGCAAATCGAAATTCAGCTGCTTTATTGCCCAATAAGCATGATGCTCTAACTCAACGGGCAAATGACAAGTTTTTCCAAACACAAGCTTATATGGGGACATATCATTGGAGATTTTATAAGCAGTTTTATACACCCATAGTGCATCATCAAGCCGTCTTGACCAATCTTTACGGGACAGGCACACAGTCTTCTCAAGTATATGCTTGATTTCTCGATTGGATACCTCCGCTTCTCCACATGTCTGTGGGTGGTAAGCGGTAGCAATTTGGTGAGTCACCCCATATTTAGCAAGGAGAGCCTCAAAATACTTATTGCAGAAGTGTGACCCTCTGTCACTGATAATGGCTTGAGGAGTACCAAAATGGGTGAAGATTTGTTTCTTCATGAAGTTTATCACTACCTTAGAGTTATTGGTAGGAAATGCACTTGCTTTCACCCATTTGGACACGTAGTCAACTGCCATAAGGATATACAGATTTCTATAGGAGGGAATGAATGGGCCCATGAAATCAATGGCCCAAACATCGAAAATTTTAACTTTAAGAATAAAATTGAGGGCATCCATTTCTCCTTGATATGTTCCCTAATTTATGACATTTATCACATTTGCTAACATGGAAGTATGCATCCTTGAAGAGAGATGGCCAATACAAGCCAGATTGGAGCACCTTTGCTATTGTTCTATCACCCTATAATGACCTTCATAAGGGGCAGCATGACATTGATTCAAAATTTGCTCAACTTCCTCCAAAGGTACACACTTTCACAACATATGATCAGGGCACTGTTTAAATAAGAAAGGCTCATCCCAAAGATAATGCCTGCTATCATGCAAGAACTTCTTCCTTTGGTGAGATGTGAAATCTGGAGGCATCACACCACCTACTATGTAGTTCACAATGTCAGCATACCAAGGGTCTGGTTGAGCTGCAACAACAAAGAGTTGCTCATTGGTGAATGTCTCTCTGATTGTGATTGGTTCAGCTTGATATTTCTCATTTTCCAATCCAGAAATGTCGTTTGCAACTTGATTCTTAGCCTTTTTCTTGTCACGAATTTCCAAGTCAAATTCTTGCAATAGTAAAACCCATCGAATCAATTGCAGTTTTGCCTCCTTCTTGGCCACAAGGTATTTAATCGCAAAGTGGTCAGTGTAGACTATCACCTTAGCACCCACTAAATATGCCTGAAACTTGTCGAATATGAAAACAACCGCTGGAAGTTCCTTTTATGTTGTGGTGTAGTTTAGTTGTGCATCATTAAGAGTTTTGCTTGCATATTATATGGAGCAAAACACTTTGTTTTTCCTCTGCCCCAAAACTACACCAACAGTATAATCATTGGCATCACACATTAGTTCAAAGGGGCAACTCCCAATCTAGGGTGGTAATCACCGGAACTGATACAAGTCTCTTTTTCAATTCCACAAATGCGTCATGGCAAGCTTTATCAAAGTTAAATAGGACGCCCTTCTCCAATAAGTTACAAAGAGGCTTAGAAATCTTAGAGAAATCCTTTATGAATCTCCGGTAGAAACTGGCATGCCCCATGAAACTTCTAACTTCCTTCACTAAGATTGGTGGTGGAAGTTTCTCAATCACTTCTATTTTTTCTCTATCTACCTCCATCCCTTTGCATGACACTCTATGGCCAAGAACTATGCCTTCTTAGACCATGAAGTGACACTTTTCCCAATTAAGCACCAAATTGGTGTCTTCACATCTTTGCAAAACCAAAGCCAAGTTATTTAGGCAATCATCAAAGGAATTACCAAAGATTGAGAAGTCATCCATGAAGACCTCCAAGAACTTCTCTACCATATCTATAAAGATTGCCATCATCTGGAAAGTTGCAGGCGCATTACATAAACCAAATGGCATCCTCCTAAAAGCATATGTACCAAAGGGGCAAGTGAATGTTGTCTTCTCTTGATCATCAGGGGCTATAGCAATTTGATTGTACCCCGAGTACCCATCCAGAAAGCAGTAAAAAGCACGCCCTGCTAACCTGTCCAACATCTGATCAATGAATGGCAGAGAGAAATAATCCTTTCTAGTTGCAGTGTTTAGCTTCCTATAGTCCATGCAAATACGCCACCTCATGATTGTTCTAGTAGAAATTAAGTCATTGTTTTCATTGGCAACAACTATCATTCCCCTCCTTTTAGGTATACTGGACAGGGCTCACCCATGTACTATATGAAATTGGGTATATGATGCCCCCGTCCAGCCACTTAATGATCTCCTTTTTCACCACCTTCTTCATAATGGGGTTCAAACGCCTTTGGTACTCAATGTTTGGTTTAGCATTGTCTTCTAACAGAATTTTGTGCATGCATATAGTAGGACTAATGCCTTTAATGTTTGCAATAGTCCATCCCAGCGCCTTCTTATATTGCCTCAACACTCTCAACAACTTGGAATCTTGCTCTTCTAATAATAGTAAGGAAATGATGACCGGTAATGTGGATGATTCTCCCAAATATGAATATTTCAAATGATCGGGCAATGATTTCAATTCCAACTTGGGTGGAGAGATGATGGGCGGTTGCAGAATAGGCTTATTAGAGGAGATCTGCAATGGCTCAAGGCTTAGTTTCCTGTAAAACTTAGCAGAAAATCAAGTAGTTTAATACATTCCCTAATGTCTTCTCTATCTACATGCTTATCATGAGATGTCAAAGTTAAAGCAAGGGAATCATCAAGAAAATTAGCATGAAATGCAACATTTACTACCTGATCAAACATACCAACATAGGAATATTCTTCTTGATTATCAGGGAATTTCATGGCCTTATAAATGTTAAAAATTACATTTTCATCATTTACTTGCATGGTAAGCTCACATTTTTGCACATCTATCATGGTCTTACCGATTGCCAAGAAAGGCCTCCCTAGAATTAACGACACATTATGGTCCTCCTCCATATTAAGGATGACAAAGTCAGCAGGGAAAATGAGCTTATCCAACTTTACCGAAGCATCCTCAATGACCCCTTTCGGATATGTGAGAGTCTTGTCAGCTAATTGCAAGGTCATAGAGATTGGCTTCACTTCACCTAATTATAACCTTTGGAAGATTGAAAGAGGCATCAAGTTAATGCTCACCCCAAAATCACACAAAGCTTTACCATTGAATTAACTCCCAATTGTGCATGGTATGATAAAACTTCTCGGATCTTTTAACTTTGGGGGTAGCTTATTTTGCAAGATGGCGTTGTATTCCTCTGTGAGTGCTACTGTTTCATAGTCCCCCCCAATCTTCTCTTCTTGGATAGAATGTCCTTCATGAACTTCACGTAACTTGACATTTGTTCTAATGTCTCTACAAATGGAATGTTTATATGAAGCTTCCTAAAGACTTCCAGAAACTTCTGGAATTGGGCATCCAACTTTTGTTTAGCCAATCTGTTCGGGAAAGGTAGAGGTAATGTACCTTCTTCTTTTCCTCATCCTTCTTCTTTTCAATCACCTTGCTCCCTTGGTCCTCCTTGTAAACAGTCTCTTTATCTTGTGTCACCTCTGCATCATCAACAAGCAGTTTAATCTTAGGACTCCCTTCTATGTCTTTTCCACTTCTAAGGGTAATAGCATTATAGGATGGTACATCCTTAGGATCACCTCTTGGATTGCTAACAGTGTCACTTGGAAAAGTCCCCGGGGGCCTATTGTTTATAGCATTCACCGACTGACCCACTTGGGTCTCTAGTGCTCTTATTGAAGTCATTTAGCTTTGAATTATGGCATCATTATTGGCCAAATGAACATCTGTTTTTGACATATAAGAATTGGACTTGACCATGAACTGCATGAACATGTCTTCAAGAGATGGTTTCTTATCGTGCATAGGAGGTCTTGACTGTAAAGAGAAACTAGGAGGATAAGGTTGTCTTTTATTACCATCCAATGAAGATGATGCACCTTGATTGTTTCTCCATGAATAGTTTGGAAGATTTCTCCACCTAGGGTGATACTGATGCGAATAAGGATTGTTTTGTAGTGACCGATAGTTCCCAGCATATTGTGCACTCTCCAAGGTGGAAGGACACTTATCAGTTGCATGATTATTGCCACATTGATCACAAAGCACAAAAGGACTCAGATGAGGACTTGCTCCCAAGCTATCCAACTTATTAGCAATTGCAACCACTTGAGCAAAAAGTGATGTAATTGCATCTATATCATGCACTCCAGCTACCTTCTTTGGAGTATTTCTTGTGGACGACCACTGGTAGGCTAATTCTTCAAGCAGCTGGAATGCCTTATCAAAGGATTTTCCAAGCAGTGAACCACCCGCAGCTACATCCATAATTGGACGGTGGTGAGGCAACAACCCTTTATGGAAGGAATAGATTTAATGCCATAAAGGAATCTTGTGATGAGAGCATCTTCTCAAAAGATCCTTGTATCTCTCCCATGCTTCATACAAAGTTTCATAATTAGCTTGAGTGAATGATGTAATGTCATTCACCATCTCCGCAGTCTTGGCAGGTGGGAAATATTTGTTTAGAAATTTTTCGCATACATCACTCCAAGTACTTACGGATCCTGCTGGTAGAGATTGTAACCAACTATTGGCTCAGTTGAACGGCATCTTCAGAGACTCCATTATGCTTGAATGTGTCACAAATCTCTAGAAAATTTGACAAGTGGGCATTTGGATCTTCACTAGGCAAACCACCAAATTGCACCGAAGTTTGGATCATTTGAATGATGGTTGGTTTAATTTCAAAATTGTTGGCTTGGATAGGAGGGTCGCCTTATGCTTGATTGTAGATTATCCATTCGAAGAGTTGTAAACTCCCTCAAGGAGCTCGTATGACCATTGTTACAATCCATGGTATTTGTACCTAAAACAATAAAAGAATGAAACTTGAATTAAAATGAGCTAAAAGAAAACTTGAATTAAAACTAATTAAACTTGTTGTCAATATTGGCAAAAATAAAAAATTAGTCATTATCTCCGGTAACAGTGCCAAAAACTTATTGGACCTTTTGTGTACCGCAAGTGCACGGGTCGCAAAAGTAATACAATGATGAGAAAGATCGTTTCAATAGGGATAATGAATAATATCTAATGTCAAATATTAACCAATACCTTAATGAATTATATTCAAGCACATATAAAATGGGAAGAGTGTGTGTAGCCAATGTAAAGACTAAAAAGCAATAAACCAAGATAAAAAGAACAGAATGAGAGCATAGGGACTCCTTCTTCACCCACTACTTTACTTAGCAACATGCAACCTCTTTAAGCAACAATGATGACTAGTTTTGTTAGCTTAAGAAACTACATTAGCCAAAAGCCTATGTCTAGGTCATTTAACCCTATGTCATTTACCTAGTTCACTATGTGTCCCTGAGAACTAGAGCAAACTCAATGCATTAAGGTTGATTCTTAACAAATGCTATACATGTTCAATAGGTATATATCTATCCTATTAATGAATCAATTCACTCTACTATTAGAATGAAATTAAACATGCATCACCCACATCCATGATCTAAAATCTAGATTCCTATGTCTAGTTGAAAAGATTTTATCAAAACACAATAAATGTTGGCCAAACACCTATGAGCATTAAGAGAAACATGGATGAACAAAACCAATCATCATTATAAAGTTAAAAGGTTACAAAATCACCAAAGTACATAGAAGGATCCAAAGGAATCCCTAAAAACATATTAGCTATCTATGGAATATGAAAATCTCAAGAGAAATTCCATGCCCATGACCTAAAGACAGAGAGATTAAAGAGAAAGGAGAGGAAACACTATAATGTGAACTTGGGATGCTTGATCCTCCATGGATGATGGTGGTTTCCTCTCCAAATCCCGTCAAAGCTCTCGAAAATGATGAAAAATTGGTGCTTGTTGCGTTCTCTGCCTTCTCCCCTCCCTAACTCCTCAAAATATCAGATGAAATAGTATTTATGGATAAAACCCGTGAACTCATGCCATGGCATGACCATTGTTACGTTGCGGCTTGAGTGTCAGGTGGTTAAGTGAAACTAATGCAGACAAAAGTGCACCGCGGCTTGAACTCCTTTATGTCACGGCGTGATTGTCTTTGTCTTCAGTATGCGCAGCAGGCAGAGAGCAAGGCGCTACGGCGTGCTACACTTTACGTCGCGACGTGATAAGCTAGAATGCTTCCAAATCTTCCTTCTCTAATGCTGGGCCTTGGCATGCTTCATTTTATCAGTTTAGAGCCGTTCTTGCATTAGAGAAGTCACCAAATTATTACAAGTATAAATCAACTTAATCCAACAAAGAATAGAAAGGATTTTAGCAAGATTAGAAAGGAAGATTTCAACATGAATTTGAATACAAAGTGAGGCAAAAGTCTTTCAATCATGCCTAAGCGCAAGGACTAAGAAATCATCGTACCACCAATATAAAGCACAAATAATTATATTTTATGGAGTTATCAAATTGAAAGGACATGGTTTTAGCTTTTGTCACCTTTCTAGTTTATATGTGTATTTGACTTGAGTTTAGAACTTGTGATTTTTCCCTGAAATAACTGGAATGATTGTGATGACATGTTTTATGGATTTAACTACTGAGAATAAGTTATTCTTGTAACACCCTAATACCGATACCCTAGTATATCAAAATATACCTGGATAAGCAGTATTAGTTATGCTACTTCTAACTTAACATTGTACTAATCCATATCATTTAAACAAATAATAATGGAGAGCCTTGTGGAAAACTAAAAATTATACATATAACATTGCCACCAAAGGGCTCATTGTATACATAACTTCATACAACTAAAAGCACGTGAATAAATACAAGCTTTAAACTAGAAAGTATAAAAATTATCTTTGTTTTCATACTTCTTCTTGCCTTTGGATGAACCTCCACCTGGATTTACATGGCAACAAATGGGGTGATAAATCACATTTCTAAGTATAAGTATACCAAAACTAGTAGTTTAAACATTTACAATGAATAAACCCAACTGAACTAATACTTCTTGCATAAGAAACAATTATAACTCTCTCTTTATGTAACGTTCTTTAGCAAACTATACTTCTGCTCTGATAACCGAAACCACGATGATATCAAACAACTGCCCATACAATCATTTGAAAATCATTAACCAGACAACCGCCCATAAAGCTATCACTAATAACACAGAGTAACACATACACAACAATCACACAAATATAGTCAAACCAAACAAAATATTAAATATGCAAAGATGGAATGATGTATGTTTATTTTCAAAGAAAAGTGTATGATAATGTTGGTACAATGTCATGAATACTTAGCCATTCCCCCTAGGCACAGAGGAATTCTGCTATGGTAATGTGTGACCCCTTATAGCCTACTTTTAGGAACGAAGTCTGTCACCACAACACCTAACCTCCTACACCCTAGGTGCAGAGGAATTCTGCCACGATAACCTATGACCCCTTATAGCCTACTGTTTAGGAACGAAGTCTGTTATCACAACACATGACCTCCTACACCCGTAGATCACCAAGTAATCTACCTTAACTAGTGGATATCGCTACCAAAACTGAGTGAATGCCTCCATTACCTGCTCTCTAGGGATTAGCAAGCATTTGTGAAATGTGATGTATGTGAAAATGCGGAGTTATGTCTTAACTCTAACATAACCGCCACATGATCTCATACTAAGTCCATCTTGCATTACTAACTCCACCTCTTCTCTATGGGAGCATTTCATGCACTACGACATTGAACCAATGTCAACTAGACTTAGTACACTACTTTCTTTGCATTACTAACTCTCTTTAACTCTTTGAGAGCTCTTCATGCACTATGGCATTCACCCTTGCCAGCTAGGGTCTTTGGCACTTAACTTTTGCTAACTCGGCACCTCGGCCCCTGTAACATCCCGAAAAGTATCTGTTTAATTATAAATAATCATTTTATAATATTCATGTTTTTTAGGAATTTTTCAGAAACGAGGAATATTTTAATATATTTCTCGTTTTGCGTGCACACTGAGCTGAGAATTGCTGAGGTCAGTGTAACGCTCCGAAAATTAATTATTTTACCACGAATAGTCATTTTCAAATATTTGTGATTTATGTGAGTTCTTTCGGAATTTTCTGGAAACGATGAATATTTTAATATATTTCTCGTTTTACGCAAATAGCGAGCAGAGTCGGAAAAACGACTGTAACGCTTCAAAAATTGGAAAATTATGTGACGGATAGTCGTTTTACAATATTTGTAATTTTTGAGAATTTTTCGGGAATTTTTCCAGAGATGTCGAATATTTTAATATATTTCTCATTTTGCGTGCACATTGAACAGAACTGGAGAAACGCGATGTTTTCTCCGGGAACCTTGGACTATGGACATGTCAACGAGGGATTTTACTAAACCTGAGACTGGGCACAATTTACGAAATTTACATTTTTTTGATAATTTTACCCGATAAGTGAAATCGCGGTACTGTAAAATCATCCGATGAATAATGAAATATTATTTTCATCATCAGTAACTCTTCTACACTGGAGGAAAAACAATACTTACAGTATAAATATTTATCTGTGTTAGTGTGCCCAATTAGGATACAACCTTACTTTCACTTTATCGTGGAACGTGCGAAGCTTCTCATGTAAGCTTGGAGGAAGCTTCTTGGAAATTTCCTCTTCTATTTTCCCCATGCAAATGCAGCCCATTCCCTCTTCTCTCTCCTTCATGCACGGCTGGACCATCATTTTGGGGGGGGGGGGAAGATTACTCTTCATTTGATTAATTACATTACATCAATTTTCATTTTTCCTAAAGCACTTATCTTTCTTCTTCTTCTTTTTCTTCATATTATTTTCTCCTCCTTCTCTCTAGAAACGCCACGGCACCAGCAGCCCCTCTCCCACGCATCCATCACAAAAATCCAAACCAACCACATTTTCTTAATCCTCTCCCTCTCCTAAACATCTTTCTTGCTTGGAGCATCTTGAAACTCCACCATCTTCATCACTTTCTTCAAGCTTCAAAGTTAGGGTTTTTGGGTAAGCTTCAAGACTCTTCTTTTCTTCTCTTCATTTTCGGTTTCAAGGGTGTTCTTGTGATCACCTACACTCCATTTTTCAAGCTATTGTGCTATTCTAATGAAGTTGAAATTTCTAGGGCTTTGGGTGGCACAAATCTGAAATTTGCAAGGAGATTCTTGGAGGTTTCTCTTGATTTCTTCACTTGGGTAAGAGGAAGATGATCCTCCTCAACCAATCTTGGTTAAGGGAATGTCTTGTGTGTTGTTGTAGATGAGGGAATCCATGTTGGATAACTCTCTTTGTCATATTGTGTTATTTCCATGATTTTGTAGTTGTTTGATTTGTATGATTATATGGATTTGTATTATGTGTTTTGATGACATAAACCATGTTTTGGATTGTTGGTAAATGACTATAAAACTTTGAGATTGAATGGGCCACGGTTCTGCAGAAATGAATTTTGCAGAACTCTTGTAAATGCACTAGCACTCAGGCGCTGTGCATAGAGTGCCTAGGCGCTCTATGCCCAGAAAATTTTCCCTGTAACGCGGCTTGGTTAGCACTCAGGCACTTCGTGTTTAGCGCTCAGGCGCTCAACCAGCGCTCAAGCACTACAGAGATGGCGCCTAGGCGCCCATAGCAGAATCAGCTGGATAATTGTGAAATGATACTAAGACTTCCATATGATGATATTACAAAAAAAAATAATAATAAAATAAAGTAAGGAACTGGATGTGTTAAGGGAATTCCTCTAGAAAGGGAGATTTTATGAGAATAGACTACGTTAGGAAATTCAATCGATTATGGAAACTTACCTAGTGATGGATTCTTATATGAATGGCAAATCTTGAATAAGAATGCATAATGGACCTTAAAAATGTATTACCTTATTTGATTTCAATATTATGATGTTGTGGGTCCATATGAATGACCAATGTTGTGTTGACGCTTATTTGAGCCAATTGTGGCATATTATGGGATAGTATGTGATGTTGACCATACATGTTCATGTATAGAGTCTTATGCATTGTGAATGCCCTGTGGATTATTGTAAGGCCAAGTTGCCTAGGAGATTGAACACACCTTGGTGTGGGTGTGAATAGACTAGTGTAGGTCGTGTTATGACCTTGGGGGCGTCGGGGTGCGGGTCCTTCATAATGAGCAGTTGGTAGCTCTTCTGTCCGTGGGGCAAACCGATGCAAACCCACCGACGATCCGGACCGAGACACTGTCCTATATCGTGATCGAGCGTGGAATGTCTGTACAATGCCTGGATGTGCACGTGGAAATTATTGATTATAGCACTTTGGCCACAGCAGCCGAGTTGCAAACATGTCCCCTGATCTTTCTCTCCGACTATTTGAGTCTAGCTCCGTGGAGTAGGAAATTTGAATACCGTATGCATGTGCATCATGAGATGTTTTACTGTTAATGATTACTACCCTATATGAATTTGAACTGTTTGTATTATTATTATGATAAATGTCTGTCTGGAACTGCTTACCTGCTTACAGTTGTACTTTCTGCTTATCATTGTTGTTATTATTTTTGGGACTGTTATGTGGGTGTTATGCGCAGTATTATTCCTGGCTGCCATAATTGGTAATGATGGTAGGATGTCTTACCTCTTTTCTGTATTTCTATTGTCTGCTATCTGTGCGTGTACTGTATCTACCAAAGACGACAGCACAGAAACTGAAGCTCCCGATTTTCCCGGCTTCTGGCCTGAGCAAGACTAGTATCTATTATAGAGCATGGAGGCACGCATGTGCGGATTTCTGGGCGACGTGCGTCTGACCTTCCTCGGAGGGCCAGAGTGCTGGCATATCAACTTGAGTTCCGACCGCTGTGTCTATCTGGGAGATGTATCGATTTCCCTGGCCTGGAGACGTCACGAGGCGCCGATCCTTACCTGCCACCTCAGCCTACGTTTAGAATTTTATCTGCCCATTCGAGAGATGTGGGGTGCCTGTTACTACACCCCACAGGAGGATTCCTTTGATTCCACTGCTCAAGCTCCTGCCCGTGGCTCCGTGGTTCCGATGGTGGTTTCCTCAGACGAGGAGGACCCCGTTGAGGATCCTAACACGGTCCCTCCTCCTCTGAGGGACTGATTTTTACTGGTGGCTACTGATGACTGCCAGTGTTTTATTTTGGGGGCCTGATGTATTATATTTTGATGGGCTATATATTCTGATATCTCTGGGGTATATTTGTATGATCCTATGGGGCAGGTATAGTTTTGTTTTTTTTGGAAATTTCTAGGCTTGTAACTAAGGACAATTGATGTCGATATATATATATATATATATATATACATATATATATATATATATATATATATATATATATATGCATGTTATTTAAGTGTGAGTTTTATTTCCGGTCTTACTCTTTATTGTTGTTTAATTTTCGTCACTTAGTTTATTATTAACAATATATATATATATATATATATATATATATATATATATATATATATATATATATATATATATATATATATATATATATATACCGTCATTCTACTCACGTACCGATAAGTTGGACAAACTAATCTTAACTAAAATGAATCGGGTCTTTAATTTGATTTCATGAATTTTAATTTTCGTATTTTCTTTTATGTTGAATAATGTGACATTCCATCTTGAAAAGGGGCGTTACATTAAGTTGGTATCAGAGCCCCGGTTTATGTTTCTTTGGATCTTATGTGTGAGTCTGTCTTGTTTGTACTGTGTGGATCTCTGTGATTGGAGTTTTGAATGAACCCCTCTGACTTTCCTTATGTTTTTCAGTAACCTGACTTAAGAAAAAGCGAGATGGCAAGAGGTGAAGAAATAGCAGCCGCTATCGAAGCGGTGCAGAGGATGGCGGAAGTCATTGCCCAACAGAACGAACGTGCTGCTCAGCAACAAGAGAGAGCTATTCAACAGCTCGAGGCGACTGCCGATGCACAAAACTTAGCAAAATTTTATCGCCACAACCCTCCACAGTTCAAGGGAGAATTTGATCCAGACAAGGCTAGTTTGTGGATCAAGGAACTTGAGAAGGTTTTCTGTGGCATGAACTATGCCGAAGATAAGAAGGTGAATTACGCTACCTTTATGCTTGTCGACAACGTCGAAAACTGGTGGAACGGAGCTCAGAGAGCACTGGAAGCCGAAGGAACTGACATCACATGGGACGTGTTCAAGAACAAGTTCTTGGACAAATATTTTCCTGTAAATGCGAGACATGCGAAAGAGATGGAATTCCTCAACCTGAGACAGGGGAACATGACCGTCAGTGAATATGCGGCCAGATTTGAGAACCTGGAGAAGTTCTCAACACACTACCAACATCAAACCGATGAAGCCTAGAAATGTTGGAAGTTCACTGAAGGACTGAGGTATGAAGTGAAGAAGGCTGTGATCACTCTAAAAATGAAAGTATTCTCAGAACTGCTAGACACATGCTGTGAAGTTGAGGCCTTGGAACAGGCTAGAGACTCGAGGAGCAAGAACTTTGGGCCTGCGAGGTTCCAAAGAGGTGGAGGCAATAGTTCAAACCGCTTCCAAAAGAAACCCTATTCCCTACCACCGGGAAATTAGCAACAAACTGGTGGAAGTTCTGGTAGAGGTTCTACTGGGAACCGGACTGGTCAGAATGTGGCATATCCCTCTAAATGCCTAAAATGTGGGAAAGATCATCACACGAGAGATTGCACGATCAAAGGGAATATCTGCTTCAGATGTGGCAAACTGGACCACATGTCCAGAGATTGCAACCAGACAAAGGCTGAACCCTCAGTCAATGAGACTCGAGCCAAGAAACCGCAAGCCGGAGGTCGAGTCTACACCATGAGCGGAGCTGAGGCCTCTGAATCCGAAGACTTGATTCAAGGAGAAGGCGTCATAGAAGGTAATCTTTTAAAAGTACTGTATGACTCTAGGGCAACCCATTCTTTCATATCATATGACTGTGTGCTACGACTTGGCTTATCTATGTTTGAACTACCCTTTGAATTAACTGTTTCAACCCCTACTGACAAACCAGTAGTTACTACCAAAGTCTGTTTGAGGTGTCCCCTAATTGTTGAAGGTCGAGTCTTTTCTGTCGATTTAATCTGTCTACCTTTGTCACAATTAGACATAATCCTATGGATGGACTGGTTATCTTCCAACCATGTTCTGTTAGACTGCTCTAGCAAAACCATTGTCTTTCCTGTGGATGAAGATTCTAGATACTTGACGGCCAACCAAGTACGAGCTTTCTTGAAAGAAGGAGCTCAAGGGTACATGCTACTATCTTCTTTGAAAGTCGAGAGCGAGGCTGATCTGAGCACTATTCTTGTGGTGAAGGAATTTCCTAAAATCTTCCCCGAAGATGTACCTGGTTTACCACCGATGCATGAGATAGAGTTTGCTATTGACCTTGTACCGGGAGCTGGTCCCGTGTCTTTAGCACCTTACCGGATGTCGCCAACGGAATTGGCAGAACTTAAGAAACAGCTAGAGGAGCTTTTGGAGAAATAGTTCGTCAAACCAAGTGTATCATCGTGGGGAGCGCCAGTGTTGTTAGTTCGAAAGAAGGACGGTACCTCAAGATTGTGTGTGGACTATAGGCAGTTGAACAACCTAACAATTAAGAACAAGTATCCACTCCCAAGAATCGACAATTTGATGGACCAACTGAAGGGAGCAGCGGTCTTTTCGAAGATCAATCTGAGATCTGGGTACCATCAGATAAGAGTGAAAACGGAGGATATACCCAAGACTGCTTTTCGTACCCGATACGGTCATTACGAATACCTCGTGATGCCGTTTGGTGTGACGAATGCACCTGCTATCTTCATAGACTACATGAACAGAATCTTTCGTCCGTACTTGGACAAGTTTGTTGTCGTCTTCATTGACGATATCTTGATATATTCCCCAAACCAGGAGGATCATGCTGAACACCTCAGCATAGTTCTCCAGATTCTGAAGGAGAAGGAACTGTACGCCAAGCTGTCGAAGTGTGAATTTTGGCTAGATGAGGTTAAGTTTTTAGGCCATGTGATCTCAAAGGAAGGGATTGCAGTGGATCCATCAAAAGTAGAGGTAGTGTTACAATGGGAACGACCAAAGTCAGTGACGGAAATTCGTAGCTTCGTGGGTTTAGCCAGATATTACAGAAGGTTCATTGAAGGATTTTCCAAAATTGCTGGACCGCTCACTCAACTGACAAAGAAGGACAAGGCTTTTGAATGGACTGATAGCTGCGAGCAGAGTTTCCAAGAGTTGAAGAGATGACTAACTACCTCACCGGTATTAGTACTACCTGATCTGAATGAACCATTCGAAGTGTACTGTGACGCTTCATACCAAGGATTGGGATCTGTTCTTATGCAACACAGAAGAGTGGTGGCTCATGCTTCGCGACAGTTGCAAGTGCATGAAAAGAACTATCTGACACATGATTTGGAACTAGCAGCTGTGGTTTTTACTCTGAAGATATGGAGGCATTTCCTCTATGGAGCAACATTCAACATCTTCAGTGATCACAAGAGTTTGAAATACTTGTATGATCAGAAGGAGCTGAACATGAGGTAGCGAAGATGGTTGAAATTCCTGAAGGACTACGACTTTCAACTATTGTACCACCCTGGCAAGGCGAATGTCGTGGCTGACGCCTTAAGTAGGAAGACCGTCAGTGTTTCCGCCTTGATGATCAAGGAAAGAGAGCTCATCGAACAGTTTAGAGATACTTGGTCATTTGTTAAGTTGGAACCCGGAAGGATTAGTATGAACATGGTTACCATCTCAAGTGAACTAATGGAGGACATACGAGAAAAACAAAAAGTTGACAAATTCTTGTAAGAAGTGAGAGAGTTAATGAAGCAAGGTAAGGAAACAGACTTCGAGGAAGGAATAGATGGAATTCTGAGATTCTGGGGTAGAGTTTGTATTCCCTGTGACCAAGATCTTAAACAGTGCATTGTGGATCATGCTCACACCAGCAAGTTGAATATGCTCCCGGGCATAACGAAGATGTACCAAGACTTGAAGAAGTTGTTCTGGTGGCATGGGATGAAGAGCGACGTCACTAGATGCGTATCGACTTGTCTAGTTTGTCAAAAAGCTAAAGTGGAACACCAAAGACCTGCAAGATTACTGCAACCATTGTCTACTCCTGAATGAAAATGGGACAGCATTGCAATGGATTTTGTTGTGGGTTTGCCAAGGACAAAGAAACGACATGACTCGATTTGGGTAATAGTGGATCGACTCACAAAGTCAACTCATTTCCTCCCGATCAACATAAGGTACAGTCTGGAGAAGTTGACCCAGTTGTATATTGGAGAGATCGTTAGGCTGCATGGTGTGCCTACGAGTATTGTTTCGGATAGGGATCCGAGATTCACTTCAAAATTTTGGCAGAGTCTACAGGCATCGTTGGGAACGAAGTTACGTCTGAGTTCAGCATACCACCCACAAACCGATGGTCAATCTGAAAGGACGATCCAATCTCTAGAAGATTTGCTTAGAGCTTGTACTATAGAACAGACTGGAAGTTAGGATGAAATCTTACCCTTGATAAAATTCACCTACAACAACAGTTACCATTCAAGTATAGGGATGGCACCCTATGAAGCTCTATATGGACGATGGTGTTGGACACCCTTGTGTTGGTACCAAGATGGTGAGCGTCTCACGATTGGACCAGATATCATTCAACAGACAACTGAAAAGGTCAAGATGATTCAAGAGAAGATGAAAACCGCTCAGAGCTGGTAAAAGAGTTATGCAGACAAGAGGAGAAAGCCTCTTGAGTTTGAAGAAGTTGAGCATATATTCTTGAAAGTCACACCCACGACTGGGGTCGGCCGGGCTTTGAAATCTAGAAAACTCACTCCAAAATTCCTTGGACCTTACCAAATTCTTCGCCGGATAGGTCCAATACCTACCAGATAGCCTTACCCCCTTTTCTATCCAACATACACAATGTCTTCCATGTGTCACAACTGCGTAAATATTTACCTGACCCAAGTCATGTCATAGCACCGGACACAGTACAGTTAAAAGAGAACTTGACCTATGAGGCACCTCCTGCGAGAATCGAGCACCGACGGATAAAGCAACTTAGAGGCAAGGAGATCCCATTAGTAAAGGTGGTTTGGAATGAAACAACTGGTGATGCGACTTGGGAGCCGGAAGACAAGATGAAAGAGCAACATCCAGAACTATTTTGAGGTACGTAAATTTCGAGGACGAAATTTCTTTTTAGTTGGGGAGCATTGTAACATCCCGAAAAGCATCTGTTTAATTATAAATAATCATTTTATAATATTCTTGATTTTTTGGAATTTTTCAGAAATGACAAATATTTTAATATATTCCTCGTTTTACATGCACACTGAACTGAGAATTGCTGAGGTCAGTGTAACGCTTCGAAAATTAATTATTTTACCACGAATAGTCATTTTCTAATATTTGTGATTTATGTGAGTTCTTTCGGAATTTTTTGGAAATGATGAATATTTTAATATATTTCTCGTTTTGCGCAAATATCGAGTAAAGTCGGGAAAACTACTGTAACGCTTCAAAAATTAGAAAATTATGTGATGAATAGTCGTTTTATAATATTTGTAATTTTTGAGAATTTTTCAAGAATTTTTCGGAGACGTCGAATATTTTAATATATTTCTCGTTTTACGTACACATTGAACGGAACTGGAGAAACGCGATGTTTTCTTCGGGAATCTTGGACTATGGACATGTCGACAGGGGATCTTACTAAACCCGAGATTGGGCACAATTTACGAAATTTACGTTTTTCGAGAATTTTACCCGATAAGTGAAATCGCGGTATTGTAAAATCATCCGATGAATAATGAAATATTATTTTCATCATCAGTAACTCTTCTACACTGGAGGAAAAATAATATTGACAGTGTAAATATTTATCTATGTTAGTGTGCCCAATTAGGATACAACCTTACTTTCATTTTATCGTGGAACGTGCGAAGCTTCTCATGTAAGCTTGGAGAAAGCTTCTTGGAAATTTCCTCTTCTATTTTCCCCATGCAAATACAGCCCGTTCCCTCTTCTCTCTCCTTCATGCACGGCTGGACCATCATTCGGGGGGGGGGGGGAAGATTACTCTTCATTTGATTAATTACATTACATCAATTTTCATTTTTCCTAAAGCACTTCTCTTTCTTCTTCTTCTTCTTCTTCATATTATTTTCTCCTCCTTCTCTGTAGAAACCCCACGGCACCAGCAGCCCTTCTCCCACTCATCCATCACAAAAATCCAAACCAACCACATTTTCTTAATCCTCTCCCTCTCCTAAACATCTTTCTTGCTTGGAGCATCTTGAAATTCCACCATCTTTATCACTTTCTTCAAGCTTCAAAGTTAGGGTTTTTGGGTAAGCTTCAAGACTCTTCTTCTCTTCTCTTCATTTTCGGTTTCAAGGGTGTTCTTGTGATCACCTACACTCCATTTTTCAAGCTATTGTGCTATTCTAATGAAGTTGAAATTTCTAGGGCTTTGGGTGGCACAAATCCGAAATTTGCAAGGAGATTCTTGGAGGTTTCTCTTGATTTCTTCATTTGGGTAAGAGGAAGATGATCCTCCTCAACCAATCTTGGTTAAGGGAATGTCTTGTGTGCTATTGTAGATGATGGAATCCATGTTGGATTACTCTCTTTGTCATATTGTGTTATTTCCATGATTTTGTAGTTGTTTGATTTGTATGATTATATGGATTTGTATTGTGTGTTTTGATGACATAAACCATGTTTTGGATTGTTGGTAAATGACTGTAAAACTTTGAGATTGAATGGGCCACGGTTCTGCAGAAATGAATTCTACAGAACTCTTGTAAATGCACTAGCGCTCAGGCGCTGTGCATAGAGCGTCTAGGCGCTCTATGCCCAGAAAATTTTTCCTGTAACGCGGCTTGGTTAGCGCTCAGGCGCTTCGTGTTTAGCGCTCAGGCACTCAACCAGTGCTCAGGCGCTACAGATATGGCGCCTAGGCGCCTATAGCAGAATCAGCTGGATAATTGTGAAATGATACTAAGACTTCCATATGATGATATTACAAAAAAATAATAAAAAAATAAAGTAAGGAACTGGATGTGTTAAGGGAATTCCTCTAGAAAGGGAGATTTTATGAGAATAGACTGCGTTAGGAAATTCAATCGATTATAAAAACTTACCTAGTGATGGATTCTTGTATGAATGGCAAATCTTGGATAAGAATGCATAATGGACCTTAAAAATGTATTACCTTATTTGATTTCAATATTATGATGTTGTGGGTCCATATGAATGACCAATGTTGTGTTGATGCTTATTTGAGCCAATTGTGGTATATTATGGGATAGTATGTGATGTTGACCATACATATTCATGCATAGAGTCTTATGCATTGTGAATGTCCTGTAGACTGTTGTAAGGCCAAGTTGCCTAGGAGATTGAACACACCTTGGTGCGGGTGCGAATAGACTAGTGTAGGTCGTGTTATGACCTTGGGGGCGTAGGGGTGCGGGTCCTTCATAATGGGCAGTTGGTAGCTCTTCTGTCCGTGGGGCAAACCGATGCAAATGCACCGACGATCCCGACCGAGACACTATCCTCTATCGTGATCGAGTGTGGAATGTCTGTACAATGCCTAGATGTGTACGTGGAAATTATTGATTATAGCACTTTGGCCGCGGCAGCCGAGTTGCAGACATGTCCCCTAATCTTTCTCTCCGACTGTTTGAGTCGAGCTCCATGGAGTAGGAAATTTGAATACCGTATGCATGTGCATCATGAGATGTTTTACTGTTAATGATTACTACCCTATATGAATTTGAATTGTTTGTATTATTATCATGATAAATGCCTTCCTGGAACTGCTTACCTTCTTATAGATGTACTTATTCCTGGATATGCGTCGTATTATTCCTGGATGCCATAATTGGTAATGATGGTAGGATGTCTTACCTCTTTTTTGTATTTCTATTGTCTGCTACTTGTGCGTGTACTGTATCTACCAAAGACGACGGCATGGAAACTGAAGCTCCCGATTTTCCCAGCTTCTAGCCTAAGCAAGACTAGTATCTATTATGGAGCATGGAGGCACGCATGCGCGGATTTCTGGGCGATGTGCGTCTGACCTTCCTCGGAGGGCCAGAGTGCTAGCATATCAACTTGAGTTCCGACCGCTGTGTCTATCTGGGAGATGTATCGATTTCCCTGGCCTGGAGACGTCACGAGGCGCTGATCCTTACCTGTCTCCTCAGCCTACATTAAGAAATTTATCTGCCCATTCAGGAGATGTGAGGTGCCCGTTACTACACCTCACCGGAGGATTCCTTTGATTCCACTGCTCGGGCTCCTACCCGTGGCTCTGTGGTTCCGATGGTGGTTTCCTCAGACAAGGAGGACCCCGCTGAGGATCCTGACACGGTCCCTCCTCCTCTGAGGGACTGATTTTTACTCATGGCTACTGATGGCTGCCAGTGTTTTATTTTGGGGGCCTGATGTATTATATTTTGATGGGCTGTATATTCTAATATCTCTGGGGTATATTTGTATGATCCTATGGGGCAGGTATAGTTTTGTTTTTTTTGAAAATTTCCAGGCTTATAACTAAGGACAATTGATGTCGATATATATATATATATATATATATATATATGCATTTTATTCAAGTGTGAGTTTTATTTCCGATCTTACTCTTTATTGTTGTTTAATTTTCGTCACTTGGTTTATTATTAACAAATATATATATATATATATACTGTCATTTTACTCACGTACCGACAAGTTGGACAAACTAATCTTAACTAAAATGAACAGGGTCTTTAATTTGATTTCATGAATTTTAATTTCTGCATTTTCTTTTATGTTGAATAATGTGACGTTCCCTCTCGAAAATGGGCGTTACAGCCCCTAACTCTTGCCACTTAGGCACTATGGCACTCTACTATTGCCATCTCGGCACCTTGGCCCTTAACTCTTGCCACTTAGGCACTATGGCACTCTGCTATTGCCAACTTGCTTCTTAAACCTCTTATCACCTCTCTTGTGACATCTGTGCAACTTTAAGTTGCTTAAGAAACTAAACTCTTGATCTATGGCAATCCATGTCTAATGGATGCACAACTTTTCTTTTATCATTCCTTGTATGCCACTAGGTTTTTCTCTCAAAGAAATACCCTCTCTAGTGCCACAACACATTCTACTAGGCATAGCCAAAGGATTCTATCAACTAGGGATCTCCAAACATCCAAAAACAACATTTTGGAGCTTCAGGGTCTCACGCCGCGGCACGGCGTTGGCACGTCGCGGTGCCCTACTCTCGGGTGCTAGTACTAAGCTGATTTTTTGGTCTCACGCCGTGGCGCGCTAAGCAAAATCACCCTCACGCTGCGGTGTTCAACCCCAATGCCGCGACGTTCTTAATAGAAACTAGATTCTACAGAATTCTACAGAATCGTGGTATAGTTCCATTCATTTTTCTCTTGGATTTTGGCCATTTATATCCAATCTCTCAATGATTCTATGTCCCTAATCAGTTCTTTAATACATAGGAATCATCAAACACCAATTTAAACCTCTTAATTTGGATTATGGATCAAAATCCTTCATACTTTAACCTAAACCCCTCTTTGAGCATTTAGGTTCTAACTTGGATAGCTTTTGTTTCTAATTTGAATTCCTTGCATGAACAAGTCATAAACCTCATTTATAACTCAGCCAAACAAGAAAAACACCTACAACATCTCTAAAACTCAAAATGACACATTAAACCTCAAAAGGCCTATCATGGAAAATGAGGAAGAAGATGAAGTTAGAGCTCAAGCACCCTTAACTCTTGCTAGATGAAGATCTTGAAGCCTTGATCCTTGTCTTGATCTTTCCCCTTTGATTTCCTTCTTTTCCCTTCTTTTCTCCCTTTCCTTTCTTCCTTCGGTTTCACTCTTCTCCTTTCTCTCTTTTTTTTCTTTCTTTTCTTTCTTCTATTCTGGCTCCTTTCTGCCAAGAGTAGCATTTTGCTACATATAGCAAAAATTTCCATACTGCTAAGAACACTTAAATTCCTCCAAATATAGTATTCTAACTTTCAACAAATTCAAAATAAATCCAAGGATTCATTAAAAATCATGTTATACCTTTTCTCTATTTTTTCATATCTGCTGGGGGTAAATCTGGTATTAAAATGCACAACCAGTATGCCTAAAAATACCAAATTAACTCCAATTACTCTGAAACTTTAACTACACCTTACTTAGCTTATTTTTGACCTAGAAACAAATTATCTAAACTTGTTTCCCTTTAAATAATAGTTTATGCTATTCTCTGAGTCCTTTTAGGCAACTTTTCACACTCGGGGTTGCAACAAAGTGCCTAAACTAACTTGGTTTGTCACTAATCTTGACTAACATATCAAACAAGTCATATGCTACCTTTGTACACATATAAAAGTCTAATATGTTTTTTCGGGATGTTACAATTCTCACCCCGCGTGTGTGTTTCCATAAGGATTCTAGGGAAGAAGACATATGAAAAATGAAGAAAAAGTAGGAACTGGAAGACCTAGTATAGTGTTCTTTATAGTTTTTATGAAAAAAACTTGTACATGTTGTGCCTTGAGAGGCCTTGCTTACTAGCTTTATACATAGTTTGTATTTATGAGAGTTACCTACATTATGTATATGTTTGTTAGATCGTGGCTCATTTTTTTTTAAATAATATCAATATGTTATGTTAGAAATGTTTTAGTAGTTAGTAGCATGCTTAGATTTAATTATTGAGGTACAATACATATTATACTATAGTTATTAAATTTGGGATGTTACATTATGGAATCCGAGCAGTTCATCCTGTTGAGCTGGGGTATGGATTGACTATGCTTTGGCATGTTTAGGAGTTCTTTTATGTGTTACTCATTTCTTTGTCTCTTGTTTGAGATGTTTGAATAGAATTGCATGAATTGCCTTAGGTTGTATTGTTATTAGCTACTGTTACACAGTTACATGATATTGAGAACTGATTAACTCAATATATAATGTTCTGTGTGGACAAGAAACTATGACTTTACCAAGGCGAACTAGGGGAATTAGCGATTCTTCTAGTGAGGGTCCAGTCGGTATGATTGAACTCACTTAGGAATTGTTTGCATCTATACCCTTTAGTGTGGTACCTCCAAAGTTAGTGGAGCCCTTGGGACTGATAAAGAATTTAGTAGACAAGACTTGTAACATTACGGAAAGAAGATTTTTAGGTGAAGAATATCTGGCATAGGTTTGACTTGAGAGGCTACTTGGGAGCTGAAGACCCACACGAGGTAGGGTTATCTAGAGTGTTGATGTGAGGCAAACAAGTTTTGAGAATGACGAGTTAGATATTACTAAGGGAGGTGAGAATCTTTCAAGTGTAATCTCTGATGGAGATCTTGGAACTTTAGTATTGAGAGACTAAATGTTGAAGGTGAGCAAATTTTGGGGATAAAATTTAAAAAGGAGGGGAGAAATGTAATACCCTGGAAAACATGTTAGGCTTGTATATGGATATAGAGGTAGCCTAATACTTTCTTAACATGTTTGTTAAATTTTGTGACCTTCTGAGCATATTTAGTCACTTTTCTGTAATACTATATGTAAAAAATAGTTGTTATTAGCCCCGAAATTGGCTTAAACTGCTTAGTTAGTAGAAAGATGGTGTAGTTAAAATTTGAGGTTAATCAGAGTTAGTTTGGTATTTTTAAGCTTACTAAGTGTGTGTTTAATATCGGATTGACTACCAGCAAATATGAAAAAATGTGGAAATAGTGAAACAAGATTATTTATAAGTCTTAGGATTTATTTTAAACTTGTTGGAAGTTAGGAAACTTGATTTGGTGAAATCTAAATATTCTTAACAAATCAGAAGTTTCAATATCACATTAGTGGTTATCTTAAAAAAACTAAGTTGGACTTTGCTTCAAATGCCTTTATTTTCTTTTCTCACGACCTTCAAGCAGAAAAAAACAAAAGAGATAAATGAAAGGAGAGAAGAGGGAACCGTGAAGAAAGAAGGAGGAAGAAAGGGGAAGAGGAAGGAGAGTTTGGAGCCTCCATAGCCAATCCATGGCCATCTTCAAGACCTTGAGGTAGGGAGTAGCTTGTTTTAACTTCTTTCCTTCATCTCCTTCATCTTGTTTCAAGAGGATTCTTAATGAAGCAAAAATGGGTTTGGGGTGTAGTTTTTGTTGTTCTTGTTTGATTCTTGCTCTAAGACTTGTGAATGACATGATTTTTGGTTTTTTTTATGCATGGAGATGAATTTGCATCCCTTAGTATCCGTTGAATCCACTTCAGTTTTTAGTTGAAAAATGGGTTTTTGATTGATTTTTTAGTGAGTTTTAAACTCTTGAATCCATACTTGGGATTGAAATAAAAATTGTTTAAGAGTTACAACATGTTTATGGACCTTGTGAGGTGTTAGAAATCACTTGGATTTAAGGTTTGAGTAGTTGGAAAGCCATTGTTCCCAAATGGAACAGTGGCTGTTTTATGCAAAATTCTATAGAAAACTTTATCGCAGGCTCACGCCTAGGCGTGACTGATCCACACCTAGGCGTCGGTGAGACAGAGAGTATCACGCCTAGGCATGATAGAGTTGTGCCTAGGCATGGCTGTCTAGAAGAAACAATAATTTTTGTTTAATGTAATTAAGTCTTCTAATGGTGTAGTTTTTTCTTTTATGCTTCTTAAGGAGTGATGAGACTCTAATACGAGTATTTAATGAAGTGAGAATGTGATGAATCAAATTGATTTGTAATGTTAATTATGTGAAGTAATTAGACATGATTATATATGTTATATTTGAGTTTGTTAAAGGATATGAGCCTCATATTTGGCATAATCTAGGGTACGTGAGGAGGTGACAGATATTTCCTCCCTATCGTTGTGATGAGTTGAGGTGAGATGCTTCCCTCATTATTTTAGTAACTAAGCTGAGGTGGGTAATATCCTCCTTCATTGTTGGATGCTATATAGAATGGAAGGTAGTTATAGAGGGATTCTCGACTATCAGAGGTGATCCTGAATCATGATAGCGTGAGGACACACAACTCCCTCGCTATTGTGTAATTAGGAGTCTTGATAGCGTGAGGACGTGCAGCTCCCTCCCTATTGAATGACTTTGAGGATGGATTCCTCGTTATTATAGAAGACTTAAGGACAAATTCCTTGTTATTGTTGAAGATCGTGTAGTTGATGGATTCACTACCCGAAGAGGATGGATTCATCTACATTATCGAATACTGCTGTAACATCCCAAAGACTAACACTAATAACGTATCCCGTTTATGCATCAGTAATTAGAATTTGGTATATTACTTATGAATATCCACAGATTTTCAAATGAACAATTTAATAATGTACAAAATATAAGCCTTTAGCGGAAGCATATTACACGTATATTATGAAATGAATTTTATACAAAGAATACATCGCTGAATATAATATACCTATGTCGATCTATTATACAAAATCTAATCAAACTAACTAAACATCTCTTCATCCATAAGCTCTATCTTGCTTCATCTTGCTTGTCATTATAGGTCTCTTGGAATTATCATGGAAATCAAAGGTGTAGGGGGTGAGCATCAAAACTCCCAATAATTATAAAAATCGTGTCATCACAATAATTCCAGTCGTTTCAGGAAAAATCATTTTAAATCATTATTATGTAATCCGTAGGAAGGTGGCTAAGGCCAAATCGGGTCCTTTCTCTTCTCGAAACAGAGGTTCATTTAATTATGAAAATCATTTATAATCATCAAAAATCTATTATTTGAAATTTCTCATATCCAGTGTCATTGAGACTCAAATCAATTATATCGGAATTAATATCTTCAAATCTCATATCTTAAATGGTAATTCAAATCATCAAGTCTTGAGTTGTCAAATCATAAATCATTTATCAAATCTCAATGAAATCTCATCTTTCAAGATTCATATCTCAAATCATCAAGACACATGTGTCATCTCAAATTAAATGGTATGGAGGGAATATTCATCCTCACAATACCAAATCACTTGGTAGTAGTCTACTTTCGGGTTGATGCACTTCAACCCATTTATAGCTCTCACTACACAGGACTACTCCGGTAACTAGACCAATCTCAATCAACTACAACAATGAGGGAATATCCATCCTCATTTGAAGTGGTAAGTAGAGAAGGAATGTCCATCCTCAACTACTTTTGATAGGGAGGGAATGTCAATCCTCACACTATTGATCATCAGAGATAAGGGAAGTTTAATCTGCTCCCCGCAATCTGGGGGTTTAGGATAACCCCAAGTAAAGAAGTCTTCCTCTAATACTTGATGTCTAGGGAAGCATGGGTAAAGAAGGAGGTCTTCCTCAACCTCAATTACTCTGGTGTAGAGAGATTCTCAAATTCTCTCTTACCATTATCCAAAACTTACCATAGTACAAGGCATATCCAAAACCTCACTCGGTCTAGTTCCCCAAAGGGATACCCATGAAAATCAAATCATTTTTGTTCATTAATTCATCACAAATGCAATATAATGCTTAAGCTAATCATTCTCATCATGGGTATTCAAATTCATCAACCACATATCTTAGCATCATGCATTGATATCTCATCAATAAATCTTAATTCATAGCATAATGCATTGATATTTGATTCATCATTCTCACGCAAAATGATCAATTTATTTATACTCATGATATCCACTCCATCAATTTCAAATCATGGCACAAGGCCTCACATTTCATCATTAAGCAATAATATGCACAATATAGTAGTCTCATCATGAGTGTTCAAATTTATCATTCAATCTCTTGTCACATTATCATCAAAGTGTTTTTCCCAAGTAATTTGGTTGCATAATCATTCAACATTTAAGGTTTAAGGTTTGCATTTAGGTCCCATGGGGTTAAGGACTCTATTCCCATCAATTTTGGATCAAAAACTCTTATTTGGGGGCCTAGTAATCGATTACCTAACTAATGTAATCAATTACACCTCAACCAGAAGCTCTGTAATCAATTACATCTAAGATGTAATCGATTACGTCTCAACCAGAGGCTCTGTAATCGATTACATCCAAGATGTAATCGATTACATCCAGTCCAAAAACCATTTTCGCAGCTTCAGAAGCATTGTAATCGATTACAAGGGCTATGTAATCGATTACAAGCTCGTTTTATGCAGAAATCAGAGTTCTTAAACCATTCGAACCTAAATCAAACCAATAAACATCATCATCAACATCAAATCATCACAAATATGCATCCAAATCACTCATAAAACATCAAATCTCCAAATGGGTATGAAACCCATTTTTCTAAATCTTAAAACTCATCAAGAGGTAAATCAAGAAATCAAGTTCTCAAATCATAATCATCGCAAAATCATATTTTCCACTTCAAAATCATCATTTAAATCTCAAGTTTCCAAGACTTTGGAAGACAATGAAATAGTAGAAAAGATGAAAGAAACCCCCTACCTCAAATCTTCCATGGTTCCTTATTTCTCTTTGCTTGATTCTCCATCTTCTTTCTTTTTCTCCATTTTCAGCTTTCTCTCACGTCTCCCTCTTTTTCTCCTCTTTCTTTTATTTCTTTTCTTTGCTTCTTTTATCTCTTGATGACTTGATGTGAGTGAGGGGAGGGGAGGGGAGTGAGAAAAATATCTCAAAAGGCAATCATGAGGGATGAGACGTGAGGCAAGGGAAATATGAGGGAAAAAGTGAAATCTAATAGATAAATTTTTATCTGCTAAAAATATTTTAATTGCTCAGAAGTGAATTTTCCAACCTCCATAGGCATTATGGAAAATTCTAGGATTTCACGCATTTCTCAATTTTATTTTTCCACAATCATTTGTATACACACCTTTATTAGACACTAAGCTTCACTATTCATCCCTGGGTTAAATTAAACCTTATGGAACTGAATTTAGGAGCTTCCAAGTGTCCATTTCAACTTGTTTCTACTCTCAAATTAATCTTTATTCTTCTATATTACACTTGCTCATACCCCTATGGCTTCTGATCCATTTATCTGATTAGTTTGGTCTTTAAACACTATCGCAGTGTCATTAAAAATGCCAAACTAACTTATCTGATCTTCCGAAATTCCATATAGCTCATTCCAATCCTTAATGACTTCAAAATAACTTTAAAATATTTATTCCCATACATTTAGCTATTTAAGCTAAATTCTGAACTATTTTAAGCTATTTCTCGTATTTAGTGTTATAGATTTACGCTCAATTAAGCCCAAACCATTACCAAAATCATCAGGCAACTTATACGAGACTTATTAAGTTACTATAACCCTGATTAATATCATTACATCAGAGAGGATGTTATAACTGCGTAGTTGATGGATTCACTACCCGAAGAGAAGACTGCTAGAGCTGGGTTCTAGTGCTTGTTCAAGGCTCATGGAACTGAGTTCCTTTGCTTTGTTCAGGATTCATGCATTTCATGACATTACCATGGATTTGGACTCCTATAAATGGTATCATAACATTACTCATTACATATTTAGGTTATTGCATAGACATAGACATTAGGCATAAATTGGCATAGCATGGTAATTGCATGGGCACTTATCACCATGACATTTAAATTCATGCATTGCAATTGTATAGGTAATTGCGTATCTCTGAGATGGAGATGTTGTTTATGTGAATGTGATGACTACTTGAAGACTGTTTATAATAAATGAGTTTTTATACAAACTTATATAATGAGAATCTATTTTAGGAAGAGAAATGACACAGTTTTGGCTTTTGCCACCTTTCTAGTTTAAATGTGTATATGACTTGAGTTTAGAACTTGTGATTTTTCCCCGAAATAGCTAGAATAATTGTGATGGCATGTTTTATAGATTTGACTACTAAGAATAAGTGATTCTTGTAACACCTTTACTATTATTACTAATAATGTATCCGGACTTACACCATAGCAACAATAGTAAGTACATCACTGAACTTTCTTTTCAAAAACTTCAAGTTTAATTTACAATATTATATAAAAATATGAGCCTTGATAGGGGTAATAATAATTTACATATATTGAAGGATGGCTATTCCAAATATACATTACAGTACAAATACAAATCATATGCTCACAAGGCATTTTCTATACATTTATTATACAAAATTTAAATCCAAAGCAAATATCTTCCTTTGTCCGTACCTTTGTGCTGCTAATATTGAACTTGGAATTATCATGGAATACATAATAATAATGGGGTGAGAATACTAATTCTCAATATATTTTATTATGAAAAAGTGTGTCATCACAATAATTCTAATTGTTTCGAAGAAAATAACATTCTTTTAAAACTTAAAATAAATACATTCTTATATATATATATATATATATATATATATATATATATATATATATATATATATATATATATATATATATATATATATAATTAGGAAGGTGGCAAACTGCCAATTCTAGTCCTTCCTCTTCTCGAAACAGAATTTCATTTAATAATTTTCAAAAATATCCTTTATCATCAATACAAATTCTAAACACATGTAGTATAAAAAATTATACCAAGCACAACTACCATTATATCCATTTCATATAGATATTTTAACAAGCATAGAAATATTCATTTTCAAATTTAATACAAATTTCAATCACAAAATATTCCAGAAATTGTCTTCAAATACCAATTTTGTAGTATCAATTTCATTCAAGTCATATCCTAACATACAAATACAATTCAAATTTCAGTGCTCATTCCAAATACTCACAATCCCGCAAAACCCATATCTCAAGCACTATAAGGGTGGGACTCACCTCACATAGCTCGGGTTCTATATACTCATGGTAAGGAGTGATTCAGGGCCTCACACTACCACTAGTTCCTATGAGGGAATTAATACGTGAGGAATATACTGATACTGATACTGTGAGGGATTTATACCAGAACACAGGATTCCCTTTCCTCACAAGAGGTCATCTCCATGGTTCAAATGGAATCTCGAATACCCTATCCTCATACAGGATCATCTCTGAATCCACTATACTAAGTGAACCAATGGTTCATATATACTAAAGGATACTGAGTGGGAAAGCATGGACAATTACCTACACATTCAAGGATAATTGTCTATATTCTCATTCTCAATACAAATTCAAATTCTGATTCTTTGAGCACTAATTATTCATGCATCCATTTAATATATCATTCTAGCTCAACCTTTGCATTAAAGGGAGCTTATTCTAAAATTCTCAATATACGTCTCAAATTCATAATTCCAATAAATAATGGTACACTCAGAGCACATTCTTAAATTCATAATTTATATAATATAAATTCTTAATTCACATGATCAATTCCATTTCAAATCAATTACTCTAATACACCTCAAGTATCCAATACCATTCAAGTACAATACACAATTCCAACACTTTACATAATGAGACATATTTAACTGTGAGTATTATGCTTATTCCAAACCAATATTCTTAATTCACAATTTCAAATACTAGCTCAACCTTAATGACTTAAGGGAGCAATGCAAATTCCAAATTCAAATCTAAGCTCAACCTTAAAAAATAAGGGAGAATATTCTCAAACACGGAAATTCAATGTGAATTCTCATTCTAGCTCAACTTAATTATTCAAGGGGCAATATTATCTCAAATGCAAGCTCAACTTGATAATATCAAGGAGCAATACCACTAAATTTTATCATCACATTACATAATTCTCAACAAGTTCTTAAGTATTAACAAGAATAAAATTCCAAATCTACGTGATTCACAATCCATTATTCAATAGCCTTTCATACAAATACAATTCACTTAATTACCCAATTAAATACTACATAGAGATTTCCATATCTTCATTTGTTCTCAATTTGGTCTATATGGCCTTTCCAAATACCAATAATTTTCATAAATTCTTAGTAGTACAAGTATACCTTAACAAGCATAGCTAGTCATTTACAAATTACATACACAATAATTCAAACATGCATGGTGAAGAGTGGGTCACGGTCAAGGTTCACCCTAGATCCATCTATGCAAATTCATTAATTACACATTATTTCATAAATCAACTTAATTATCAAGTGCTTATAAAGAAAAAAACATGAAAAACTACAAAGTTTAACAAGAATTCTCCCTCATGGTCATGAGTCTCATGAAGCCAAAAAGCCAACATTTTATAACCTTACATAGTAAATCATTTTACAAGGTTCCCAAAATCATGAATACATCATAGAAACTTCGACTAAGCATTCAATCCCAACTTGGCCCTATTTAGCCATAAATAATCTAGTCCAAAGCTCTAAAAATTGTGATTTCACAACATCACAAATTCCACTCAAGAATCAATGGAAAAGAAAGAACAAATTAAAGTCAATAAATTCCTAAGAAAATCCTGTTAAAATCGTGAGCAACCATGGCATAAAAACAATTTTTTTACTTATAAAAACATAGAGAAATGAAGCTAAAAACAAGGTAAACAGCTCCTACCTCCATTCTTTGCCTTGATTCCTTGATTTCCCTTCACTTCCTTTCTCTTTTTCCCCACATTTCCTTGTTATTTTCACCATTGTTTTAGCTATTATTTTTGTCTCTATTTTAGCCTATTCAGCCGTGAGATATTAAGGAAAAAGGAAGCAAAGAAAACAAGATTGAAGGATCATGAAAATGGAGAGATAAATAGGCTGGAAAATGTAAGAGATGGAGTGAAAGAAAGAGAGCAATTCATGCTCTGTTTTTGCCGCTTTTTTTAGCGTGAAAGAGAAGGAGAGAAAAGGTAAAGAAAGCTCCAGAAATTCTCAAGAAAAAGTGACAAAGGAAGATATGAAAAGGTAACTTAAAGGTAACTTAGAATTTCATACTGAAACTTTTGGATTTGCTACGTATACTTTAATCTTCTAAAGTTGTGTTTTCAAGTTACGATAAGTGTTAGAAAAATTTTTAGCACTCAACCTAGTCCTTGGATTTATTTTTTCATAATTCTCCATATACTGTTATTTATCAGTTAAGCTTTATTACTTGGTCTTAAGTTAACTTAAACCGCAGATTGAGTAATTATGCTTATTGATACTTATCTTAGTTAGTATTTTATACTAACGTATTCTCCATATTTTACTTATCATTTCTAAGAAATTTCATAATTTTTTGATAAACTAAACTGTTCCATTAATTTCACTCTTATTAATGATCCTTAGCTAGGAAATAAGTTTTTCATATTTATTTTCATTATATCAACTGATTCAGCAGATACTTTAATTATTCTCTTGTACTTAGTGTTATAGAATTATGTTCAAACTAGTTCAGAAAACTATCCAAATTGACATATAATTCTTACTAACATTACTGAGCTTCTATAACTCTGATTAGAGCTATTAGATAAGGAGTATGTTACAATTCTCACCTTGTGTGTGTGTTTCTATAACGATTCTAAGGAAGAAGACTTATGGAAAGTGAAGAGAAAGTAGGAATAGGAAGACATAGTATAGTGTTCTTTATAGTTTTTATGAAAAAACTTGTACATGTTGTGCCTTGAGAGGCCCAGTTTACTAGCTTTATACATAGTTTATATTTATGAGAATTACTAACGTTATGTATATATTCGTTAAATCGTGGCTCATATTATTTTTTTATAATATTGATATGTTATATTAGAAATGTTTTAGTAGTTAGTAGCATGCTTAGATTTAATTACTGAGGTATAATGCATATTATACTATAGCTATTAAATTTGAGATGTTGCATTATGGTATAAGAGCAATTCATCCTGTTGAGGCAAGGTATAGACTGACTATGCTTAGGTATGTTTAGGAGTTCTTTTGTGTGTTATGCATTTCTTTGTCTCTTGTTTGAGATGTTTGAATAGAATTGCATGACTTGCCTTAGGTTGTATTGTTATTAGCTATTGTTATACGGTTACATGATATTGAGGACTGATCAACTCAATATGTAATGGTCTATGTGGACAAGAAACTAAGACTTCACCAAGGTGAACTACGGGAATTAGCAATTCTTCTAGTGAGGGTCTTGTCGGTATGACTAAACTCGCTTAGGAATTGTTTGCATCTATACCTTTTAGTGTGGTGCCTCCAGAGTCAGTGGAGCCCTTGGGATTGATAAAGAGTTTGGTAGACAAGACTTGTAAGGTTATGGAAAGTAGATTTCTTAGGTGAAGAATATTTGGCAAAGGTCTGGCTTGATAGGCTACTTAGAGCTAAAGACCAGCACGAGGCAGGGTTATCTAGAGTGTTGATGCAACACCCCAAGTTTTCTAACTATTTGATAGTAATTTTGACAGTTAATAGAATTCTACTGTTTAGTGATTTCTGTATACTGTAAAATTATTGAGTATTTCGTTAGTACATTTGATCATTTTCTATGATTTACTCCGTGTCAAGAAAATAATAATTTTCGGGCCAGGTAAAATCTTACGTATTTTAATCATTACTATTAAGTCTTAATTATTTTACGTAATCTGATTTGATTTTCGTAAGTTTTATAATTTTTATGATTTTATGGATGATTATGAAATTTTTATATCTCTCTGATTATTTTAATATTATCCATAGACTGTATGTGGTCCCAGGGGAGGCTATACGTGGGCTCAGGTAGGTCCCGAAAAGTGAAAATTTTTCTGCAGCTCGAAAATTTTGTACTGTTGAGACAGGGACGGGGGATCTTACTAAACCCAAAACCAGAAACAGTTTTTAAAATTTTCTTTTACTGTGTTTTGTACTGTATTTAATTATTGAGCAATAAAAATAACGTAAAAATATTGTTCAAAGGGTAATAGTTGATAAAAATAAAAATTATACAGCATAGTCAACATTAGTGGTTATGACAACTTTATGATGGACCAATAGGAAACAAGCTTAATGTTGAAGCTTTTGAATATCAACCATCGATTTAATCAACGGTGGAGATTTGATCTTATAAAATAGCTAGGACCAATTATGACCATTGGAAAGAAAGTATGAAGAGATGATCTTGACCATTCATTTTGGAGATACATTTAATGGCAAGGATTTCAAGGAGAAAGATCCAATGGCCTAGATTAAGTCTTCTAATCTAAAGGCTATACCTAGAATCTACATTAATCCTAACCATTGATCTAATCAATGGCAAGCAATGCTCTAAATGGTGGCTAGTAAAGATGGTCACTTATTGAGTGCATAAGGAAGGGGAGGGGACGGTTTTGTGAGGCTTTAAGGCTATAGCAAAGTTCAAGACACCATTATTACTCATTTTTTATCATTCCAAAAAGCTAAGCACATCAAAAATTTTCTCTCCTTTCCCTTCAAGCTAGCTCACGGCCATGACCGATAGAACACACCATCACTCTTCAAAAATTTTAAACAATCTTATTTCTTGAATCTATACCTCATTCTAAGATACTTTGTAGTTTGGAGCAAGTTCTAAATCTTTCATCTTCAAGAGAAAAGTTATAGGGTTTTGAGGTGAAGTGTAAGGAAACTTCACTACTTATCTCTTTTTTATGTTCTAAGCCATGTTTGATCCATGGTTCTTCTTGTTTAAGCTTAATATGCTAATAAATTGTGTTTTGTTTTGTATTTGAGAAGCTTTTGGTGGTGAATCACTTGTTCAAGGAGCAAACCAAGGAGCTTTTAAGGTTCTTTAAGAGGTAAGAGGGAGATCTATTTCACTAACCAAGTATGATGGTGAGAGATGGTTTTGTATTTGATGGATGGTGAATCCATGGAGGATTCATATCCATGGTTGTGTAATTTATTTGTAGGTGTTTATGTGTTTGATTTATTTGTTCATGCTTTGTATAATTTATTGCTTTTGTTTATGGCATGCTTGTGATATATATGATGAATATGTATATGTATGCCATGATTTAATGATGGAAAGGAAAACAATTTTGGTTCCAAAGAACCATAGAGGCATCATGGCCTCAAATTAATTTTGGGAGCAAGAAATTCTAAGTATTTTACTAATTATGAGTAATACGTTGATGATTTTAAGGATTTGCAAAGAAAGTGGACATGAAAATGAACAAATGAATTGGTTTTAAAGACCATGAGTCTCACGGTATTTGAAGGAAATTTTAATGGTTTTGTTTGTGTAAAACCATGTATAGAACTTAATTGATTTAGAAGGAAAAATATATTATGGTTTCAATGACCATGTACCACGGTTTTATAGGCTTGTAATGCCTTGGTTTTATGAAACAAAGTGATTTCAAAGTGGAAATATAATTGATTTAGTACAAGGATTGAAGAAAAAAAACAAAGTGTTTTATCACTTAAGAAATAGAAATTTCGGTTATGAAAGGAAAATAGAGGTTGTAAGGGTTTGAACCTCAAATTATTTTGGAAAAGAATTGAATTTGAGAATTTATTTTAAATTATAAAAGAAACATTGATGATTTAAAATTTACTAACGTAAAACTCATCCTTTGGGTTATGGAGCGCGTTAGGGAATTTTAAGTGAGAAACATTGATTTAATTCAATGAAATGGTGAAATTGTGGAATTTGTTGTAAAAAGGATTTTCTTGAGTAAGAAAATGTTGAAAATAATGTGAGAAGTCATATTATTTTGAGAAAGGTTGAATTGAAAACTTTGAAATATTGAGGAATATTTTACGTTGTTGTAAAATGGTGAAAAATGATTTACGTAACTTAAAAATGTGATTTTTAAGCTACGTGATTTGAAAAATGTTTAAATATTTCCATGCGAATTGAAAAATGTTGAAAAATTTCTATGCAATTTGGAAAGTGTTTAAATATTTTTACGCATTTGAGATATTGTTGAAAAATCGCTACGCGATTTAAAAATGGTGGAATATTTTTACATGATTGAGAAAACGTTGAAAAATCACTATGTGATTGAAAAATGATGGAATATTTTTACGTGATTGAGAAAATAATGAAAAATCGCTCCCCAATTTGAAAACGCAATAGAAATGTTGTGAAATTGTGAAAACGTAACAGAAATGTTGCGCGATTGTGAAAATGCGATAAAAGTGTTTCGCGACTATGGAAACGCGATAATATGATTTTGTGATTGAATAAACAATATGATTACTGTTGAACCAGTGTATGGACATTGTATGAGAAAATGATGAGTTTTGCCTGTGATTGGCACTGGTGCATTTTACATGCATGAACAAGTGTATGGACACTGTATGAGAAAATGATGAGATTAGCTTGTGATTGGCATTTGGTGCATTATACATGCATTGGAAAGATATGCATTGAGGCATATGATGAAATTGAAAAATAAGCATTGAGGCATATGATGAAATTGAACAGAATTGCATTGAGATATTCATGCATTGAACGAAAATAAATAACTGATAACTGTTGTGGCCTTTATGGTCGAAGAGAGAATGAGAATTGAAAAGTGAGATCTATGATGGATCTTGGGGGCATTAAGGCGCGACGGTCGATCCAGTGGGCAGTGGCAAGTACCCTGTGCCATGTGGCGACGCAGTCCGTTGCAACGCATTGACGATACCCGACAAGAACATAATTCTTTTCATAGACTGGAGATTGTCTGTGGGCTAAGGCTAGACAATTAACCAGAAAGACTGGAGATTGTCTGTGGGCTAAGGCTGGGCAATTAACCAAAGCATTCTTCTCGAAATTGTGAAAACCTCCATGGAGTAGGAAATTGAGTCTATGTGCACATGCGTAATTATTGAGTATTGGTTATAATAATTGAACTATTGAATACTTGGATAATGTTGAGGGCATTATCATAAATATTGAATATTTATATCTGTGTGATATAATAATTGAGGAATATTGGATGATGATGATGATGATAAATAATGTTGTAGGCATTATTGTAATTATCATGTGATTTGAATAATGCTAATGGCATGATGATAATTATTATTTATTATGTTTGTTGTGATAAGTAATGATTGAGGGCATGATTATAATTATGGTATTTGTTATGATAAATAATGATGAGGGCATCATTGTAATTATGGTATGATATACCGGTATGGTGTGCTGTTTGTGTTATCTCCATGCTACCATATTGGTATTGGCGTAAGTGATCTCACATCTTTGTTATATTGTTTGGTTATGTTTGTATTATTAAAAATTATATAGTAGATGGAACGAGTTTCTTAGACTTGACCGGAGGCAAATATTCTGAGTTTGGAGATAACATCGAGGAGTAGCCATCCTGGATTCATTGGTATGCAGTTTTGAGGAGGAATAGATATATGATGCATCAAGATGGATACAAGATGGAATAAGTATGTTAGGTTTTCTCGTTAGTGTTTTACTGTGCTATTAAGTAGGACCCATCATAGGGTTTGCTACTATTTAAAATTAAGTCTGTAAGTTTTATATGTCCTAAATAATTGTTAAATATTATGTGGTGTCAATAATGTATGTGAATCAGTTTAAATCTATTTTTCGGTATTATCTATAAATTTTCAGTAAGTTTATGTTTCTGCGAAAAGAAATTTTAAAACCCATGTTTAATAACTCAAACCTTTTATGAAATCATTTTCAGATTATGAGCTGGTAGTCAGAAATGTGATGCCCTAGGGAGGGTGTTACATCAGTTGGTATCAGAGCACAGTTTGAGTCTTTTGGGGTTTGTGGTTAGGTCTATTTTACTTCTGTTGTGTTCTCTGTGTGTTTGATTTTCGAAAGGAAATAATGTTGTTTGAAATGGTTGCATCTGGTTTCCATTGTATTTTGATTCGTCTGTATTTGAAGAAAGGAAATGGTACGTGGTAGACGTACACGTGTGGAAGTGGAACGTGACACTAAAAATACAGTTGCAACTACGGGAGCAATGTGGAGGATAACTGACATGACAGTACAACAGGAACAGAAGATCGCTGAACAGCGAGAACTGGAAGTTGAGGTTCAGGATCTGATGGAAGAGAATCAGTGTTGGAATATAAGATTTCGTAATCATGGAACCTAGGTATTCCAAAGGAGGAATAATAGGAAGGTAAATTGATTTCAGCAAAAAACGTATTTATGATCTCTAGGAAATCAGCAGAAGCAGGAAATGTGTGGAGAAAGTGCTTGTAGCAGTAAACCCAGTTAGACTGTGACGTCTTTACTGTTATGTAAGAAATGTGGAAGGGGGCACTTAACGAAGGATTATACGTTCAAGGAAATAATTTGTTTTAAGTGCGGAAAGCCTGGACACATTTCCAAAGATTGTGTTCTACCGAAAAATGAAGTCTTCTGTTTGTAATAGGTAGTAGGGAGAGTCGATACCCCGAATAGAACGGGAGTGTTCCGAGCTAAAGACCTAAACAAGGGAGACTCTGCCGCAGAAGGTGATTCTTTAACTATACTATATATTTCTGGGGGCAACCCATTCTTTATGGCATATGATTGTGTGGATCAATTATATGTTAGAGTTATTTGTGTCTTCGTTATCTTCTGACTTGTTTACTTCTATTTCTATTACTAGCCTATCGTGCTACTCAAGTTATTCAAATTATCCTATTGTTGTTATAGATCAAATTTTTGTGTTAGTTTGATCTGTTTATCTCTTTCATAAATAGATGTGATCTTTGAAATAAATTAGTTATTTTTCAACCATATCCTGTAGATTATTTCAGCATAATTTTTGTATTCCAGAAAAACCTATTCTTAAAAATTAGGCAACATTGAATTCTTTGTTGGATATGTCCGGTAACACATCAAATAGTTGTGCTATCTTTTATAATGTTTTTCATATATCGCAAATTACAAGAAAGGATATTCCTATTTAAATCCATGTCATAATATCAGACACAGTGCTGTTGAAAAAGGACGTGATGTGTGAGACACTTTCTGTTAAGAGTAAAGGCATGATAATGAAGCGATACGAGGACAAGGAAATTTTAAGTGATGTCGTGCAGAGTGACGGATGCTCTTGTAATATTTATAAATTATATAAGTAGAATTTTTCGTCCTTATCTAGACAGAATTGTCATTATCTTTGTTAACGACATTCTGATCTATTCTCGAAATCATGAGGAACATACTGAACATCTCAATGTGATTTCTCCAAATTCTAAAGGAGAAATGGTTATATGCTAAGTAGTCGAGATGTGAATTCTAGTTGGATAAAGTTAAATTTTTGGGTCTCATAATTCTAAGGAAGGGATTGCGATTAATCCGTCAAAGTTTGAAATAGTTTTTCAAAAGGGAAAAGTAAAAAATGGTAACAGAATTCTGTAGAAAATTTATTGAGAAATTTTCCAAGATTACAAGACTACTCATGTAGCTTGCTAGAAAGAATTAAATGTTTGTATGGACTGATGCATGCAAGAAGAATTTTTAGGAGTTAAAAATTTGTTTGACTACTTCTCTGATATTAGTTCTGTCAAATCCCAGTGAACCATTGGAGGTGTACTGTGATGCGTTACATCGGAGTTTAAGATGTGTGTTTATGCAGAATAGAAGGGTTGTGGTGTATGTTTCAAGGAAATTGAAGCTATATAAGAACTAGAAGAAAAGATAAAAGAACAATACCCATATTTATTTTGAGAGTGTGAAATCAAGTTTATCAAGTTTCGAGGACGAAACTTCTTTTTAGAGGGGAAGTATTGTAACACCCCAAGTTTCTAACTATTTGACAGTAATTTTGACAGTTAACAGAATTCTATTGTTTAGTGATTTCTGTGTACTATAAAATTATTTTGAGGATTCTATCAGTACATTTGATCATTTTGTGTGATTTACTCCGTGTTAAGAAAATAATAATTTTCAGGCGGGGAAAAATCTTACGTATTTTAATTATTACTGTTAAGTCTTAATTATTTTACGTAATCTGATTTGATTTTCATAAGTTTTATAATTTTTATGATTTTGTGGATGATTATGAAATTTTTATATCTCTCTGATTATTTTAATATTATCCATGGACTGTCTGTGGGCCCAGGGGGGCTGTACGTGGGCTCAAGTGGGTCCCGAAAAGTGAAAATTTTTCTACAGCTCAAAAATTTTGTACTGTTGAGACGGGGACGGGGGATCTTACTAGACCCGAAATTGGAAACAGTTTTTAAAATTTTCTTTTACTGTGTTTTGTATTGTATTTAATTATCGGGCAATAAAAATACCCTAAAAATATTGTTCAAAGGGTAATAGCTGATAAAATAAAAATTATACAGCGTAGTCAACATTAGTGGTTATGACAACTTTATGACGGACTAATAGGAAACAAGCTTAATATTGAAGCTTTTGAATATCAACCATCGATTTAATCAACAGTGGAGATTTGGTCTTATAAAATGGCTAGGACCATTTATGACCATTGGATGGAAAGTATGAAGTGGTGATCTTGACCCTTCATTTTGGAGATACATTTAATGGCAAGGATTTCAAGGAGAAAGATCCAATGGCCTAGATTAAGTCTTTTAATCTAAAGGCTATACCTAGAATCTACATTAATCCTAACCATTGATCGAATCAATGGCTAGCAATGCTCTAAATGGTGGCTAGTAAAGATGGTCACTTATTGAGTGCATAAGGAGGGGGGACGATTTTGTGAGGCTTTAAGGCTATAGCAAAGTTCAAGACACCATTGTTACTCATTCTTGATCATTCTTGATCATTCTTGATCATTCCAAAAAGCTAAGCACATCAAAAATTTTCTCTCCTTTCCCTTCAAGCTAGCTCACGGCCATGACCCATAGAACACACCATTACTCTTCAAAAATTTTAAACAACCTTATTTCTTGAATCTATACCTCATTCTAAGACACTTTGTAGTTTGGAGCAAGTTCTAAATCTTTCATCTTCAAGGACTTTCTTCAAGAGCAAAGTTATAGGGTTTTGAGGTGAAGTGTAAGGAAACTTCACTACTTATCTCTTTTTCACGTTCTAAGCCATGTTTGATCCATGGTTCTTCTTGTTAAAGCTTAATATGCCAATAAACTTGTGTTTTGTTTTGTGTTTGAGAAGCTTTTGGTAGTGAATCACTTGTTCAAGGAGCAAACCAAGGAGCTTTTGAGGTTCTTCAAGAGGTAAGAGGGAGATCCATCTCACCAACCAAGTATGGTAGTGAGAGATGGTTTTGTATTTGATGGATGGTGAATCCATGTGAGGATTCATATCCATGGTTGTGTAATTTATTTGTGGGTGTCTATGTGTTTGATTTATTTGTTCATGCTTTGTATGAATTGCATGATTTATTGCTTTTGTTTATGGCATGCTTGTGATATATATGATGAATATGTATATGTATGCCATGATTTGATGATGGAAAGGAAAACAATTTTGGTTCCAAAGAACCATAGAGGCATCACGGCCTCAAATTAATTTTGCGAGCAAGAGATTCTAAGAATTTTACTAATTATGAGTAATACGTTGATGATTTTAAGGATTTACAAAGAAAGTGGACATGAAAATGAATAAATGAATTGGTTTTAAAGACCATGAGTCTCACGGTTTTTGAAGGAAATTTTAATGGTTTTGTTTATGTAAAACCATGTATAGAACTTAACTGATTTAGAAGGAAAAATATATTATGGTTTCAATGACCATGAACCACGGTTTTGTAGGCTTGTAATGCCATAGTTTTGTGAAACAAAGTGATTTCAAAGTGGAAATATAATTGATTTAGTACAAGGATTGAAGAAATGAAAACAAAGTGTTTTATCACTTGAGAAATAGAAATTTCGGTTATGAAAGGAAAATACAGGTTGTAAGGGTTTAAACCTCAAATTATTTTGGAAAAGAATTGAATTTGAGAATTTATTTTGAATTATAAAGGAAACGTTGATGATTTAAAATTTACTAATGTAAAACTCATCCTTTCGGTTTTGGAGCGCGTTAGGGAATTTTAAGTGAGAAACATTGATTTAATTCAATGAAATGGTAAAATTGTGGAATTTGTTGTAAAAAGGATTTTCTTGAGTAAGAAAATGTTGAAAATAATGTGAGAAGTCATATTATTTTGAGAAAGGTTGAATTGAAAACTTTGAAATATTGAGGAATATTTTACGTTGTTGTAAAATGGTGAAAAATGATTTACGTAACTTAAAAACGTGATTTTTAAGCTACGCAATTTGAAAAACGTTTAAATATTTCCATGCGATTTGAAAAATGTTGAAATATTTCTACGCAATTTGGAAAGCGTTTAAATATTTTTACGCATTTGAGATATTGTTGAAAAATCACTACGTGATTTAAAAATGGTGGAATATTTTTACGTGATTGAGAAAATGTTGAAAAATCACTATGTGATTGAAAAATGATGGAATATTTTTATGTGATTAAGAAAACGCTGAAAAATCGCTACGCCATTTGAAAACGCAACAGAAACATTGTGAAATTGTGAAAACGTAACAGAAATGTTGCGCGATTATGAAAATGTGACAAAAGTGTTTCGCGACTATGGAAACGCGATAATATGATTTCACGATTGAATAAACAATATGATTACTGTTGAACCAGTGTATGGACACTGTATGAGAAAATGATGAGTTTTGCCTGTGATTGGTATTGGTGCATTTTACATGCATGAATAAGTGTATGGACACTGTATGAGAAAATGATGATATTAGCCTATGATTGACATTTGGTGCATCATACATGCATTGGAATGATTTACATTGAGTCATATGATGAAATTGAAAAATATGCATTGAGGCATATGATGAAATTGAACAGAATTGCATTGAGATATTCGTGCATTGAACGACAATAAATAGCTGATAGCCATTGTGGCCTTTATGGTCGAAGAGAGAATGAGAATTGAAAAGTGAGGTCTATGATGGATCTTGGGAGCGTCAAGGCATGGTGGTCGATCCAATGGGCAGTGGCAAGTACCCTATGCCACGTGGTGACGCAGTCTGTTGCAACGCATTGACAATACCCGACAAGAACACGATTCTTTCCGAAGACTGGAGATTGTCTGTGGGCTAAGGCTGGACAATTAACCAGAGCATTCTTCTCGAAATTGTGAAAACCTCCATGGAGTAGGAAATTGAGTCTATGTGCAAATGCATAATTATTGAGTATTGGTTATGATAATTGAACTATTGAATACTTGAATAATGTTGAGGGCATTATCTTAAATATTGAATATTTATATCTGTATAATATAATAATTGAGGAATATTGGATGATGATGATGATAAATAATGTTGATGGCATTATTGTAATTATCATGTGATTTGAATAATGCTAATGGCATGATGATAATTATTATTTATTATGTTTGTTGTGATAAATAATGATTGAGGGCATGATTATAATTATGGTATTTGTTATGATAAATAATGATGAGGGCATAATTGTAATTATGGTATGATATACCTGTATGGTGTGCCGTTTGTGTTATCTCCATGCTACCATGTTGGTATTGGCGTAGGTGATATCACCTCTTTGTTATATTATTTTGTTGTGTTTGTATTATTAAAAATTATATAGTAGATGGAACGAGTTTCTTAGACTTGACCGGAGGTAAATATTCTGAGTTCGGTGACAACATCAAGGAGTAGCCATCTCGGATTCATTGGTGTGCAGTTTTGAGGAGGAATAGATATATGATGCTTCAAGATGGATACAATACGGAATAAGTATGTTAGGTTTTCTCGTTAGTGTTTTACCGTGCTATTAAGTAGGACTCATCATGGGGTTTGCTACTATTTAAAATTAAGTCTGTAAGTTTTATATGTCCTAAATAATTGTTAAATATTATGTGGTGTCAATAATGTATATTAATCAGTTTAAATCTGTTTTTTGGTATTATCTATAAATTTTCAGTAAGTTTATGTTTTCGCAAAAAGAAATTTTAAAACCCATGTTTAATAACTCAAACCTTTTATGAAATCATTTTCAGATTATAAGCTAGCAGTCGGAGATGTGATACCCTAGGGAGGGTGTTACAGTTGATGTGAGGCAAACAAGTGTTGAGAACATTTGAGTTTTGATAGGAATTGAGAATGATGGGTTAGATACTACTAAGGGAGGTGAGAATCCTTCAAGTGTAATCTCTGATGGAGATATTGGAACTTTAGTATTGAGAGACTAAATGTTGCAGATAAGCAAAATTTAGGGATAAAATTTAAAAAAGGAGGGGAGAAATATAACACCCTAGAAAGCATGTTAGGCTTGTATATGGATACAGAGGTAGTCTAATACTTGCATAACATGGCTGTTAAATTTTATAACCTTCTGAGCACATTTAGTCACTTTTCTGTAACACGATGTGTAAAAAATAACTGTTATTAGCCCTGAAATTGGCTTAAATTGCTTAGTTAGTAGAAATTGTAACACCCCAAACTTCCTAAATAGTTGACAGTAATTTTAGCAGTTAACAGAATTCTACTGTTTAGTAATTTTTGTGTACTATAAAATTATTTTGAACATTCCGTTAGTACATTTGATCATTTGGTGTGATTTACTCCGTGTCAAGAAAATAATAATTTTTGGGTCAGGAAAAATCTTACGTAATTTAATTATTACTAAAAAGTCTTAATTATTTTACGTAATCTGATTTGATATTTGTGAATTTTCTAATTTTTGTGATTTTGTGTGTGATTATGAAATTTTTATCTTACTCTGTTTATTTTAGTGTTATCCGTGGGCTGTCTATGGGCCCAAAGAGGTCGTATGTGGGCCCCACGTGGGTCCAGAAAGGTAAAAATTTTTCTGTAACTAGGAAAATTCGTACTGTTAAGACGGAGATGGGGGATCTTACTAAACCTGAATCTGGAAACAGTTTTAGAAATTTTCTTTTATTGTGTTTTGTACTGTATTTAATTATCGGGTAATAAAAATACAGTAGAAATATTATTCGAAGGGTAATAGTAGATACAAAAATAAATATTGTACTACGTAGTCAACATCAGTGGCTTGGATATCCACTATTGATGTAATCAACGGTGGAGACTTGATCTTGATTTAATCAATGGTTGAGATTTAGTCTTACAAAGTGGCTAGGACCATTTATAGCCCTTGGATGTAAAGTTTGAAGGAGTAATCTTGACCCTTTATTTTGGAGACACATCTAATGGCTAGGATTTCAAGGAGGAAAGATCCAATGACCTAAATTAAGTCTTCTATCTAAGCCTAAACCTAGAAGCTATATTAAATCCTAACCATTGATCTAATCAATGGTTAAGATTGCCTAAAATGGTGGCTAGGAGATTAGTCACTCTTTGAAGAGTGCATGGAGGGGGGGACGATTTTTGGTGCTGCATTAGAAGCTAAAGCAACATTTGAAGACCATAATTAATCACCTTTGGTCATTATTGATCATTCTTCATCATTCATGAACTTTCCTAAAGCAACGCTTAGCAAAAATTTCTCTCCATTTCTCTCCAAGCTTAGTTTCGGCCAAGACACCATACCACACCTTCCATCACTCAACAATTCTAAACAATCATATTTCTTGAATCTACACCTATTTTTAAGACACTTTGTAGTTTACACCAAGTTCTAAATCTTTCATCTTCAAGGAGTTTTTTCAAGAGCAAGTTCTAGGGTTCTTAAGGTGAAGTTATGGAAAACTTCATTTCTTCTCTTCTTTTTCATGTTCTAAACCATGTTTGATCCATGGTTCCTCTTATTCAAGCTTAATATGCTAATTTCTTTGTATTTATTTTATGTTCAAGAGACTTTTGTTGGTGGAGATCTTGTTCAAAATACAAAGCAAGGAACTTTTTGTGGTTCTTCAAGAGGTAAGAGGGAGATCCATCTCACCAACCAAGTATGGTGGTGAGAGATGGTTTGTGTATTTGATGGATGGTGAATCTATGTGAGGATTCATATTCATGGTCATGTAATAATTTGTGTGTGTTTATGTGCTTTGATTATTTGCCTATGCTTGATATGATTTGCAAGATTTATTGCTTTGATTATGGCATGCTTGTGATATATATGTTGAATATGTATATATATGCCATAAAAATTGTTGGAAAGGAAAACAAATTTTGGTTCTAAAGACCATGAGGATTTCAGCCTCAACACCTCAAAATAGGTGTTCACAAATTAATATTTTCATGAATGGTAAAAATTGGATTGTTAGAAAAACAAGGAAAATAAACAAATGGTTTGTTTTCAAAGAACTTGAGCTCACGGTTTTGGTGAGGAGTTTTAATGGTTTTGTTTGTGTAAAAACCAAGAATGGAACTTAGTTGATTTAGAAGGAAAAAGACAAGAATGGTTTCAATGGCCATGTCCACGGTTTTGAAGACTTGAAATACCTTGGTTTTGTGAGAACAAAGTGATTTTGAAAGTGGAACTCTAACTTGATTTAATACAAGGAATTTGGAAAGAGAATCAGAGTGTTTTATCACCTGAGAAATGGAATTTTCATATATAAATGGAAAAGAGAGGTTGAAAGTGTTTGAACCTCAATTTATTTTAAAGAGGATTGATTTTTAGAATTGATTTGGAATTATAAAGCATACGTTGGTGACTTGGGATTTTCTACGTGTAACTCATCCTTTGGGTTTTGGAGAGTGTTAGTAAATTTTAAGGTTAGAAACACTGATTTAATTCAATGGAATGGTGAAATTATGAAATATATTGCAAAAAGGATTTTCTTGAATAAGAAAATGTGAAAAATAATGTGAGAGGTCATATTATTTGGAAAAAGGTTGAAATTGAATTTTTGAAAGTTGAGAAATATTTTACGAAGTTGAAAAATGGTGAAAAATGATTTACGTAACTTAAAAACGTGATTTTTAAGCTATGCGATTTGAAAAATGTTTAAATATTTCCATGCGATTTGAAAAACGTTAAAATATTTCTACGCAATTTGAAAAGTGTTTAAATATTTTTACGCATTTGAGATAGTGTTGAAAAATCACTACGTGATTTAAAAATAGTGGAATATTTTTACGTAATTGATGAAAACGTTGAAAAATCTATATGTGATTTGAAAACGTAACAGAAATGTTACAAAATTGTGAAAACGCAACAAAAGTGTTTTGCGACTATGAAAATGCAGTAAAATGATTACGCGATTGAATATACAGTATGATTACTGTTGGGCCAGTGTGTGGACCTTGATTATGAGATTATGAAATTAAACTGAGAATGAGCCAATGTGTGGACCCTGAATATGAAATTATGAATTTTGCCTATGATTGGCATTGGTGCATTGAACATGCATTGGAAAGGTCCGATGGACTGTATGAGGCTATTTGCCTAGGAGAGACGTACACCTCTTGAGTGGGTGTGATATGCGTAGTGTAAGTCACTTGTTGACCTTGGGGGCATCGGGGTGCGGGTTGCTTACATGGACGGTTGGTAGCTCTTCTTTCCGTAAGTTTGACCGATGCAACGCACCGATGATCCTGACCGAGACACTATTCTTAATCAAGATCTAGTAAAGACTGTCGTGTATATGCTAGATGTGCAAACACATATGAGAAATGTGGCACTTGGTCTGAGGCATGTTGGTACAGACAGATCTTTCTGATCAATTTCTCTGAACTGAGTATTAGCTCCATGGAGTAGGAAATTGAGTCTATGAGCGCATGCATGAATATGAGTATTTATATCTGTATGAGATATTAATTAAGGAATATTAGCTATGACAATTGTTCTATTGAGAAATACTTGGATGATGATGATGATGATAATGTGATGGCATTATTGTGATTATTGTGTGATGATAATAATGTTAATGGTATGATGGTAATTATTATTTATTATATCTGTTATGATAAATAATATTGATGGCATGATTGTAATTATGGTAAGTTGTATGTATTATCTCTGTGCTACCATATTGGTATTGGCATAGGTGATCTCACCTCTTTGTATATTATTTTGTACTGTATTTATTTTTGGGTAAAGACGTTGAGGAAGGCACTGAATCAGAGGGTGAGGAAGAGTAGGCTCCTGTGGAGGAAGCTGAGTTTTGATCGGATGGCATCCCGGTCAAGTTTCTTCGGTTACGTGAGATTACAGTTCGATGGTGGAGCTAGGGCGTGGAGAACTAGTCCCAATGAGAGGGGACTAATTTATGAGGGAAACCTGACGATCATTATGAGCAGAGAGTTTCGTAGAGACTCGTTCTTCTCTGTACTATATATGTACATGTTGAATTTCTGCTGGCCATCAGGTAGCATTGGGATACTAGATATTATGTCCCAATGGAAATTAGTATTATGTCATCCGCTCGGACACCTGTCCGTAAGGCTTCGCGTCGTGCTGGATTCCTTCCTGTTGAGGAATTTGAGGAGGACCCATCTGAGGGTTCTGCTGTTTAGTAAGACTTGGGCAATATGTGAGTTTTAAATTTTGTTTAATTACTTTAAGAACTTGGTTTGTATATAAATAATCCTGAAAGTATGTTTGTAATGTATGATGATGTAAATTATGTGTGATGATGTATAATATTTTATTTTCCGCTAAGTTTATTTTATCGTTATCAAAGAAGAAAGAAAAAATTTTACAACTCGTATTTTTATCACAACATCACATTTTATGAACTTAAGGGTAATTTGGTAATTAAGTAACATAAATGTGGCACCCTACGGTGGGTGTTACATTAGTTGGTATCAGAGCCCAAGTTAGAGTCTTATGGGTTTGTGGTTAGGTCTGTCTTGTTTGTGTTGTGTGATTCTCTGTTATTGTTTTCTGAAAAGAAACAATATTGTTTGAAGATTGACCTTGCTTTCTTTATGCTGTCCAGTTTGAGTAGAGTAAAGTAACGGTTGGAAGAGGTCGAGGACGTGTCAATACTAGAACTGGAATGGAAAATGTTGGTAATGATAACCAGAACATAGTTGTAGCTGTAGCAGCGATGCAACGGATGGCTAATGTCATTGCGCAGCAAAATCAAAGGGCAACTGAGGATGCTCACAATTTGTCTGAATTCCGTAAGAACAATCCACTTAAGTTTCGGGAAGAGTTTGACCCAGACAAAGCTGATCTGTGGATCAAGGAATTGGAGAAAATATTTGAAGGTATGAATTGTACTGATAAACACAAGCTGACTTTTGTGACTTTTATGTTAGTCGGAGATGGTGAAAAATGGTGGGCAGGAGCTCGAAGATTGTTAGAAGCTAAAAGAAGAGTTGTGACATGGCAACTCTTTAGGCAGAAGTTTCTGGCAAAGTATTTTCCAGCAAGTGTGCGTCATGCTAAGGAGATGGAATTTCTTAGTCTAAGGCAAGGATTGATGTCTGTTAGTGAGTATGCGGCAAAGTTCGAGAGCTTATCTAAGTTTTCGAGATATTTCCAGATGCACCTAGATGAGGATTGGAAGTGTAAGAAATTTGAGGAAGGATTGAAGCTTGACATTAAGTGAGCTATAACAATTCTAGGAATTGAATAGTTCCAGAATTGTTGGATCGGTGCCGTAAGGTTGAAGAAATTGATCAACAACGTGCGGCTAGAAATAAAAACTTTGGACCTGTACGATTCCAGAGAGGAAAGAGTTGTGGAGGAAACCGTTTTCAACAGAAGTCGTATGCAAAACTGGCAGGAAATCAGAATCAGTAGCAATTTGTTGGAGGAAGTTCTGGTGGTAGTAAGGCAAGTCAAGCTGGAACTCCTACATATAGCTGTTTCAAGTGTGGGAAGAACCATCTGACCAAGGATTGTCAGCATAAAGGAATTGTTTGTTTTAGATGTGGGAAACCTAGACATTTATCCAGGGATTGTGATCAGATTAAGAAGGAACCTTCTGTGGGAAATGTTTGTACTGCAAGGCCATAGGCGGGTGGTCGAGTATATACTATGAGTGGAGAGGAAGCCGCGACATCTGAGGACTTAATCATGGAGGAGTGTGCTATTGAAGGTAATCCTTTAACCGTACTCTATGATTCAAGAGCAACACATTCTTTTATTGCATGTGATTGTGTGGAGCGTTTGGGATTGACTGTGACTACATTGCCATATGATTTGAGTGTTGCTATTCCTACTAATAAGCCTGTGATAACTACAAAAGTATGTTTGAATTGCCCTATATGTGTTAGGGATAGAATCTTTCATGTGGATTTGATTTGTTTGCCTCTTTCGAAGATTAATGTAATCTTAGGAATGGATTGGTTATCTTCTAACCATATCCTAATTGATTGTTCGAATAAGATGTTAGCATTTCCTGAGGCTAAGGATCCTAGATTCCTAACGGCAACTCAAGTAGAAGCTTGTTTGAAGGAAGAAGATCATGGGTATCTATTGTTGTCTTCTTTGGAGGTTCAATGTGAAGATGTCTTGAAGGATATTTTCGTGGTCAATGAATTTCCTGAGGTATTTCCTGAAGATATACCTGGACTACAGCCAGAAAGAGAAATTGAGTTTGCTATTGATTTAGTACCTGGAGCTGGACCTATATCTATTGTGCCTTATCGGATGTCGCCGGTAAAATTGGCAGAGCTTAAGAAACAGCTGGAGGATTTATTGGACATGCAATTCGTGAGATCTAGTGTGTCACCATGGGGAGCTCCAGTATTGTTGGTTAAAAAGAAGGACGGAACATCTCGTCTATGTGTAGATTATCGGCAGTTGAACAAGATTACGATTAAGAATAAATATCCACTTCCAAGGATAGATGATCTGATGGATCAATTGTGAGGAGCCGCAATATTTTTCAAGATTGATTTACGATCTGGGTATCACCAGATTCGTGTGAAAGTGGAAGATATTCCCAAAACTGCATTTCGGACTCGTTATGGGCATTATGAATATCTAGTGATGCCGTTTGGTGTGACGAATGCACCTACCATATTCATGGACTTTATGAACAAAATTTTTCATTCGTACTTGGATAAGTTTGTTGTTGTCTTTATAGATGACATTTTGATTTATTCTCGAAGTCAGGAGGAACATGCTGAACATCTCAGAGAGGTTCTCCAGATTTTGAAAGAGAATAAGTTGTATGCCAAGTTGTCCAAATGTGAATTTTGGTTAAGCGAAGTTCAATTTTTGGGACATGTTATATCGGAGGAAGGAATTGAGGTTGATGCTTCAAAAGTGGAGACAGTTTTGGAATGGGAAAGACCAACGACTATAATAGAAAAATGAAGTTTTGTCGGATTAGCTGGTATAAGTATAGACAGTACATTGAGGGGTTTTCGAAGATAGTAGGACCTCTTACCCAACTTACACAGAAGAATCAACCGTTCGTGTGGACTGATGCATGCGAAGAAAGTTTTCAAGAGTTGAAAAGACGATTGACTACTTCACCGGTATCGATTCTACCTGATCCAAATGAACCTTTTGATGTATATTGCGATGCTTCGTATCAAGGATTGGGTTGTGTACTTATGCAAAACCGTAAAGTGGTGGCTTATGCTTCAAGACAGTTGAAAAATCATGAGAGGAATTATCCAACTCATGACTTGGAGTTGGCAGCTATGGTGTTTGCATTGAAAGTGTAGACACATTTTCTCTATGGAGCAACGTTCACTGTTTTTAGTGATCATAAAAGTTTGAAGTACTTGTTTGACCAGAAAGAGTTGAACATGAGACAAGGGCATTGGTTAGAATTTCTGAAGGATTATGACTTTCAGTTATAGTATCATCCCGGAAAGACGAATGTCGTAGTGGATGCGTTGAGTAGGAAAATGCTTAGTGCTTCTGTTATGATGATTAAGGAGAAGGAACTAATAGAAGAATTTCGGGATATGCATTTATCTGTGAAACTTATGCCAGGAAGTGCGTTTACACATGATCACCATTTCAAATAATTTGATGGATAGAATACGAGATGGACAGAACAGTGAGCAGTACTTGTAAGAAGCAAAAGAAGCAAAGAACCAAGGTGCATAAGTGGAATTTAGCGAAGGTGCTAATGGAATTTTGAAGTTTCAAGGAAGAGTTTGTGTGCCTAATGATCCAGAACTTAGGAAATTGATTTTGGATGAAGCTCACAGGTGTAAGTTGAGTATGCATCCAGGAGCCACAAAGATGTACCAGGATTTAAAACAATTATATTGGTGGCAAGGAATGAAAAAAGATGTCGCTGAATATGTATCATCCTGTTTAGTTTGTCATAAGGCTAAGGTGGAACATCAAAAACCTTCGGAAATGTTGCAACCTTTGCCTATTCCTGAATGAAAATGGGATGACATAGCAATGGATTTTGTGATAGGACTACCAAAAACTCGGAAGGGTTATAATTCTATTTGGGTAATTGTTGATCGGCTTACTAAGTCGACGTACTTTTTGCCGATTAATATTAAGTACTCAATGGAGAAGTTGGCCTAAGTGTACATCAGTGAAAGTGTTAGATTTCATGGTGTACCATCTAGTATTATTTCGGATTGAGATTTGAGGTTTACGTTGAGATTTTGGAATAGTTTGCAAGAAGCAATGGGAGCAAAGCTACGTTTGAGTTCTGCTTACCATCCACAAACTGATGGTCAGTCAGAAAGGACGATTCAGTCGTTAGAAGACTTGTTGAGAGCATGTGTTCTGGAAGAAAGTGGAGGTTGGAATGAGTTCTTACCATTGATAGAGTTTACATACAACAATAGTTTTCATTCGAGTATAGGGATGGTGCCCTATGAGGCATTGTATGGGAGACGATGCAGAACACCGTTATGTTGGTATCAGGATGGTGAAAGTGCTGTGTTAGGACCAGAGATTGTTCAACAGACAACTGAGAAAGTGAAGATGATACAAGACAAGATGAGAATGACTCAAACTCGGTAAAAGAATTATGCTGATAAAAGAAGAAAATCACTTGAGTTTGAAGAAGGTGACCATGTATTTCTGCGAGTGACACTTATGACTGGAGTTGGACGAGTGCTTAAGTCTAAGAAGCTCACTCCAAAGTTTATCGGGCCGTATCAGATTTTACGTCGAGTAAGTCCAGTAGCTTACCAGATTGCATTACCACCATTGTTATCAAATCTTCACAATGTATTTCACGTATCACAAGTACGGAAATATATTTCTGATCCCACTCATGTTATCGAGCTAGACACAGTATAGCTGAAGGAGAACTTAACCTATGAAACATTTCCAGTCAAGATTGAGGATCGAAGAACAAACCAACTTCGAGGTAAGGAAATTTCATTGGTTAAAATCGTTTAGAACGATGTAAGTGGTGAAGCTACATGGGAACTAGAAGAAAAGATAAAGGAACAATATCCGTATTTATTTTGAGGGTTTGAAATCAAAATTATCAAGTTTTGAGGACGAAACTTCTTTTTAGAGGGAGAGTATTGTAACACCCCAAACTTCCTAAATAGTTGACAGTAATTTTGACAGTTAACAGAATTCTATTGTTTAGTAATTTCTGTGTACTGTAAAATTATTTTGAACATTCCATTAGTACATTTGATCATTTGGTGTGATTTACTCCGTGTCAAGAAAATAATAATTTTCGGGTCGGGGAAAATCTTACGTAATTTAATTATTACTGAAAAATCTTAATTATTTTACGTAATCTGATTTGATATTTATAAATTTTTTAATTTTTGTGATTTTGTGTGTGATTATAAAATTTTTATCTTACTCTGTTTATTTTAGTGTTATCCGTGGGCCGTCTATGGGCCCAGGGAGGTCATATGTGGGCCCCACGTGGGTCCAGAAAGGTAAAAAAAAAATTGTATCCAGAAAAATTTGTACTGTTAAGACGGAGACGGGAGATCTTACTAAACAGTTTTAAAAATTTTTTTTACTGTATTTTGTACTGTATTTAATTATCAGGTGATAAAAATACAGTAAAAATATTATTCGAAGGGTAATAGCAGATACAAAAATAAATATTGTACTACGTAGTCAACATCAGTGGCTTGGATATCCACCATTGATGTAATCAACGGTGGAGACTTGATCTTGATTTAATCAATGGTTGAGATTTAGTCTTACAAAGTGGCTAGGACCATTTATAGCCCTTGGATGTAAAGTTTGAAGGAGTAATCTTGACCCTTTATTTTGGAGACACATCTAATGGCTAGGATTTCAAGGAGGAAAGATCCAATGGCCTAAATTAAGTCTTCTATCTAAGCCTAAACCTAGAAGCTACATTAAATCCTAACCATTGATCTAATCAATGGTTAAGATTGCCTAAAATGGTGGCTAGGAGATTAGTCACTCTTTGAAGAGTGCATGGAGGGGGGGACGATTTTTGGTGCTGCATTAGAAGCTAAAGCAACATTTGAAGACCATAATTGATCACCTTTGGTCATTATTGATCATTCTTCATCATTCATGAACTTTCCTAAAGCAAAGCTTAGCAAAAATTTCTCTCCATTTCTCTCCAAGCTTAGTTTCGGCCAAGACACCATACCACACCTTCCATCACTCAACAATTCTAAACAATCATATTTCATGAATCTATAACTATTTTTAAGACACTTTGTAGTTTACACCAAGTTCTAAATCTTTCATCTTCAAGGAGTTTTTCCAAGAGCAAGTTCTAGGGTTCTTAAGGTGAAGTTATGGAAAACTTCATTTCTTCTCTTCTTTTTCATGTTCTAAACCATGTTTGATCCATAGTTCCTCTTATTCAAGCTTAATATACTAATTTCTTTGTATTTATTTTATGTTCAAGAGACTTTTGTTGGTGGAGATCTTGTTCAAAATACAAAGCAAGGAACTTTTTGTGGTTCTTCAAGAGGTAAGAGAGAGATCCATCTCACCAACCAAGTACGGTGGTGAGAGATGGTTTGTGTATTTGATGGATGGTGAATCCATGTGAAGATTCATATCCATGGTCATGTAATAATTTGTGTGTGTTTATGTGCTTTGATTATTTGCCTATGCTTGATATGATTTGCAAGATTTATTGCTTTGATTATGGCATGCTTGTGATATATATGTTGAATATGTATATATATGCCATAAATATTGTTGGAAAGGAAACAAATTTTGGTTCCAAAGACCATGAGGATTTTGGCCTCAACACCTCAAAATAGGTGTTCACAAATTAATATTTTCATGAATGGTAAAAATTGGATGTTTAGAAAAACTAGGAAAATAAACAAATGGTTTGTTTTCAAAGAACTTGAGCTCACAGTTTTGGTGAGGAGTTTTAATGGTTTTGTTTATGTAAAAACCAAGAATGGAACTTAGTGGATTTAGAAGTGAAAGACAAGAATGGTTTCAATGGCCAGTCCACGGTTTTGAAGACTTGAAATGCCTTGGTTTTGTGAGAACAAAGTGATTTTCAAAGTGGAAATATAACTTGATTTAATACAAGGAATTTGGAAAGGGAATCAGAGTATTTAATCACTTGAGAAATGGAATTTTCATATGTAAATGGAAAAGAGAGATTGAAAGTGTTTGAACCTCAATTTATTTTAAAGATGATTGATTTTTAGAATTGATTTGGAATTATAAAGAATACGTTGGTGACTTGGGATTTTCTAATGTGTAACTCATCCTTTGGGTTTTGGAAAGCGTTAGAAACACTGATTTAATTCAATGGAATGGTGAAATTATGAAATATATTGCAAAAAGAATTTTCTTGAATAAGAAAATGTGAAAAATAATGTGAAAGGTCATATTATTTGGAAAAAGGTTGAAATTAAATTTTTAAAAGTTGAGAAATATTTTACGAAGTTGAAAAATAGTGACAAATGATTTACGTAACTTAAAAACCTGATTTTTAAGCTACGCGATTTAAAACGTTTAAATATTTCCACGCAATTTGAAAAATATTGAAATATTTCTACGCAATTTGGAAAGCATTTAAATATTTTTACGCGTTTGAGATAGTGTTGAAAAATCACTACGTGATTTAAAAATGGTGAAATAATTTTACGTAATTGATGAAAACGTTGAAAAATCTATATGTGATTTGAAAACGTAACAGAAATGTTACAAAATTGTGAAAACGCAACAAAAGTGTTTCGCGACTATGAAAACGTGATAAAATGATTTTGCGATTGAATATACAGTATGATTACTATTGGGCCAGTGTGTGGACCCTGATTATGAGATTATGAAATTAAACTGAGAATGGGCCAATGTGTGGACCCTGAATATGAAATTGTGAATTTTACTTATGATTGGCATTGGTGCATTGAACATGCATTGGAAAGGTCCGATGGACTGTATGAGGCTATTTGCCTAGGAGAGACGTACACCTCTTGAGTGGGTGCGATATGCGTAGTGTAAGTCACTTGTTGACCTGGGGGGCATTGGGATGCGGGTTGCTTACATGGATGGTTGGTAGCTCATCTTTCCGTAAGTTTGACCGATGCAATGCACCGATGATCCTAACCGAGACACTATTCTTAATCAAGATCTAGTAAAGACTGTCGTGTATATGCTAGATGTGCAAACACATATGAGAAATGTGGCACTTGGTCTGAGGCATGTTGGTACAGACAAATCTTTCTGTTCAATTTCTCCAAACTGAGTATTAGCTCTATGGAGTAGGAAATTGAGTCTATGAGCGCATGCATGAATATGAGCATTTATATATGTATGAGATATTAATTGAGGAATATTGGCTATGACAATTGTTCTGTTGAGAAATACTTGGATGATGATGATGATAATAATGTGATGGCATTATTGTGATTATTGTGTGATGATAATAATGTTCATGACATGATGGTAATTATTATTTATTATATCTGTTATGATAAATAATGTTGATGGCATGATTGTAATTATGGTATGCTGTATGTATTATCTCTGTGCTACCATGTTAGTATTGGCGTTGGTGATCTCACCTCTTTGTATATTATTTTGTACTGTATTTATTTTTGGGTAAAGACATTGAGCAAGGCATTGAACCAGAGGGTGAAGAAGAGCAGGCTCCTGTGGAAGAAGCTGAGTTTTGATCGGATGGCATCCCAGTCAAGTTTCTTCGGTTACGTGAGATTACAGTTCCATAGTGGAGATGGAGCGTGGAGAACTAGTCCCAATGAGAAGGGACTAATTTATGAGGGAAACCTGATGGTCATTATGAGCAGAGAGTTTCGTAGAGACCCGTTCTTCTCTGTAACTATATATGTACATGTTGAATTTCTGTTGTCCATCAGGCAGCATTGGGATACTAGATATTATGTCCCAACGGTAATTAGTATTGTGTCGTCCGCTCGGACACCTGTCCGTAGTGCTTCGTGTTGTGCTAGATTCCTTCCTACTGAGGAATCTGAGGAGGACCCATCTGAGGGTTCTGCTGTTTAGTAAGACTTAGGCAATATGTGAGTTTTAAATTTTGTTTAATTACTTTAAGAACTTGGTCTGTATATAAATAATCCTGACTGTACGTTTGTAATGTATGATGACATAAATTATGTGTGATGATGTATAATATTTTATTTTCCGCTAAGTTTATTTTATCATTATCAAAGAAGAAAGAAAAAATTTTACAACTCGTATTTTTATCACAACATCACATTTTATGAACTTGGGGGTAATTTAGTAATTAAGTAACATAAATGTGGCACCCTATGGTGGGTGTTACAGAAATAAATGTGAGAAATTTGTTTGTAGGTCATAAATGTGTAGAAGATGGTGTAGTGAAAATTTGAGGTTAATCGTAGTTAGTTTAGTATTTTTAAGCATACCGAATGTGTGTTTTAATACCAGAATGACTACTAACAGATACGAAAAAATGTGGAAATGGTGAAACAAGATCTTTTATAAATCTTAGGATTTATTTTAAACTTGTTGGAATTTAGGAAACTTAATTTGGTGAAATCTAAATGTTCTTAACAAATCGGAAGTTTCAGTACCACATTAGTGGTTATCTTAAAAAAGCTAAGTTGGACTTTGCTTCTGACGCCTTTATTTTCTTTTCTCATGACCTTCTGTAACACCTTTCGTAGGGCATTAATTTTCTGACTACAACAAAAGAAAACTAAGGTAAATTATAAAAGATTTAATTATTTAAAATGTGGGTTAAAAACTTCATTCTTGTTCAAAATATAAATTTACCAAAGTTATAGGTACCATTTAAAAATATAGTGAACCGATTAAGACTCATATAACATACACCACATAATATTTAACAATTATTCAGGAAACATAAAACTTACAGACTCAATTTTAAACAGTAGCAAACCCCATGATGGGTCTTACTTAATAGCACGGTAAAACACAAATGAGAAAAACTCAACATACTTATTCCGTCTTGTATCCATCTTGATGCGTCATATATCCGTTCTTCCTCAAAACTGCACACCAACGAATCTGGGATGGCCACTCCTCATTGTTGTCACCGAACTCAGCATATTTGCCTCTAGTCAAGTCTAAGGAACTCGTTCCATCTACTATACAAATTTTTACAATACAAACACAACACAACAATACAACAAAGAGGTGAGATCCCTTTTCATCAATACCAACGTGGTAGCAAGGAATAATACAAATGACAAAGTCATTCTATACACACAATTATCACAATTATATTCATATCATCATTTCATAAACAATTTCCATAGCCATATATCATAGTATAATAACCATTACTAATTTCATCATAACAAATACTATCAATATATATGAAATGATGATGTCACACCATATAAACATTTACCATGCCACAACAATATGTGTACTAACCATGTGTATGCATACTAAACCAATTTCTCACTCCATGGAGATTTTCACAATTTCGAATGAAGAATAAGTGTACTTTAAACGACATTATAATCACGAAAGGAATCATGTTCTTGTCGGGTATCGTCAATGCATTGTAATGGACTGCGTTACCAAGTGGCACATGGTACTTGCCAACTATCCACTGGTTGACTATAACACCTTCCCTAGGGTATCACATTTCCGACTCCCAACTCATAAACTGAAAAGAAGTTCATAAAAGGTTTGAGTTATAAAATATAGGTTTTAAAATTTCTTTTTCAATGCGGAAACAATATACACAATTTTATTGAAAATCCATGAGTATTACTGAAAATATGTTTAAACTGTTTAATAAACAATATTGACACTAATTAACATTTAACAATTTAAAGAGAAATATAAAACTAACAGACTTTCTTTTAACAGTAGCAAACCCCATCATGGGTCCTACTTAATAGCACGGTACAATACTAACGATAAAAACTCTACATACGTATTCTATTGTGTATCCATCTTGATGCATCAGACATCTGTTCTACATCTGTTCTTTGTCCTCATACATCTCTTCTTTGTCAACACTGTTCACTATCAAGTCTGAAATGGTCATTCTCTGATGTTGTATCCGAACGCAGAGGTATTTGTCACCCGTTATGTCTAAGACAACTCGTTCTATCTAATATAATTTTTACAACACAAGCCCAACCAAACAATATAACAAAGAGGTGAGATCACCTACGCCAATACCAACATGGTAGTACAGAGATAACACAAATTTTCTACAGATTTCCGTAGTCTTTGACTTTTTCCACTAAAAAATTGTTTTCAACTTTTGAAGAATCCACCACGCTTCCGATGCACCACTATCATATCATGGCATGGATATAAATAGGAATATCCTTTCTTGCAAATTTCAGTATATGAAAGAAAACTATGAAGGTTTAAAAAGGAAAAGGTAGCGAAGCTATCTGATATGTTACTAGACATATCCAACAAGAATTTGATGTTGCCTGATTTTTCTGGAATACTAACACTTTGTTGAAATAATCTCATAGGATATGGTTGAAAAATGACCAATCCGTTTCAAAGATCATATCTATTTATGAAACAGATCAAACTAACACAAAAATTTGATCCATAACAAAAATTTGAATAACAAGAGTAGCTCGATTGGCTAGCAATAGAAACAGAAATAAACAAATCAGAAGATAACGAAGACACAGATAACACCAACATATAATTGATCTACTCAATCATATGTCATAAAGAATAGGTTAAAGAATCACCTTTTGTGGCATAGTCTCCCTTGTTTAGGTCTTCAGCTTAGAACACTCCTGTTCTATTCAGAGTAACAACTTTCCCTACTACCTGAGATTTTACTAACAGAAAACTCTGTTTTCAATGGAACACAATCTCTAGAAATGTGTTCAAACTTTCCACACTTAAAACAAATTGCTTCCTTGAACATACAATCCTTCATTAAGTACCCTTTTCCACTTCACTTACAAAATAGTAAACACATCACGGTCCGACTGAGTTTACTGCTACAAGCACTACCTCCACATGTTTACTGCTCCTGCTAATTTCCCGGTGATTGTAATTATGTTTCCCCTTGAAATCAATCACTTTCCTAATATCCCTAAAAAAAATACCAGGTTCCAAAATTATGAAATCTTATAATTCAAAACTAATTCTCTTTCATCAGATTCTGAACCTCAACTTTCAGTTTCCGCTGTTCAGCGATCCTCTGTTCCTATTGTACTATCATGTTAGTTATCTTCCACATTGCTTCCATAGTTGCAACTGCATTACTAGTAACATGTTCCGCTTCCACGCACGTACACCAACCATGAGCCATCGTCTTTCTTTATCTATCACGAGTCATTTCTTTTCTTCAAAGACGGATAAATCGAATTAAAATGGATCTGATATCCATCTTTAACAACCTTGTTTCCTTTCGGAAAACAAACACACAGAGAACACAACACAAGCAAAATAGACCTAACAACAAACCCCAAACGACTCAAACCGTGCTCTGATACTAACTAAATGTAACACCCTCCCTAGGGTATCATATTTCTGACTCCCAACTCATAAATTGAAAAGAAGTTCATAAAAGGTTTGAGTTATAAAATATGAGTTTTAAAATTTCTTTTTCAATGCAAAAACAATATACACAATTTTATTGAAAATCCATGAGTATTACTGAAAATATGTTTAAACTGTTTAATATACAATATTGACACTAATTAACATTTAACAATTTAAAGAGAAATATAAAACTAACAGACTTTCTTTTTAACAGTAGCAAACCACATCAGGGGTCATACTTAATAGCACGGTACAGCACTAACGATAAAAACTCTACATACGTATTCTGTTGTGTATCCATTGCATTAGACATCTATTCTACATATGTTCTTTGTCCTCATACATCTCTTCTTTGTCAACACTGTTCGCTATCGAGTCTGGAATGGTCATTCTCTGATGTTGTCTCCGAACGCAGAGGTATTTGTCACCCGTTATGTCTAAGACAACTCGTTCTATCTATTATAATTTTTACAACACAAGCCCAACCAAACATTATAACAAAGAGGTGAGATCACCTACGCCAATACCAACATGGTAGTACAGAGATAACACAACAGCATATCATACAGATATATCATACCATCAACATTAATCAATTATCATCATTAAATCATTTATCAATTCAATTATTATAAACAGTAATCATGATAATCTCCTCAACATCATCTAATTATCATCATCATCATCCAAGTATTTCAATAGTTCAATTATCATAATCAATACTCAATAATGATGCACAATTGTCATAGCCAATATTCCTCAATTAATATATCACATAGATATAAATGCTCAGTTTCATGCATGCGCACATAGACTCAATGTCCTACTCCATGGAGCTAATACTCAGTTCAGAGAAGTCGATCCGACAGATCTGTCGATACCAAAATGCCTCAGACCAAGTGCTATAATGCTCATTTTGATTTTTGCACATCTAGCATATACACGACAGTCTTTACGAGATCATGATTAAGAATAGTGTCTCGGTCAGGATCATCGGTGTGTTGTATCGGTCTAACCTACGGGAAGAAACGCGACCAACCTCCCATGTAAGCAACCCGCACACCGATGCCCCAGAGGTCAACAAGTGACTTACACTACGCATATCACACCCACTCAAGAGGTGTACGTCTCTCCTAGGCAAATAGCCTCATACATTCCATCGGACCTTTCCAATGCATGTTCAATGCACCGATGCCAATCATAGGCAAAATTTATCATTTTCTCATATAGTATCCATACACTAGTTCATGCATATAAAATGCACCAATGCCACTCATAGGTAAAATTCACCATTTCCAATGCATGTTCAATGCACCAATACCAATCACAAGCAAAATTCATCATTTCATATTCAGGGTTCACACATTGGCCCATTTTCAGTTTAATTTCATAATCTCATAATCAGGGTCCACACATTGGCCCAACAGCATCTATACAGTATTCTTTATTGCGAAATCATATTATCGCATTTTCATAGTCACAAAACACTTTTGTCGTGTTTTCACAATTGCGCAACATTTCCATTGCATTTTCAAATTACGTATTGATTTTTCAACATTTTCTCAATCAAGTAAAAATATTTACACGTTACTGAAATCGCGTAGCGATTTTCCACTATTTTCATAATTGCGTAACTTAAAAATCATTCTTTTAAGTTGCGTAAACCATTTTCTATCATTTTCGAAATCACGTAAAAATATTCCCTCATTATTTAATCATGTAGTGATTTTTCAACAATATTTCAGTCACGTAAAATATTTAAACGCTTTCCAAATCGCGTAGAAATATTTAAACGTTTTTCAAATCGCAAGCTTAAAAATCACGTTTTTAAGATACGTAAAACACTTTTCAATATTTTACAGTCACGTAAAATATTCCTCAATATTCCAAACATTATTTTGTACTCTCAAATAAATCAATACCATTTTTCATATTTCTTCTTTAAGAAATTCTTTCCTCAAAATAATATGACCTCTCACATTATTTACCACATTTTCTTACTCAAGAAAATCCTTTTCACAATATATTCCACAAATTCATAATTCCATTGAATTAAATCAATGTTTCTAACTTTAAAAATTACTAACGCTCTCCAAAACCCAAAGGATGAGTTACACGTTAGAAAATATCAAATCAATTACATTTCCACTTGGAAAATCACTTTGTTTCATCAAAATCAAGGCATTACAAATCTTCTATAAAATCAAGGCATTTACAAGCCTTTAAAAAAAATGTGGGCATGACTATTGAAACCATCAAAACATTTTTCCTTCTAAGTTGATATGGTTTTATACAAATAAAACCATTAAAAATCCTTTACAAAATCCATGAGCACTTGGTCTTTGAAATCAAATCATTTGTTCATTTTCATTTTTCACTTTCTTTGCAAATCCATTTTTCACTTTCTTTACAAATCCTTTTTCACCTTCTTTGCAAATCCTTAAAATCATCAACTCAATGCTTTATTCATAAATGTCCTTGAGTTCCATTAAATTCCATTCTTGTTTTTACACAAAATAAATTAATAAAAATTCTTCTAAAACCGTGTTCATGTACTCTTTGAAAAATAAACCCTTTGTTTATTTTCCTTGATTTTCTAAACATCCATTTTCATCATTCATGAAAATATTAATTTGTGAACACCTATCTTGAGGTGTCTTGGCCGAAATTCACCATATTCTAGGGATCAAAAATTAATTCCCTTACTCTTGAAAAATTTCAACATAAACTCTAATTATGAGTGTCAAAACCATGATCACTCCACTTTGGCCATTGGAGCCAAAAATTGATTTTCTTTCCATCATCACATCATGATATACATATACATAATTTCAACATATTCTCATCATGCATATTATAAGCATACCATATTATCATCATACATGTTATAAGCATACCATATAAGCCATAAAATCATGCAAAGCATATCGAGCATAATCAAAGCACATAAACACCCACAAATAATTACATGACCATGGATATAAATCCTCACATGGATTCACCATCCATCAAATATAAGACCATCTCTCACCACCATGCTTGGTTGGTGAGATGAATCTCCCTCTTACCTCTTGAAGATTCTCAAAAGCTCCTTGTTTTGCTTCTTTTTCCAAGTCCTTCACCACCAAGGGCTTCTCAAATATAAAACAAAACATATATTTATTAGTAAATCAAGCTTGAACAAGATAAACGATGGATCAAACATGGCTTAGAACATGAAAAAGAAGAGAAGAAATGAAGTTTCCTTACACTTCACCTCAAATACCCTATAACTTTGCTCTTGAATAAAGTCCTTGAAAAAGAATGATTTAGAGAAAGTCTTCAACATGAAAGTTAATTAGAATAAGGTAAGGATTCAATAAATATGGTTGGTTGAAATTAAAGAGTGATGAAAGGTATATTTGGGTGTCATGGCCGAACCAAGCTTGGAGAGAAAATGGAAGAGTTGTCTTGTTTTTGTTTCTTGAGAAAGATGATAGAAAAGATGATAAAGTAGGATAGAAATGCATGAAATGAATTTTGGCCCCCTTCCTCCTATGCATTGTCGTAGAGTGAAGAGAGAAAAGAGTGAATTATTTGAGCAAATAATTAGTACTAAATTATTGAGAAATTTTCCAAGTGATAGTAACAAACTTGGACCATTGGATCTTCTTCTTTCTTTAATCTTAGCCATTTAGATGAAGCTACTAAATGGATGGTCAAGATCTCTCCTTCCATGTTGCCATCCAAGGGTCACAATTGAAGTCCAAGCAATTGTATAAGACCAAATTTCAACCATAGATTAAATCAATGGTTAAGATTCAATCTTGAAAGTCCAAGCCATTATTTGAAGCATTCTAAGCCATTGATTAATTCAATGGTTAGGATTAAGGTAGACTTTAAGTTAGAAGACTTAATCTAGGCCATTGGATCTTTCTCCTTTAAATTCTAGCCATTAGATGTGTTTCCAAAATGAAGGGTCAAGATTACTCCTTCAAACTTTACATCCAATGGTCATAAATGGTCCTTGCTACTTTATAAGACCAAATCTTCACCCTTGATTAATTCTTCATCCAATGGTCATAAATGGTCTTTGTCACTTTTTAAGACCAAATCTCCACCATAGATTAAATCTACATCCAACGGTCATAAATGGTCTTTGCCACTTTATAAGACCAAATCTACACCGTTGATTAAATCGACGGTTGATATCAAAGCCTTCCTTATTAAGTTTATCTAGATTAAATCTCCACCATTGATTAGATCAATGGTGAACATCTAAAGCTTCCTAACTAAGTTTATTCCCACACCATTGATTAAATCAATGGTGATCATCCAAAGCTTCTTTATTAAGTTTGTTTCTCAACCGTTGATTAAATCAAGATCAAATCTCCACCGTTGATTAAATCAATGGTGGATATCCAAACCACCAATGTTGACTTAAGCAGTATAATATTTATTTTTATATCTGCTATAACCCTATGAATAATATTTTTACTGTATTTTTATCGTCCGATAATTAAATACAGTACAAAACACAGTAAAAGAAATTTTCAAAAACTGTTTCCGGATTTAGGTTTAATAAGATCCCCTGTCTCCATCTCAACAGTACAAATTTTTCTATGTGTAGAAAAATTTTCACTTTGCGGGACCCACCTGGGCCCACATAAGGCCACCTGGGCCCACAAACAGTCTAAAAACAATCAGAGAAATATAAAAATTTATAATCATCCACAAAAATCATAAATATTAGAAAAAGTATGAAAATCAAGTCAGATTGTTAAAAATCATTAAGGATTTTCAAAAAGAAATAAAAACGACGGGTCAGATACAGCCTCAAAATAATATTAAAATAAAAAAAAACGTAAAAACTCCCAAAAATTCCTAAAAATTACAAAAATTATAAAATCCACGAAGTTAGTCGGATTACTCAAAATAATTAAGAATAGCCCGAAATAAATAAAATACGAATTTTCGGGGTGTTATAATACTCCCCCTCTAAAAAGAAGTTTCGTGACGAAACTTGATAAACCTGATTTCACATTATCAAATAAATATAGATATTGTTCTTTTATCTTATCCTCCAGTTCCCATATTACATCTTCGCTTAAGTCAGTCCATACTATTCTAACCAATGAAAATTCTTTATCTCCGGATCAATTTCTCCTGATCAAGCAGATATCTCAGACTCTTATAATTACTGAAGATATTGGATGTTACTCCATAAAGAAAGTAAATCCATACTTCTAATACAAACACAGTGGCTACCAACTTCCATTCATGCTTAGAATAGTTTTTCTCATGTAACTTCAATTTCTTAAAATCATACCCCACAACTCTTCTATTCTGCATATGCACATATCTTGAACTATGATATAACGTATCATAGTACACCTCCAATGGTTCACTGAGATTAGACAAAACTAATACCATAGAAGTACTCAAACATATTTCAACTCCTAAAAATTCTCCTTATATACCTCAGTCCATACAAACATTTAATTCTTTCTGATAAGCTAGATGAGAAGTCTTACGATCTTAGAAAATATCTCAATAATTTTTCTACGGATTTCCGTAGTCTTTGACTTTTCCCACTGAAAAATTATTTTCAACTTTTGAAGAATCCACCACGCTTTCGCTGCACCACTCTGATATCATGACATGGATATAAATAAGAATATCCTTTCTTGCAAATTTCAGTATATGAAAGAAAACTATGAAGGTTTAAAAAGGAAAAGGTAGCGAAGCTATCTGATATGTTACTAGACATATCCAACAAGAATTTGATGCTGCCTGATTTTTCTAGAATACTAACACTTTGCTAAAATAATCTCATAGGATATAGTTGAAAAATGACTAATCTGTTTCAAAGATCATATCTATTTATGAAACAGATCAAACTAACACAAAAAATTGATCCATAACAAAAATTTGAATAACAAGAGTAGCTCGATCGGCTAGCAATAGAAACAGAAATAAATAAATCAGAAGATAACGAAGACACAGATAACACTAACATATAATTGATCTACTCAATCATATGTCATAAAGAATAGCTTAAAGAATCACCTTCTGCGACATAGTCTCCCTTGTTTAGGTCTTCAGCTTAGAACACTCCTGTTCTATTCAGAGTAACAACTTTCCCTCTACCTGAGATTTTACTAACAGAAAACTCTATTTTCAATGGAACACAATCTCTAGAAATGTGTTCAAACTTTCCACACTTAAAACAAATTGCTTCCTTGAACATACAATCCTTCATTAAGTACCCCTTTCCACTTCACTTACAAAATAGTAAACACATCACGGTCCGACTAAGTTTACTGCTACAAGCACTACCTCCACACGTTTACTGCTCCTGCTAATTTTCCGGTGATTGTAATTATGTTTCCCCTTGAAATCAATCACTTTCCTAATATCCCTAAAAAAAAATACCAGGTTCCAAAATTATGAAATCTTATATTTCAAAATTGATTCTCTTTCATCAGATTCTGAACCTCAACTTTTAGTTTCCGTTGTTCAGCGATCCTCTGTTCCTATTGTACTATCATGTTAGTTATCTTCCACATTGCTTCCATAGTTGCAACTACATTACTAGTAACATGTTTCGCTTCCACGCACGTACACCTACCACGTGCCATCGTCTTTCTTTATCTATCACGAGTCATTTCTTTTCTTCAAAGACGGACAAATCAAAATAAAATGGATCTGATATCCATCTTTAACAACCTTGTTTCCTTTCGGAAAACAAACACACAGAGAACACAACACAAGCAAAATAGACCTAACCACAAACCCCAAACGACTAAAATCGTGCTCTGATACCAACTAAATGTAACACCCTCCCTAGGGTATCATATTTCCGACTCCCAACTCATAAATTGAAAACAAGTTCATAAAAGGTTTGAGTTATAAAATATGGGTTTTAAAATTTCTTTTTCAATGCGGAAACAATATACACAATTTTATTGAAAATCCATGAGTATTACTGAAAATATGATTAAACTGTTTAATATACAATATTGACACTAATTAACATTTAACAATTTAAAGAGAAATATAAAACTAATAGACTTTCTTTTTAGCAGTAGCAAACCACATCACGGGTCCTACTTCATAGCACGGTACAACACTAACGGTAAAACTCTACATACGTATTTTGTTGTGTATCCATCTTGATGCATTAGACATCTGTTCTACATCTGTTCTTTGTTCTCAGACATCTCTTCTTTGTCAACACTGTTCGCTATCGAGTCTAGAATGGTCATTCTCTGATGTTGTCTCCGAACGCAGAGGTATTTGTCACCTGTTATGTCTAAGACAACTCGTTCTATCTATTATAATTTTTACAACACAAGCCCAACCAAACAATATAACAAAGAGGTGAGATCACCTACGCCAATACCAACATGGTAGTACAGAGATAACACAACAGCATATCATACAGATATATCATACCATCAACATTAATCAATTATCATCATTAAATCATTTATCAATTCAATTATCATAAACAGTAATCACGATAATGTCCTCAACATCATCTAATTATCATCATCATCATCCAAGTATTTCAATAGTTCAATTATCATAATCAATACTCAATAATGTTGCACAATTGTCATAGCCAATATTCCTCAATTAATGTATCACATAGATATAAATGCTCAATTTCATGCATGCGTACATAGACTCAATGTCCTACTCCATGGAGCTAATACTCAGTTCGGAGAAGTCGATCTGAAAGATCTGTCGGTACCAAAATACCTCAGACCAAGTGCTATAATCCTTATTTTGATTTTTGCACATCTAGCATATACACGATAGTCTTTACGAGATCATGATTAAGAATAGTGTCTCGGTCAGGATCATCGGTGTGTTACATCGGTCTAACCTACGGGAAGAAACGCGACCAACCTCCCATGTAAGCAACCTGCACCCCGATGCCCCCAAGGTTAACAAGTGACTTACACTACACATATCGCACCCACTCAAGAAGTGTACATCTCTCCTAGGCAAATAGCCTCATACATTCCATCGGACCTTTCCATTGCATGTTCAATGCACCAATACCAATCACAGGCAAAATTTATCATTTTCTCATATAGTGTCCATACACTAGTTCATGCATATAAAATGCACCAATGCCACTCACAGGTAAAATTCACCATTTCTAATGCATGTTCAATGCACCAATGCCAATCACAGGCAAAATTCATCATTTCATATTCAGGGTCCACACATTGGCCCATTCTCAGTTTAATTTCATAATCTCATAATCAGGGTCCACACATTGGCCCAACAGTAACTTTACTGTATTTTTTATTGCAAAATCATATTATCGCGTTTTCATAGTCACAAAACACTTTTGTCGTGTTTTCACAATTGCGCAACATTTTCGTTGCATTTTCAAATTACGTATTGATTTTTCAACATTTTCTCAATCACGTAAAAATATTTACACGTTACTTAAATCGCGTAGCGATTTTCAACTATTTTCACAATTGCGTAACTTAAAAATCATTTTTTTAAGTTGCGTAAACCATTTTCCATCATTTTCGAAATCATGTAAAAATATTCCCTCATTATTTAATCACGTAGTGATTTTTCAATAATATTTCAGTTGCATAAAATATTTAAACACTTTCCAAATCGCGTAGAAATATTTAAACGTTTCTCAAATTGCATAGCTTAAAAATCACGTTTTTAAGATACGTAAAACACTTTTCAATATTTTACAGTCACGTAAAATATTCCTCAATTTTTCAAACATTATTTTGGACTCTCAAATAAATCAATATCATTTTTCATATTTCTTCTTTAAGAAATTCTTTCCTCAAAATAATATGACCTCTCACATTATTTACCACATTTTCTTACTCAAGAAAATCCTTTTCACAATATATTCCACAAATTTACAATTCTATTGAATTAAATCAATGTTTCTAACTTTAAAAATTACTAACGCTCTCCAAAACCCAAAGGATGAGTTACACGTTAGAAAATATCAAATCAATTACATTTTCACTTGGAAAATCACTTTGTTTCATCAAAATCAAGGTATTACAAATCTTCCATAAAATCAAGGCATTTACAAGCCTTTAAAAAAAACGTGGGCTTGACTATTGAAACCATCAAAACATTTTTCCTTCTAAGTTGATATGGTTTTACACAAACAAAACCATTAAAAATCCTTTACAAAATCCATGAGCACTTGGTCTTTGAAATCAAATCATTTGTTCATTTTCATTTTTCACTTTCTTTGCAAATCCATTTTTCACTTTCTTTACAAATCCTTTTTCACTTTCTTTGCAAATCCTTAAAATCATCAACTCAATGCTTTATTCATAAATGTCCTTGAGTTCCATTAAATTCCATTCTTGTTTTTACACAAAATAAATTAATAAAAATTCTTCTAAAACCGTGTTCATGTACTCTTTGAAAAATAAACCCTTTGTTTATTTTCCTTGTTTTTCTAAACATCCATTTTCATCATTCTTGAAAATATTAATTTGTGAACACCTATCTTGAGGTGTCTTGGCCGAAATTCACCATATTCTAGGGATCAAAAATTAATTCCCTTACTCTTGAAAAATTTCAACATAAACTCTAATTATGAGTGTCAAAACCATGATCACTCCACTTTGGCCATTGGAGCCAAAAATTGATTTTCTTTCCATCATCACATCATGATATACATATACATAATTTCAACATATTCTCATCATGCATATTATAAGCATACCATATTATCATCATGCATGTTATAAGCATACCATATAAGCCATAAAGTCATGCAAAGCATATCAAGCATAATCAAAGCACATAAACACCCACAAATAATTACATGACCATGGATATGAATCCTCACATGGATTCACCATCCATCAAATATATGGCCATCTCTCACCCCCATGCTTGGTTGGTGAGATGAATCTCCCTCTTACCTCTTGAAGATTCTCAAAAGCTCCTTGTTTTGCTTCTTTTTCCAAGCCCTTCACCACCAAGGGCTTCTCAAATACAAAACAAAACATATATTTATTAGTAAATCAAGCTTGAACAAGATAAACGATGGATCAAACATGGCTTAGAACATGAAAAAGAAGAAAAGAAATGAAGTTTCCTTACACTTTACCTCAAATACCCTATAACTTTGCTCTTGAAGAAAGTCCTTGAAAATGAATGATTTAGAGAAAGTCTCCAATATGAAAGTTAATTAGAATAAGGTAAGGATTCAAGAAATATGGTTGGTTGAAATTAAAGAGTGATGGAAGGTATATTTAGGTGTCATGGCCAAACCAAGCTTGGAGAGAAAATGGAAGAGTTGTCTTGTTTTTGTTTCTTGAGAAAGATGATAGAAAAGATGATAAAGTAAGATAGAAATACATGAAATGAATTTTGGCCCCCTTCCTCCTATGCATTGCCGTAGAGTGAAGAGAGAAAAGAGTGAATTATTTGAGCAAATAATTAGTGCTAAATTATTGAGAAATTTTCCAAGTGATAGTAACAAACTTGGACCATTGGATCTTCTTCCTTCTTTAATCTTAGCCATTTAGATGAAGCTACTAAATGGATGGTCAAGATCTCTCCTTCCATGTTGCCATCCAAAGGTCACAATTGAAGTCCAAGCAATTATATAAGACCAAATTTCAACCATAGATTAAATCAATGGTTAAGATTCAATCTTGGAAGTCCAAGCCATTATTTGAAGCATTCTAAGCCATTGATTAATTCAATGGTTAGGATTAAGGTAGACTTTAAGTTAGAAGACTTAATCTAGGCCATTGGATCTTTCTCCTTTAAATTCTAGCCATTAGATGTGTTTTCAAAATGAAGGGTCAAGATTACTCCTTCAAACTTTACATCTAATGGTCATAAATGGTCCTTGCTACTTTATAAGACCAAATCTTCACCCTTGATTAATTCTTCATCCAATGGTCATAAATGGTCTTTGTCACTTTTTAAGACCAAATCTCCATCGTAGATTAAATCCACATCCAACGGTCATACATGGTCTTTGCCACTTTATAAGACCAAATTTACACCGTTGATTAAATCGACGGTTGATATCAAAGCCTTCCTTATTAAGTTTATCTAGATTAAATCTCCACCATTGATTAGATCAATGGTGAACATCCAAAGCTTCCTAACTAAGTTTATTCCCACACCATTGATTAAATCAATGGTGATCATCCAAAGCTTCTTTATTAAGTTTGTTTCTCAACTGTTGATTAAATCAAGATCAAATTTCCACCCTTGATTAAATCAATGGTGGATATCCAAACCACCAATGTTGACTTAAGCAGTATAATATTTATTTTTATATCTGCTATAACCCTATGAATAATATTTTTACTGTATTTTTATCGTCCGATAATTAAATACAATACAAAACGCGGTAAAAGAAAATTTCAAAAACTGTTTTCAGATTCAGGTTTAGTAAGATCCCATGTCTTCGTCTCAACATTACAAATTTTTCTATGTGTAAAAAATTTTTCACTTTGTGGGACCCACTTGGGCCCACGTAAGGCCACCTGAGCCCACAAACAGCCCAAAAACAATCAGAGAAATATAAAAATTTATAATCATCTACAAAAATCACAAATATTAGAAAAAGTATGAAAATCAAGTCAGATTGTTAAAAATCATTAAGGATTTTCAAAAAGAAATAAAATACGAAGGCTCAGATATACAAACCTCAAAATAATATTAAAATAATAAAAAAACGTAAAAACTCCAAAAAATTCCTAAAAATCACAAAAATTATAAAATCTACAAGTCAAGTCGGATTACTCAAAATAATTAAGAATAACCCGAAATAAATAAAATACGAATTTTTGGGGTGTTACAATACTCCCCCTCTAAAAAGAAGTTTCGTCCTCAAAACTTGATAAACCTGATTTCACATTCTCAAAATAAATATAGATATTGTTCTTTTATCTTATCCTCCAGTTTCCATATTATATCTTCGCTTAAGTCAGTCCATACTATTCTAACCAATGAAAATTCTTTATCTCGCGATCAATTTCTCCTGATCAAGCAGATATCTCAGACTCTTATAATTACTGAAGATATTGGATGTTACTCCATAAAGAAAGTACATTCATACTTCTAATACAAACACAACAGCTACCAACTTCCTTTCATGCTTAGAATAATTTTTTTCATGTAACTTCAATTTCTTAAAATCATACCCCACAACTTTTCTATTCTGCATATGCACATATCTTGAACTCTGATATAACGTATCACAGTACACCTCCAATGGTTCACTGAGATTAGACAAAACTAATACCATAGAAGTACTCAAACATATTTCAACTCCTAAAAATTCTCCTTATATACCTCAGTCCATACAAATATTTAATTCTTTCTGATAAGCTAGATGAGAAGTCTTATGATCTTAGAAAATATCTCAATAAATTTTCTACGGATTTCCGTAGTCTTTGACTTTTCCCACTGAAAAATTATTTTCAACTTTTGAAGAATCTACCACGCTTCCACTGCACCACTCTGATATCATGACATAGATATAAATAGGAATATCCTTTCTTGCAAATTTCAGTATATGAAAGAAAACTATGAAGGTTTAAAAAGGAAAAGGTAGCGAAGCTATTTGATATATTACTAGACATATCCAATAAGAATTTGATGTTGCCTGATTTTTCTAGAATACTAACACTTTGCTAAAATAATCTCATAGGATATGGTTGAAAAATGACCAATCCGTTTCAAAGATCATATCTATTTATGAAACAGATCAAACTAACACAAAAATTTGATCCATAACAAAAATTTGAATAACAAGAGTAGCTCGATCGACTAGCAATAGAAACAGAAATAAACAAATCAGAAGATAACGAAGACACAGATAACACCAACATATAATTGATCTACTCAATCATATGTCATAAAGAATAGGTTAAAGAATCACCTTCTGCGGCATAGTCTCCCTTGTTTAGGTCTTCAGCTTAGAACACTCCTGTTCTATTCAGAGTAACAACTTTCCCTACTACCTGAGATTTTACTAACAGAAAACTCTGTTTTCAATGGAACACAATCTCTAGAAATGTGTTCAAACTTTCCACGCTTAAAACAAATTGCTTCCTTGAACATACAATCCTTCATTAAGTACCCATTTCCACTTCACTTACAAAATAGTAAACACATCACGGTCCGACTGAGTTTACTACTACAAGCACTACCTCCACACGTTTACTGCTCCTGCTAATTTCCCGGTGATTGTAATTATGTTTCCCCTTGAAATCAATCACTTTCTTAATATCCCTAAAAAAAATACCAGGTTCCAAAATTATGAAATCTTATATTTCAAAACTGATTCTCTTTCATCAGATTCTGAACCTCCACTTTCAGTTTCCGCTGTTCAGCAATCCTCTGTTCCTATTGTACTATCATGTTAGTTATCTTCCACATTGCTTCAATAGTTGCAACGTACACCTACCACGAGCCATCGTCTTTCTTTATCTATCACGAGTCTTTTCTTTTCTTCAAAGATGGACAAATCGAAATAAAATGGATCTGATATCCATCTTTAACAACCTTGTTTCCTTTCGGAAAGCAAACACACAGAGAACACAACACAAGCAAAATAGACCTTACCACAAACCCCAAACGACTCAAACCGTGCTCTGATACCAACTAAATGTAACACCCTCCCTAGGGTATCATATTTTCGACTCCCAACTCATAAATTGAAAACAAGTTCATAAAAAGTTTGAGTTATAAAATATGAGTTTTAAAATTTCTTTTTCAATACGGAAACAATATACACAATTTTATTGAAAGTCCATGAGTATTACTAAAAATATGTTTAAACTGTTTAATATACAATATTGACACTAATTAACATTTAACAATTTAAAGAGAAATATAAAACTAACAGACTTTCTTTTTAATAGTAGCAAACCACATCACGGGTCCTACTTAACAGCACGGTACAACACTAACGATTAAAACTCTACATACGTATTCTATTGTGTATCCATCTTGATGCATCAGACATCTATTCTACATTTGTTCTTTGTCCTCAGACATCTCTTCTTTGTCAACACTATTCACTATCGAGTCTGGAATGATCATTCTCTGATGTTGTCTCCGAACGCAGAGGTATTTGTCACCCGTTATGTCTAAGACAACTCGTTCTATCTATTATAATTTTTACAACACAAGCCCAACCAAATAATATAACAAAGAGGTGAGATCACCTACGCCAATACCAACATGGTAGTACAGAGATAACACAACAGCATATCATACAGATATATCATACCATCAACATTAATCAATTATCATCATCAAATCATTTATCAATTCAATTATCATAAACAGTAATCATGATAATGTCCTCAACATCATCTAATTATCATCATCATCATCCAAGTATTTCAATAGTTCAATTATCATAATTAATACTCAATAATGAAGCACAATTGTCATAGCCAATATTCCTCAATTAATGTATCACATAGATATAAATGCTCAGTTTCATGCATGCGTACATAGACTCAATGTCCTACTCCATGGAGCTAATACTCAGTTCGGAGAAGTCGATCCGAAAGATCTGTCGGTACCAAAATGCCTCAGACCAAGTGCTATAATCCTCATTTTGATTTTTGCACATCTAGCATATACACGATAGTCTTTACGAGATCATGATTAAAAATAGTATCTCGGTCAGGATCATCGGTGTGTTGCATCGGCCTAACCTACGGGAAGAAACGCGACCAACCTCCCATGTAAGCAACCCGCACCCCGATGCCCCCAAGGTCAACAAGTGACTTACACTACGTGTAACACCCTTGTGGGGATGTCACATTTAAAAAGAAAAATAAAAGAAAGAAAAATAAAATCTACCCAAGTTATAAAACATTTGTTACATAATTATACGGGTTGTAAAATTCTTCCTGTTAAACAGAATATTATTAAATAAAATAACGCAGAAACACAAAATCAACAGAATAACATCACACATAATATACATAGGGTTTTAGTCATAAGTTATACGAATAATTTACAACTAAAAAAAACATTTAAACTGAAACAGTAAACAAAACAGTAAGAGTTAATATATACAAACGCAGACGCGCCCAAGTACACATCATAAACATTTAACCCTCTGAAGGATCACTCTCAGGAAGATCATCAGAAGATAAATATCTAGGATGTCTCGACTCTCGGCGGAAATGAGACCGCACAGTCGACACACTGCTAATCTTACTAGGCGCAGTGAACATACCACCCCAATAACGCCTAAGAGATAACAGCAACTCTAAATGCAAAAACACCGTAGTCGTCATGACTGGTTCTCCATCAAACTCATTACGTAGGGACACAGTCAACCGTCCCACGTAAGTCACCGAGTCTCTATCTTCACGCAGTCGCCAGGCTGTCGATCCCCCATGAAACTCAAGCTGCACAAAACCAAGGAATCCTGGCACCGCCATACTCAAACAATCAATCCAATGGGTATGGATGATCGAATGGTTCTTGATCGTCGTACTGATCTTCGACTTGCTGTTCTTCCTCCTCTTCAGGGTACACACACTCAAGAGGCTGTTCCTCTTCCTCAAACTCTTTACCACATAAATTAAAAATATAACAACATATACAAGAAAGAGGTAAGACAATCTCGATTAGACTTTACAAGATCTCGATTAAATATAGTGCGTGTCGAGTCCATCAGTGTGTTGCCGGTTACCACGACCCAGCGGAGCTACCAACTGTCCACATATGGGATACCGCACACTAAAGTCTCCAAGTTCATAAAGAAACTGAACCACACTACGTTTATCGCACCGACAACACGATGTGATTCACCTCGTCAATCAATCCACCAATTATCAACTAAATTGGCACAAACTCAATATATGATCTTAAAATTATTTCCAAAATTACCAAAATACCCTCAATGGTATAAAATATGCGTATTTATGCAAATGCCCTCAATAGCATATAAAAAATTGCCCTCATGGCTTGCCCTCATGGCAAAAATATACAGTAAGTCCCACCAGACAAATACTGTTTCAAAGCCTGTTCGGGTTCACCACTTATCCCGATAGCAAAAATATACTGTTTGATCAATCACGTAGAAATTTTATTGCGTTTTCAAAATTCCATCATTTTTACAAACGTTTTTAAATCGCGTAAATATTTTTTTTTCTGTTTTTAAAATTGCGTAGGATTTTTAATACGTTTTCTCAATCGCGTAAGATTTTTAAATTATTTTCTTATCTGAATTCCTTAAAAATTACTGTTTAAATAAACAGAAAATAATATTTAATACATTTGAACTACGTAGAATATTTTTCATACCGTATACTATCTTTTGGACATCTTTCCTATCTTATTTGTCCGTTTTTAATAAAAATTGACAGTATTTTGTTTAGAAAATTCATAATAATGGTTTTCTAATTTTTCTGTAAAAATTCTTTTCTTTATTTATTTAACCATATAATTACTTCCTTGAAAATTACTAACGTGCTTCAAAATGTGAAATGAGCTCTACGTTAGAAATTTTATATGAGTTACTGTTTTTATTTCCATCTATTAAATTCTTAATTTTAACCACTTAAACTTAATCTAAATCCTTTTTTTTCTTCAAAATCATTGTTATAAAAATTCCTTTTAGTTTTGTTTACTTCTCTTTAATTGAAAATGATTTGGAAAACAACTTTTGAAATCATAATTACATGGCTTAGGCATGTTGGCCGAAATGCTTCAATTTCCTCCTTTGATCCATAAATTCATTTTTCTTACTTTAAATTCATTTGTAACCTATTAATTTTCCTAGGTTAATTAAATCACACTTTTAGAAAATTGTAGAGAACATTTTGGTTCCCATTTCTTGGTCAATGGTCGTGAGCCTTGTTGATGTGTTCTTTGGAACACTCATGCAATCCTTGACATATTATTCGCATCCTATAAATTATCATGCATTTCTAACACATACAAAATTTATCAAAGCTTGTAGACATGCAAATCAATACAAATAACAAATAGGAAAGCTTATAACAAACACACAAATGAATCCTTATGGATTCTACAACCACAAACAAATTCCATCTTCTTACCACCACCCAAGGATGATAAGATTTAGTCTTCCTCTTACCTTAAATGAAGACAAATATGCTTTCACACCTTTCCTAGGGTTTTGGTTTTCTCCTTCAAATCACCTAACAAGCTTAAACAAATTTCTACAAGTTATTAAGATTAAAGAGAGCTTAAACCATGGATAAATCATGGCTTAGAACTTTGAAAAAGAGTTTAGAAATGGAAAACAAGAAATTTCACCTTCTAGGTAAAATCTTCCAAGTAGGTTTTCAAGCCTCAAATGAATGATTTTGCAAGAACTCTCAACTAGAGATGTTCTTAGAATTGTGTTTAGGTTTAGAAAAGTGGGTTGGATAAAATTTGAGGTAAATGGATGGTGTATAGGGGTGCTTGGCCGAATAGCTTGAAAGGAAAACAACAATGGAGTTTGGTGTTCTTGGAAGAGAGAGAAGAGAGAAAATGCATGAAAAACTAAGTGATTATGGCCTTCCATAGTCACTTGGCCGTAGACATGAATGGGCAAGGAGGTGTCCATTTGTATTGGCTCCATCCAAGCCTTAGAATTGATCAATGGTGAGGATTAAACCTTGTTCTCCAAGCTTAGCTCTCATTGGTTCATCCTAGCCTTGTCACTTAACCTAGTCATCATGCTTAGTCACTAATTATGCCTAGTCACTAGCCTTGTCATAGCCTTGTCATAAGCTATCTGTTCTAGCTCAAAACGCTTCATGTTTTGTTAAACGTGGGTCCCGCAAGACATTTTCGGGTCCCTTTGTCATTTAATTATCTTGACAAATAAAATAATATTATAATAATATAAAATTATTTTATTTTACAGTTAAATCGTAAAAATTAAAAGATTATCTACTGTCTCATTCAGAATTGAGTTTAGTAAGATCCCCCAGCTCTGAATAATTAAAATAAGATTTCCCTGGCTCGAAAAAATATTATTTTCCTGTCCCGGAGCAAATCACACAAAAAGTCTAAATAAAATCACAGACAGTAATATTAAACACTGTATCATATAGAAAATTTAAAAACAGTACATTCGGGACGTAATGGTCATTTTCTCATTTTTTCCCACCACGAAGCAAATCATTCAAAACACTCAAATAAAATTATAGACAGTAAAATATATCAGTATATCACACAGAAAAATTTAAAACAGTAGTTTGAGAAAAATTTTATTTTACGGTCTCGAAGTAAAATATGCAAAACGACCAAAGAAAATCTTAGACTGTAATATATTTTTGTATTTCATACAGAAAAATAAGAAACAGTAAAACAGGGACACAACGGTCTTTCACCCAAAAGTTTGAAAAATAGCAAACAGAACATTCAGGACATTTTTCCAAAAGTTGGGGTGTTACAACTCTCCCCAACAAATAAAAATTTCGTCCTCAAAATTCGCTGCTCATCAAAACAAATAAGGATATTGATCCCTTATTTTATCTTCCAGCTCCCAGGTAGCATCACCTGTCACATTACTCCATATAACCTTCACCAGCTCGATCATTTTCCCTCGAAGCTGCTTTACCTTTCTGTCCTCTATTCTAACAGGTAAAGTCTCATAAGTCAAATTCTCCTTCAGTTGCACTTCGTCAGGTTGTATAACATGCGTCGAATCCGGAACATACTTCCGTAACTGAGATACATGAAATACATCATGCAGATTTGATAGAAAAGGCGGCAAAGCAATCTGATACGCCACAGGACCTATACGTCGGATAATCTGATACGGTCCAATGAACTTAGGAGTAAACTTCTTGGATTTAATAACTCTTCCGGCACCAGTCGTAGGAGTCACTCTTAGAAACACATGCTCACCCTCCTCAAATTCAAGAGGTCGTCTTCGTTTATCTGCATAACTCTTCTGTCTGCTTTGCGTCGTCTTCATCTTCTCTTATATCATCTTTACCTTTTCCGTAGTCTGTTGTACAAGATCTGGTCCAATAGTCATACTTTCCCCATCTTGATACCAACATAACGGCGTTCGATATCGTCTCCCATACAATGCCTCATAGGGTGCCATCCCTATACTTGAGTGAAAACTATTGTTGTAGGTGAATTTTATCAAAGATAAAAATTCATCCCAACTTCCTCGTTGCTCCAAAACACAAGCACGCAACAGGTTTTCCAAAGATTGTATAGTTCTCTCTGTCTGACCATCAGTCTGCGGATGATACGCCGAACTCAGTTGCAACTTAGTTCCCATTGCTTCTTGTAAACTTCGCCAGAACCTTGACGTAAACCTCGGATCTCTATCAGAAACTATACATGTAGGCACACCATGCAGTCTGACAATCTCACCGATGTATAACTGGATTAATCTTTCCAACGAATACTTGATATTAATTGGTAAGAAATGAGCCGACTTCGTAAGCTTATCGACTATAACCCATATCGAATCATGACCCTTCCTTGTCTTCGGCAATCCAGTAATGAAATCCATAGAGATACTATCCCACTTCCACTCTGGAATCGCTAATGGTTGCAACATACCAGCTGGTCTCTGATGTTCCACTTTCGCTTTCTGACAAACCAGACAAGACTCCACATATTCTGCTACATCTCTTTTCATCCTTGGCCACCAAAATAACCTTTTTAAGTCTTGGTACATTTTGGTCATCCCCGGATGTAAACTCAAGTCACTAGTATGAGCTTCATCTAGGATCGACTTCTTCAATCCAGAATCATCAGGCATACAATTCTTCCCTTAAACCTTAAGATTCTATCTGCTCCTTCTTCTACCGTCGCCTTATGACCTTGCTTTAACAATTCCCTCTCATTTTGCAAAAACACGTCTTCCTTTTGTTTATCTCGGACTACATCGAGAAATTCATTTATGATCACGACCTTACATAGGCGAACTCTTTCAGGTAGAAACTCCACAGACAACCATAGATCTTGAAACTTGTTAATCAATTCCTCCTCCTTTATCATCATTGCCGAAACACTAAACACCTTTCTACTTAAGGCATCAGCTACCACATTAGCTTTTCCTGGATGGTATTGGAGTTGAAAATCATAATCCTTTAAGAATTCCAACCATCGCCTCTGCCTCATATTTAATTCTTTCTGATCAAACAAGTACTTTAGACTCTTGTGATTGCTAAAGACATTGAACATCGCTCCATACAAAAAATGTCTCCACACTTTCAGAGCAAAGACCACTGCGGCCAATTCTAAATCATGTGTTGGATAATTCCTCTCATGAACCTTCAACTATCGAGAAGCATATGCCACCACATTCCGATTTTGCATCAATACGCATCCTAACCCTTGGTAAGAAGCGTCACAATACACATCAAAAGTTCCCTTAGAATCTGGTAAAATTAACACTGGTGCAGTTGTTAATCTCTTCTTCAATTCTTGGAAACTGGCTTCACGTTCTTCTGTCCACTCAAAAGCTTGACTTTTCCTCGTGAGTTGCGTAAGCGGTCCAGCAATCTTGGAAAAACCCTCAATAAACCTCCGGTAATATCCAGCAAGTCCAACAAAACTTCAAACTTCTGTCACCGTCTTAGGCCTTTCCCATTGTAAAACAGTCTCCACTTTCGATGGGTCTACCGCAATACCTTCTTTTGAAATTACGTGACCTAGAAATTGGACTTCTTCCCACCAGAACTCACACTTTGCCAATTTCACATACAACTACTTTTCCCTCTAAATCTGAAGAACAACACCCAAATGTTCAGCATGCTCTTCCTTAGATTGAGAATAGATCAGAATGTCATCAATAAAGACAATGACAAATCTGTCTAGATACGGACGAAAAATCCTGTTCATATAGTCCATAAATATGGTAGGAGCATTCGTCACCCCGAATGGCATTACCTGATACTCATAATGTCCATAACGAGTTCGAAAAGCTGTTTTCGGTACATCCTCCCCCTTAACACGAATCTGGTGATAACGCGATCTCAGATCTATCTTGAAGAATACCACTGCTCCCTTTAACTGATCCATCAAGTCGTCAATTCTAGGAAGCGGATATTTATTCTTGATAGTCACCTTGTTCAGCTGATGATAATCCATGCAAAGTCTAGAAGTTTTGTCCTTCTTCTTGACTAAAAGCACTGGCGCTCCCCATGGTGAAACACTAGGTCGCACAAACTGTTTCTCCAACAGTTCCACCAATTGCTCTTTCAACTCTACCAACTCTGCTGGCGACATACGATAAGGTGCAATTGAGATAGGACCTGCTCCCGGTACCAAATCAATTGAAAATTCAATCTCCCTCTCGGGTGGTAAACCAGGTACGTCATCAGGAAAAATCTCTGGAAACTCATTGACAACAGGAATAGTATTCACATCCTTCTTATTCTTAACTTCTAGAGAAGACAATATCACATATCCCTGCGCTCCCTCTCTCAACAAAGATTTGACTTCAACCACAGTAAAAAATCCAGAGTTTTCTTCCTTAGGAAAAACTATGGTTTTGCTTGCACAGTCTATAAGGATATGGTTAGAAGATAACCAATCCATCCCTAATATCACATCTATCTCAACAAGAGGCAAACAAATCAAGTTGACCAAAAACTTACGGTCCTTCACAACAATAAGACAATCCAAACATATCTTTGATGTAACTACAGGTTTAGCAGTTGGCATAGAAACACTCAACTTAACATTCAAAGAAGACACAGGCAACTTCAATCTTTCTACACAATCATATGCAATAAATGAATGTGTTACACCAGAGTCATATAACACAGTCAGAAGATTACCTTCAATGACTCCTTCTCCCTGAATAAGGTCATCAGACTTAGAAACTTCAGTTCCCGTCATAGTGTATACTCGTCCTCCAGATCTCGGTTGAGTACCTCATGACTTTTGCTGATTTGCACGTACATAACGAACTGCAGGTTTCCTTTCTGGCTGAGTACAATCCTTTGACATATGTCCAGGCTGTCCACAGTTAAAACAAACCGTCCCTTTGATTGTGCACTCCGGAGAAATATGACCCTTCTTTCCGCACTTAAAACATGTTGGCGTAAACGCCACTCTCTGACCAGCTCCTTTACCATTAGCACTTCCCCCAACTGGTGGTCGTTGAGGTTGATTTCCTGGTGGTCTGGAATACGGCTTGCGCTGAAACCGCGTAGTATTACTGCCACCACCTCTCTGAAACCTTGTTGGCCCAAAGTTACGGTTCCTCTGATCTCGTGATGGCTCCAACTCTTCAAGTCGCGCACACGCATCAACTAAAGCATGAAACTGATTCATTCTCAAGGATATCACTCCTCGCTTCAGTTCCACTCTTAACCCTGCTTCAAACTTCTGACATCTCCACCCATCATCCGGTCGTGTTTGAGCATAATCTGAGAACTGAGACAAGCTCTCAAATTTTGTGGCATACTCATTCACCGTCATATTACCCTGACGTAAACCAAGAAACTCCATTTCCTTGGCATGTCTAGCACTAGCAGGAAAATACTTCTCCAGAAAAGCATTGGAAAATACTTCCTATGTAATTTCCGTTCCTTCAGTCTGCAATAATTGGCGGGTTCCTCTCCACCAATGTTCTCCGTCTCCCCTTAACATAAAGGCTGCATAAGTTACCTTCTTCTCATCAGAGCATCTCATTCCTTCAAAAATTCTCTCCAAGTCTTGTATCCATTGACTTGCTTTCTCAGGATCAACCTCGCCTCTAAACTGTGGAGGATTGTGGCGCCTAAATTCAGATAAATTTAGGGCATCAACAGTAGCATCTTGCTGTTGAGCTGCTCTCAAATTTTGCTGCGTAATTACTTCAGCCATCCGCTGCTTAGCTTCAGCAACCGCAATCATTCGCACGTCTCAAATTTTGCCGGATTCACATTCGCACGTCCTCTGCCTCTACCAGACATCTTCTTTCTTCAAGCATAACAAAACAAAGTCAGATACATCCTTTCGGAAGTAAATCACAGAGAATCACACAGCACAAACAAAAACGAACCCAACCACAACCCCAAAAGACTCTAACTTGGGCTCTGATACCAACTAATGTAACACCCTTGTGGGGATGTCACATTTAAAAAGAAAAATAAAAGAAAGATAAATAAAATCTACCCAAGTTGTAAAACATTTGTTACATAATTATACGGGTTGTAAAATTCTTCCTGTTAAACAGAATATTATTAAATAAAATAACACGGAAACACAAAATCAACAGAATAACATCACACATAATATACATAGGGTTTTAGTCATAAGTTATACAAATAATTTACAACTAAAAAAAAACATTTAAACTGAAACAGTAAACAAAATAGTATGAGTCAATATATACAAACGCAGACGCGCCCAAGTACACATCATAAACATTTAACCCTCTGAAGGATCACTCTCAGGAAGATCATCAGAAGATAAATATCCAGGATGTCTCGACTCTCGGCGGAAACGAGACCGCGCAGTCGACACGCTGCTAATCTCACTAGGCGCAGTGAACATACCACCCCAATAACGCCTAAGAGATAACGGCAACTCTAAATGCAAAAACACCGTAGTCGTCATGACTGGTTCTCCATCAAACTCATTACGTAGGGACACAGTCAACCGTCCCACGTAAGTCACCGAGTCTCTATCTTCACGCAGTCGCCAGGCTGTCGATCCCCCATGAAACTCAAGCTGCACAAAACCAAGGAATCCTGGCACCGCCATACTCAAACAATCAATCCAATGGGTATGGATGATCGAATGGTTCTTGATCGTCGTACTGATCTTCGACTTGCTGTTCTTCCTCCTCTTCAGGGTACACACACTCAAGAGGCTGTTCCTCTTCCTCAAACTCTTTACCATATAAATTAAAAATACAACAGCATATACAAGAAAGAGGTAAGACAATCTAAATCATCACAAACATGGTAAATAAGAAAACGACAATACAACAGTTATACAATTCATGCTATAAAAACATAAACATAAATACAGTATAACACAAACGCAATATAAGAATTAATATCATAGATAAATATATATCCATACACAATATAAATATAAAATCACCAATAAGAATATAATAATGCACCATATATATATATAAATATGCAATGTGACACGATCCTACTCCATGGAGCTAAAAACATACAGATATCAGAGAGAATGACCTGCAAAATCTATTAGTACCACGGCTGCCCAACCAAACTATTGCGCTGTCACACGTTGCGTCTATAGCCCCACGGCACATGGCGTGGTGTAGTTCACGGTCTAACGTTGTGGCACTACAGGCAATGTACTCTTAGACTTTACAAGATCTCGATTAAATATAGTGCGTGTCGAGTCCATCAGTGTGTTGCCGGTTACCACGACCCAGCGGAGCTACCAACTGTCCACATATGGGATACCGAACACTAAAGTCTCCAAGATCATAAAGAAATTGAACCACACTACGTTTATCGCACCGACAACACGATGTGATTCACCTCGTCAATCAATCCACCAATTATCAACTAAATTGGCACAAACTCAATATATGATCTTAAAATTGTTTCCAAAATTATCAAAATACCCTCAATGGTATAAAATATGCGTATTTACGCAAATGCCCTCAATAGCATATAAAAAATTGCCCTCATGGCTTGCCCTCATGGCTTGCCCTCATGGCAAAAATATACAGTAAGTCCCACCAGACAAATACTGTTTCAAAGCCTGTTCGGGTTCACCACTTAGCCCGACAGCAAAAATATACAGTTTGATCAATCACGTAGAAATTTTATTGCGTTTTCACAATTCCGTCGTTTTTACAAACGTTTTTAAATCGCGTAAATATATTTTTTTCTATTTTTAAAATCGCATAGGATTTTTAATACGTTTTCTCAATCGCGTAAGATTTTTAAATTATTTTCTTATCCGAATTCCTTAAAAATTACTGTTTAAATAAACAGAAAATAATATTTAATACATTTGATCTACGTAGAATATTTTTCATATCGTATACTGTCTTTTGGACATCTTTCCTATCTTATTTGTCCATTTTTAATAAAAATTGACAGTATTTTGTTTAGAAAATTCATAATAATGGTTTTCTAATTTTTCTGTAAAAATTCTTTTCTTTATTTATTTAACCATATAATTACTTCCTTGAAAATTACTAACTTGCTTCAAAATGTGAAATGAGCTCTACGTTAGAAATTTTATAGGAGTTACTGTTTTTATTTCTAACTATTAAATTCTTAATTTTAACCACTTAAACTTAATCTAAATCCTTTTATTTCTTCAAAATCATTGTTATAAAAATTCCCTTTTAGTATTGTTTACTTCTCTTTAATTGAAAATGATTTGGAAAACAACTTTTGAAATCATAATTACATGGCTTAGGCATGTTGGCCGAAATGCTTCAATTTCCTCCTTTGATCCATAAATTCATTTTTCTTACTTTAAATTCATTTGTAACCTATTAATTTTCCTAGGTTAATTAAATCACACTTTTAGAAAATTGTTGAGAACATTTTGGTTCCCATTTCTTGGTCAATGGTCGTGAGCCTTGTTGATGTGTTCTTTGGAACACTCATGCAATCCTTGACATATTATTCGCATCCTATAAATTATCATGCATTTCTAACACATACAAAATTTATCAAAGCTTGTAGACATGCAAATCAATACAAATAACAAATAGGAAAGCTTATAACAAACACACAAATGAATCCTTATGGATTCTACAACCACAAACAAATTCCATCTTCTTACCACCACCCAAGGATGATAAGATTTAGTCTTCCTCTAACCTTAAATGAAGACAAATATGCTTTCACACCTTTCCTAGGGTTTCGGTTTTCTCCTTCAAATCACCTAACAAGCTTAAACAAATTTCTACAAGTTATTAAGATTAAAGAGAGCTTAAACCATGGATAAATCATGGCTTAGAACTTTGAAAAAGAGTTTAGAAATGGAAAACAAGAAATTTCACCTTCTAGGTAAAATCTTCCAAGTAGGTTTTCAAGCCTCAAATGAATGATTTTGCAAGAACTCTCAACTAGAGATGTTCTTAGAATTGTGTTTAGGTTTAGAAAAGTAGGTTGGATAAAATTTGAGGTAAATGGATGGTATATAGGGGTGCTTGGCCGAATAGCTTGAAAGGAAAACAACAATGGAGTTTGGTGTTCTTGGAAGAGAGAGAAGAGAGAAAATGCATGAAAAATTAAGTGATTATTGCCTTCCAAAGTCACTTGGCCGTAGACATGAATGGGCAAGGAGGTGTCCATTTGTGTTGGCTCCATCCAAGCCTTAGAATTGATCAATGGTGAGGATTAAGCCTTGTTCTCCAAGCTTAGCTCTCATTGGTTCATCCTAGCCTTGTCACTTAACCTAGTCATCATGCTTAGTCACTAATTATGCCTAGTCACTAGCCTTGTCATTAGCTATCTGTTCTAGCTCAAAACGCTTACTGTTTTGTTAAACGTGGGTCCCGCAAGACATTTTCGGGTCCACTGTCATTTAATTATACTGACAAATAAAATAATATTATAATAATATAAAATTATTTTATTTTACAGTTAAATCCTAAAAATTAAAAGATTATCTACTGTCTTATTCAGAATTGGGTTTAGTAAGATCCCCCAGCTCTGAATAATTAAAATAAGATTTCCCCGGCCCAGAAAAATATTATTTTCCTGTCCCGGAGCAAATCACACAAAAAGACCAAATAAAATCACAGACAGTAATATTAAACATTGTATCATATAGAAAATTTAAAAACAGTACAATTGGGACGTAATGGTCATTTTCCCATTTTTCTCCACCACGAAGCAAATCATTCAAAACACTCAAATAAAATTATAAACAGTAAAATATATCAGTATATCACACAGAAAAATTTAAAATAGTAGTTTGAGAAAAATTTTATTTTACGGTCTCGAAGTAAAATATGCAAAACTACCAAAGAAAATCTTAGACTGTAATATATTTTTGTATTTCATACAGAAAAATAAGAAACAGTAAAATAGGGACAGAACGGTCTTTCACCCAAAAGTTTGAAAAACAGCAAACAGAACATTCGGGACATTTTTCCAAAAGTTGGGGTGTTACACTACGCATATCGCACCCACTCAAGAGGTGTACGTCTCTCCTAGGCAAATAGCCTCATACATTCCATCGGACCTTTCCAATGCATGTTTGATGCACCAATGCCAATCATAGGCAAAATTTATCATTTTCTCATATAGTGTCCATACACTAGTTCATGCATATAAAATGCACCAATGCCACTCACAGGTAAAATTCACCATTTCCAATGCATGTTCAATGCACCAATGTCAATCACAGGCAAAATTCATCATTTCATATTCAGGGTCCACACATTGGCTCATTCTCAGTTTAATTTCATAATCTCATAATCAGCGTCCACACATTGGCCCAACAACATCTATACAGTATTTTTTATTGCGAAATCATATTATCGCATTTTCATAGTCACAAAACACTTTTGTCGTGTTTTCACAATTGCGGAACATTTCCGTTGCATTTTCAAATTACGTATTGATTTTTCAACATTTTCTCAATCACGTAAAAATATTTACACGTTACTGAAATCGCATAGCGATTTTCCACTATTTTCATAATTGCGTAACTTAAAAATCATTCTTTTAAGTTGCGTAAACCATTTTCCATCATTTTCGAAATCACGTAAAAATATTCCCTCATTATTTAATCACGTAGTGATTTTTCAACAATATTTCAGTCGCGTAAAATATTTAAACGCTTTCCAAATCACGTAGAAATATTTAAACGTTTTTCAAATCGCATAGCTTAAAAATCACATTTTTAAGATACGTGAAACACTTTTCAATATTTTACAGTCACGTAAAGTATTCCTCAATATTCCAAACATTATTTTAGACTCTCAAATAAATCAATATCATTTTTCATATTTCTTCTTTAAGAAATTCTTTCCTCAAAATAATATGACCTCTCACATTATTTACCACATTTTCTTACTCAAGAAAATCCTTTTCATAATCTATTCCACAAATTCACAATTCCATTGAATTAAATCAATGTTTCTAACTTTAAAAATTACTAACGCTCTCCAAAACCCAAAGGATGAGTTACACGTTAGAAAATATCAAATCAATTACATTTCCACTTGGAAAATCACTTTGTTTAATCAAAATCAAGGCATTACAAATCTTCCATAAAATCAAGGCATTTACAAGCCTTTAAAAAAAACGTGGGCATGACTATTGAAACCATCAAAACATTTTTCCTTCTAAGTTGATATGGTTTTACACAAACAAAATCATTAAAAATCCTTTACAAAATCCATGAGCACTTGGTCTTTGAAATCAAATCATTTGTTCATTTTCATTTTTCACTTTCTTTGCAAATCCATTTTTCACTTTCTTTACAAATCTTTTTTCACTTTCTTTGCAAATCCTTAAAATCATCAACTCAATGCTTTATTCATAAATGTCCTTGAGTTCCATTAAATTCCATTCTTGTTTTTACACAAAATAAATTAATAAAAATTCTTCTAAAACCGTGTTCATGTACTCTTTGAAAAATAAACCCTTTGTTTATTTTCCTTGTTTTTCTAAACATCCATTTTCATCATTCTTGAAAATATTAATTTGTGAACACCTATCTTGAGGTGTCTTGGCCAAAATTCACCATATTCTAGGGATCAAAAATTAATTCCCTTACTCTTGAAAAATTTCAACATAAACTCTAATTATGAGTGTCAAAACCGTGATCACTCCACTTTGGCCATTGGAGCCAAAAATTGATTTTCTTTCCATCATCACATCATGATATACATATACATAATTTCAACATATTCTCATCATGCATATTATAAGCATACCATATTATCATCATGCATGTTATAAGCATACCATATAAGCCATAAAATCATGCAAAGCATATCGAGCATAATCAAAGCACATAAACACCCACAAATAATTACATAACCATGGATATGAATCCTCACATGGATTCACCATCCATCAAATATAAGACCATCTCTCACCACCATGCTTGGTTGGTGAGATGAATCTCCCTCTTACCTCTTGAAGATTCTCAAAAGCTCCTTGTTTTGCTTCTTTTTCCAAGTCCTTCACCACCAAGGGCTTCTCAAATACAAAACAAAACATATATTTATTAGTAAATCAAGCTTGAACAAGATAAACGATGGATCAAACATGGCTTAGAACATGAAAAAGAAGAGAAGAAATGAAGTTTCCTTACACTTCACCTCAAATACCCTATAACTTTGCTCTTGAAGAAAGTCCTTGAAAATGAATGATTTAGAGAAAGTCTCCAACATGAAAGTTAATTAGAATAAGGTAAGGATTCAATAAATATGGTTGGTTGAAATTAAAGAGTGATGGAAGGTATATTTGGGTGTCATGGCCGAACCAAGCTTGGAGAGAAAATGGAAGAGTTGTCTTGTTTTTGTTTCTTGAGAAAGATGATAGAAAAGATGATAAAGGAAGATAGAAATGCATGAAATGAATTTTGGCCCCCTTCCTCCTATGCATTGCCGTAGAGTGAAGAGAGAAAAGAGTGAATTATTTGAGCAAATAATTAGTACTAAATTATTGAGAAATTTTCCAAGTGATAGTAACAAACTTGGACCATTGGATCTTCTTCCTTCTTTAATCTTAGCCATTTAGATGAAGCTACTAAATGGATGGTCAAGATCTCTCCTTCCATGTTGCCATCCAAGGGTCACAATTGAAGTCCAAGCAATTATATAAGACCAAATTTCAACCATAGATTAAATCAATGGTGAAGATTCAATCTTGAAAGTCCAAGCCATTATTTGAAGCATTCTAAGCCATTGATTAATTCAATGGTTAGGATTAAGGTAGACTTTAAGTTAGAAGACTTAATCTAGGCCATTGGATCTTTCTCCTTTAAATTCTAGCCATTAGATGTGTTTCCAAAATGAAGGGTCAAGATTACTCCTTCAAACTTTACATCCAATGGTCATAAATGGTCCTTGCTACTTTATAAGACCAAATCTTCACCCTTGATTAATTCTTCATCCAATGGTCATAAATGGTCTTTGTCACTTTTTAAGACCAAATCTCCACCGTAAATTAAATCCACATCCAACGGTCATAAATGGTCTTTGCCACTTTATAAGACCAAATCTACACCATTGATTACATCGACGGTTGATATCAAAACCTTCCTTATTAAGTTTATCTAGATTAAATCTCCACCATTGATTAGATCAATGGTGAACATCCAAAGCTTCCTAACTAAGTTTATTCCCACACCATTGATTAAATCAATGGTGATCATCCAAAGCTTCTTTATTAAGTTTGTTTCTCAACCGTTGATTAAATCAAGATCAAATCTCCACTATTGATTAAATCAATGGTGGATATCCAAACCACCAATGTTGACTTAAGCAGTATAATATTTATTTTTATATCTGCTATAACCCTATGAATAATATTTTTACTGTATTTTTATCGTCTGATAATTAAATACAATACAAAACACAGTAAAAGAAAATTTTAAAAACTGTTTCCAGATTCAGGTTTAGTAAGATCCCCTGTCTCCGTCTCAACAGTACAAATTTTTCTATGCGTAGAAAAATTTTCACTTTGCGGGACCCACCTGGGCCCACAAACAGCCCAAAAACAATCAGAGAAATATAAAAATTTATAATCATCTACAAAAATCACAAATATTAGAAAAAGTATGAAAATCAAGTCAGATTGTTAAAAATCATTAAGGATTTTCAAAAAGAAATAAAATACGAAGGCTCGTATACAGCCTCAAAATAATATTAAAATAATAAAAAAACATAAAAACTCCCAAAAATTCCTAAAAATCACAAAAATTATAAAATCCACAGAAGTCGAGTCGGATTACTCAAAATAATTAAGAATAGCCTGAAATAAATTAAATACGAATTTTTGGGGTGTTACATTGACCGCCGTGCCTCGACGCCCCCAAGATCCATCATAGATCTCACTTTTCAATTCTCATTCACTCTTCAACCACAAGGGCCATAATAGCTATCAGCTATATTCCATTCAATGCACGAATACCTCAATACAATTTTGTTCAATGCATGTCTCAATTTCATCATATGCCTCAATGCATATTTTAATTTCATCATTAAAAGGCACTACAACAAAATTAGCCTATGGTAACCCTTCAAAAGTGTACTCTAAAGTATGTTGAAGTGTAGCCTTTGATGAAGGCTACACTTTTTTGCTCTAATGCAACGCTTTTAGAGGGGTGGCCTATTCAGGCGTGGCCTATTATCTAAGGCTACGCTTTTTCAGAATCAAAGGGGACGCTTTTCTTCTTCAGTCTATGGGTACGCTTATCAAGCATTGCCTTATGTCAAACTCTATGGGTACGCTTGCAAAGCGTTCCCTTATGTCAAACCTTATGGATACGTTTGCAAAGTGTTCCCTTACGTCAAACCTTATGGATACGTTTGCAAAGCGTTCCCTTACGTCAAACCCTATGGATACGCTTACAAATTGTTCCCATATGTCAAACTCTATGGGTACGCTTACAAAGCGTTGCCTTATGTCAAACTATATGAGTACACTTATAAAGCGTTCCCTTATGTCCTTTCCTACTGTATATTGTTTGGCCTACTTAATATTCCCTCTTATCCCATTATTTTGCACAATATCTGCTTGCATTGGCTAAGCCTAAAACCAATCACATTCTACATGACCAAATTATGAGCAAGGTACAAGTTAACAACAATTATTGAAATGGCTTGAGGCTTTTGAGCATCATGTCAATACCAGAAATAGTGTATTATGTCTTCGCTTTGGCGTTTAGTACATTCTTTGCACTGCTGAAGTGGAACGAAGTAAGGTACAGTAGGAAAGGAATGCCACCAGGAACATTCAAGCAATGCAAAGAAATCAACATGCAACATGGCCCAAAAAAAATTATATTCTTCTTTCCTCAAATTAAAGTTTATGCAGACTTGATATCTCAGCCAACAATAAAGATAGAGTTATATAATAAGCAATTCTATGCTAACACTAACTAAATAAACCCAACGTTATGGGAGGTGAAAATTTCTTTTCTTTACTTGTTTTCAATGTACAAAATGTCAAATTATGCTCTCACTCAGAACATATCTAATTAACGACACATACCCAAATATGTTTCCCAAAGAAAACCTTGATATATTTGCATATATTCATACACATACAACATATTAGAATTACATTTTGCTGTTATGTCTACCAAATAGTGAATGCCGACCTTCTGCTATCAATTCTCCAGTTGCTTTATTTTTTAGGAGAACAATTGTTCTAGAATAACCTCTTTTCCTTCCTAACAGCCTAGAAGTAATCTCTACTTCATCCTGCAATAACATAGATATAATAATACACAAATATTAAAGTATGTAAAAGTATATGTCATACTCTAAACATTAAGGTTCATATTGCAAAAGTGCATGTTGGTGCATACAGCAGAAGGAAAGACAATACAGCAGAAGGAAAGACAGGAAATAAGAGCATGAAAGTTGGGAACTAGGTTGTGTTGCAAAAAAAACCTAATTGTAGATGAAGTCTGAAGCAAGAAACTTACAATAAGAATTGATTCTATATCAAGTGGTTACAAACAATACACATGTCAAAGAATGAGGTACTAGGTCTGAACCTTAACAAAAAGGCAGGGTATATCTTCACATAGGGTACAAGCTAAGAGCAGTTTGGCAGGAAATAAGGGGACTATTGGATAACATATCTGAGTAGGAATTATAGTGCAGGCTATAAGTAATGAATCTTAATGAAGTTTCAGGTGCATCAATTCACGAACTTTCCCAATTCTATTCCTATAAAAACTGGCATACTAAGTGTGGACTTGGTAGATGAGATGCATGGTTTGATACAGAGACATTGTTAATTTCCACCCTATACAATGGGCAAAAATTAATGATGTATCTAGATAGAATGGATGATTTGATACACATCTATTGTTAATTCCCACCCTTTCCTCCCACTTTCCCTCTTATAAGTATAAGCAAGCTCAACCTAGCAAAATAAAACACTACACATCCTGACATTAAATTAAAATGCACACAGAAAGGGTGTTATGACTTACATCAACATGAGCAGTTGAAAGAAAAGAAATGGACATGTTAACTAAACATTCATGGGGAGACCCTCAACATGGACAATAGCACCTCCCACCTCATCCACAAGATTTGCAATTGCACCATTAAACAACTTCCCAGTCCTGTCCTGTAAAAAAAGCAAACCTAACATGTTGCACACACTCAAAGATCTTCATAAAAATATGTATATAAAAAGAGTGCCCAAATTTCATTAATTTCAAAGAATGGCATATCCATAAACATTGTAGAAGCATGAGCAGGTACTCTTCTGAGTTATTATTACATACCCAGTAAGAATTAAACACTAAAAAACAACATTTTATGCCTAAACATTCCTAACCATGGCTAAAACAAAGTTCTTACAATCTAAAAAAAACTTGTGATCAAATAGAAACATCTGCTAAACTCTTTATAATAAGCCAAAGCATTTGCTACTGCCATTGATGATTGAGCTCTGGCAAAGAGGTACTGTCAAACAGTCAAACTAACGTATTTTTCACTAAGTAAAAGCTTAACTTTACTTTTTTTTTCATAATACAATTATTTATGCATGCAATTATTTGCATATGATGGGAGCCAAGAAAATGATTTGCATCTCTTTATATATGCACAATTATTTGCATGTTCAATGGAAAAAAAACAATTATTTATGCATCCAATTTTAAGCAGCAGCCTCTACATTGGACATTGTTGTTGCCATTTCCTCACAAGAAGCAGCATGTGCACCATCTACTGGAAGCAAAAGCTGATATATAGAATTTGCAAAGTACTGTAGAAAAGTATTTATTTTAGTTCTCGAGTTTTCTTTATTAGTTACAAATATATATATATATATAGGGTTCCCATCATACTTGTTGAATAATAGCTACATTACTGCCAGAACGTTGTACAACAACCATGAAAGATCTGAGCTAATTAGCTAAAAATGATATTAAGGGAAGCTACTAACTGCTAATACTAAGAAACCAAATCAAATTAAAAACAAGTATTTAAAAACAAGTCACAAAGTAGTATCATATATCACATCCACAGAAGTATATTAAGCCTATACAAAGGAAGATTATAATAACTACTTTGATAATATTAACATTAAATAAGATGATTCTATCATATTATTAAATAACATGGAATTTTCTAGAGAAACAAGAGCACCATGAATAAATCCAAAATTAACATTAAATAAGATGAGGAGTGAATACAAAAAGAAGAGGAGGACAAGAACCAGCTTTTAGGCTCCATTATTAATTTTATGATTCTATCATATCATGGATTTTTAGAGTAAATGGAAATCAAATAACTTAGATCCAGAAATGCATATGGGAGAAATATTGCTGTACAATTTGTATATAAGTAAAAAAATTTGAAAGTATCCAAGAAACCAATCATGTTAACTTCACATCACAAGACTCTAGGATAGTAATAGTCAGGATAAGGATATATAATACAATAGTGATCTACAACAAAATAAATTTTCTAACACATATCAATGCGACAAAGATGCCTACTTTACTCCTTTGCTAATAAAAAATGAGCAATTTAGAAGATATATATATATATATATATATATATATATATATATAAAAGAAGAATGTCAAATGCACAAAGTGAGTAGTACCAGGGTAGGAAGTTTAGCAGGTTTTCTAGATTCCTCATGTGGAAGATATATAGCAATAGCATTAGGAGCTTGAAGATATTCTGCAACTCCTCTATTGTCTACAACATCTTCCCTTTCTTCAAATCGCTTGATCACAAACTCAGGACTGGAAAATAATAATAATAATTTTATATCATATTTTTTCAAATAGAATATTCAAATTTTCTTCTATCCTACTTCATTGTGATTTTGTGATTTCATTGTGCGCAATGTCAAAGACTCAAACCTGTGCTTGTTGAGTTCAACATATAGAGCACTCTATTTGGCGGCATCTTGGGGATTTTCATCAGCCTCTGAAATTAACCTTGCCAAACGCCTCTCCTGCTGTCAAAACAGCCACCAATCTATGAAATTCGAGAAAGCCTTTTTTATAGCTTCTCTCGCCCTCGCCCACAGACCAACGAAGAACACCACTATCGGTAAACTAGCAATAGCATCTCCAACCTCCTCTTTCGTACGCTTTCCCTCTCTACTTACTCCGTCAATCTCCAAATTTGATTCCACAATGCCATTTTGTAACAAAGAGTGGGAGCTTTTAGCATGGGTTCCGTCAACACTCGTTTGAATTTGTTCCAATGAATTTGGACTTTGATTGTGGATTAGATTAGAAATGGCATGCAAGGGAGTGAGTTCGGACTGGGAAGTTACGTTGCGAGTGGTGGAGGATAGAAGGCGTGGGAGAAATTGCAATGGAGAAAGAGGGTTGAAAAAGAGGGAAATGAGACTGGGAGGGAAGGCTTGCAGAGGAGTGAAGCTTGAAGCATAGCCATGGCTTGGAGAAACTTTAGCTGAGGGCTTGGAGGCACGGTGGATCTATATTGGGTGTGTTAGGGCTTGTTAATTCAAAGTTTGGCTTATGAAAAGATACGAGAAATGGTGGGAATTGAACACTTTAAAATTGTACTTTTTATACTTATAAAAGTGTTTTTAATTAAAATTTAGGGTACACTTTTAAAATGTAGTTATAAGTCTTAGAAAAGGTTACATTTATAAAAGTGTTCCCTATTAAGATTTAAGAGTACATTTTTAAAGTGTAGTTTAAAAAAGTGTAGCCATAGGTCTTAGAAAAGACTACCCTTATAAAGTGTTATCTATTAAGACTTAAGGGTACACTTTTAAAGTGTAGTTTAAAAAAGTGTGGCCATAAGCCAATTTTGTTGTAGTGAGGGTTCCCAAATGAGATTTGAACTACCACCCATACAATTGTCTAATATCATAAGATCAATGCATATTATATAATCGCTCATACAATTACATAATATCATCGATACATCCAGGTCCAGTACATCTGTTCTTACAGTATCTTTACTGTATTTTCAATCACGTATCATTTTCTGACATTATATAATCGCGTATTATTTACATAATATCATCGATACACTTTTGTTTCGTTTTCAAATTGTGTAACCATTTTCTGACATTTTCTTAATAGCGTAAAAATATTTACACGTTTTCCAAATTGCGTAGTGATTTTTCAACGTTTTCAAAATCGCGTAACTTAAAAATCATATTTTCAAGTCATATAAATCATTTATCATCATTTCTCAACTACATAAAACATTTCTCAATATTTCAAACATCATTTTGGATTTTTAAAAAAAAATCAATGTCATTTCCAACTTTATTTTCCACGTTTTCTGCACTTAAAAATCCTCTACGTAATATTTTTTCATTATTTTCCCAAAATCAATATTTCCTTCAAATCAATTATTCTAACTTAAAATTTCCTAATGCACCTTAAAACCCAATGGGTGAGCTATACATCAGTAAACTTAAAGTCATCAATTTATTTCTCTTTATAAATTGATCCTACCAATTTCATAGTTTCCAAAAATAATTCTCACTTACTTTAAAAATCTCAAAATTCATTACTTTAAATCTTTTGCAAATAATCATCTAAGATTACTCTTAAAATCATTTATTCTTGACTTAATTTACCACTACTTGGCATATGAGCCAAAAATCACAAATAGCTTCATCATAAAACCTTTGTTCATTTTCATGTTTACCTTCTTTGCAAATCCTTAAAATTATTAACTTATTACCCTTTTCATCTAAAACTCATGATTAGTAAAATACTTAGAATCTTTTGCTCCCAAAATAACTTTGAGGCCGAGTGCCTCCGTGGTTCTTTGGAATGAACATACTTTCCTTTGTCATATAAATCACATCATATTATATACACAAATCATCATGCATCATAAACACATACTAAAGAATATTATCAAAGCAATAAACATATCAATCACCAAACAATCATAAATATGGAAAGCTCTTAAACAAACAAGTGAATAAATCCTTATGGATTTTTCACCACACACACATCTACTCCACACCACCAACACATGGTTGATGAGGGTAATCTCCCTCTTACCTTTCGGTGACTTCCTCCAAAGCTCCTTGCTTGTCCTCTTGAAATAGATCTACTCCACCAAGTAGCACTTAAAAACAAAGAAACACATACAATATTAATATTCAAGGATATCAAAGATGACCATAAGCCAAAATATGGTCTTAGAGACTTACCAAAGAAATGAAAGATGAAGAACACAAATCCTCACCTAAAGGCTCTTGATCTTGAACTTGAAGATCAAGGTTGAAGATGGATGATTTAGAGAAAGTCACCAACATTAAAGTTTCTTAGAATATCATGCAGATCTAGGAAATTAGGTTGGATGAAATTAAAAGAGATTGGAGGTGATTTCTAGGCCCTTGGCCGTGAGGTATATGGAAAGGAAAAAATGAGAGTTTTTGTGTGTAGTTTTTTTTTTGGCTTTTGTAAGAACTCCTTGAAGATGGATGATTTTAATCAAAGCTTCAACTACAAAGATGCTTAGATTGATGTAAAGATTCAAGAAATGATGTTGGTAGAAATTATTGAAGATGGAAGAAGTGTTTTCTCTTGCTTGGCCAAAACCATAGAGAAGAGAAAGTGAGAGGATTTGTGAAATTGGCTTTAGGAAAATGAAGAAGATGAGATCAAATGAGTTAGAAGCTTTCCTATAGCCTTCCTAATACTCTCAAAACCATGAGCCCCCCCCCCCTTGGACACCAAACAAATGTCTAAATACATCTAGCCACTTTTTGAGGCTTCAAAAGCCATTGATTGAATCAATGGTTGATCTTTGGTATAGGTTTCCAAATGATAAGATTGAATTTAAACCATTGGATCTCTCCTCCATGAAACCTTAGCCATAAGATGCATCTCCAAAATGGAGGGTCAAGAACTTCTCTTCATACTTTCCATCCAAGGGTCACAAAAGGTCCTTGCCACTTTGTGAGACCAATCTCCATCATAGATTAAATCAATGGTGGATATCCAAAGCCTTCATCACCAAGCTTGCTTCCTATTGGTCCTCCATAAAGTTGTCATAACCACTATTCTTGACCAATTTTTATTGGTTGGATGTTTACTAACTTGATTCCTATTGGTTGTCATTTTGGTTGACCAAATTCTATTGGTTGCTCTTGAAAAGTCTTTGCCACAAATGTTGACTTAATATTACTGGTTAATCTTATTTCTATAGCTTTCCTATTGCTTCATCAAAGATGACTACTTCTAATTGGTTTATCAAATGAAGACTAGATTCTAATTGTTTTATCAAGGAAGACTAAATTTCTATTGGTTCAATATATAACCATCAAACTTGACCAATTCTTATTGTGTGATTTCAAAGAGACTAGTTTTCTATTGGCTTAGAGAATTCAAGCCATTATCGTTGATTTTTCCAAATCTTAGCAAGCAAGCTACACTCTCTTATTGGTTCGTCATAAAGGTTATCATGATTAATTTCCAAGATATTTTTGGAAACTATTATCCAATGGACAATAGTTACCGAAATTATTACACAATGGATAGAACATACTGCTTATAAGTCAGTAAGTATTTGTCTGCTGTATAAATAAAAATATAGTATATTCTTATTTCACAGATAATTTCTAAAAATTAAAAGATTATGACACGTATCTCTCGGAATTGGGTTTAGTAAGATTCTCCGGCTCCGAATAAATATGTAAAGATTTTCCCCGGCCCAAAAATTATTATTTTCTTGACACGGAGCAAATTGTGGATAAATGACTCTAACATATTTGGATTAATGACTAAACTTAACATGATTATTACTTTGTTTCAGTAACTACTTGCCAAGCTTGACTTTTTCAATGAGATTTTATGGAGCAAGAAAAGTAGATGCAAAGGATCATGGAACAAAGCATTTCAATGCAAGGATCATGAAGTCAAACTTAAAGAAAGAGCATCAAGAAGAAAGAATTCAAGGAAAATCATTAGGAACCTTTCTGTAAAGAAAAGACTTAGTATAATTCTTTGATTAAGCTCTCTCAAATAAGTAAAAATGGTTTTCAAAAGTAAAAATGGATTAAGAATGAAAAAAGGTTAATTAATAAATCTGTACATCTATGTGTACATCGATGTTCTTTCAGTTAATTAACTAACTTTTAATGAAAACCTCAGTGTACATCTATGTATAAAATGTTATACATCTATGTATATGTCAATTGATTTTGGACTTAATGAAAATCTCAGTATACATCTATGTATAAATGTTATACATCTATGCATACATCAATTGATTCTGGACTTACTTAATCAGTATGCATCTTTGCATCTATACATCGATTGAAACATCTATGTATAAGCCAGAACAGAAGCAAGGACTTTTTGTAATAGCCATACAATCGATTAGGTAATCGATGTATGAACTTCTAGGCTGAGAATACGAATGTTTTCAAGAACAACATCGATGTACTCATGTGTGTATTAATCAAGATCAAGAACATCCAAGAAAACAATCAATTAGGCAATCGATGTACACATGTTGTAAAAGTGAAATTTTGTTTAATACATCTGTGTACTAATCGATTGATGGATAACAGAATTTTTTAGATAAGTCTATTTTGATCTTAACTGACTTGAAAAGTGTATCCAACGGATCTATTTTGAAATATACCTATATAAGAACATTGGCAAACACTTTCTATATAACAATTTATTCAAAATTTGAGATCAACACACAAATACTGTGGAGCTTTTCATTGACAGAAAACTGAGTATTCTTTTCAGTAGAACTTCAAGTTGTTGTATCTGATTTCTTAGAATCTGATTCAATCTTTTCATATTGTAAAAGAATGATAAGAGAAAAGGTTCTCTCGTTGATGAAATCAAGAGTAGAAGGGACTCTTGATACTGTGCAAGAATAGACGGAATTCTTGTGGGAATTGCAAGATTGCTTTGACTTGAAAAACTGTCATTTGGGTAGAAGGAACCTGGAAGTGAAGCTTGTGTAAAGAATCTTATATATTGATTTTTCAATAGTGGTTAAAACTCACAGTGCTGTGGGGACTGGATGTAGGTTACCAGAGGAGGTAGCTGAACCAGGATAAATCTCAGTTTACAATTTTCTCTATCCCTTAATTCTTTATTTGCTTTATTGTTGATTGTATGAATTAAGCAATATGTTTGGGATGTTTGTATGATTTGATTAGTTTATGATCTTGTTCATATCTGAAATCATCATTACTGTTAATATTTCTTTATAAGTTTCCAGTCTTGATAGAAATATATCTTGCAAAAACATATTTTAGTTTGTTGGTTGACAAAATCCTTTTTATAGTTAAAGAAAAGAATCATTTTTTGCAAAATGGGGAAAAACTAAGAAAAGTTTTATTACTCAATTCAACCCCCCTTCTTGAGTATTACGAAGCCACAACTAATAAGTGGTACCACAACTTTCACTCTTGTGTAAAGCTTAACAACTTAAGAGGATGGCTTCAAATGACATCTTGGGAGAAGGGGCTCCCTTGGCAAGACCCCCTGCTTTCAATGGCACTGCCTCTATGTATTAGAAAGAAAGGATGTTAATATTCCTTGAGGCAAATGGCATTGATGTATTAGATGCTATTGAGAATGGTCTATACATTCCTCACACTCTTGATGCAAATGACACCAAGAAAGAAAAACTAAGAAGTGAATGGGAAGATGATGACAAAAAGAAAGTAGGTTATAATGCTAAAGCTAAGAATATTATAACTTCTGCCTTGAGCTATGATTAATTTTTTAAGGTTTCAAATTGTAAGACAACCAAGCAAATGTGGGATACACTGCAAATTATTCATGAAGGAACCAGTGATGTAAAGAGAGCAAGAATGAACTCACTCATGCACGAGTATGAACTCTTTCACATGAAGAATGGTGAAGACATCAATGATATGCAAAGAAGGTTCACTCATATAGTGAATCAACTGAATGGACTTGGAAAGAGCATTTCAGATGAACAACAAATCAATAAAATTATGAGATGTTTGACAAGAGAATGGCAACCAAAGATTACTGCCATAGCTGAATCAAAGGACTTAGCAACCATAAATATTGCTACACTATTTGGAAAACTTAAAGAACACGAGAAGAAGTTGCATAGACTAAATGATCATGAAGAGAAGGAGAAAAAGAAAAGAGGCTTATCACTTAAAGCACATGTCTCTAAAGAAAGCCTTGACAGTGATGAAGATGAAGAAGATGGTGAATCTGAAGAGGATATGGGACTGCTAGTTAGAAAGTTCAAGAGATAACTCAAAAGGAAGAAAACCTTCAACAAAAGGCCCCCAAACTTCTTTTCCAAGAAGAACACTTCAAAAGCTGAAAGTTCAATATCAAATGTGAAGTGCTATAAATGTGGCAAACCTGGACATTATAAGAATGAGTGTCCTAAACTTCAAAAGAAGGACAAGCATGACAATCATGAGTCTAAGGATAAGAAGAATAGAAAGCCAAGAAGAGCATACATAGCATGGGAGGAGAATGATATAGATTTCTTCGAAGATTCTGAGGAAGAAGAGGCCAATCTTTGTCTCATGACTAACCATCAAAGTGACAATGAAGATGAGGTAAATGAAATCCCCCCTACCTTTGATGAACTACAAGATGCTTTTGATGAATTGCATAGTAAATATCTGAAAATTGCTAAGCAATTAATGTCATCTAGGAAAGTCATTGTTAAACAATGTAGTGATTATGCATCTCTTCAAATTAAGATTAAAGAATTAGAAGCTAAGAACAATAAGCTAAATGAATCTAGTTCTACATGTTCTAATTGTAATATTCTGGAAAAAGAAGTGGAAAAACTGAAAACCACTCTATCTAAATTTACAATGGGAAGAGATAACCTAAATGTCATATTAGGACAACAAAAAGGAGTATATGATAAAGTTGGACTAGGCTATAAACCAGTATTACATGAAAAAGCTTTTAAGAAACTCTTTGTTGCACATAAATCCTCTATTAGTCCTTTTGTTAAATGTTTTTATTGTGCAAGAAAAGGACATACAACTTCTACATGCTATTTTAGAAACTCTTCAAGGATTAGTGTTAAACAAATTTGGGTTCCCAAGGGAACATATGTTATGACTAACACCAAAAGACCTAACAAAATTTGGGTACCTAAGTCAAATGCTTAAAATCTGTTTTGTAGGTGTGTTTAAGAGCCAAAAGTTCAAATTGGTATCTTGATAGTGGCTGCTCCAAATATATGATTGGAGATATCACAAAGTTCTCATCCTTCACTCCCAAACAAGGTGGAAGTGTCACCTATGGTGATAACAACAAAGGAAGGATCTTAGGAGTTGGAACAATTGGAAGAAGCACAACTACCAAGATAGAAGGTGTACTATATGTGGAAGGGCTCAAGCACAATCTACTAAGCATTAGCCAACTATGTGATAAAGGTTATAAGGTATTCTTTAACTCTAGTAGTTGCATTATAGAAAACAAGCATGATAGTAATGTAAAGTTGATACGTAATCGATTGAATAACATATACATGATAAATTTAGAGAATATTTCTGCTAGTGATGTATGTTGTTTGATATCTAAGGAAGAAGAAAATTAGCTATGACATAGAAGAATAGGACATATTCATATGGATCATCTAAACAAACTTATTTCTAAAGAATTGGTAACTGGACTTCCTAAAATTAAGTTCTCAAAGGATGGTTTATATGATGCATGCCAAAAAGGCAAGCAAACTAAAGTATCTTTTAAGGCTAAGAATATTGTTTCAACTGAAAGACCTTTACAATTACTGCACATGGACTTATTTGGACCCTCTAGGACCAAAAGTTTTGGAGGAAATTTGTATGCATTAGTTATAGTTGATGATTATTCTAGATTTACATGGACTTTCTTCTTAGCACATAAGAATGAAGCTTTTACAGCCTTTAAGAAAATGGCTAAGTTCGTACAAAATGAAAAAGACATAAAAATAACTTCTATAAGGAGTGATCGTGGTGGAGAATTTCAAAATGAAGAATTTGATAATTTCTCTGAAGAGTTTGGAATTCAACATAATTTCTCTGCTCCAAGAACTCCACAACAAAATGGAGTTGTGGAAAGAAAAAACAGATCTTTAGAAGAAATAGCAAGAACTATGTTGAATGACTCAAATATGCCAAAATATTTTTAGGCAGATGCTGTAAACACAACTTGCTATTTAATGAATAGAGTCTTGATTAGACCAATTTTGAAAAAGACTCCATATGAACTCTATAAAGGCAGAAAATCAAATGTTTCATATTTCCATGTCTTTGGTTATAAGTGTTTTGTACTAAATAATGGAAAGGATAATCTAGGAAAGTTTGATCCTAAAGCTGATGAAGGAATCTTTCTAGGCTATTCATCATCTAGTAAAGCTTTTAGAATCTTTAATAAAAGAACACAAACAATTAAAGAATCTATACATGTTACATTTGATGAAACTAACCCCAAAAGGTTGGGAAAGGAATTTGTTCATGATGTTGTAGAAACTTTAGAAGAGATTCAACTTGAGGAAAAGCAGGACAATATAAAGGTGGATGAAGTAGTGGAAATTCCAGCAGAAGCTCAACATGAAGATCTACCTAAAGAATGGAAAATTGCAAGGAATCACCCTCTGGACAACATAATTGGTGAAATATCCAAAGGGGTAACCACTAGACATTCCTTAAGAAATGCATGCAATAATATGGCTTTTGTATCACAAGTTGAACCTAAAACTATAGATGAAGCAATTATTGATGAAAACTGGACTATGGCAATGCAAGAAGAACTTAATCAGTTTGAAAGAAATAAAGTTTGGAAACTTGTTCCAAAACCCAAGGATAAACAAATAATTAGCACAAATGGGTGTTTAGGAATAAGCTTGATGAAAATGGTATCATAGTAAGGAATAAAACTAGATTAGTAGCAAAAGGCTATAATCAAGAGTAAGGAATTGGCTATGATGAGACATATGCACCTGTGGCTAGATTAGAAGCTATGTGGATTTTAAATTGTATCAAATGGATGTTAAGAGTGCATTCCTAAATGGATATATACAAGAAGAAGTGTATGTTAGTCAACCCCCTGGATTTGAAATAAATGAATTTCCTAACCATGTGTATAAACTCGCTAAAGCTTTATATGGACTTAAACAAGCTCCAAGAGCTTGGTATGAAAGGCTAAGTAATTTCTTACTTCAAAAGGGTTTTATAAGAGGAAAAGTTGACACAATACTATTCACTAAAAGAAAAGTACAAAACATATTACTTGTTCAAATTTATGTTGATGATATTATATTTGGTGCTACTAATGAATCTTTGTGTAAGGAATTTGCCAAACTAATGCAAAATGAGTTTGAAATGTCCATGATGGGAGAGCTTACATTCTTCCTTGGACTACAAATCAAACAATATGATGATGGGACTTTCATAAGCCAAACTAAGTACTGCAAAGAATTATTAAAGAAGTTTGGAATGAAGAATGCAAAGGAAATGGCTACTCTAATGAGTCCATCATGCTACTTGGACAAAGATGAGAAAGGTAAATTAGTAGATGTTTCCAAGTATAGAGGTATGATTAGTTTCTTACTCTATTTAACTGCAAGTAGACCTGATATAATGTTCAGTGTTTGTATGTGTGCTAGATATCAATCTAATCCTAAGGAATCACACTTATCTACATTAAAAAGAATCATGAAATACTTATTAGGAACTAAAGAAATGGGATTATGGTATGCTAAAGGATCAACATGTAACTTAGTAGGATATTTTGCTTCTGACTTTGCTGGATGCAAGTTAGATAGGAAGAGTACTAGTGGAACTTACCACCTTCTAGGAAACTCATTAGTTTCTTGGTTTAGTAAGAAACAAACAAGTGTGGCTTTATCAACTGCTAAAGCAGAATATGTTGCAGCAGGAAGTTGTTGTGCACAAATTCTTTGGATGAAACAACAACTTATGGACTATGGTGTTCTCTTAGAGAAAGTACCAATCAAATGTGATAATACTAGTGCTATAAATCTCACTAAGAATCCTATAATGCATTCAAGAACCAAACACATTGACATAAGACATCATTTCATAAGGGATCACATTCAAAGTGGAGATATAATCATTGAATATGTAGATACATCTAAGTAATTAGCTGATATTTTCACTAAACCATTAGCTAAAGAAAGCTTTTTCTACATAAGAAGAAATTAGGAATAATTGATCCTACCTATGCTTGATGTTTTGAATGTTAAATGCATGATAATTTGATGTTTGATGTTTGTACATTGATTACACAATCGATTTATTTAGATAATATCCTTAATTAAAAAGTTTGTACACAGATTAAGTAATCTATGTACAAACTTATAAATTCATTTTAAGTGTCCTTACATCGATTATACAATCATTTGATACAAGTAATGTTGACTTAAAATGATTAGAACATCGATTTGTACATCGATTAAATTCAAAAATTAGAAAACATGACTCTCTGGAAGTCATTATACATCGATTGCAAAATTAATTATTTTAATGAAATAGGTACAGGATATCATTATACATCAATTGCAAAATCGATTATTTTAATAGGTACACTTATCATATACATCGATTATAACATCGATTAAGTGATAGTTCCAAAATTTAGGACTCTCTGACTTACCTTATACATCGATTGGTACATCGATTATCAGTATGCTGCAATTGTTAGACTTTCTGACATTGTTTATACATCAATTTGTACATTGATTATGTGTTTGTTGCAATTGCTTATATATCGATTCACACATCGATTGAGTTCAAGTTTTCAGAACTTAGTACTCTGACTTAGCGTATACATCGATTAATACATCAATGTATCTGGTTTAAAATTAAATCCTAATGCTAAGTACATTGATTAGGTAATCGATTGACTAGTCTGGGTTTATAAATTTTAACCCTTCCCTCCAAATTTTTCACTTTTTTTTCTCAAATCCAAATATCACTGACCTAAACCCTAACAGAGCTCAAAATAGTCTTCAATGGCTCATGTGAAGCAACCTCAACCCTCTACACATGTTCCCTCTCACTCCACATCTTCCTCCTCAACTCAATCTTCCACACGTCACTCTTTTTCACTCATTGCAACCCCTACTCACCCTAAAAGAAAAACAACTGACAAAGCTCAAACATCTCAAAGGATTGATAAGCTTCCAATCAAGAGCTTACAGAAGACATAAGACAAGGGCAAAAAGGTTGCTGAATCTTCAAAACCAGCACCTAAGAAATAAGAGAAGAAGAAGAAAGTGGTGAAGGAAACACCCAAAAAGAAGACTGCTCAAAAGAAGAGAAAGAGGACAGAGGAAGAAGAAGACGATGATGAAGGAGTCACTGAGAATGAACTTCTCAAGAGGTATTTCTCTAATGAGGAGTACATCATGCTTTACAAGAATGATTTCAAAAATAGGGATACTCACGAGGCTAAGACTATAGATTTCAACTACTTTGAGGAAAATGAGTTTACTTTTCACAAGATATTAGAGGAATATAATTTGAGTCAATTTTTGCAAATTAGGAGTGATATTTACCCTACATTGATCAAAGCTTTTTACTGTACACTTGAGATGGATAATAATGGATTTTCTACTAAAGTGAAGAACACAAAAATTGAGATGACTTTTGTTGAGTTTGTTCAGTTTACTGGACTAGATTATAAGGGAAGTAATCATGCTGGTACTAGACCTGACAGTGCATGGATAAAGAATTTTGACAGAGAGGAAGCAAAGAAGGTGCTTCTAGTTGAAAATGCACCAGAAGGCAGACTGATCAACATCAGCTTTATGCACATTCAGCATAGGCTCCCGCAATATGTGCTGAGCTGGATGCTATTACCAAGATCTGAAAATCATGTTGTGTTGCAGAATAATGATATTTTGCTACTCTAGGCTATGATACAAAGAAAGCAGATGAGTTGGAGCTTTATAATTGCTAGGCATATGCTAGATTGCAAAATCAGTTGAGCTACCCTACCCTATCCTGGATTAGTGGTGAGATTGCTAGAACATTTTGGAGTTTCTTTGGAAAATGAAGAGAAGTTTCAATCTAGGGAGGCCATTCACAAGTTTGGAAAAGGGACCATTAGCAAGATGAAGCTTGCTAAAGTTAATGGAGAGTGGGTTAGGATGGATGGTGAAGAACCAATAGCTGCTGTGAACAACTCAGAGATAGATAGCAAGATAGACAAGCTGATTCAAATGTTTCAAAACTTTGAGGCTAGGTAAACCAAACATCATATAATGATGAAATAGTCTGTTGACTATCTGAGTATCAAACTTAACACATTGGAAGGCCAAATGGCCACTTTGCATCAACACCTAGGCATTTCCATCACTGCACCTCTAGAAGCTCACCCAACTTCTGAAGATGTTGTGACTATAGCTAGAGAAGTTGTTGTTGCTGCACCTGAATAGGAAAGCAATCTTGAAGAACAAGCAGCCCAAGCTTCAACACATACTGAAGAACCAAGGACCAATGAAGAAGTTTAGATCTTAGGATGTCCTAAGTGTGTCTAGAATGATATTAGTATTTTTTTTATTACTGTTTTGAACAATGATGAATATACATGACTATAAAATTTGTTTTGATTATGCTGATATCAATGGATGATTGAATTTCTAGTATGTACCTTGTTTTACATGCTTTTATACTTTGAATCTCCCATACATATTCTTTTTGATAATGACAAAGGGGGAGAGTGGGTACCATACTACTAAATAAAATAACTAGAACTAATGATATAAAATAATGATGCAATGATCCTATACATGTTCAGATGATAAGAACTATCAATTAGACAGGGGGAGTAAATGGTAAACAAATGCTGCATTTTATTACTCTGATATTTCTAAATCACTTCCTAAGATATTTTGAATGTTAAACATGTTATGTATGGTAAGTTTGTCATCAATCAAAAAGGGAGAGTTTGTGGATAAATGACTCTAACAAATTTTGATTAATGACTAAACTTAATATGATTATGACTTTGTTTCACTAACTACTTGCCAAGCTTGACTTTTTCAATGAGATTTTATGGAGCAAGAAAAGTGGATGCAAAGGATCAGGGAGCAAAGCATTTCAATGCAAGGATCATGAAGTCAAACATAAAGAAGGAGCATCATGAAGAAAGAATTCAAGGAAAATCATTAGGAACCTTTCTATAAAGAAAAGACTTAGTTTAATTCTTTGATTAAGCTCTCTCAAATATATAAAAATGGTTTTCAAAAGTAAAAATGGATTAAAAATAAAAAAGTTCATTAATAAATCTGTACATCTATGTGTACATCGATGTACTTTCAGTTAATTAACTAACTTTTAATGAAAACCTCAGTGTACATCTATGTATAAAATATTATACATCTATGTATATGTCAATTGATTATGGACTTAATGAAAATCTCAATATACGTCTATGTATACATCGATTGATTATGGACTTACTTGATCAGTATGCATCTTTGCATCTGTACATCGATTGATACATCTATGTATAAGCCAGAATAGAAGCAAGGACTTTTTGTAATAGCCATACAATTGATTTGGTAATCGATGTATGAACTTCTGCGCTAAGAGTATGAATGTTTTCAAGAACAACATCGATGTACTCATATGTGTATTAATCACGATCAAGAACATCCAAGAAAACAATCGATTAGGCAATCGATGTACACATATTGTAAAAGTGAAATTTTGTTTAATACATTTGTGTACTAATCGATTGACTGATAACAGAATTTTTCAGATAAGTCTGTTTTGATCTTAACTTACTTGAAAAGTGTATCCAACGGATCTATTTTGAAATATACCTATATAAGGACATTGGCAAACACTTTCTATATAACAATTTATTCGAAATTTGATATCAACACACAAATACTGTGAGAGCTTTTCATTGAAAGAAAACTGAGTATTCTTTTCTGTAGAACTTCAAGATGTTGTATCTGATTTCTTAGAATCTGATTCAATCTTTTCATATTGTAAAAGAAAGATAAGAGAGAAGGTTCTCTCGTTGATGAAATCAAGAGTAGAAGGGACTCTTGATGTTGTGCAAGAATAAAAGGAATTCTTATGGGATTTGCAAGATTGCTTTGACTTGAAAAGCTGTCATTTGGGTAGAAGGAACCTAGAAGTGAAGCTTGTGTAAAGAATCTTGTATATTGATTTTTCAGTAGTGGTTAAAACTCACAGTGGTGCGGGGACTGGATGTAGGTTACCAGAGGAGGTAGCTGAACTAGGATAAATCTCGGTTTGCAATTTTCTCTATCCCTTAATTCTTTATTTGCTTTATTGTTGATTGTATGAATTAAGCAATATGTTAGGGATATTTGTATGATTTGATTAGTTTATGATCTTGTTCATATCTAAAATCATCATTACTGTTAATATTTCTTTATAAGTTTCCAGTCTTGATAGAAATACATCTTGCAAAAACATATTTTGGTTTATTGGTTGACAGAATCCTTTTTATAGTTGAAGAAAAGAATCAGTTTTTGCAAAAAGAGAAAAAACTAAGAAAAGTTTTATTACTCAATTCAACCCTCCCTTCTTGAGTATTACGAAGCTACAAGCAACACAAATCACACAAAACGATCAAATACAGTCACGGAATAGTCAAAATATTTTTATAGCATACAGAAATCGCAAAACAGTACAATTTTGTCATTACTGTCAAATAACTAAATTTTGGGGTGTTACAACTCTCCCCCTCTAAAAAGAATTTCGTCCTCGAAATTTGCATACCTTCGTATAAATGCGGATACTGTTTCCCCATTTTGTCTTCTAGCTTCAACGTTACATCTTCAGTTACATCATTCCAGATTACCATAACTCTTCTCGTCGTTCGTTGTATAAGTTCAAATCCTTATGCCAAGATTTCCCACACCTTTTGCCATTACAAAGCTTGTCATACGTTGTCGTCCTTATAAGATTATCGAGCTTAGCTCTTTCTAATCGAACAGGTACCTCAGACCCTTTCAACCACTATAGATGTTGAATATTACTTCATACAGAAAATACTTCTAGACCTTTAAAGTAAACACCACATCAACTAACTTTAACCAAACTGTGAATGTTAGCTGCGGTCTTCAGTCTTTCTCATTAAAGAACTGCTTCCCCATCATTCTACCAACTGCTGCTTAAGTTCAGCTAATTTTGACAGCGATATGTAACATAGCAACACAGAATTAGGATGAAATCCTAATATAAGATCAATAGAAAACTATCTGTCTTTTCGGAGATATTCCAGGTACATCATTAGAAAACTTTGGAAACTATAAACCATAGGAAAGACATCCACATCACTCTCGTTCTAGACCTTTAAGAACATAGTGACATGTATCTTTGAACTCCTTCTTTTAACAGAGCTTCAACTTTGTTGACTATTAGAAATCCAGAGGTCTTAGTCTCAAAGAAAACTAAGGTTTTATTGAAACAATCTAATAGGGTATAGTCGGAAAATAACTAATCCATTTATAGATTCATGAACCCAAATAGATGTGATTTTAGTCAAGCAAATCAAATCAACAGAAAAGATTTGATCTTTAATGGAGATGGGATAGATTTAGAAATTTTAAATAACAACAAGTTTAGCAACAAGAGTAGGAATGTTCAGATCGAAAGAAAATGAAGACACAGATAACTCTAATCGATTTACTAAGACATAAGCCATAAAAGAAAAATTTGACCCCGTTCTGGCCATTGGTAGTCCAACCACAAAGTCCACTATGATACCGTCCTATTTCCATCCAAGAATAGATAACGATTACAATATTCTATATTTCTTTTTGTAATGTCGCTTCTTTCCTTTCGAATCATTTCACATTCCTGTTTTCAATCTTAACAAAAGTGTGTCGCAAGCCAAGTTCTCTCTTAATTGTACTATATCGAATACTATGACATGAGTTGAATCAGGAATATACTTTTTTGCAATTGTGGTACATGGAAAATATTCTGAAGGTTTAGAAAGAAAAGATAGTAAAGCTATCTGTTATATTATCGGACATATTTGACAAGAAATTTGATATAACCGATTTTAGGAATGAGTTTTCAAAAACTCAAAAATTTTATTGGAACAGTTTATAGGATATGGTTGAAAGATAACCAATCCATTTCAAAGATTAATATCCATTTGTGAAAGAGATAAACAAATCGAATTAACGGAAAAGATTTGGTCATTCACAGAAATAGGATAGTTTAAGCAACTTAAGTAAGAATAACGGGTTTAGTAGTAGAAACAAAAATGATTTATTCAAAAAGAGTGACGAAGACATAGATCACTTAAAGCAATCCACACTGTTATAATCCATAAAGAAATTAGTTACCTCTAGAATTCTACAATATAGTCAAAGGGTCACTTCCTATAGCATAATCTCCTTTGTTTAAGTCTTCAGTCTGGGATGCTTTCGCTCCACTTGGATTAACGATTCTTCCTTCTATGTGAGATTTTAAAATATGTTTATTACCAATGGAAGGTTTCGTCTTTGGTGAAGTACAATTCCTGAAAATGTGTCTGGGTTTCTTACACTTGAAGTAGATCATTCCCTTGAATGTACAGTGCTTTATTGCGTGCTCTTTTGCACACTTCGAACATGTTGGCAAAGATGCCACAGTCTGACTGGGTTTACCACAACAAGCATTTCCTCCACATGGTTGTTGCAGTTGTTGACTTCCTAGTAATCATAAATACGTTTTTCGCTTAAACCGATTATCCTTTCTATTATTCTTCCTTTGAAATGCCCAGATTCCAAGGTTACGAGATCTTTTATTTCAAGATTGATTCTCTTCTATCAGATCCTAAACCTCAACTATCAATTCCTGATGTCGAACGAGCCTCCGAGTTTGTTGTATAATTACATCAGTTGTTCTCTGTATTGCTTCCATAGTTTGTAGTCATATTGTCAGCATTACGTCTTGCTTCCATACGCGTATGTCTACCACGAGCCATTGCCTTTTCTTCGAAAACAAATAATTTTAAATTACAATGGATACCAAAGTATCCATTTCAAACAATATTGTCTCCTTTCGGAGTCCAAGGACAGAAAGTCACACAACACAAACAAGACAGACCTACTCACACAACCCAAAAAAACTCTAACCGTGCTCTGATACCAAGAAGCCTTTATTTTCTTTTCTCACGACCTTCTGCAACACCCTCCGTAGGGCATTACTTTTCTAACTACAACAAAAGAAAACTAAGGTAAATTATAAAAGATTTAATTATTTAAAACGCGGGTTAAAACTTCCTTCTTGTTTAAAATATAAATTTACCAAAGTTATAGGTACCATTTAAAAATATAGTGAACCGATTAAGACTTATATAACAGACACCACATATTATTTAATAATTATTCAGTTAACATAAAACTTACAAACTCAATTTTAAATAGTAGCAAACCCCATGATGGGTCCTACTTAATAGCACGATAAAACACTAATAAGAAAAACTCAACATACTTATTCTGTCTTGTATCCATCTTGATGCGTCATATATCTGTTCACATTGATTTGAAGGAAATATTGATTTTGGGGAAATAATGAAAAAATATTACGTAGAGGATTTTTAAGTGTAGAAAACATGAAAAATAAAGTTGGAAATGGCATTGATTTTTTTTGGAAAATCCAAAATGATGTTTGAAATATTGAGAAATGTTTTATGTGGTTGAGAAATGATGAAAAATGATTTATGCGAATTGAAAATATGATTTTTAAGTTACGTGATTTTGAAAACATTGAAAAATCGCTATGCAATTTGGAAAACGTGTAAATATTTTTACACAATTGAGAAAATGTCAGAAAATGGTTACGCAATTTGAAAACGTAAGAAAAGTGTTACGCGATTGTGAAAATGCGTTAAAAATGATACGCGATTGAAAATACAGTAAAGATACTATAAGAACTGATGTACTGGACCCGGATGTATCGATGATATTATGTAATTGTATGAGTGATTATATAATATCCATTGTTCTTATGATATTAGACAATTGTATGGGAAGTTGTTCTAATCTCATTTGGGAACCCTTTTAATGATGAAATTAAGATACGCATTGAGGTATATGATGAAATTGAGACATGCATTGAGGTATTCGTGCATTGAACAAAATTACATTGAGGTATTCGTGCATTGAACGGAATATAGTTGATAGCTATTATGGCCCTTGTGGTTGAAGAGTGAATAAGAATTGAAAAGTGAGATCTATGATGGATCTCGGGGGCGTCGAGGCGCGGCGGTCAACCAGTGGACAGTTAGCAAGTACCATGTGCCACTTGGTGATGTAGTCCAATGCAACACATTGACGATACCCAACAAGAACAAGATTCCTTTCATGGACTGGTAATGTCGTTGGGATAAGGCAGACATTTATTCCAGAACGTTCATCTTGAAATTATGAAAACCTCCATGGAGTGGGAAATTAGTTTAGTATGCATACACATGGTCAGTACATATATTGTTGTGGCATGGTAAATGTTCATATGGTGTGACATCATCATTTCATATATATTGATGGTATTTGTTATGATGAAATTAGTACTAGTTATTATACTATGATATATGGTTATGGAAATTGTTTATGAAATGATGATATGAATATAATTGTGATAATTGTGTGTATGGAATGACTTTGTCATTCGTATTATTCCTTGCTACCACATTGGTATTGATGAAAGGGGATCTCACCTCTTTGTTGTATTGTTGTGTTGTGCTTGTATTGTAAAAATTTGTATAGTAGATGGAACGAGTTCCTTAGACTTGACTGGAGGCAAATATTTTGAGTTTGGTGACACCAACGAGGAGTAGCCATCCCGGATTCGTTGGTGTGCAGTTTTGAGGAGGAACAAATATATGACGTATCAAGTTGGATACAAGACGGAATAAGTATGTTGAGTTTTTCTCGTTAGTGTTTTACCGTGCTTTAAGTTGGACCCGTCATGGGGTTTACTACTGTATAAAATTGAGTCTGTAAGTTTTATGTTTCCTGAATGCCATTTCCAACTTTATTTTCCACATTTTCTGCACTTAAAAATCATCTACGTAATTATTTTTTCATTATTTCTCCAAAATCAATATTTCCTTCAAATCAGTTATTCCAACTTAAAATTTCCTAACACTCCTCAAAACCCAATAGGTGAGATATACGTCAGTAAACTTCAAGTCATCAATTTATTTCTCTTTATAAACTGATCCTACCAATTTCATAGTTTCCAAAAATAATTCTCACTCACTTTAAAAATCTCAAAATTTACTTTAAATCCATTGCAAATAATCATCTAGGATTACTCTTAAAATCATTTATTCTTGACTTAATTTACCAATCCTTGGCGTATGAGCCGAAAATCACAAATAGCTTCATCATAAAACCTTTGTTAATTTTCATGTCCACTTTCTTTGCAAATCCTTAAAATCATTAACTTATTACCCTTTTCATCTAAAACTCATGATTAGTAAAATACTTAGAATCTTTTGCTCCCAAAATAACTTTGAGGTCGTGTGCCTCCATGGTTCTTTGGAGCCAACATACTTTCCTTTGTCATGTAAATCACATCTTATTACATACACAAATCATCAAGCATCATAAACATATACTAAAGCATATTATCAAAGTAATAAACATATCAATCACCAAACAATCATAAATATGGAAAGCTCTTAAACAACTAAGTGAATAAATCCTTATGAATTTTTCACCACACACACATCCACTCCTCACCACCAACACATGGTTGATGAGGGTAATCTCCTTCTTACCTTTTGGTGATTTCCTCTAAAGCTCCTTGCTTGTCCTCTTGAAATAGATCTACTTCACCAAGTAGCACTTAAAAATAAAGAAACACATACAATATTAATATTCAAGGATATCAAAGATGACCATAAGCCAAAATATGGTCTTAGAGACTTGCCATAGAAAAGGAAGATGAAGAACACAAATCTTCACCTAAAGGCTCTTGATCTTGAACTTGACGATCAAGGTTGAAGATGGATGCTTTAGAGAAAGTCTCCAACATGAAAGTTTTTAGAATATCATGTAGATCTAGGAAACTAGGTTGGATGAAATTAAAAGAGATTGGAGGTGATTTCTAGGCCCGTGGCCATGAGGCATAAGGAAAGGAAAAGATGAGAGTTTTTGTGTGTAGTTTTTTTTTTTTTTGGCTTTTGAAAGAACTCCTTGAAGATGGATGATTTTAATCAAAGCTTCAACTACAAAGATGTTTAGATTGATGTAAAGATTCAAGAAATGATGTTGGTAGAAATTATTGCAGATGGAAGAAAGGTTTTCTCTTTCTTGGCCGAAACCATGGAGAAGAGAAAGTGAGAGGATTTGTGAAATTTGCTTTAGGAAAATGAAGAAGATGAGATCAAATGAGTTAGAAGCTTTCCTATAGCCTTCCTAATGCTCTCAAAACTGTTAGCCCCCCCCTTAGACACCAAAAAAATGTCTAAATACATCTAGCTACTTTTTGAGGCTTCAAAAGCCATTGATTGAATTAATGGTTGATCTTTGGTGTAGGTTTCCAAATGATAAGATTGAATTTAAACCATTGGATCTCTCCTCCATGAAACCTTAGCCATAAGATGCATCTCCAAAATGGAGGGTCAAGAACTTCTCTTCATACTTTCCATCCAAGGGTCACAAAAGGTCCTTGCCACTTTGTGAGACCAATCTCCACCATAGATTAAATCAATGGTGGATATCCAAAGCCTTCATCACCAAGCTTACTTCCTATTGATCCTCCATAAAGTTGTCATAACCACTATTCTTAACCAATTTCTATTGGTTGAATGTTTACTAACTTGATTCCTATTGGTTGTCATTTTAGTTGACCAAATTCTATTGGTTGTTCTTGAAAAGTCTTTGCCACAAATGTTGACTTAATATTATTGGTTAATCTTATTTCTATAGCTTTCCTATTAGTTCATCAAAGATGACTACTTCTAATTAGTTTATCAAATGAAGACTAGATTCTAATTGGTTTATCAAGGAAGACTAAATTTCTATTGGTTCAATATATAACCATCAAACTTGACTAATTCTTATTGGGTTATTTCAAAGAGACTAGTTTTCTATTGGCTTAGTGAAGTCAAGTCACTATCGTTGACTTTTCCAAAACTTAGCAAGCAAGCTACGCTCTCCTATTAGTTCGTCAAAAAAGATGTCATGATTAATTTATAAGATATTTTTGGAAACTATTATCCAATGAACAATAGTTCCTAAAATTATTACACAATGGATAAAACATACTGCTTATAAGTCAGTAAGTATTTGTCCGCTGTGTAAATAAAAATACAGTATATTTTTATTTCACAGATAATTTCTAAAAATTAAAAGATTATGACACGTATCTCTCGGAATTGGTTTTAGTAAGATTCCACAGCTCCAAATAAATATGTAAAGATTTTTCCCGACCCAAAAAATATTATTTTCCTGATATAGAGCAAATCACACAAAACGATCAAATATAGGCACAGAACAGTCAAAATATTTTTACAGCATACAGAAACTGCCAAACAGTACAATTTTGTGATTACTGTCAAATAGCTAAATTTTGGGGTGTTATACCTTCAAGCAGAAAAAACAAAAGAGAGAAATAAGAGGAGAGAAGAAGGAACCGTGAAGGAAGAAGGGGGAAGAAATGGGAATATAAAGGAGAATTTGGAGCCTCCATAGCCAATCCATGGCCATCTTCAAGACCTTGAGGTAGGGGGAAGCTTGTTTTTACTTCTTTCCTTCATCTTGTTTCATGAGGATTCTTAATGAAGCAAAAATAGGTTTGGGGTGTAATTTTTGTTGTTCTTGCTTGATTCTTGCTCTAAGACTTGAGAATAACATGATTTTTGGTTTTTTTAATGCATGGAGATGAATTTGCATCCCTTAGTAACCATTGAATCCACTTCAGTTTTAAGTTGAAAAATGGGTTTTTGATTGATTTTTGAGTGAGTTTTAAGCTCTTGAATCCATGCTAGGGAGTGAAATCAAAATGGTTTAAGAGTTACAACATGTTTATGGACCTTGTGAGGTGTTAGAAATCACTTGAATTTGAGGTTTGAGTGGTTGGAAAGCCATTGTTACTAAATGGAACAGTGGATGTTTTCTGCAGAATTCTGCAAAAAACTTTGTCTTAGGGTCACACCTATGCATGACTGAACCATGTCTAGGCGTGGGTGAGACAAAGATTAGCACGTCTAGGCGTGACAGAGCTACGCCTAAGCCTGGCTATGTAGAAGAAATAAGAATTTTTGCTTAATATAATGGAGTCTTCTAATGGTGTATTTTCTTCTTTTATGCTTCTTAATGAATGATGAGATTCTAATAGGAGTATTTGATGAAGTGAGAATGTGATGAATCAAATTGATTTGTAATGTCAATTATGAGAAGTAATTAGACATGACTATATGTTATATTTGTGTTTGTTGAAGGATATGAGCCTTGCATTTGGAATAATCTAGGGTAGGTGAATAGGTGATAGACATTTCCTCCTTATCGTAGTGATGAGCTGAGGTGAGATGTTTCTCTCATTATTCCAGTAATTGAGTTGAGGTGGGTAATATCCTCTCTCATTGTTGGATGTTGTAACACCCCTTGATGTAGCAACCGGAGTGCAATCGTCATTACACCACAGTTACTAGATCCAGGCGTGTCACAGCCATGATAACAGTAATTTCAAAATTTACAAGTTCATTTTTTTTTCTTACAGTTATGCATAAGTAGAAAATACGAGCCCCGAATGAGATATAAGTATATTGACTCATCAACGGATACAACATCTTTTGATACAAAATTATACATATCCAAAATTAATGCATAAAGTAGAATTACATAATATCAAATTTAAACCTTTCCTTACATAACATAAACTACCAAATAAAGGTTCGGCCTTCACTGAAGTCGAACATGTAAATGGAAAGATCCTACACTTGATCTTCCTCGACATCTCAGACGGATAAGACTCGCCCTTGCGATATCTCCAAAGGAAAAAGAGTACGAACCTGTGACATAATCAAAACCTCTCTCGGGAAGAGATGATGGTTATCCCACATTTTCCCAATGGGTATAGGGAACTCCACACGTAACGAAACATAGGCAATGTTAGTCCCATCGCCGGGTTCATCTCCGCACTGCACCAGGGTTACATCTCCCATGTATACGACGAGTCCCGCTTCACGTTCGAAGTGCCAGGCTTCCGGGCCTTGGAGAAACTGTATCCATGTGCGGAACATGTAGGGTGTTGGGGACGTCATCACCAGGAAGTGGAAATCGATCCTCAAGTACAACTAATTGAGTCCACTCGCACTTTTCACTGTTTTTATCCAATTTGACATAGGACAGGGTAATACAAGAAAGAGGTGAGACACCCATCCTTCATTACCACTATTGGCAGTAAGAAAACAGCATGGCGCAAAGCGCCCACCAAGCAATACAGATTGTATATTCATCAATAACAATAAAGGAATTTATAATAAAAGTAATTCAATTCTAAGCAATAATCAGAGTCAATAATCACAGTGATATTTATAGTAAAGCTAGAACAACAGTAAGCAATAGCAGGCAGATCACAATAGTATTTCCAGAAATCAGCACAACAATCAGATAATCATTTACAGGTATTCATGCTCAACAGTTTATAAGACCAGTAATGAATGATGTATAATGCATGCTTTCCCAATTCCTACTCCATGGAGCTAGACTCAAATAGTCGGAGAGAAAGATCAGGAGACATGTCTGTAACTCGGCTGCCGAGGCTAGTGCTATCAATAATTTTTCTCGTGCACAATCATGGCATTGTATAGACATTCTACACTAGATCACGATATAGGACAGTGTCAAGTCCGGATCGTCAGTGTGTTTGCATCGGTTTGCTCCACGATACAGAGGAGCTCTAAACTGTCCATGTGAGGGACCCACACCCCGATGCCCTTGAGGTCATAACACGACCCACACTTGTCTACTCACACCCGCACTAAGGTGTATTCAATCTGCTAGGCAACTTGGCCTTACAACAGTCCATAGAACATTCACAATGCATAAGACTCTATGCATGAACATGTATGATCAACATCACATACTATTCCATAACATGCCACAATTGGCTCCAATAAGCATCAATACAACATTGGTCACTCATACGGACCCACAATATCATAATATTGAGATCAAGCCAAATAGTACATTCTTAGGTCCATTATGAATCCTAACTTAGAATTTGTCTTTCCTACATGGTCCATTTCCAATTAAATTCTCATGATTAATTTAATCTTCATATTGTAATTCGTTCTTTTACACTTGATAATCATTCTAAACTCTTAAAGACTCACACTCTCTTGTTCTTGCTCTCTTGAATTTACCCTAAGTCTTATGGAAGTTTTATTCTTGGTTCTTCAAATTTATGAAATCTAAAATTGTCTTCAATTCTTTCACTTGATAATATTTCTATTTCATTACCTAGGATTTTAGCCGCTTGATTTCTTGAATTTCAAAGTTACCAAAATTTCCTAATTAAGCCTAATTTACCCTAGAGGCCGTGGCCTCACTAAAGGTTCCAATTCCAAATTTTCCTTCCATCAATTTTTATTCTACCCACTTGATTACATTATGGCTTGCACTCATTACAAATTGATCACAAAAAGACCATCCTTTTTGGCCCAAAAACCGTGACCTCCCAATGGTGAATCCCAAATCATTTTCTTCCATTTCAAGTCTTCAAATCCATTCTTTCCTTCTCTTTTAGGTATTAACTCCTTGTTATTAATTCACTTAAGTTTTTAGTTCATTAAGATCAATCCAAGTGCCCAAGATTCAATGCCAAAACCGTGGCTTCATGATGTCCATTATCCAATTTTTCTCTCCACTTTTATGCATTAGTTTTCTTAACACTAATTCACTTAAATTTAGTTCATCAAGATTAATCCATTTATCTCTTTACCATGACCAAAACCGTGGTACCCCTCTTGGGTATTAAACTCTCAAGGTCCTCCATTCATTTGTGTTAATACTATCATTCAATCTTTGATTACGTAAGTCTTATTTCACTTGCATACAAAAAACAATATTCACTCCTAATTTCTAATCAAAACTGTGGCACCATGTTGAGGTAGGAAACTCCAAATTTTTCATTTAGAAACCCCAACATGATCAAGCACAATTAATATATCAAACATATTCAAGAGCATAATCAAGTATCAATCAGATTCAAGAATACTAAATCATACAAAATTTATAATTCAAGCAAGCATACAAAGGGCATACAAGGATGGATTTCTCCATCAACACACATACAAAGTCTCCTCACCACCATAAGTGGTTGAAGTGAGTAGTCTCCCTCTTACCTAAAGGAAGAACACAAAAACAATCTCCTATGGCTTCTTGGTGAATTTCGGTTTTGGGTCTTCAAGAACCCTAATTTTTCAAGCATCAAAAATCAACATTAATAGTTGAAAAGAATGGATCTTTGGTCTCCATTGAGACCCTAGATCATGAAATTAAGGAGAAAGAGGAAGAGAAGTGAAAGCTTTACCTCAAAGTTAGAAGCTTTGCCTTGTATGACAATGGAGGAAAAATGAGCTTTTGAAGAAAACCCCTCAAATAGAAGTTGTAGAGGAGGTTGGGAGGAGTCTAGAAATGGTGTTTATGAAGAGAAAAGTGAAGAGAAATAATGGTGGTGGTGGCTGGAATTTTCGTGGTGAAGAGGAGGAAGAAGAGAGAAGGAAGAGAAAAATGGAGGTGAAGATAGAAAATGAAGAAACTTTCTAAAGAGAAAGTGTAGAGGAGATGGAGACAAGTGAAGAAATGAGCTTGGTGAAGAGAAAAGATGAAGGAAAATGGTTTTCATAGTAAGATCCCCCGTCAACGTTTTCATAGTTCAAGGTTCTCGAGAAAAATATTTCATTTTCCCGGTTCCCTCAGTGCGCACGCAAAACGAAGAATATATTAAAATATTCAACGTTTCTAAAAAAATTCCAGAAAATTCTCAAAAATCACAAATATTATAAAACGACTATTTGTATTATCATTTTCCAATTTTTGAAGCATTACAGTCGTTTTCCCGACTCTGCTCAATACGCATGTAAAACGAAGAATATATTAAAATATTCTGCGTTCTCAGAAAAATCCAGAAAAATTCCTAAAAATCCCAAATATTGTAAAATGATTATTTATCCTGAAATTATTAATTTTCGGGATGTTACAAATGTTATCATAAATGGAAGGTAGTTGTGGAGGGATTCCCTACTATAGGAGGTGATCCTAAATCATGATAGCGTGAGGACACGCAACTCCCTCCCTATTGTGTAATTATGAGTCTTGATAACGTGAGGATGAGCAGCTCCCTCCCTATTGAATGACTTTGAGGATGGATTCCTTGTTATTATATAAGACTTGGGGATGGATTCCTTGTTATTGTTGAAGACCGTGTAGTTGATGGATTAACTACTCAGAAAGGATGATTCCTCTATGTTATCGAAGATCGCGTAGTTGATGGATTCACTACCTGGAGAGAAGACTACTGGAACTGAGTTCCAGTGCTTGTTCAAGGCTCATGGTACCAAGTTCTGTTAGCCATGGCAACCATCACCCAAGAGGGGGGGTGAATTGGGTGATTACAAATTTTAATGCAACTTTGAGAAATTAAGCATTTTGAATCACCAAGTAATAAATGCAGCGGAATAAATTTAACAAAGGTGCAACTATTAGAGATTTTACAAAAACCACTTAGGCTATAGGATAAATCAAGCAAATAAGCTAGATATCAAATTCAACTCAAGCATATATAATTGAAGCACAAATGTAAATGAGATAGAGTTGAGAAGAGCAAACACAATGATTTATCCTGGTTCAGTCACCAACCACTAGTGACCTACATCCAGTCCCCAAGCTTAACTTGAGATTTTCTTCACTATCTCCTAGACTTCACGGGTGCTAGGAAAACCTTTGTACAAGCAAGAGCACTCCTCACACCTTGGGATACCTCACCTTTGTGCTAGAGCCTCCAACTCTTCAAGCTTCACAAGTGCTTAAAAAATTTTTACATTCAAGAGCACTCATAACACCTTTGGGATACCTCACCCTTTGTGTTTAATTCTCACTACAAGCGATATCTCACCTTTTTCTCTCTTAAGGGATACCTCACCCTCTTACAATGATTTTGAGATGAAGAGAAAGATTGTAAAGTCTCACAAGAGTAGATATACAACTTGAAGAACAAAGGAATAGAGGATAAGAAACTCTCTTTAAGAGTGGATAATACAAATTGAAGCACTATGGGTATCAAGGATATGCACTTCAAAGCTCAAAATATGATGTTGATGATTCAAGGATCAAATCAAGTGTTCAAGAGATGTATAAGCTTCATAAAACACTTATATATAGAGCCCAAGTGATAAAATAGCCGTTGGTAGTGTTTAGAAATGATTTTTTATGAAAACTAGCCGTTTATAGTCGTTAGAAACGTTTCTGGGCACTTGGTAATCGATTACACACTTCTGGTAATCGATTACATGGCTTCTGTCATTGTTGTAATCGATTACAGGACTTGTGTAATCGATTACAGCTTTTCTGGTTTTGAAAGCTGACTTTAAAATGTCATAACTTCTTCATTTCTTATCCGATTAAAGCAAATGACCAGTCATTGGAAAGATCTTTGAGTCTATTTTCAAATGAAAGAATTTCATAACAAAATTCAAAGTATTTTGAGAGTTATGATCAAAAGAGTAGCCAAAGGTCAGTTTTTCAAAACTCAAACTTGACTATATTTCATAGTTTAAAGCAAATGGTCATAACTTCTTCATTTCTTATCCGTTTAAAGTAAATGACCATTCATTGGAAAGATACTTAAGTCTATTTTCATATGAAATAAGTTTCATAACAAAACTCAAAGTATTTTGAAAGTTATGATCAAAATAGTAACTGAATATCAGTTTTACAAAACACAAACTTGGCTATTTTTCAAAGGTTTGAACTACCACTAAGACTAACTTTCCAAAAACAGTTTGTTGGGCATTAAAACATGTAAGAAACACTTTTTCAAGATGTTAAAACATATTTGAGCTTAGTGTGATTCCTTTTTACCTTTACACAAGATCTAGGTCCTATAAGCTATTCTTGAAGAACCTTGGGACTTGATCTTTTACCATCATCAATTCTTGATGTAATCCAAGCTTCCAAAAATTTCTTCTCTTCAAATCTTGTAAATTGCTTGGAACATCTTTATCATTCTCATTCTTCTTGAGTTGAGCATGATTGTGATCTTTTGCTTTCTTGTTGCAATGCTCACTCTTGATACTTGGACTATCCTACAAAGTATTACTCACTTAACACAAGCATAGTTAGTCCAAATTCATAACTCAATATATTCATATGCATGATACAATATATATCTAATTAAGCACATCTATGTAACATGATTAATATTCTTTTTGTAATGCATTTGTCATCTATAAAGCATATCTATCAAGCATAAGCATCATTCTTTTTGTCTTTTATTTGTCATCATCAAAACTTAGCATACTAAACCATTGGGGCAAACTTATTTCCACAATTCCTTTGCTTTGTTCAGGATTCATGCATATTATGACATTTCCATGGATTTGGATTCCCGTAAATGGTATCATAACATTACTCATTAAATATTTAGGTTATTACATTAACATAAACATTAGGGATAAATTGGCATAGCATGGCAATTGTATGGGCGATTGCCACCATGACATTTAAATTTATGCATTGTAATTTTATTAGCAATTGTGTATCTCTGAGATGGAGATCTTGTTTATATGAGTGTGATGACTACATCAAGACTATTTGTGATAAATGAGTTTATACAAACTTATATACTGAGAATCTATTTCGGGAAGAGAAAGGATATGGCTTTGGCCTTTGCCACATTTCTAGTTTATACGTGTATATGACTTGAGTTTAGAACTTGTGATTTTTTTCCGAAATAGCTGGAATGATTATGATGGCATGTTTTATGGATTTAACTACTGAGAATATGTGATTCTCACCCCATGTGTGTGTTTCCATAATCATTCCAGGGATGAAGACTTATGGAAAGTGAAGAGAAAGCAGGAACTAGAAGATCTAGCATAGTGTTGCTTTAGTTTTTATCCAAAAACTTGTACATGTTATGCCTTGAGAGGCCTAGTTTACTAGTTTTATACATAGTTTGTATTAATGAGAATTACCGATGTTATGTATATATTCGTTAGATCGTGGCTCATATTTTTTGTATATAATGTTGATATGTTATTTTAGAAATGTTTTAGTAGTTAGTAGCATGCTTAGATTTAATTACTAATGTATAACATAGATTATACTGTAGTTATTAAATTTGGGATGTTATATTATGTTATCAGTGCAGTTCATCTTGTTGAGTCAGGATATGGACTGACTATGCTTAGGCATGTTTAGGAGTTCTTTTGTGTGTTATGCATTTCTTTGTCTTATGTTTGAGATGTTTGAATAAAATTGCATGACTTGCCTTAGGTTGTATTGTTATTAGCTACTGTTACATGGTTACATGATGTTGTGGACTAATCAACTTAATATATAATGTTCTGTGTTGACAGGAAACTATAACTTCACTAAGGCGAACTAAGGGAATTAGTAATTCTTCTAGTGAGGGTCTAGTCGGTATAAGTGAACTGACTTAGGAATTGTTTGCATCTATACCCTTTAGTGTGGTGCCTCCAGAGTTAGTGGAGCCCATGGGACTGATAGGGAGTTTGGTAGACATAACTTGTATGGTTATGGAGAGTAGATTTCTTAGGTGAAGAATATCTAGCATAGGTCTGGTTTGAGAGGCTTCTTGGGAGCTGAAGGCCCGCATGAGGCAAGGTTATTTAGAGTGTTGATGTGAGGCAACCAAGTTTTGAGAAGATCTGAGTTTTGATAGGAATTGAGAATGATGAGTTAGATACCACTAAGGGAGGTAAGAATCCTTTGAGTGTAATCTCTGATGGAGATCTTGGAACTTTAGTATTGAGAGACTAAATGTTGAAGGTAAGCAAATTTTGGGGACAAAATTTTAAAAGGAAGGGACAAATGTATCACATTGGAAAACATCTTAGGAATGTATATGGATACAGAGGTAGCCTAATACTTGCTTAACATGTTTGTTAAAATATGTGACCTTCTGAGCACGTTTAGTCACTTTTCTGTAATACTATGCGTAAAAATAGGTGTTATTAACCCCAGAATTGGCTTAAACTGCTTAATTAGTAGAAATAAATATGAAAAATTTGTTTCTAGGTCACAAATGTGTAGAAGATGGTATAGTTAAAATTTGAGGTTAATCGAAGTTAGTTTAGTATTTTTAAGCATACTGAGTGTGTGTTTTAATGCTGGATTGACTATTGGCAGATACAAAAAAATATGAAAATGGTGAAACAAGATTTTTTATGAATCTTAGGATTTATTTTAAACTTGTTGGAAGTTAGGAAACTTAATTTGGTGAAATCTGTAACACCCTCTTTTTACACATGTTAGGCTTGTATAAGGTTACAGATGGAGATTAATACTTGTTTAACATGTCTATTAAATTTTGTGATATTTTGAGTTAATTTAGGCATTTTGCCACAACACAGAACGTGTAAAATAACTATTTTAACTCAGAAAAATAGCATAAATATGTAATTAAAGGAAATAAATATAGAAAGTTCATTTCTACGTCACAAATGTGTGGAAGATGATGTGTATGAGGGCAAACTGAGTCAGTTTAGTATTTTTTAAAGATACTGAATGAGTATTTAAGTGTCGGATTGAGGCATAACATATATGAAAAATCATGGAAATGATGAAACAAGAAATTCAATGAATCCTATGATTTATTCCAAGGTTGTTGGAAGTTAGGAAATGACCATTTTGCCCTTAAATCTTATCTTTTAAAAGATTAGATTTCTCTCATCTTTCTCATATTTCTTACGCACAGTTGCAAAGGAAAATGAAGAAAGAAAAACAGAGGAAGAAAAGGGGAAAAGGAAAAGGAAGAAAATGGTGGAGAAAGAAAGCAAGATCAAGTATCCGTGGAAACCAAGGTAGGGGAAAATCTTTCTTTAACTCCTTTATCTCATTTCTTTCATTTGTTTAAGCTTTTGTAAGAAAAAGAATATTGAGTTTGGTTTATAATTTGGGGTTTCTATACTTGGTTTTCCATTAAAGGGCTGAAGTTAGTTTATTTTTGGTTTGGTTGAAGTATGATGTTGATTTTAAGTATGAGTATGTCTTTGATTTATTATGTGTTAGTTAAGTTAGGATTTGACTTGTAAAAATCATGTTTGGATGATTTAGAAAGTCTACTTGTGATGTAGTTGATGTTTAGAGGTGTCTAAGGATTATGTTTATGATTGGAAATACCTTAGAAGCGATGGAAAATGGGGGTTCTCGGATGGCTTGTAACACCCTTGTGGGGATGTCACATATATAAATAAAATAAAAGAAAGATAAATAAAATCTACCCAAGTTGTAAAACATTTGTAACATAATATTGCGGGTTGAAAATTTTTTTTTGTAAAACAGAATAGTATTGAATAAAATAACGCGGAAACACAAAATAAACAAACCAACATCACACATAATATACATATGGTTCTAGTTATAAGTTATACAAATAATTTACAACTATCCATATTTAAACTAAAACAGTAAACAAAATAGTAAAAGGTCAAATATATACAAACGCAGACGCGCCCAAGTACACATCATAAATATCTAACCCTCTGAAGGATCACTCTCAGATGAAACTTCAGGTGATAGATATCCAGGATGCCTTGACCCTCTACGGACACGGGTCCGTGCAGTCGATACGCTGCTAATCTCGCTAGGCGCATCAAACATACCGTCCCAATGACACCTAAGAGATAGCGGCAACTCCACATGTAAATACAACAAAGTAGAAAAGATCGGCACTCCATCAAACTCCGTACATATGGTCACAGTCAGACGCCCTACGTACGTCACCGAATCACGATCTTCCCGCAGACGCCAGGCTTCAGAGCCTCCATGAAACTCAAGTTGCACAAATCCAAAGAAACCTGGTAGCGTCATATCCACACAATCAATCCAATGGATATGGATGATCGGATGATTCTTGCTCGTAGAACTGATCTTCGGCTTGCTGCTCTTCCTCCTCCTCTGGATATTCACACTCAAGAGGCTGTTCCTCTTCCTCAAACTCTTTATCATATAATTTAAAACATACAGATAACACATACAAGAAAGAGGTAAGACAATCTAAATCATCACAAACATGGTAAATAAGAAAACGACAATACAGCAGATAAAACAGTTCATACAATATAGAATGCCATAGCAACATAAACATAAATACAGTATATTCCAGATATAATTTAAGAATTAAATATATAGGATATCACAGATAAAAATATACTGATATACAACACAGATACATATGCAATATGACATGATCCTACTCCATGGAGTTAACCACATACAGACATCAGAGAGAATGACCCGTAAAATCTATTAGTACCACAGCTGCCCAACCAAACTATTCCGCGGTCTCACGTTGCGTCTATAGCCCACAGTCACATAGCGTGGTGTAGCACATTGTCTAACGTCGTGTCACTATAGGCAATGTACTATTAGACTTTACAAGATCTCGATTAAATATAGTGTGTGTCGAGTCCATTAGTGTGTTGCCAGTTACCACAGCCCAGAGGAGCGACCAACTGTCCACATATGGGATACCGCACACTAACGTCTCTAAGTCCATAAAGAAAATGAACCACACTACGTTTATCGCACCAACAACACGATGTGATTCACCTCGTCAATCAATCCACCAAAAATTGACATTAACTCAATGCATGATAGAAAAATTACCAGAATACCCTCAATGGTACAAATATGCTTATTTACGTAAATGCCCTCAATGGCAAAAACTCATGCCCTCATGGCAGAAATAAATACAGTAAGTCCCACCAGACAAATACTGTTTCACAACCTATTCGGGTTCACCACTTAGCCCAACAGTAAAAATTCGCTGTTTTCTTCAATCGGGTAGAAATTTTATCGCGTTTTCACAATTTCATCGTTTTTACAAACGTTTTTAAATCGCATAAATATATTTTACTGTTTTTAAAATTGCGTAGAATTTTTAACACGTTTTCTTTATCACATAAGATTTTTAAATTATTTTCTTATCCGAATTCCTTAAAAATTATTGTTTAAATAAACAGAAATAATATTTAGTATGTTTAAACTACGTAGAATATTTTTCATACCGTATACTGTCATTTGGACATCTTTTCTATCTTATTTGTCTATTTTTACTAAAAATTGACAGTATTTTGTTTAAAAATTTATAATAATGGTTTCCTAACTTTTATGTAAAAATTCCCTTTACTTAATTTTTAACCGTATAATTTAACTTTTTGAAAATCACTAACATGCTTCAAAATATAATATGAGCTATATGTTAGAATTTTTCAAAAGCTCTTTGTATTTTCTTCTAACAGTAAAATCATTAGTTTTAACTTTTTAAATTTAATTCTAATTAATTTATTTCTTCAAAACTCATTGTAGAAAAATTCCTTTTAATATATATTGTTTCTTTTTTATTGAAAATGGTTTGGAAATAATTTTAGAAACCATAAATCCTTGGCTTTGGCATGTTGGCCGAAATACTTAAAATTGCCATTTGATCTCTACATTCATTTTTCTTGCTCTAAACAATTTTGCATCTTGTTAATTTTCCTAGGTTAATTAAATCACAATATTAGAAAATTAATGAGAACATTTTGGTTCTCCTTTTTGGTTGAGGCCGTGAGCCTTGATGATGTGTTCTTTGGAACACTCATGCAATCCTTGACATGTTGTTCACATCTTAATATTTACACATGCATCTACTAACACATACAATATTTCAAAGCTTGTAGACATGCAAATTAATACAAATCACAAATAAAAAAGCTAATAACAAACACACAAATGAATCCTTATGGATTCTACAATCACAAACAATTTCCATCTTCTTACCACCACCCAAGGATGATAAGATTAAAGTCTTCCTCTTACCTTAAATGAAGACAAATACTCTTTCACTCCTTTCTAGGGTTTCGGTTTTCACCCTCCAAGACACCTATCAAGCTTAAACAAAAATTCTACAAGTTATAACATGAAAGAAAGCTTAAACCATGGATCAATCATGGCTTAGAACTTTGAAAAAGAATTTAGAAATGAAAAACAAAGATTTTTACCTTCAAGGTAGAATCTTCAAAGTAGGTTTTCAAGCCCAAGATGAAGGATTTTGCAAGAACTCTCAACTAGAGATGTTCTTAGAATTGTGTTTAGGTTTAGAAAAGTTGGTTAGAAGAAATTTTGGGTGGTTGGATGGTGAAGAATGGTGTTTGGCCGAATGGTGCTTCAAGAAATCACCAATGGAGTTTGGTATTTTTGGAAGAGAGAGAAGAGAGAAAATGTTAGGAAATTAAGTGATTTTTTTGGCTCTCCAAAGGCACTTGGCCGTAGACATCAAGGGCAAGGGAGGTGTCCATTAGGTTGGCTCCATCCAAGCCTTAGGATTGATGAATGGTGAGGATTAAAACTTGGTCACCAAGCTTTGCTCTCATTGGTTAATCTAAGCCTAGTCACTAAGCCTTGTCATTAAGCCTTGTCACTAATTAAGCCTTGTCACATGCTTAGTCACATGCTCTTGAATGTTCCACCACTAATGATGCTTAATTAAGCTACTAATCCTATTAAGTTTTTACTAAACGTGAGTCCCGTAAAACATTTCCGAGTCCATTACCACTTATTTGTACTGACTAATAAAATAATATTATAATATTATAAAATTATTTTATTTTATAGTTAAATTTTAAAAATTAAAAGATTACTAACCGTATCATTCAGAATTAGGTTTAGTAAGATCCCCCAGCTCCGAATAATTAAATTAAGATTTCCCCTTCACCACAAATATTATTTTCCTGTCCCGGAGCAAATCACACAAAAAGTCTAAATAAAATAATAGACAGTAATATAAAACAGTAATTCATACAGAAAAATAACAAACAGTACAAAAAGGACACAACGGTCATTTATCCTAAAGTTGAAAAACATCAAACAGTACATTCGGGACACAACGGTAATTCACCCAAAAGTTTAGGGTGTTACATGGCTTCTACAAAATTTTACGGAAACCAATTTTTTCCCAGGAGGCTGCAGCCCAAGCAAGTGGGAGCCACGACACTCCCCTTTCAGATTGTAGGAATTTCCTGCCCGAGAAGTCGAGGCCACGACACTGAAGAATGGGAGTTGTGGCCCTCTATAAAAAACAAGCCAAAATGCTTGTTTTGATGGATTTTACTATGTAACGCATTATGTATTGTTATTAAATGATGTAATGGGACAAATTATGGTTTGTTTAAGGATATGATGAGGGTGTAATATGAACTTTCATTTTTTTATAGGCAAATTGATTTGTTATGTTAAATTGCTATAGTTAAAATATATGCATTAATGTTTATACTTCGTCGGAAATTAATGATCACTATGATGATTAAAATGTTAAATGAGGAATTGAGTCATGATATGATGTAATGCTGAGAAATATAATGATTTATACATGTTATTAAATGATGTTGATGAGCATGATATTGGGAAGTAATATAAAAGAAAGGGTAAATGTAGATGAGGTTAAATGAGTCCCTCTTTACAAATATGTATGGTAATGTGCAAATGAAAAGTTTAGTGATTATGGTAATTACTTCCCTATTATATAATAAAAAGTATAATTATGTACAAAGTGAAAAAAATACTATTGTATGTTTTGATTTTCAAACTTGTTATTTGAAGTTTCCATGTATTGTAAATCTATGACTTGGACTAAAGGGCTACAAGTGTCAAAATTAAAAATGTTTGGTAGTACAAGGTATAAAAGGGTGTCCTGCCTACCTAGAAAACAATACAAGGAACAAAATGACTTCTTGGAACAAAAAGGCTTCCTGAAAATATTCAAATAACATGTGCTTTCTAAAACAAAACCTTTTAAAATTGTTGCATAAGCATATTTTAGGGCTTTCATTAGGCATAATCATGCATCACCATACATTGCATAAAATTGACAATTGTATGGGTAATTGTCTTATTTTATAATAATTTAAAGATTGAGGTTTAACTTAAAGGTATTATTGAAAAAGAATGTTTGTGTTTGCTGTCACTATAGTTGTTATGAATGAATATGTTCATTCATGTGTAGAATTATTATGTATTGATTAAATTATTAAATTATTTTTTTAGCAATTAAATGAATGGTCTGCTTTGGGAGGGGAAATGACTGAGATTTGACTTATACCATATTTCCAAATGATTTAGTACAATTTGTGTTTTACCCCAAAGTGCAACACCTTAATAGGGATGTCACATTTGAACAATAATAATAAAACCTTTACCCAAGTTATAAATTATTACGTAATATATAATAATATAGGTTGTAAAAATATTCTTTTTGGACCTTATATTATAAAATAAAGTAAACAGTACATAAAATAAAACAAACTATTACATACACACCATAATTATAGATACAAATAATTTACATATTACAAACTATTTAATAAAACAGTAAACTGTCTGGTTTAAAGTAAACCATAAACTAGCCCAAGCATAACATTAAGAGTTTTGATTCTCCGAAGGATCTTCCTTGGGGAGATCATTAGAATACAGAAAACCTCGGTCAACGTTATCCCACGTCGCAATCAATCCATATGATATGGATGATCTCGAGGTTCGCCTTCCTCAAACTGTTCACTCGGTTGTTGCTCTTCGTTGTATTGACAATCCAGCGGCTGCTCCTCATCTACTTCCTCAACGACTTTATGGAACATAAATAATAATACAGAAAATATATACAAAGAGGTGAGACAATCTACATTATTACCAGTATAGCAGTAAGAAAATGACAAAACATACAGATATAGCAGTTAAAACAACAAAATCATATTAGCACAACATATATCATATCTCAACCAAGTATAAATGTCACAGATGCAAAATATCATAAATCAAATTATAACTATTCACACAGTGATGCAGATTAAATATGCCATGTACTCAGACTCATTTCTACTCCATGGAGCTAAACACAAACATCAGAGAGAATGATCCAGTAGACATGTCCGCACATCAGGCTGCCTCAACCAATTATTACACAGTCAAATACGTCGTGTAAATAGCACACAGTCAAATACATTGTGTGAATGACACACAGTCAAATACGTCATGTGAATAGTATACAGTCAAATACATCGTGTACGTCCAGGCATAGTACCAGACAGTCTCCAATAGATCCTGATTAAGAATAGTATTTGTTGAGATTGCTAGTGTGTGTTTTCAGTTACCACGGCCTAGAGGAGCTACCAACTATCCACATGTGGAATCTACTGCACACTAACGCCTCCAAGTTCTCCACATGAACACACTACGCCTATCACACCCGCAACACGGTGTAATTCATCTTGTCAGTCAATTGTCAATTTCAACCAAATTGACATACCACTCTATGTATGTAATGATCCATAATTACAAAAATACTCTGAGTATCACCATGAATCATAATTACATAAATATCCTCATTGTCACCATAATTACAAAAATACCCTTAGTATTAATAATTCTAAAAATAGTATGTCTCCATTTGATAGTACTATTTCCCAACATGTCCGGGTCCACCACTTTGGACCGACAGTAAAAACTTACTGTTTCCATAAGTCGCGTAAAATTTTTATCTCCTTTTCACAATTATGTCACATTTGACAAACGTTTTTCAATTGCATAATATTTTTCCACATTTTTCACAATCGCGTAGTTTAAAATCCACTATTTTAAATACGCGTAAACTATTTCTACTATTTTTCACTGTATAAAATATTTCTTGACGCTCCAAATTAAATTTTTAAACTTTCCAAAACTAAAAATATTATTTAGACATTATTTTCCATTTTTCTTTACAAAAATTACTCTAAGTAATAATTTCTGACGTTTTTCTCAAAAATTCGATTTTAATAAATTTTTCTACAGTTAATTTTATTCTTTAACTACGTAAAATATTTCCTTGCTTTCTAAATGCCATTTTGAAACGTTCTTCAATACTTGCTCATTTTTAATCAATTTTGACAGCATTTAGTTTAGAAAATCCACTAAATGATATTTTCTACGTTTTCTTTTTAAAAAAATCCTTTATTTAATTATAACCATCAAATACACTTTGAAAATTGCTAACATACTTTAAAAACTCAAAGATAAGTATTTTTCAAGTGTTAAAATTTATTTCTTTACCATACTAGACTTCTAGTAAAAATTCATTTACTTATTTGACTCTTAAAAATCCATCGTAATTTAGGTTAATAAACTAGTTTACACTTAGAAAATAAATTTTGGATCAATTAAACATTAAAAATATATTTTGGCCGAAAATCACCATTTTTATACAAACCATGTTTAAAAATTATTTTTCATCCATTAAATCATTGAAAAATCCTTTAACTTAATTAGATCAATTAGGTTATCCTTTTAGAAAATGGTTGAGAACATATTGGTTCTCTTTTCATAGTAAAAACCATAAGCTCTTCATCTTGTGTTCTTTGGAACACTTTTGCAAATCTCAACATATTTGCACATCCAACAATAATTATCATAGATCCATGAACATATACATATATTTATGAACACATACCATATATTAAAGCAATAATAAAACACATACCAAATATCAAAGCTATAAACATGCTTGTATGCATAATAAACCACAAATAGAAAAGAAAATAACATGCACACATATACAATCACAAATAGAGAAGACAATAAACAACTAAGTGAATGAATCCTTATGGATTCTTCACCACAAATACATCCATTTTCTCACCACCACACATGGTTGATGAGATTAAATCTCCCTCTTACCTATAAGGAAGACAAGATCTCCTTGGACTCCTCCTTAGAAATTTTGTGTAGCTTCAACAAAAATCCTAACAAGCTTAAACAAATTATAAAGTCATAAATTATGTTTGAAAAAGATAAACCATGGATCAATCATGGCTTAGAACATCAAAAATCAAATTAGAAACAAGAAACAAGAATTTCAACCTTATAGGAAAGAAACTTCAAAGTGATTTTCCAAGCTCCAAATGGATGATTTAGCAAAAACTCACAACTAGAGATGTTCTTAGAATATGGTTTAGATTTAGGAAATGAAGTTGGATGAAATTTTTGATGGATGGAAGTAAGATTGATGGTGTTGGCCGAATGGTGAAAGAAAAGGAGACTTAGGAGTTTCTTTGAGTTCTTTGGGTAGGAGAGAAATGAGAGAATTATTTGGAGTGATAGAATGGATGAGTAAGAGTGAATAATTGCCTTAACTTCATAATGCATGACCGTAGGACACTCATTATGGAGTTTGTCTCCTTTGTTGACAAACTTGACTTACTAATGGCCATTGATTATTTGAATGGTGGATGGTGAAGCATCTAAAATCCATGATTGCATTTGATTGAATAATTGAATGCATAATTATAGCATATGGCCGAAATTGAGCATAGGAAACTCAATCAAAATTTGATTGATTTTAATAGCTTATTTATGTTTAAGTCCTCCTAGTTAGGTTTAATTAAAAATTAGCTAAGTTCCTTTGTATTTTAATTAATCATTTATTTACTTAGAGTCCCTAATCTTCTACTTAATTATACTAGTACATTGCCTAACTAAAATTTGATGAAAAATTAATTAGGTTTAATCCATTTAATTATCACTTAAACCCTTTAGATTAACTTAATTAGGTTTTAGACTAATTATTCCATTAAGTTAGATTTTAAACTAACTAATCTACTAAATTTAACCATTTTTATGGATTTTCAACCTTTTGGTTTAGAATTTTACAAGCCATTTATGTTGGTAAATTTTTCCTAAAAGTGGGTCCCACAAACCCAAACGTGGGTCCCACAAAACAAATGTGGGTCCCACAAGCCAAACGTGGGTCCCACAAGCCAAACGTGGGTCCCACAGACTTTTCTGCATGATAAATATTTTTATTACACAGAAAAATCCTAAAAATTAAAAGATTGATATATGTATTATTCAGATTGGGTTTAGTAAGATCGCGCAACTCCAAATAATCAAACAAGATTTTCCCCGGCCTGAAAATTATTATTTTCTTGACTCGGAGCAAATCACACGAAACAATCAAATATAGTTACGAAATAGTCAATTTAATATTATGACACACATAAATCAGAAAACAGTACAATAAGGGTAAAAATATAATTAATCAAAAATTGGGGTGTTACACAAAGCAGTTGGATTTACCATGATATCACAATTTAAATTTTACTACTGAGAGTTATTAATTCTTACCCCAATTCTTTTTATATTTTCCATGATAAATCCAGAGGAGGACCAAAGCAAGTACAAGACAAGGTGATGACGATTTAGTTAAGTTGATAATGTAATTAGTTTGGTTCTGTAATTATATTAATATTTTTGTAATTAAGTTTATACATATGTAGTTTGTATAAGGTGTAATCTCAGACATATCAGATAGATGTTTAATAAAGAATAAGTTTCCTAAGGTGTAAAATGTCTTGCTCTCTTACTTCTATAAAGGCTCTATATAATTATTCGTTAAATATATATTGAACAGGTCGTAAATTACACTTTAGTTAGAAAGTGGCATACTTAATTCTATTTACTTAGTATACTTAGAGTATACTATGGTATTAGAATTAGGGTGTTACATTTTGGTATCAGAGCAGTTCTTCCTATCGAGCCGAGGAATAGACTGACTATACTTTTGAGCATGTTTAGATGTTTTGGTTTGTGTCATGAATTCTTTTATCTCAAAGTGAAATATATGAATAGAATTGCATGATAGCCTTAGGATTGGATATTAATAATTACTGGCACACTGTTACACGATATCGAGTTTGGCTAACTCAATATGTAATGTTATGTGTGAACAGAAAATTATAACACCTCCTAGGCGAATATAGGAGAATAGGAAAGCTTTTTGAAAGGGTAATTGTGATATGTATGAGATAGTTAAGCCGTTGATGAAAACAATGAAAGAACAAACCGTCGCCACCGGAGAACAGATTAAAGCCACTAACATAATGATAGTCAAGGAACAGAATGAACTAGTAAAGTCTCTAAAAGAGTAAAAGGTTAGATATTGAGGTTAGATCTTAATTTTTTACAATATAAAGGAAAGCAAATTCAAGTCAGAATATGGGGCCAGAAGCGTACGAATGTACAAAGTAATATAGAAGTAAGCCAAGTTTGATAGGTCAGTTAGTATGTTATACGAGCTATAAAATAATTAGATTAAATGAATAATTGTCTATGGAAGATTGTTTATCAAGACATAGAGTAGTATGATCTTTCAATTTGTTTTAAGGTAAATATTTTTTAAGGTTAAAATGTTTGAAGATCTAAATCGAGTTATGTTTTCTAAAGATGTAATGGTAAAGATATATTTGTAAATATAGAAACATTTATCAGAGTTGTTGTTTCTACATGAGATACAGTGTCGCTAGATATTGTAGAATTAAGATATTTATGCAGAATTGAAAGAGCAAGAAAGTTGTAGGTTTGAGATATCTATTGATTGAATTCACAAGCTTTCAAAGATACATCAACTATGAAAGAGAATGCCAATTGTATTCTAAATGAGATTCTTATGAACTACATGTATATTACAACTGTGTTTCTTCAGATGGGAAATTGAAGTTTAAGGACCCTATTTTACATAATACACAGACACACCCGCATTAATCTCAAGATGATGACAATGTTTTGGTTGCTAATTTATTGAAAAAAGGAATATAAGGAGTTGTAAGACCAATGTTCGAGAAGTTGATGCTTTCTATAGGAAATTTGGAAAGGAAGAAAGACCCAATGACTTCTCTTACGAGATGTTATTTTGTTAGAATGAAAGTATATTTTTTTGAAAATGAAAGGGCATCTTACATTTTGTCAAATAAGACAATGTTTGAAGCTAGATCTTTATTGATGTATGCTTACATGTTAGCTAATGTGGACGAGTATATGGCTAGAGTTATTTCCATCTTGTTAAAACCTGAACACTCAAAATTGATTTAGTTACTGCAAAGGTTTAAGCTATTGAAGATATGTACCACCAGAATGAAAAATACAACATTATACATGATAAGGAGAAACCACGTATTCACACAGATGGAATTGAGTTCGTCTTAGGAGATTTGACAAAGTTTGTACTTGCAATGTGTCAGAAGAAATGGACTCAAAGAATAAATAAATTAAGGGTACTTCTAATATGGTTGAACTTTTAAGGTAATGAGTAAGGAATAGGATTAGTGAAAAAATTTAATAAGATTTTATGAAATTACACGTACTTTTGTAGCATAGAAGGATTTAGGAAGACTTTCTTAAATAAGTGTTTTCTAAAAATGTATAAGATGATAAAGAAGTGGAAGTAAAATAAGAGGGCATGTCTGTTGTATATTTAAGGTGAAATGAAGTTTGGAGAAATTTTTAAGTTTTCCTTATGTGTTAGGCTCAACCTAAACAAGAACTAAAGTGTGTCAAGTTTGAATCTGGATTGAAGGGATAGAAAACAAGAGATTTACAAGGCTTATGGAGATTAGGGATTTTTTCCCCACCTTAGCTAGGAAGTGTAAAGTTTTACATTAAGCAAAACATCACGAATCTTCAAAAGAAGAAAAGGATAGACGATGAGGATGAAGAATGCGATTTTACACCCAATGAGTCACAAAATAGAAATGAGCTAAAATCAAATGGAAATCATAGAGCATGAATGATTTAAGTGTGGAAGAAGACAATATGGCGATAGACATGTTTTGTATATTACATATGGGATCAACTAGGGCATTATGTCAGTAGGTGTCAGTAAAGGTAGGAAGTTATACCCGATCCTAGACTACAGTTTCCATGAAGGGTATATATTTTAGGAAGGTATGAAGGGAAGTTCAATCTTCTGACTCTTTACTGGATAACTCTCGTTAAAATGAAAGACTATGAATATCTAAGTTTGGTTAAAAGTTGAAATGGATAAGATGGATACAATGAAGAGGCAACTGTTATGGTTCTCTAAACTATTAGTATGAGCAGCAAAATTTTGGGGACAAAATTTTAAAAGGATGGGAGAATTGTAACACTCTCTTTTTAAACAAGTATTAAGTTACTTGTTTAACATATTTATTAAATTTTGTGACGTTTTGAGTTAATTTAGGCACTTTGCTGCAACATAGAATGCGCAAAATGACTGTTTTAACTCAGAAAAATAGCATAAATATGTAATTAAAGGAAACAAATATAGAAAGTTCATTTCTAGATCACAAATGTGTGGAAGAGGATGTGGTTAAATTTTGAGGGCAAATGAAGTCAGTTTGGTATTTTTAAGGATACCGAGTGAGTATTTAAGTACCGGATTGAGGCATAGCAGATATGAAAAATTATGGAAAAGATGAAACAAGAAATTAAATGAATCCTATGATTTATTCTAAGGTTGTTGGAAATGAGGAAACTTGATTTAGTAAGATCAAAGTTTTCTTAACATATACGAAGTTTAGCGAAATGATCATTTCACCCTTAAAACTCATCTTTTAAAAGATGAGATTTCTCTTATCTTTCTCATCTCTTTCATACACAGTTGCAGAGGAAAATAAAAAAAGAAAAATAGAGGAAGAAAAGGGGAAGAGGAAGAGGAAGAAAATGGTGGAGAAAGAAAGCAAGATCAAGTATCCATGGAAACCAAGGTAGGGGAAAATCTTTCTTCAACTCCTTTATCTCATTTCTTTCATTTGTTTAAGCTTTTGTAAGAAAATGAACATTGAGTTTGGTTGATAATTTGGGGTTTCTATACTTGGTTTTCCATTAAAGGGTTGAAGTTAGTTTATTTTTGGTTTGGTTGAAGTATAATGTTGATTTTAAGTATGATTATGTCTTTGATTTATTATGAGTTGAGTTAGGATTTGATTCGTAAAAATCATGCTTGGATGGTTTAGAAAGTCTACTTGTGATGTAGTTGATGTTTAGAGGTGTTTGGGGATTATGTTTGTGATTGGAAATACCTTGGAAAGGATTGAAAATGGGGGTTCTCGGATGGTTTCTGTAAAATTTTACAGAAACCAAATTTTGCCCAAGAGCTGCGACATAAGCAAGTGGGAGCTGCGACACTCCCCTTTCAAGCTATAGGAATTTCCTTCCTGAGAAGTTGAAGCCGCGGCACTGAACAATGGAAGTTGCGGCCCTCGGTCAAAAATAAGCCAAAATGCTTGTTTTGATGGATTTTGCTATGTAATGCATTATGTATTGTTATTAAATGATGTAATGGGACATATTATGGTTTGATTAAGGGTATGATGAGGGTGTAATATGAACTTTGATTTGTTTGATTAGGAAATTGATTTCTAATGTAATGTTATGTTAAATTGATATAGTTAAAAGATGTCCATCAATGTTTATACTTTGTAAGAAATTAATGATCACCACGATGATTAAAATGTTAAATGAGGAATTGAGTCATAATATGATGTAATGTTGAGAAATATAATGATTTATACATGTTATTAAATGATGTTTATGAGCATGATATTGGGAAGTTATATGAAAGAAAGGGTAAAGGTAGATGAGGTTGAATGAGTCCCTTTCTACAAATATGTATGGTAATGTAGTTATTCTAGTAATTGAGCTAAGGTGGGTAATATCATCCCTTATTGCTAGATCTTATCATAAATGAAAGGTAGTTGTGGAGGGATTACCTACTATCGGAGGTGATCCTGAATCATGATAGTGTGAGGACACGCAACTCCCTCCGTAATGTGTAATTATGAGTCTTGATAGCATGAGTCCCTCCCTATTGAATGACTTTGAGGATGTATTCCTTGTTCTTATAGAAGACTTGAGGATGGATTCCTTGTTATTGTTGAAGATCGTGTAGTTGATGGATTCACTACCCGAAGAGGATGGACTCCTCTACATTATCGAAGACCGCATAGTTGATGGATTCACTACCAAGAGAGAAGACTGTTGGAACTGGGTTCCAATCCTTGTTCAAGGCTCATGGAACCCAATTCCTTTGCTTTGTTCAGGATTCTTGCATATCATGACATTACCAAGGATTTCAATTCCCATAAATGGTATCATAACATTACTCATTGCATATTTATAATATTGCATAAACATAAATATTAGGCATAAATTGGCTTAGCATGGCAATTGTATAGGCAATTATGTATCTCTGAGATAGAGATGTTGTTTATGTGAGTGTGATGACTACTTGAAGACTGTTTGTGATAAATGAGTTTTTATACAAACTTATATAATGAGAAACTATTTCGAGAAGAGAAAAGACATAGTTTTGGATTTTGCCACCTTTTCTAGTTTATATGTGTATATGACTTGAGTTTAGAACTTGTGATTTTTTCTCAAAATAGCTGGAATGATTGCGATGGCATGTTTTATGGATTTAACTACTCAAAATAAGTGATTCTCACCCCATGTGTGTGTTTCCATAATGATTCCATGGAAGAAAGCTTATGGAAAGTGAAGAGAAAGCAGGAACTCGAAGACCTAGTATAGTGTTTTTTATAGTTTTTATGAAAAAACTTGTACATGTTGTGCCTTGAGAGGCCTTGTTTACTAGCTTTATACATAGTTTGTATTTATGAGAATTACCTATGTTATGTATATATTTGTTAGATCGTGGCTCATATTTTTTTTTTATATAATGTCGATATGTTATGTTAGAAATGTTGTAGTAGTTAGTAGCATGCTTAGATTTAATTACTGAGGTATAATACAGATTATTCTATAGTTATTAAATTTGGGATGTTACATTATGGAATCCGAGCAGTTCATCCTGTTGAGCTGGGGTATGGATTGACTATGCATTGGCATGTTTAGGAGTTCTTTTATGTGTTACTCATTTCTTTGTCTCTTGTTTGAGATGTTTGAATAGAATTGCATGAATTGCCTTAGGTTGTATTGTTATTAGCTACTGTTACACAGATACATGATATTGAGAACTGATTAACTCAATATGTAATGTTCTGTGTGGACAAGAAACTATGACTTTACCAAGGCGAACTAGGGGAATTAGCGATTCTTCTAGTGAGGGTCCAGTTAGTATGACTGAACTCACTTAGGAATTGTTTGCATCTATACCCTTTAGTGTGGTACCTCCAAAGTTAGTGGAGCCCTTGGGACTGATAAAGAATTTGGTAGACAAGACTTGTAACATTACGGAAAGCAGATTTTTAGGTGAAGAATATCTGGCATAGGTTTGACTTGAGAGGCTACTTGGGAGCTGAAGACCCGCACGAGGTAGGGTTATCTAGAGTGTTGATGTGAGGCAAACAAGTTTTGAGAACATTTGAGTTTTGATAGGAATTGAGAATGACAAGTTAGATACCACTAAGGGAGGTGAGAATCCTTCAAGTGTAATCTCTAATGGAGATCTTGGAACTTTAGTATTGAGAGACTAAATGTTAAAGGTGAGCAAATTTTGGGGACAAAATTTTAAAAAGGAAGAGAGAAATATAACATCCTGAAAAACATGTTAGGCTTGTATATGAATACAGAGATAACATAATACTTGTTTAACATGCTTATTAAATTTTGTGACATTCTAAGCACATTTAGTCACTTTTCTATAACATTGTGTGTAAAAAATAGCTATTATTAGCCCTAGAATTGGCTTAAACTGCTTAGTTAGTAGAAATAAATGTGAGAAATTTGTTTCTAGGTCACAAATGTGTAGAATATGGTGTAGTTAAAATTTGAGGTTAATTGGAGTTAGTTTTGTTCTTTTAAGCATTCTGAGTGTATGTTTTAATGCTAAATTGACTACCAGTAGATACGAAAAAATGTGGAAATGGTGAAACAAATTTTTTTATGAATCTTAGGATTTATTTTACACTTGTTGGAAGTTAGGAAACTTGATTTCATGAAATCTAATTGTTCTTAACAAATTGAAAATTTCAATACCACATTAGTGGTTATCTTAAAGAAACTAAGTTGGACTTTGCTTCTGATGCCTTTATTTTCTTTTCTCACGGCCTTCAAGCAAAATAAAAAACAAATGAGAGAAATGAGAGGAGAGAAGAGGGAACCGTGAAGGAAAAAATGTAACACCCTCCCTAGGGTATCACATATCTGACTCCCGACTCATAATCTGAAAAGAAGTTTGCACAAAGTTTGAGTTATAAAATATGGGTTTTAAAATTTCTTTCTTGCTGAATCATAAACTTTCTGAAATTCATAAGTAATACGAAAAAATAGATTTAACTGATTTAAAATCATATAACAAACATCACTTAATATTTAACAATTTAAAGAGAAATATAAAACTAACAGACTCTTTTTTTTTAACAGTAGCAAACCCCATGACGGGTCCTACTCAATAGCATGGTACAACACTAACGAGAAACTTTAACATACTTATTCCTTTTTCTGTCCATCTTGATGCATCAGACATCTGTTCCTTTGTCAACACTGCATACCTTCGAGTCCTAAATGTCCACTCCTTATTGTTGTCACCAATCTCAGAGTATTCATCGCCCGTTATGTCTAAGACAACTCATTCTTTCTACTATTTAATTTTAACAATACAGACACAGCAAGACAACATAACAAAAAGGTGAGATCACCTACACCAATACCAACATGGTAGCACAGAGATAACCCAAACAACATATCATACAGATATATCATGCCAAAATTCCAATAATGCACTCAACATTAATCAATTATCATCATCATACCATTAACAATATTATCATCATACAATAATCACAATAATGTCATCAACATGATTATCATCATCATCATCCAAGTATTCAAAACAATTGTCATAGCCAATATTCCTTAATTAATATATCACATAGATATAAATGTTCAGATTATGCATGTACACAAGACTCGATTTCCTACTCCATGGAGCTAAAACTCAGGTCGGAGAAATGATCGAAAAGACCTGTCGGTACCACGTGCCTCAGACCACGTGCCTTAATTCTCATTTCAATTTTTGCACATCTAGCACATACACACGATGTCTTTATCGATCTTGATTAAGAATAGTATCTTGGTCAGGATCATCGGTGTGTTGCATCGGTCTAACCTACGGGAAGAAGCGCGACCAACCACCCGTGTAGGCAACCCGCACCCCGATGCCCCCAAGGTCAACAAGGGACTTACACTACGCATATCGCACCCACTCAAGAGGTGTGTTTCTCCTAGGTAATCAGCCATATCCTGTCCTCATCGGACCATTCCAATGCATGTATAATGCACCAAATACCAATCACAGGTATAATACCAATCACAGGTATATCTCATAATTTCTCGAGATATAGTTTATACAATGCACGAATATATCAGTGCAAGTCCAACCACAAGGGCCATTCTTTTCAAATTCATTTGTTCAATTAAATCATATACCTCAACGCATATATATATATTTTTTCCAATGCATCTAAAATGCACCACGTGCCAATAACAGGCAAAACTCGTTGTTTTCACAAACAGTGTATGGACACTGGTTCAACAGTAATCATACTGTATTTTTCAATAACAAAATCATCTTATCATGTTTTCATAGTTATAAAACATTGTTGTCATGTTTTCACAAAATTGCGCAACATTCCCATTATGTTTTCACAATTCCACAACACTTCTGTTGCATTTTCAAAATACCGTAACACTTTTGTTACGTTTTTAAAATTCCAAAACATTTTTATTATGTTTTCACAATACCATAACACTACTGTTACGTTTACAAAATTTCGTAACATTTCTGTTATGTTTTCAAAATGCTGCAACTCTTTTGTTGCACTTTTAAACCACGTACTAATTTTTCAACATTTTTCTCAATCGCGTAAAAATATACGTTTCTCAAAATCGCATAGTATTTTTTTCACTTTTTCAAAATTGCGTAACTTAAAAATCATTCTTTTACGTCACGTAAATCATTTTCTATCATTCTCAAAATATTTAAAACACTTTCCAAATCTCATAACAATTTTCCCCCATTTTCACAATCACAAAAAAATATTCTATCGGTATTTAATCATGTAGTGATTTATCAACAGTAGTTCAAATCACGTAAAATATTTAAACGTAATTCAAATCGCATATAAATATTTCAACGTATTCAAAATCACATAGAAATATTTTTCCATATCACGTAACTTAAAAATCACGTTTTTAAGATATATAAATAAGTTTTCACCACAATTTCATTACAGAAAATATTTCTTGACCTTTAAAAATTCCTTTTTAACTTTTCCCAAAATAATATAACGTTATACTTCATTTAATATATTTTCTTACTTACGAAAATCTTTTTCCACAATTCTTTACTCAAGAAATTCTTTTCGGAATATAATTCACAAAATCACTTTTCCATTGATGTAAATCAATGTTTCAAAATCTTAAATTTTCCTAACGTACTCCAAAACTTGAAAATAAGTTATACGTTAGTAAATTCTCAAATCACCATTATATTCTCCATTTTTCTCAAATCAATTTTAAAATCAATTCTCTTCAAAATAAATTGAAGTTAAAACATTTTCAACCTCTCTTTGTCTTTCGTTTACAAAATTTTCTCAAGTGATAAAACACTCTGATTCGCTTTCCAAATCCTTATACTAAAACATTTTGTTCAAACATTTTGTTTCCACTTTAAAATTACTTTGTTTCATAAAGCCAAAATTATTCCAACCTCCAAAAACCGTAGAGTCTTTGGCCATTGAAGCCATCAAATATTTTTCCTTCTAAATTGATATGGTTTTACACAAACAAAATCATTACAATTTTGTTTTCAAAACCAAAATACCAATGGTTATAAAACCAAACCCATTTGTTCAAATTTATTTTTACTTTCTTTGCAAATCCTTTTTCACTTTCTTTACAAATCCTTTTTCACTTTCTTTGCAAATCCTTAAAATCATCATTGCTATTTTCATTTAAATCTCATGTTTTGTAAAACACTTAGAAACTTTTTACACAAAATAAATCAATAAAAATTCCTCAAAAACCATGTTCTTGTACTCTTTGAAAAATAAACTCTTTGTTTATTTTCCTTGTTTTTCTAAACATCCATTTTCATCATTCATGAAAATATTCATTTATGAACACCTATCTTGAGGTGTCTTAACCGAAATTCACCATGTTTCTAGGGATCAAAATATAATTCCCTTGTTCTTGAAAATTTTCAACATGAACCCTAATCAAGGGCATCAAAACCGTAGCTCTTCCTTGGCCATTGAGACCAAAATTAATTTTCTTTCCATCATCAAATCATGGCATACACATACATACACATCATATATATATATATCAAAAGCATGTCATATTATCATCATGCATAGTATAAGCATACCATCAAAATCATAAACTCATGCAAAGCATATTAAGCATAGGCAATTAATCAAAGCTCATAAACACATATAAATTATTACATGACCATGGATATGAATCCTCACATGGATTCAACATCCATCAAATATAAGACCATCTCTCACCACCATGCTTGGTTGGTGAGATGGATCTCCCTCTTACCTCTTGAAGATCCTCAAAAGCTCTTTGTTTTGCTTATTTTTCCAAGTCCTTCACCACCAAGGGCTTCTCAAATACAAAACAAAATACATAAAAATTAGTATATTAAGCTTGATTAAGAAAACCATGGATCAAACATGGTTTTGATCATGAAAAAGAGAGAAGAAATGAAGTTTCCTTACACTTCACCATAAATACCTCATAACTTTGATCTTGAAGAAAGTCCAGGAAGATGAATGATTTAGAGAAAGTTTCCAACATGAAAGTTGTTTAGAATATCATGTAGATTCAAGATCTATGGTTGGATGAAATTGAAAGAGATTGGAGAGTGGTTTTAGGGGTCTTGACCGAATGGTTCCTCTTGAAGAGCAAAGATAGAATTTTTGATTTTTGTGAGAGAAAGGCTTCTTAGATTTGGTTAAGACAAAGGATGAAGTGAAAACACTTAGTTTTCCTTCCACCAATTTCGTGGATCTCCATGGAAAATTCCTAAAAAAATTACAAACAAATGTTAAAATCAATAACAAGTGTAGAAATAGGTAAACCATGGTTCAATCATGGCTTAGAAAATCAAAGCTAGAAGATTAGAAGAAGAAACATGAAATTTACCATTTTTGGTAGAATCTTGAAGCTTGGATTTTGAAGAAATCTTCAACATGAAAGTTGTTTAGAATAAGGTAACGATTCAAGAAACTAGGTTGGATGAAATTTTTGAGTGATAGAGGAGAGAATTGGAGTGCTTGGCCGAATGGTCTTCATTTGGGAGAGAGAATAGAGTTTGCTTAGGTTTGTTTCTTGAAACTTCAGTGAAAAAGTGAAGAAGTGATAATATGAAGTGTAGAAATGAATTTTCTTGGTCTTCAAAGGGATGCATTACCGTAGCATACATTAGAGAGAATGGAAAGTGAAGTTTGACAAACATGATCATTAATGATCAATAGGAAATGGTCTTGACACTTGGCTTGTCTTCATTCTTTTTTTCTTTGGCCTAAAAAGCCTACACTAAGTTGTCTCCTCCTTCAAGTAGTCTTCAAAACCGTCCCCCACCTTCTCTTGCTTCTTTAAAATGTGACAAATTTTACTAACCATTATTTGAAGCCATTTAAGCCATTGATTGGATCAATGGTTAGGATTTAGGTAGACTTTTGATTTAGAAGACTTAATCTAGGCCATTAGATTTTTCTCCTTGAAATTCTAGTCATTGGATGTGTCTCCAAAAATTAATGGTTAAGATTGCTCTTTCAAACTTTAAATCCAAGGGTTATAATTAGTCTTTGCTACTTTTTAAGACTAAATCTTCACCATTGATTAAATCTTCATCCAATGGTCATAAATGGTCCTTGTTACTTTACAAGACCAATTCTCCACCCTTGACCACTTCTAAATCCAATGGTTGTAAATGGTCATAGTCACTTTATATGACCAAATCTCTACCTTTGATTTAATCTCCATCTAACGGTTATAAATGATCTTATTCACTTTTAAGATCAAATCTCCACCATTGATTAAATCAAGATCACGTCTCCATCATTAATTAAATCAATGGTGGATATCCAAACCACCAATGTTGACTTAAGCAATATAATTTCTATTTTTATCTGCTAAAACCCCACGAAAGAATATATTTACTGTATTTTTATCGCCCGATAATTAAATACAATACCAAACACAGTACAATAAAATTTTAGAAACTGTTTCCGGATTCAGGTTTAGTAAGATCCCCTGTCTCCATCTAAACAGTACAAATTTTTCTATGCGTAGAAAAATTTTTGCTTTGCGGGACCCACCTGGGCCCACGTAAGGTCACCTGGGCCCACATAGGACCACCTGGGCCCACATACAGTAAAAAAAATTCATAATCATCCACAAAAATCACAAATATTAGAAAACGCACAAATATCAAATCAGATTACGTAAAATAATTACCTAACGGTAAAAATTAAATTACGTAAAGTTTTTCCCGGCCCGAAAATTTTTATTTTCCTGACACGGAGTAAATCACTCAAAACGATCAAATATGCTGATGAAATAAACAAAATAATTTTACAGCACACAGAAATTACTAAACAGTAAAATTCTGTTAAATGTCAAAATTACTGTTTAAGAGATAGGAAATTTGGGGTGTTACAATACTCCCCCTCTTTACAGAAATTTCATCCTCGAAATTTCTTGACCATGATTTCACACCCTCGGAATAAATAATGACATTATTCCTTTATCTTTTCTTCAGTTCCCATGTAGTTTCACCTCTTACGTTATTCCAAACGATTCTAAACCATTGAAAGTTCTTTATCTCTTGTTCACTTCTCCTGATCAAACAAATATCTTAATAATTTTTTTTCTACGATTTTCCATTACCGTCTTAACTTTTCCCATAGACAGACTTCTTCAATTTTTTGAAGAATCCACCACGCTTCCACTGCGCCACTTTGATACTCTGACCTGGATATAAATAGGAATATTCTCTCTTGCAAGATATTCCTTCAATTGCAGTAGATGAAAGAAAACATCATGGAAAAGAACAAAACGAATCGAATATGTTATCGAACATATTCAGCAAAGAATTGGATGTAACTCGATCTTCAAGAATGAATTCTCTGATATCAATACAACGGCTACTTACTTTCATTCATGCCTAGAATAGTTTTTCTCAGATAACTTCCAACTAATATAATGTATTACTTAAAATTTTCTTATCCTCATATCACTTTATTCTCCAGCTTTAGCTCTTACTAGGAAATGTCTCACTAGCCGAATTCTCCTTTCAACCGCATTTTATACCAGATACTATGACATGGATTTTAAATAGGAATATCCTTTCTTGCAAAATATTCTTTCTTGCAAATGCAATATATGAAAGAACATTATAGAGGTTTAGGAAGAAAAGGTAGCGAAATGATCGAATATGTTACCAAACATATTCAACAAGAATTTGATTTTGCCTGATTTTCAGGAATGAATTTTTTTTTTTGGAATACTAACACTTTACTGAAATAATCTAATAGGATATGGTTGAAAAATAACCAATCCGTTTTCAAAGATCATATCTGTTTATGAAACAGATCAAACTAACACAAAAATTTTGAATGACAGATCAAACTAACACAAAGATTTGATCTATAACAATGATTTGAATAACTTGAGTAGCTTGATCGGCTAAGAATAGAAACAGAAGTAAACAAATAAGAGGATTACGAATAACTCTAACATATAATTGATCTACTCAATCATATGCCACACAGAATAAGTTGTTCACAGAAATATTCCGTATGGTTTACAGGATTAGCTTCAATGACGTAATCTCTATTGTTTAAGTCTTCCGTTCAAAACACTCCCATTCCATTTAGAGTAATGACTTTCCCTACTACCCAAGATTTTACTAACAGAAAACTCTATTTTCCTTGGAACTCTATTTTCAAAGATTGTGTTCCAAACTTCCCGCACTTAAAACAAAATATTTCCTTGGACGTACAATCTTTCGTTAAGTGCCCCTTTCCACACTTCTTACATTTCGGTGCAGATGTCACAGTCAAACTAAACCTGTCATTACTAGTACTTTCTCCACAAGATTGTTGTTGTTGTTGACTTCTTGGAGATTGCAAGTACGTTTTCTATTGGAATCGCTTGACCTTACGATTTTCCCTTTTTCATAACCAAAATGGTCCAACGTTACAGGGTCTCTCATCCTAAGACTAATTCAACTCTAACAAAATCTTAGCTTTAGCAATCAATTCTTGCTGCAGAACAATCTTCTGAGTTTGCTGTATAATTGCTTCAGCCACTGTTTGTATTACTTCCAAAGTTGCAGTCATATCACCACCATTATGTCTCGCTTCCACATGCGTACGTCTATCACGAGTCATTTCTTTTCTTCAAAGATGGACGAATCAAAATAAAATGGAAACCAGATGTAACCATTTCAAATAAACGTTTGTTTTCTTGATGTACATTCCTTCATTAAGTACCTTCTTTTACATCAGTTACTGCATTTGGTTTCCTCAATGGTTGTAAATACAGATTCTGTTGAAATCAATCACTTTCCAAATATCCTTAAAAATATCGGGTTCCAAAATTACGTAGTCTTATATTCTGAGACTGATTCTCTTCCATTAGATCCTGAACCTCAACTTTCATTTCTTTCCACTGTTCAGCGATCCTCGATTCGTGCAGTCGTCTTTCCACATTACTCCCGTTGCTGCCATAACTGCAACTGCATTACTAGTAATATGTTCCACTTCCACACAAGTATAACTATCTCGAGCCATTTCCATTTTTTTTTCTTCTCGAGGCGTGCGGATCGAAATATAATGGATCTGATATCCATTATAAACAACATTGTTTCCTTTCGGAAAACAATAACACAGAGAACACAACACAAGCAAAACAGACCTAACCACAAACCCAAAAGACTCAAACCGTGCTCTGATACCAACTAATGTAACACCCTCCCTAGGGTATCACATATCTGACTCCTGACTCATAATCTGAAAAGAAGTTCGCACAAAGTTTGAGTTATAAAATATGGGTTTTAAAATTTCTTTCTTGCTAAAACATAAACTTTCTGAAATTCATAAGTAATACGGAAAAATAGATTTAATTGATTTAAAATCATATAACAAACATCACTTAATATTTAACAATTTAAAGAGAAATATAAAACTAACAAACTCTTTTTTTTTAACAGTAGCAAACCCCATGACAGGTGTAACACCCCAAATTTTTGAAAAAATATTTCGAATGTCCTGTTTGCTGTTTTTCAAACTTTTGGGTGAATGACCGTTGTGTACCGATTTTACTGTTTCTTGTTTTTCTGCATAAAATACAAGTATATTTTATAGGCTCTAATTTTATTTGGTCGTTTTGCGTAATTTGCTTCGAGACAGTAAAATAAAAATTTTGTCAAACTACTGTTTTAAATTTTTCTGTGTGAAATACAGACATATATTACTGTCTGTAATTTTATTTGAACGTTTTGGATGATTTGCTTCGTCGTGGGGAAAAATGAAAAAATGACCATTACGTCCCGAATGTACTGTTTTTAATTTTTCTATATGTTACAGTGTTTAATATTACTATCTGTGACTTTATTTGGACTTTTTGTGTGATTTGCTCTAGGACAGGAAAATATTATTTTTTGGACCGGGGAAATCTTGTTTTAATTATTCAGAGCTGGGGGATCTTACTAAACCCAATTCTGAATGATACTATATTTAATCTTTTAATTTTTAGGATTTAACTGTCAAATAAAATAATTTTATATTATTATAATATTATTTTATTAGTCAGTACAAATAAGTGACAGCGGGCCCAGAAATATTTTGTGGGACCCATGTTTAGAGAAACAGTCTACGTTTTGGCTAGATTAGAATGCTAAACCAATAGAAATGCGACACGTGGCGTGACACCTCAGCTCCATGACTCAGCAGATTCCGGAAGGTTCCAGAAGCGGTGACTCACCCTGTGACACACCATAGTGAGTCACCTGTTCCAGAAGCTTCTATGATGACTCAGCTGATGACTCAACGCTGTGACTCACCATTGATGACACAGCCAGTGATGCAGTTATGACACAGTCAGTGACTCAGCATGCTGACTCGCCATGCTGACTCACCTGTTTTGGAAAATATCTATGCTGACTCACCTGCTCTAGAAAATATCTACGCTGACTCGCCATGCTGACTCACCCGTTCTAGACAGTTCCACGATGACTCATCATACTGACTCATCGTAGTGAGTCACATATTCTAGAAATTTCTCTTTGATGACTCGCTTTATGACTCATCAAGGGCAATCAGTAGAAAAATGATCAATAATAATTACTACTCTGTTAGTACAAGAAAAAAAAATCTATGTATATTTTATTACCCATTGGACAATAGACACTGTTTTTATAAATAATAATTATTGTTCATTGGTTAAAGTATACTAGAAAATATACAATGTGCACCAATAGAAATTGGTCAACAAAAATATTAACCAATAGGAATCAAGTTAGTAAATATTCAACCAATAGAAATTGGTCAAGAAAAATGGCTTGACTCTTTAAGGACCAATAGGAAGCAAGCTATCAAATGAGTTTGGACTTCTTGAAGTTGGATGGTTCTACGTAAAGGAGGAAAGCCAATTTGCTCTAATAGCCAATTCACAAAGTGAATTCACGTAGAAAGCCTAAGTTAAGTGAAATGAAGACTAGTCAATGTTGGTAGTTTTCTTTGTTGTGTCTTACGGCCAAGTAAGAATTTTGTGAAGTAAATATTTCAATTCAATTCTTACTATCTTACATTTAATTACCCAAGTAAGACAAAGTCAATTTTAGTGGCTTCTTTTCATATGCATTTACGGCAATGCATGTTTGAAGAAAACAATTTCAATACTTCAATTCATTCTTGCTCTCCAAGCATCTACGGTCATGCATTTCAAAAAGGAAATAAAGCTAATTTCAATTTCCTAAAATTAGTTAATTTTGGTGGCTCTCCTTTTTGGCTTCTACGGCAATTCACCTTTGGTGAATCCTACAATTAGCTATATCACTTTATATTCTTTCTTTCTCTCAAAGTGATTCACGGCCATGTATAGTAAAAAGGAGACTTTGTTTTCATTTAATCAAAGTCTTCACTTTTCTTCAAAGCTATCAAACAAGAAAAGCTCTCAAATTTTTCTTCTCCCTTTCTTCTCCAACCTCACGGCCTACCCATCCATTTCTATCATTCACTCTTCTATAATTCCAAACTACCTTATTTCTTGCTTCTTTACTTCATTTCAAGACACTTTGTAGTTGAAACCTAAGCCTAAATCACCTTTTTTCTATCATGTTCTTCAAAGCTTAAGTTTGAAGCCTTGAAGGTAGGGTTCTTTGATCTTCATGTTTCTATCCATTTCAAAGTTTTAATCATGATTTTAATCCATGATTATTTTAGTTTAGAGCCTTAGGTATTAATATTGTATGTTTTCTTTGATTTTCAAGAAGCTCTTGGTGGAGAAAATTTGCTTGAAGGAGACATACAAGGAGCTTTGGAGGTTCTTCAAGAGGTAAGAGGGAGATTACCCTCATCAACCATGTGTTGGTGGTGAGGAATGTATGTGTTTGTGGTGAAGAATCCATAAGGATTCATTCACTTGATTGTTTATAGCCTTTCCTAATTGTGATTAATTATATGTGAAAGCATGTCTAATAGCTTTAATATTTTGTATGTGCTATATGTGTAACATGTCTAATAGCTTTAATAATGTGTATGAGTTTTATGGTTGTTTTAGTATATGGTATGTATATATATATGCATGATAATTATTGTAACATGTAAATAACATACAAGGATTTGCATGAGTGTTCCAAAGAGCACAAACCCAAGCTCACAGCCTCAAGGCAAGGAGGAGAACCAAAATGTTCTCTTAAATTTTCTAAAAGTGTGATTTAATTAACCTAGGAAAATTGACAAGTTACCAATTTGTTTAGAGTAAGAAAAATGAATTTATGGATCAATGAATGAAATTATGTATTTCGGCCAACATGCCAAAGCCAAGCAATTATAATTTCTAAAATCATTTCCAAACCATTTTTCTAAAACAATGATGTAATGAATTTAGGTAATAAAATAAATTAGACATGGTGGATTTAGAAGATGAAAAATAATTTAAAGATCAAATACAAAGACTTTGTTAAATTTGGCCAACATGCCACATACCTTTGATCCAAATTTGTTTTCTAATTATTGACTAGATAATTTAATAAAAATAAACTAGATCAAGAGTTTTATAAGAAATTAAATGTATGGAAATAATTAGGAATGAATTATAAAGCATAGAATGATTTTCGGCCAATATGCCAAATTTAAATGTTTTTGATTTATAGAATTGTTTTCAACTAAGGTTAAGTAATAAATGCTAAAAAGAATTTTTCTACAATGAATTTTGAAGAAAGAAATTGATTAGAATTAAGTTTAAGAAGCTAAAATTGATAATTTTTACTGTTAGAAGAAAATACAGTAACTTTTGTAAAATTTCTAACATATAGCTCATATTATATTTTGAAGCATGTTAGTAATTTTCATAAAGTTAAATTATACGGTTAAAAATTAAGTAAAAGAAATTTTTTTACGAGAAAAGTTAGGAAACCATTATTATAAGTTTTCTAAAACATAATACTGTCAATTTTTATTAAAAATGGACAAATAAGATAGAAGAGATATCCAAAAGACAGTATGCGGTATGGAAAATATTCTACGTAGTTTAAACGTATTAAATATTATTTCTGTTTGTTTTAAACAATAATTTTTAAGGAATTCAGACAAAAAAATGATTTAAAAATCTTACGCGATTGAGAAAACGTATTAAAAACTCGACGCGATTTTAAAAATAGAAAAATAAATTTACGCGATTTAAAAACGTTTATAAAAATGACGAGATTGTGAAAACGCGATAAAATTTCTACGCGATTGATCAAAACTGTATATTTTATACCGTTGAGGGTATTCTGTATATTTTTCGCTGTCGGGCTATGAGGTGAACCCGTACAGGCTTTGGAATAGTATTTGTCCGATGGGACTTACTGTATATTTTTGCCATTGAGGGCATATTTTCTTTATATACCATTGAGGGTATTTTGGTGGATTGATTGATGAGGTGAATAACATCGTGTTGTCGGTGCGATAAATGTAGTGTGGTTCAATTTTGAATGAACTTGGAGACTTTAGTGTGCAAAATTCCATTTGTGGACAGTAGGGTTGCTTCTCTGGGCCGTGGTGATTGGCAACACACTAATGGACTCGACACACACTATTTTTAATCGAGATCTTGTAAGGTCTAATAGTACATTGCCTGTAGACGCACCACGCCTTGGACAATGAGTTCCATGTGACGTGGGGCTATAGACGCAACGTGTGACAGCACAATAGTTTGGTTGGGCAGCCGTGGTACTAATAGATTTTGCGGGTCATTCTCTCTGATGTCTGTATGTTTTTAGCTCCATGGAGTAGGATTGTGTCATATTGCACATGTATCTGTGTTGTTATTGATTATATTTTTATCGTGATATTTTTATTTGTGTTATTATTTAGTATATTTTCATCTCGTGATATATTTTTATCTATGTTGTTATTTATTATATTTTTTTTTTTTCTATGATCTTATATGTTGTTATTGTTTTTAATTTTTATATTATATCATTATCTACTTGTTATGGCATTTTATATTGTATGAATTATTATATCTATCTTAGAAATGTTATAGTTGTTCATTATATTATGATATATGCTTATTTGATTTATTTGTAAATTGATAACATGACTATATTTGTATTATCTGTGTGTATGGAATGACCTTGTCATTCGTATCATTCTTTCCTACCGTACTAGTACTGGTGAAAGGGGATCTCACCTCTTTACTGTATGGCTTTGTTGTGTTTGTATTGTTAAATTCGTATAGTGGATGAAGGATGTTTCTTAGACCTACTGGAGGCCATGTTCTGAAGATGATGACGCGTCAAGGTGTTATCTTCCAAGTTTCAACAGGATGCAGTTTGGTGGAGAAAATGGAACATGTAGGTTGAGTTTTCTCGTTAGTGTTGTTACCGTGCTATTAGTAGTAACCTTCTTTGGGTTTGCTACTGTTTCTTTGAGTCTGTAAATGTTATGTTTTAAATTGTTGTTGAATATTTTGTGGAATATATAATATGTGTATTAATTAATTCAATCTAATTTCTGTTTTACTTCTAATTTTTGGTAAGTTTATATTTCCGCGAAATGAAATTTTAAAATTCATCTTTTAGAATTCAAAGTTTTTATAAAATGAGTTTATTTGGTTTTATGTTTTATTTAAAATGTGACGCTCTACGGAGGGTGTTACATTAGTTGGTATCAGAGCACAGTTAGAGTCTTTTGGGGTTTGTGGTTAGGTCTGTCTTGTTTTTGTTGTGTGACTCTCTGTGCTTGGACTCCGAAAGGAGACAAGGTTTCTTTGAAATGGTTACATCCGGTTTCCATTGTATTATGATTCATCCGTCTTTGAAGAAAGGCGATGACTCGTGGTAAACGTGCACGTGAGGAAGCAGGACGTGATGACAGGCGATATGACTGCAACTACGAAAGCAATACAAAGAACAACTGAAGGAACAGTACAACATGATCAGAGGATTGCTCTGCAGCAAGGAACGATAGCCGAGGTTTAGGATCAGACAAAGTCGGAGTAGATCTTAGAATACGAGATTTAGTAACGTTAGACCATATTGGTTCTCAAGGAGGAGAAATCGTAAGACCAAGCAATTCCAGTGGAAAAACGTATTTGTGATCATCAGGAAATCAACAACAACAACAACAATCTTGTGGAGGAGAGCCGAGTGATAGCAGGTTTGGTCAGACTGTGACATCTGCGCCAAAATGTCAGAAGTGTGGAGAAGATCATCTAACGAGGGGCGGTACAATTAAAGGAATCATCTGTTTCAGGTGTGGGATGCTCAGACATTTTGCTGAAAAGTGTATCTCGCCAAAGACGAAGTCATCTGTTAGTAACGTACGTGCTTTGACATCTTAAGTTTAATGGAGCATCGATTCTTCAAGTGGAGCGAAAACATCTTAGATGGAAGAACTTAAACAAAGAAGATTGTATCACAAAAAGGTGATCCTTTAACTATACTGTATAATTCCGAGAGTAACCTATTTCTCTATAACATATAATTATGTGGGTCAATTAGAGTTATATGTGCTTTCATTATTCTTTTGGCCTGATTGTTTCTACTTCTGTTACTAGAACATGTGGTTGAGGACTTGAGTTGCTTAAACCATCCTAAGTCTATTAAATAATTGAATCTTTTCTGTTGATTCAATTTGTATGCTTCATTCTCAAAATGGACGCAATTTAAAAATATGAATTGGGTATTTTTCCAACCATCCATGCTCTGTTAGACTTATCAGTTGAATTATTCAACTTAAAAAGCTTACTTCTAAATTCATCGGACCACATCAATTTCTCTATTGGATAGGTTCGGTGGTATGGATGATTCTATCATCTCTTATTTCTATGCCTTCATGATACCTTTCATGTATCGCAATTGCGAAATGTACTTTTGGTCTAACTCATTCTTTTATGACTAATTGACTGTTTGGGTTGATTAGAGCTATCAATATTTTCGTTACCTTTTGACTTATCTATTTCTGCTTTTATTACCAAACCCATTGTTATTATCCAGTTCCTTAAACAATCTTTTCTGTTAATCTAAACTGTCTACCTCTTTCGTGAGATAGATGTGATCTTATATATGGATTGGTTATCTTTAATCATATCCTATAGATTGTTTCAGTAAAACTTTGGTGTCTCAGAAAAAAAAAACTTATTCTTAAAATCGGGCAATGTCAAATTTTATGTTGGACATGTCTAGTAACAATTCAGATAGTTTCTCTACCTTTTCTTCTAAATTTTTATAATGTCCTTTTGTGTATTGCAATTTCAAAGGGATAATTTTAGTTAAAATTATGTCATAAAGTATCAGATACAGTATTGTTAAAAAAGAGAACTTGATTTGTGAGGCACTTCCTGTTAAAAGCAAAGGAAAAAGAGTGAAGCGGTACAAAGGCAAGGATAATTTCAAGTGGTACTGATCAGAGTGGCGCAGCGGAAGCGTGGTGGATAGTATTCTTCGTCCTTATTTAAACAGAATTGTCATTATCTTTATTAACGACATTCTGATCTATTCTCGAAATCATGAGGAACATGCTAAATATCTTAGTGTGATTCTCCATATTTTACGCGATGCAAGGAGTTTTCGTTGGTCGAGGAAATCTGGAATGGTGTAAACGGATATGCAACGTGGGAACTAAAAGACAAGAATGGAGGAGTAGTGTCAATGATTGTTCAGAGACTGCTACGAATTTCGGGGGCGAAATTCTTTTTAGGAGGGGAGAGTTGTAACACCCCAAATTTTTGGAAAAATATTTCGAATGTCCTGTTTGCTGTTTTTCAAACTTTTGGGTGAATGACCGTTGTGTCCCGATTTTACTGTTTCTTGTTTTTCTGCATGAAATACAAGTATATTTTACAGGCTCTAATTTTATTTGGTCGTTTTGCGTAATTTGCTTCGAGACAGTAAAATAAAAATTTTGTCAAACTACTGTTTTAAATTTTTCTGTGTGAAATACAGACATATATTACTGTCTGTAATTTTATTTGAACGTTTTGGATGATTTGCTTCGTCGTGGGGAAAAATAAAAAAATGACCATTACGTCCCGAATGTACTGTTTTTAATTTTTCTATATGTTACAGTGTTTAATATTACTGTCTGTGACTTTATTTGGATTTTTTGTGTGATTTGCTCCGGGGACAGGAAAATATTATATTTCGGACCGGGGAAATCTTGTTTTAATTATTCGGAGCTGGGGGATCTTACTAAACCCAATTCTGAATGATACTATATTTAATCTTTTAATTTTTAGGATTTAACTGTCAAATAAAATAATTTTATATTATTATAATATTATTTTATTAGTCAGTACAAATAAGTGACAGCGGGCCCAGAAATATTTTGCGGGACCCATGTTTAGAGAAACAGTCTACGTTTTGGCTAGATTAGAATGCTAAACCAATAGAAATACGACACGTGGCGTGACACCTCAGCTCCATGACTCAGCAGATTCCGGAAGGTTCCAAAAGCGGTGACTCGCCCTGTGACTCACCGTAGTGAGTCACCTGTTCCAAGAGCTTCTATGATGACTCAGCTGATGACTTAACGCTGTGACTCACCATTGATGACACAGCCAGTGATGCAATTATGACACGATCGGTGACTCAAAGATCTTTGACTCGCCACATCCGACTCACCTGTTTTGGAAAATATCTATGTTGACTCATCTGCTCTAGAAATATCTACGCTGACTCGCCATGCTGACTCACCCGTTCTAGACAGTTCCACGATGACTCATCATACTGACTTATCGTAGTGAGTCACATATTCTAGAAATTTCTCTTTGATGACTCGCTTTATGACTCATCAAGGGCAATCGATAGAAAAATGATCAATAATAATTACTACTCTGTTAGTACAAAAAAAAATCTATGTATATTTTATTACCCATTGGACAATAGACACTGTTTTTATAAATAATAATTATTGTTCATTGGTTAAAGTATACTAGAAAATATACAATGTGCACCAATAGAAATTGGTCAACAAAAATATTAACCAATAGGAATCAAGTTAGTAAATATTCAACCAATAGAAATTGGTCAAGAAAAATGGCTTGACTCTTTAAGGACCAATAGGAAGCAAGCTATCAAATGAGTTTGGACTTCTTGAAGTTGGATGGTTCTACGTAAAGGAGGAAAGCCAATTTGCTCTAATAGCCAATTCACAAAGTGAATTCACGTAGAAAGCCTAAGTTAAGTGAAATGAAGACTAGTCAATGTTGGTAGTTTTCTTTGTTGTGTCTTACGGCCAAGTAAGAATTTTGTGAAGTAAATATTTCAATTCAATTCTTACTATCTTACATTTAATTACCCAAGTAAGACAAAGTCAATTTTAGTGGCTTCTTTTCAAATGCATTTACGGCAATGCATGTTTGAAGAAAACAATTTCAATACTTCAATTCATTCTTGCTCTCCAAGCATCTACGGTCATGCATTTCAAAAAGGAAATAAAGCTAATTTCAATTTCCTAAAATTAGTCAATTTTGGTGGCTCTCCTTTTTGGCTTCTACGGCAATTCACCTTTGGTGAATCCTACAATTAGCTATATCACTTTATATTCTTTCTTTCCCTCAAAGTGATTCACGGCCATGTATAGTAAAAAGGAGACTTTGTTTTCATTTAATCAAAGTCTTCACTTTTCTTCAAAGCTATCAAACAAGAAAAGCTCTCAAATTTTTCTTCTCCCTTTCTTCTCCAACCTCACGGCCTACCCATCCATTTCTATCATTCACTCTTCTATAATTCCAAACTACCTTATTTCTTGCTTCTTTACTTCATTTCAAGACACTTTGTAGTTGAAACCTAAGCCTAAATCACCTTTTTCTATCATGTTCTTCAAAGCTTAAGTTTGAAGCCTTGAAGGTAGGGTTCTTTGATCTTCATGTTTCTATCCATTTCAAAGTTTTAATCATGATTTTAATCCATGATTATTTTAGTTTAGAGCCTTAGGTATTAATATTGTATGTTTTCTTTGATTTTCAAGAAGCTCTTGGTGGAGAAAATTTGCTTGAAGGAGACATACAAGGAGCTTTGGAGGTTCTTCAAGAGGTAAGGGAGATTATCCTCATCAACCATGTGTTGGTGGTGAGGAATGTATGTGTTTGTGGTGAAGAATCCATAAGGATTCATTCACTTGATTGTTTATAGCCTTTCCTAATTGTGATTGATTATATGTGAAAGCATGTCTAATAGCTTTAATATTTTGTATGTGCTATATGTGTAACATGTCTAATAGCTTTAATAATTTGTATGAGTTTTATGGTTGTTTTAGTATATGGTATGTATATATATATGCATGATAATTATTGTAACATGTAAATAACATACAAGGATTTGCATGAGTGTTCCAAAGAGCACAAACCCAAGCTCACGACCTCAAAGCAAGGAGGAGAACCAAAATGTTCTCTTAAATTTTCTAAAAGTGTGATTTAATTAACCTAGGAAAATTGACAAGTTACCAATTTGTTTAGAGTAAGAAAAATGAATTTATGGATCAATGAATGAAATTATGTATTTCGGCCAACATGCCAAAGCCAAGCAATTATAATTTCTAAAATCATTTCCAAACCATTTTTCTAAAACAATGATGTAATGAATTTAGGTAATAAAATAAATTAGACATGGATTTAGAAGATGAAAAATAATTTAAAGATCAAATACAAAGACTTTGTTAAATTTGGCCAACATGCCACATACCTTTGATCCAAATTTGTTTTCTAATTATTGACTAGATAATTTAATAAAAATAAACTAGATCAAGAGTTTTATAAGAAATTAAATGTATGGAAATAATTAGGAATGAATTATAAAGCATAGAATGATTTTCGGCCAATATGCCAAATTTAAATGTTTTTGATTTATAGAATTGTTTTCAACTAAGGTTAAGTAATAAATGCTAAAAAGAATTTTTCTACAATGAATTTTGAAGAAAGAAATTGATTAGAATTAAGTTTAAGAAGCTAAAATTGATAATTTTTACTGTTAGCAGAAAATACAGTAACTTTTGTAAAATTTCTAACATATAGCTCATATTATATTTTGAAGCATGTTAGTAATTTTCATAAAGTTAAATTATACGGTTAAAAATTAAGTAAACAGAAATTTTTACAGAAAAGTTAGGAAACCATTATTATAAGTTTTCTAAAACATAATACTGTCAATTTTTATTAAAAATGGACAAATAAGATAGAAGAGATATCCAAAAGACAGTATGCGGTATGGAAAATATTCTACGTAGTTTAAACGTATTAAATATTATTTCTGTTTGTTTTAAACAATAATTTTTAAGGAATTCAGACAAAAAAATGATTTAAAAATCTTACGCAATTGAGAAAACGTATTAAAAACTCTACGCGATTTTAAAAATAGAAAAATAAATTTACGCGATTTAAAAACGTTTATAAAAATGACGAGATTGTGAAAACGCGATAAAATTTCTATGCGATTGATCAAAACTGTATATTTTATACCGTTGAGGGTATTTCTGTATATTTTTCATTTGTCGGGCTATGAGGTGAACCGTACAGGCTTTGGAACAGTATTTGTCTGATGGGACTTACTGTATATTTTTGCCATTGAGGGCATATTTTCTTTATATACCATTGAGGGTATTTTGGTGGATTGATTGATGAGGTGAATAACATCGTGTTGTCGGTGCGATAAACGTAGTGTGGTTCAATTTTGAATGAACTTGGAGACTTTAGTGTGCAAAATTCCATTTGTGGACAGTAGGGTTGCTTCTCTGGGCCGTGGTGATTGGCAACACACTAATGGACTCGACACACACTATTTTTAATCGAGATCTTGTAAGGTCTAATAGTACATTGCCTGTAGACGCACCACGCCTTGGACAATGAGTTCCATGTGACGTGGGGCTATAGACGCAACGTGTGACAGCACAATAGTTTGGTTGGGCAGCCGTGGTACTAATAGATTTTGCGGGTCATTCTCTCTGATGTCTGTATGTTTTTAGCTCCATGGAGTAGGATTGTGTCATATTGCACATGTATACGTGTTGTTATTGATTATATTTTTATCGTGATATTTTTATTTGTGTTATTATTTAGTATATTTTCATCTCGTGATATATTTTTATCTATGTTGTTATTTATTATATTTTTTTTTTCTATGATCTTATATGTTGTTATTGTTTTTAATTTTTATATTATATCATTATCTACATTGTTATGGCATTTTATATTGTATGAATTATTATATCTATCTTAGAAATGTTATAGTTGTTCATTATATTATGATATATGCTTATTTGATTTATTTGTAAATTGATAACATGACTATATTTGTATTATCTGTGTGTATGGAATGACCTTGTCATTCGTATCATTCTTTGCTACCGTACTGGTACTGGTGAAAGGGGATCTCACCTCTTTACTGTATGGCTTTGTTGTGTTTGTATTGTTAAATTCGTATAGTGGATGAAGGATGTTTCTTAGACCTACTGGAGGCCATGTTCTGAAGATGATGACGGCGTCAAGGTGTTATCTTCCAAGTTTCAACAGGATGCAGTTTGGTGGAGAAAATGGAACATGTAGGTTGAGTTTTCTCGTTAGTGTTGTTACCGTGCTATTAGTAGTAACCTTCTTTGGGTTTGCTACTGTTTCTTTGAGTCTGTAAATGTTATGTTTTAAATTGTTGTTGAATATTTTGTGGAATATATAATATGTGTATTAATTAATTCAATCTAATTTCTGTTTTACTTCTAATTTTTGGTAAGTTTATATTTCCGCGAAATGAAATTTTAAAATTCATCTTTTAGAATTCAAAGTTTTTATAAAATGAGTTTATTTGGTTTTATGTTTTATTTAAAATGTGACGCTCTACGGAGGGTGTTACAACGGGTCCTACTTAATAGCACGGTACAACACTAACGAGAAACTTTAACAAACTTATTCTTTTTTGTGTCCATCTTGATGCATCAGACATCTGTTCCTTTGTCAACACTGCACACCTTCGAGTCCTAAATGTCCACTCCTTATTGTTGTCACCAATCTCAGAATATCCATCGTCCATTATGTCTAAGACAACTCATTCTTTCTACTGTTTAATTTTAACAATACAGACACAGTAAGACAACATAACAAAGAGGTGAGATCACCTACACCAATACCAACATGGCAGCACAGAGATAACCCAAACAACATATCATACAGATATATCATGCCAGAATTCCAATAATGCACTCAACATTAATCAACTATCATCATCATACCATTAACATTATTATCATTACACAATAATCACAATAATGTCATCAACATAATTATCATCATCATCATCCAAGTATTTAAAACAATTGTCATAGCCAATATTCATCAATTAATATATCACACAGATATAAATGTTCAGATTATGCATGTACACAAGACTCGATTTCCTACTCCATGGAGCTAAAACTCAGGTCGGAGAAATGATTGAAAAGACCTGTCGGTACCACGTGCCTCAGACCACGTGCCTTAATTCTCATTTCAATTTTTGCACATCTAGCATATACATGACAGTCTTTATCAGATCTTGATTAAGAATAGTGTCTCGGTCAGGATCATCGGTGTGTTGCATCGGTCTAACCTACGAGAAGAAGTGCGACCAACCACACGTGTAGGCAACCCGCACCCTGATGCCGCCAAGGTCAACAAGTGACTTACACTACGCATATCGCACCCACTCAAGAGGTGTGTTTCTCCTAAGCAATCAGCCATATCCTGTCCTCATCGGACCATTCCAATGCATGTATAAAGCACCAAATACCAATCACAGGTATAATACCAATCACAGGTATATCTCATAATTTCTCAGATATAGTTTATACAATGCACGAATATATCAGTACAAGTCCAACCACAAGGGCCATTCTTTTCAAATTCGTTTGTTCAATTAAATTATATACCTCAACGCATATATATATATATATATATATATATATATATATATATATATATATATATATATATATATATATATATATATATATATTTTCCAATGCATCTAAGATGCACCATGTGCCAATAACAGGCAAAACTCGTTTTCACAAACAGTGTATGGACACTGGTTCAACAGTAATCATACTGTATTTTTCAATAACAAAATCATTTTATCATGTTTTCATAGTTATAAAACATTGTTGTCATGTTTTCACAAAATTGCGCAATATTCCCATTACGTTTTCACAATTCCACAACACTTCTGTTGCATTTTCAAAATACCGTAACACTTTTGTTACGTTTTTAAAATTCCAAAACATTTTTATTACGTTTTCACAATACCGTAACACTACTGTTACGTTTACAAAATTTCGTAACATTTCTGTTATGTTTTCAAAATGCTGCAACTCTTCTGTTGCACTTTTAAACCACGTACTAATTTTTCAACATTTTTCTCAATCGCGTAAAAATATACATTTCTCAAAATCGTATAGTACTTTTTTCACTGTTTCAAAATCGCGTAACTTAAAAATCATTCTTTTACGTCACGTAAATCATTTTCTATCATTCTCAAAATATTTAAAACACTTTCCAAATCTCATAACAATTTTTCCCCATTTTCACAATCACATAAAAATATTCTATCGCTATTTAATCACGTAGTGATTTATCAACATTAGTTCAAATCACATAAAATATTTAAACGTAATTTAAATCGCGTATAAATATTTCAACACATTCAAAATCACATAGAAATATTTTTCCATATCACGTAACTTAAAAATTACGTTTTTAAGATACGTAAATAATTTTTCACCACAATTTCATTACAGAAAATATTTCTTGACCTTTAAAAATTCCTTTTAAACTTTTTCCAAAATAATATAACTTTATACTTCATTTAATATATTTTCTTACTTACGAAAATCTTTTTCCACAATTCTTTACTCATGAAATTCTTTTCGGAATATAATTCACAAAATCACTTTTCCATTGATGTAAATCAATGTTTCAAAATCTTAAATTTTCCTAATGTACTCCAAAACTTGAAAATAAGTTATACGTTAGTAAATTCTCAAATCACCATTATATTCTCTATTTTTCTCAAATCAATTTTAAAATCAATTCTCTTCAAAATAAATTGAAGATAAAACATTTTCAACCTCTCTTTGTCTTTCGTTTACAAAATTTTCTCAAGTGATAAAATACTCTGATTCCCTTTCCAAATCCTTATACTAAAACATTTTATTCAAACATTTTGTTTCCACTTTAAAATTACTTTGTTTCATAAAGCCAAAATTATTCCAACCTCCAAAAACCGTAGAGTCTTTGGCCATTAAAGCTATCAAATATTTTTCCTTCTAAATTGATATGGTTTTACACAAACAAAATCATTACAATTTTGTTTTCAAAACCGAAATACCAATGGTTATAAAACCAAACCCATTTGTTCAAATTTATTTTTACTTTCTTTGCAAATCTTTTTTCACTTTCTTTACAAATCCTTTTTCACTTTCTTTGCAAATCCTTAAAATCATCATTGCTATTTTCATTTAAATCTCATGTTTTGTAAAACACTTAGAAACTTTTTACTCAAAATAAATCAATAAAAATTCCTCAAAAACCATGTTCTTGTACTCTTTGAAAAATAAACTCTTTGTTTATTTTCCTTGTTTTTCTAAACATTCATTTTCATCATTCATGAAAATATTCATTTATGAACACCTATCTTGAGGTGTCTTAACCGAAATTCACCATGTTTCTAGGGATCAAAAATTAATTCCCTTGTTCTTGAAAATTTTCAACATGAACCCTAATCAAGGGCATCAAAACCGTAGCTCTTCCTTGGCCATTGAGACCAAAATTAATTTTCTTTCCATCATCAAATCATGGCCTACACATACATACACATCATATATATATATATATCAAAAGCATGTCATATTATCATCATGCATAGTATAAGCATACCATCAAAATCATAAACTCATGCAAAGCATATTAAGCATAGGCAATTAATCAAAGCTCATAAACACATATAAATTATTACATGACCATGGATATGAATCCTCACATGGATTCAACATCCATCAAATATAAGACCATCTCTCACCACCATGCTTGGTTGGTGAGATGAATCTCCCTCATACCTCTTGAAGATCCTCAAAAGCTCTTTGTTTTGCCTCTTTTTCCAAGTCCTTCACCACCAAGGGCTTCTCAAATACAAAACAAAATACATAAAAATTAGTATATTAAGCTTGATTAAGAAAACCATGGATCAAACATGGTTTAGATCATGAAAAAGAGAGAAGAAATGAAGTTTCCTTACACTTCATCATAAATACCTCATAACTTTGATCTTGAAGAAAGTCCATGAAGATGAATGATTTAGAGAAAATTTCCAAAATGAAAGTTGTTTAGAATATCATGTAGATTCAAGATCTATGGTTGGATGAAATTAAAAGAGATTGGAGAGTGGTTTTATGGGTCTTGACCGAATGGTTCCTCTTGAAGAGTAAAGATAGAATTTTTGATTTTTGTGAGAGAAAGGTTTCTTAGATTTGGTTAAGACAAAGGATGAAGTGAAAACACTTAGTTTTCCTTCCACCAATTTCGTGGATCTCCATGGAAAATTCCTAAAAAAATTACAAACAAATGTTAAAATTAATAACAAGTGTAGAAATAGGTAAACCATGGTTCAATCATGGCTTAGAAAATCAAAGCTAGAAGATTAGAAGAAGAAACATGAAATTTACCATTTTTGGTAGAATCCTGAAGCTTGGATTTGAAGTACTAGATGTTGGATTTTGAAGAAATCTTCAACATGAAAGTTGTTTAGAATAAGGTAAGGATTCAAGAAACTAGGTTGGATGAAATTTTTGAGTGATGGAGGAGAGAATTGGAGTGCTTGGCCGAATGGTCTTCATTTGGGAGAGAGAATAGAGTTTGCTTGGGTTTGTTTCTTGAAACTTAAGTGAAAAAGTGAAGAAGTGATAATATGAAGTGTAGAAATGAATTTTCTTGGTCTTCAAAGGGATGCATTGCCGTAGCATGCATTAGAGAGAATGGAAAGTGAAGTTTGACAAACAAGATCATTAATGATCAATAGGAAATGGTCTTGACACTTGGCTTGTCTTCATTCTTTTTTTCTTTGGCCTAAAAAGCCTACACTAAGTTGTCTCCTCCTTCAAGTAGTCTTCAAAACCATCCCCCACCTTCTCTTGCTTCTTTAAAATGTGACAAATTTTACTAACCATTATTTGAAGCCATTTAAGCCATTGATTAGATCAGTGGTTAGGATTTAGGTAGACTTTTGATTTAGAAGACTTAATCTAGGCCATTAGATTTTTCTCCTTGAAATTCTAGTCATTGGATGTGTCTCCAAAAATTAATGGTTAAGATTGCTCTTTCAAACTTTAAATCCAAGGGTTATAATTAGTCTTTGCTACTTTTTAAGACTAAATCTTCACCATTGATTAAATCTTCATCCAATGGTCATAAATGGTCCTTGTTACTTTACAAGACCAATTCTCCACCCTTGATCACTTCTAAATCCAATGGTTGTAAATGGTCATAGTCACTTTATATGACCAAATCTCTACCCTTGATTTAATCTCCATCTAACGGTTATAAATGATCTTATTCACTTTTAAGATCAAATCTCCATCGTTGATTAAATCAAGATCAAGTCTCCATCATTAATTAAATCAATGGTGGATATCCAAACCACCAATGTTGACTTAAGCAATATAATTTCTATTTTTATCTACTAAAACCCCACGAAAGAATATATTTACTGTATTTTTATCGCCCGATAATTAAATACAGTACCAAACACAGTACAATAAAATTTTAGAAACCGTTTCCAGATTCAGGTTTAGTAAGATCCCCTGTCTCCGTCTAAACAGTACAAATTTTTCTATGCGTAGAAAAATTTTTGCTTTGTGAGACCCACCTGGGCCCACGTAAGGTCACCTGGGCCCACATACAGTAAAAAAAAATTCATAATCATCCACAAAAATCACAAATATTAGAAAACACACAAATATCAAATCAGACTACGTAAAATAATTACCTAACGGTAAAAATTAAATTACGTAAAGTTTTCCCCGGCCCGAAAATTTTTATTTTCCTGACACGGAGTAAATCACTTAAAACGATCAAATATGCTGACGGAATAAACAAAATAATTTTACAGCAAACAGAAATTACTAAACAGTAAAATTTTGTTAACTGTCAAAATTACTATTTAAGAGATAGGAAATTTGGGGTGTTACAAAAAATAGGAGAAAAGAGGAAGAGGAAGGAGAGTTTGGAGCCTTCATAGCCAATCAATGGCCATCTTCAAGACCATGAGGTAGGGGGAAGCTTGTTTTTACTTCTTTCCTTCATTTCCTTCATCTTGTTTCATGAGGATTCTTGATGAAGCAAAAATGGGTTTGGGGTGTAGTTTTTGTTGTACTTGCTAGATTCTTACTCTAAGACTTAAGAATGACATAACTTTTGGTTTTTTTTATGCTTGGGGATGAATTTGCATCCCTTTAGTATCCATTGAATCCATTTGAGTTTTAAGTTGAAAAATGGGTTTTTGATTGAATTTTGAGTGAGTTAGAAGCTGTTGAATCCATGCTTGTGAGTGAAATAAAAAAATTTTAAGAGTTATAACATGTTTATGGACCTTGCGATGTGTTAGAAATCACTTGGATATGAGGTTTAAGAGGTTAGAAAGCCATTGTTCCCAAATGGACTAGTGGTTGTTTTCTACAGAATTCTGTAGAAAACTCTATCATAGGGACATGCCTAGGCGTGACTAAACTTTGCCTAAGCATGGGTGAGATAGAGAGTATCACGCCTAGGCGTGATAGAGCTGCGCCTAGGCGTGCCTGTCTGGAAGAAACAAGAATTTTTGTTTGATGCAATGGAGTCTTCTAATGGTATAGTTTCTTCTTTTATGCTTCTTAATGAGTGATGAGACTCTAATAGGAGTATTTAATGAAGTGAGAATGTGATGAATCAAATTGATTTGTAATGTTAATTATGTGAAGTAATTAGACATGATTATATATGTTATATTTGTGTTTGCTGAAGGATATGAGCCTCATATTTGGGATAATCTAGGGTAGGTGATGAGGTGACAGACTTTTCCTCCCTATCGTAGTGATGAACTGAGGTGAAATGCTTTACTCATTATTCCAGTAATTGAGCTGAGGTGGGTAATATCCTCCCTCAATGTTGGATGTTATCTTAAATGGAAATTAGCTGTGGTGGGATTCCCTACTATCTGAGGTGATCTTGAATCATGATAGCGTGAGGATGCATAACTCCCTCCTTATTATGTAATTATGAGTCTTGATAGCATTAGGACGCCCAACTCCTTCCCTATTGAATGACTTTGAGCATGGATTCCTTATTATTAAAGAAGACTTGAGGATGGATTCCTTGTTATTGTTGAAGACTTTGTACTTGATGGATTCACTACTCGAAGAGGATGGATTCCTCTACATTATCGAAGACCGCATAGTTGATGGATTCACTACCCGGAGAGAAGACTGCTGGAACTGGGTTCTAGTGCTTGTTCAAGGCTCGTGGAACTGGGTTACTTTGCTTTGTTCAGGATTCATGCATATCATGACATTACCATGGATTTAGATTCTCATAAATGGTATCATAATATTACTCATTATATATTTGGGCTGTTGTATGGACATAAACATTAGGCATAAATTGGTATATCATGGCAATTGTATGGGCAGTTGCCACCATGACATTTAAATTCATGCATTGCAATTGTTTGAACAATTGCGTATCTCTGAGATAGAGTTGTTGTTTATGTGAGTGTGATGACTACTTGAAGAGTGTTTGTGATAAATGAGTTTTTATACAAACTTATATAATGAGAATCTATTTCGGGAAGAGAAAGGTCATGGTTTTGCCACTATTCTAGTTTATATGTGTATATAACTTGAGTTTAGAACATGTGATTTTTCTCTGACATAGTTGGAATGATTGTGATGGCATGTTTTATGGATTTAACTACTGAGAATAAGTGATTCTTACCTCGTTTGTGTGTTTTCATAATGATTCCAGGGAAGAAGACTTATGGAAAGTGAAGAGAAAATAGGAACTGGAAGACCTAGTATAGTGTTGTTTTTTGTTTTTGTGAAAAAAACTTGTACATGTTGTGCCTTGAGAGGCCTAGTTAACTTGCTTTATACATAGTTTGTATTTATGAGAATTATCGACATTATGTATATATTCGTTAGATCGTGCCTCATTTTTTTTTATATAATATTGATATTTTATATTAGAAATGTTTTAGCAATTAGTAGCATGCTTAGATTTAATTACTGAGTTATAATACATATTATGCTATAGTTATTAAATTTGGGAGGTTACATTATGGTATCAGAGCAGTTCATCCTGTTGAGCCGGTGTATGGACTGACTATGGTTAGACATGTTTAGGAGTTCTTTTGTGTATTAAACATTTCTTTGTCTCTTGTTTGAGACTTTTGAATAGAATTGCATGACTTGCCTTATGTTGTATTATTATTAGCTACAGTTACACAGTTACATGATATTGAAGACTAATCACCTCAATATGTATTGTTCTGTATGGACAAGAAACTATGACTTCACCAAGGCGAACTAGGGGAATTAGCAATTCTTCTAATGAGGGTCCAATCGATGTGACCGAGCTCACTTAGGAATTGTTTGCATCTATACCCTTTAGTGTGATGCCTCTAGAGTTAGTGGACCCCTTGGGAGACTGATAGAGAGTTTGGTAGACAAGATTTCTAATGTTATGGAAAGTAAATTTCTTAGGTGAAGAATGTAACACCCTCCATAGGGCATCACATTTTTGACTAAAATTTAAAACCTGAAAACCATTTAACAAAAGACTTTGAGTTATAAAATATGAATTCTTCAAATTTCTTTTTGCTGACAATATAAACTTACCGAAAATATAACTAATACAGGAATTAGACTAAACTAATTAATACACATGTTTATTATACCATAAAATATTCGACAACATTAAAACATAATTTGAAGACTCAAGAAACAGTAGCAAACCCAATGACGGGTCCTACTTGATAGCATGGTAACAATACTAATAAGAAAATTTAACATACATGTTCCGTTTCTCCACCAAACTGCACACTGTTGAAACTGAGAAGATTCCTCCTTGATGTCGTCACTGAACTCAGAACATTGCCTCTAGTTAAGTCTAAGAAACTTCATTCGCCTACTATACAAATTTAAACAATACAAACACAACAAACAATGCAGCAAAGAGGTGAGATCCTTTCACCAATACCAGGATGGTAGCAAAGAATGATACGAATGACAAAGTCATTCCATACACACAAATATCACAAGTATAATCATGTTATCAATTTACAAATAATTCTAACAAACATATATTGCAATAAAATGAACAGCCATAATATTACCATAACAGATAAAACAATTGATACAATAAACCATAATATACATATATAATGATTATGTCACCATAAAATGTATCCCGACAATGCTACCACATTAGGTACACAGACTATGTATATGCACAATGCCTCATATTCCTACTCCATGGAGCTAAATAGTTTCAGATGTGAATGGTCCAGAAGATCTGCCACCCATAATGATAGTCTAAGCTAGACGCGAGACATAAATAGTGTTTGTCGGGACAATACGCCAGTGCATTGCAACGGTACATCATGGCCAGACATATAATGTGACAAATAGGTCACTATGAATAACCACGCCCTAACGTCCCCAGTAGATCACCCACTTGGATCATACTATCCAGCTCTCATTCATTTCTAAACAACAAAAGCCATCACAGCCATCGACTATGCATACCAACTCAATGCATATTTATGAACCATAATTACATAAATACCCATAACCTCAAAATTCCAACATTTAGTACGTCCCACTTGACAGTATCATATTTCCACATGTCCGGGTCCACCACTTTGGCCCGACAGCAAAACTCGTTGTTTTCATCAATCGCGTAGAAATTTTATCCAGTTTTCACAATTTCGTCGTTTTTACAAATGTTTTCAAATCGCGTAAATATATTTTACTATTTTTAAAATTGCGTACTGTTTTAAAATCATTTTCTCAATCGCGTAAGATTTTTAAATCATTTTCTTTACCGAATAGTCTTAAAATCTCTGTTTTAAAACTATGTAAGCTATTTTCACTACTTTAAAACTACATAAAATAATTTTCCTTACGTCTTGAATTTTTTGCAAAATGTTTTCTTTTATTTGTCTATTTTTAATAAAATCCGACAGTATTTTGTCTATAAAATCTACTAAAATTATATTTTCTACGTTTTCTCTCTAAAAATTCATTTCCTTGGTTTATTATTCCTAAATTCACTTTAGAAATTTCTACTATACTTTAAAATTCAAAAGCAAGTATTTTTCAAAGGTTTTGTTCATTTTGTTACTATATCACCTTTCTAATAGAATTTGGTTTACTTCTTTAATTCTTGAAAATTCATTACAAATGCATTCTTATTATATAAAACATCAATTCTACACTTAGAAAAATAAATTTTGGATTGATTACACTTTTATTAGGCATGTTGGCCGAATTCCATAAAATGTTGGCATTTGATCTTTGGATCATTTTTCTTCTTCTAAATCATTTTGTAATTCATTCATTAACCTAATTCCTTTAGGATCTAATGGAATTAGGTTAATGAATAAATTACAAAATGATTTAGAAGAAGAAAAATGATCCAAAGATCAAATGCCAACATTTTATGGAATTCGGCCAACATGCCTAATAAAAGTGTAATCAATCCAAAATTTATTTTTCTAAGTGTAGAATTGATGTTTTATATAATAAGAATGCATTTGTAATGAATTTTCAAGAATTAAAGAAGTAAACCAAATTCTATTAGAAAGGTGATATAGTAACAAAATGAACAAAACCTTTGAAAAATACTTGCTTTTGAATTTTAAAGTATAGTAGAAATTTCTAAAGTGAATTTAGGAATAATAAACCAAGGAAATGAATTTTTAGAGAGAAAACATAGAAAATATAATTTTAGTAGATTTTATAGACAAAATACTGTCGGATTTTATTAAAAATAGACAAATAAAAGAAAACATTTTGCAATAAATTCAAGACATAAGGAAAATTATTTTACATAGTTTTAAAGTAGTGAAAATAGCTTACGTAGTTTTAAAACAGAGATTTTAAGACTATTCGATAAAGAAAACGATTTAAAAATCTTACGCGATTGAGAAAACGATTTTAAAACAGTACGCGATTTTAAAAATAGTAAAATATATTTACGCGATTTGAAAACATTTATAAAAATGATGAAATTGTGAAAACAGGATAAAATTTCTACGCGATTGATGAAAATAACGAGTTTTGCTGTCGGGCCAAAGTGGTGGACCCAGACATGTGGAAATATGATACTGTCAAGTGGGACGTACTATATGTTGGAATTTTGAGGTTATGGGTATTTATGTAATTATGGTTCATAAATATGCATTGAGTTGGTATACATAGTCGATGGCTATGATGACTTTTGTTGTTTAGGAATGAATGAGAGCTGGATAGTGTGATCCAAGTGGGTGATCTACTGGGGACGTCAGGGCGCGGTTATTCATAGTGACCTATTTGTCACTTTATATGTCTGGCCATGATGTACCGTTGCAATGCACTGGCGTATTGTCCCGACAAATACTATTTATGTCTCGCGTCTAGCTTAGGCTGTCATTATGGGTGGCAGATCTTCTGAATCATTCACATCCAAAACTATTTAGCTCCATGGAGTAGGAATATGAGGCATTGTGCATATACATAGTCTGTGTACCTAATGTGGTAGCATTGTCGGGATACATTTTATGGTGACATAATCATTATATATGTATATTATGGTTTATTGTATCAATTGTTTTATCTGTTATGGTAATATTATGGCTGTTCATTTTATTACAATATATGTTTATTAGAATTATTTGTAAATTGATAACATGATTATACTTGTGATATTTGTGTGTATGGAATGACTTTGTCATTTGTATCATTCTTTGCTACCATCCTGGTATTGGTGAAAGGGGATCTCACTTCATTGCTGCATTGTTTGTTGTGTTTGTATTGTTTAAATTTGTATAGTAGGCGAATGAAGTTTCTTAGACTTAACTGGAGGCAATGTTCTGAGTTCGGTGATGGCATCAAGGAGGAATCTTCTCTCATTTCAACAGTGTGCAATTTGGTGGAGAAACGGAACATGTATGTTAAATTTTCTTATTAGTGTTGTTACCGTGCTATCAAGTAGGACCCGCCATTGGGTTTGCTACTGTTTCTTGAGTCTTCAAATTATGTTTTAATGTTGTCAAATATTTTATGGTATAATAAACATGTGTATTAATTAGTTTAGTCTAATTCCTGTATTAGTTATATTTTCAGTAAGTTTATATTGTCAGCAAAAAGAAATTTTAAGAATTCATATTTTATAACTCAAAGTCTTTTGTTAAATGGTTTTCAGGTTTTAAATTTTAGTCGAAAATGTGATGCCCTACGGAGGGTGTTACATTAGTTGGTATCAGAGCACGGTTAGAGTCTTTTGGGGTTTGTGGTTAGGTCTGTCTTGTTTGTGTTGTGTGACTCTCTGTGCTTGGACTCCGAAAGGAGACAATATTTGTTTGAAATGGTTACATCTGATTTCCATTGTATTTTGATTCGTTTGTCTTTGAAGAGAGGACCATGACTCGTGATAGACAAAGAAAGACGATGGTTCGTGATAGACGAGCGCGTATGGAAGCGAGACGTGATGATGGTGATAGGGTTGCAACTCTGGAAGTAATACGAAAAACGGCTGATGTAATTATAAACTCAGAAGATTATTCAGTGGCAAGAATTAATAGCTGAAGCTAAGATTTTGTTAGAGTTGAATCAGACTCAGGATGTGAGACCCGATAACATTGGACCATATTGGTTATGAAGAAGGAGAAATCGTAAGGCCCAGCAATTTCAACAGAAAACGTATTCACAGTCACTGGGAAATCAACAACAGCAACAATCTTGTGGAGGAAGTACTAGTGGTAGCGGGTTTGGTCTGACCATGACATCTGCACCGAAATGTTGGAAGTGTAGGAAAGATCATCTGGCAAAGGACGATACAATCAAAAGAATCATCTGTTACGAGTGTGGGATGCTCGGATATCTTGCTGGAAAGTGTATTCCATCAAAGACAACGCCATCTGTTAGTGATGAACGTGCTTCGACACCTCAAGTTAGATGGAGCGTTAATTCTCCAAGTGGAGCAAAAGCACCCCAGACTGAAGATCTAAGCAAAGAAGGTTGTGTCACAGGAAGTGATCCTTTGACTGTACTATATAATTCTGGAAGTAATCCATTCCTCTATGACATATGATCGTGTGGGTCAATTTGAGTTATCTGTGTCTTCATTATCTTTTGACCTGGTTATTTATACTTCTATTACTAAAACTTGTGTTTGATAACTTGAGTTGTTTAAACTATCCTAAGCTTGTTAAATGACTGAATCTTTTCTGTTGATTCAAGTGTGTACCTCTTTCTCAAAACAAACGCAATCTAAAAATATGGATTGGGTATTTTTCCAACCATCCATGCTCTGTTAGACCTGCCGTTGAATTGTTTGACTTAAAAAGCTCACTTTTAAATTCATTAGACCATATCAATCTCTCCATTGGATAGATCCAGTGGTATATATATAATATGTATATTAATTAGTTCAATTTAATTTCAGTTTTACTTATAGTCTTCGGTAAGTTTATGTTTCCGCAAAAAGAAATTTAGAAATCCATCTTTTAGAACTTAAATCTTCTATGAAATGATTCTCAAGCTTTAAGTTTTAGTCGTAAATGTGATGTCCTATGGAGGGTGTTACAAAGAATATCTGGCATAGGTCTGGCTTGAGAGGCTACTTGGGAGCTGAAGAACCGCACGAGGCAGGGTTATCTGTAACACCCCAATTTTTTTAACTATTTGACAGTAATATTTGACAGTAATATTGACAGTAATAACAGAATTCTACTGTTTAGTGATTTCTATATACTGTAAAATTATTTTGACTATTCCGTGAGTGCATTTGATCGTTTTGTGTGATTTACTCCGTGTCAAGAAAATAATAATTTTCGGTTAGGGACGTAATTTAATTATTACTGTTAAGTCTTAATTATTTTACGTAATCTGATTTGATTTTTGTAAATTTTATAATTTTTATGATTTTGTGGATGATTATGAAATTTTTTGTATTTATCTAATTATTTTAATATTATCCATGGGCCGTCTATGGGCCTAGAGGGACTGTATGTGGGCCCAGGTGGGTCTGGAAAAGTGAAAAAAAATTTGCAGCCAGAAAATGTTGTACTGTTGAGACGGAGACGAGGGATCTTACTAAACCCGAATCCGGAAACAGTTTTTAAAATTTTCTTTTACTGTGTTTTGTACTATATTTAATTATCAGGCAAAAAAAATACTGTAAAAATATTGTTTGTAAGGTAATAGCAGATAAAAATAAATATTATACAGCTTAGTCAACATTAGTGGTTATGACGACTTTATGACGGACCAATAGGAAGCAAGCTTAATGTTGAAGCCTTTGGATATCCACCATTGATTTAATCAAGGGTAGAGATTTGGTCTTACAAAGTGGCAAAGACCATTTGTAACCCTTGGATGTAAAGTATGAAGGAGTGATCTTGACCCTTCATTTTGGAGATACATCTAATGGCTAGGATTTCAAGGAGGAAAGATCTAATGGCCTAGATTTAGTCTTATAATCTAGAGGCTATAAATAGAATCTACATTAATACTAACCATTGATCTAATCAATGGCTAGCAATGCCCAAAATGGTGGCTAGTGAAATTAGTCACTCATTGAGTGTACAAGGAGGGGGGACGGTTTTGTGATGGCCTTAAGCCATAGCAAAGTTTCAAGACACCATTATTGTTCTTCTTGATCATTCTTGATCATTTCCAAAAAGCTAAGCTCACAAAAATTTTCTCATCTTTCCCTTTAAGCTAGTTTTAGCCAAAGCACCCAAGAGCACCTTCCATCACTTAAAAATTTTAAACAACCTTACATCTTGAATCTAAACCTCAATCTAAGACACTTTGTAGTTTAGGCCAAGTTCTAAATCTATCATCTTCAAGGACTTTCTTCAAGAGCAAAGTTCTAGGGTTTTAAGGTGAAGTGTAAGGAAATTTCACTTCTTATCTCTTTTTCATGTTCTAAGCCATGTTTGATCCATGGTTTTCCTTGTTCAAGCTTAATATGCTAATAAACTTGTGTTTTATTTTGTGTTTAAGAAGCTTTTGGTGGTGAATCACTTACTCAAGGAGCAAACCAAGGAGCTTTAGAGGTTCTTCAAGAGGTAAGAGGGAGATCCATCTCACCAACCAAGTATGGTGGTGAGAGATGAAGTTGTATTTGATGGATGGTGAATCCATGTGAGGATTCATATCCATGGTTATGTAATTATTTGTGAGTGTTTATGTGTTTTCATTATTTGTTTGTGCTTGATATGATTTACATGATTTATTACTTTTGTTTATGGCATACTTGTGATATATATGATATGTATATATTATGTATGCTATAATTTGATGATAGAAAGGAAAATAATTTTTGGTTTCAAGAACCAAGAGGATTTCGGCCAAGACACCTCAAAATAGATGTTTACAAATTAATATTTTCATGAATGGTAAAATTAAATGTTTATAAAGGAAAGGAAAAAGAAAAGATGGATTGATTTCAAAGACCAAGTGTTCACGGTTTTTGGAGGATTTTTAATGATTTTATTTGTGTAAAAACATGAATGGAACTTTGTTGATTTAGAAGGAAAAATATATGATGGTTTCAAATGGCCATGTATCACGGTTTTGAAGGCTTGTAATGCCTTGGTTTTATGAAACAAAACGATTTCAAAGTGGAAATGTAATTGATCTAGTACAAGGATTAAAGAAATGGAAACAAAGTGTTTTATCACTTGAAAAATGGAATTTTCGTATATGAATGGAAAAAAGAGGTTGAAAGTGTTTGAACCTCAATTTATTTTAAAGAGGATTGAATTTTACAATTGATTTAGAATTATAAAGAATATGTTGGTGACTTGAAATTTACTAACATATAACTCATCATTTGGATTTTGGAGCGCATTAGGAAATTTTAAGTTAGAAAGATTGATTTAAATCAATGGAAAGGTGATTTTGTGGAATATATTGTGGAAAGGATTTCTTAAAGGAGAAAATGTGGAAAATAATGTTGGAAATGACATTGATTTTTTTGAAAGTCCAAAATGATGTTTGGAATATTAAGGAATATTTTATGTAGTTGAAAAATGATAGAAAAATGGTTTACGTGACTTAAAAGTAGGATTTTTAAGTTACGCAATTTTGAAAACGATGGAAAATCGCTACGGATTTGGAAAATGTGTAAATATTTTTACGTAATTGAGAAAACATCAAAAAATGATTATGAGATTTGAAAAACGTAACAAAAGTGTTACGCGATTGAGAAAATGAGTTAAAAATGAGATGGGATTGAAAATACAATAAAGATACTGTAAAGTACGGATGTACTAAAAGGGAACCTTTTTAATGATGAAATGAAAAGATATGCATTGAGACATATGATGAAATTAAAAGATATACATTGAGGCATATGATGAAATTGAACAGAACTTGCATTGAGGTATTCGTGCATTGAACAATACTTGCATTGAGATATTCGTGCGTTGAACAGAATATAGCTGATAGCTATTATGACCCTTGTGGTTGAAGAGAGAATGAGAATTGAAAAGTGAGATTTATGATGGATCTTGGGGGCGTCAAGGTGTGGCAGTCGATCTAGTGGGCAGTTGGCAAGTACCCTGTGCCACGTGGCGATGCAGTCCGTTGCAACGCATTGATGATACCCGACAAGAACACGATTCTTTTCGAAGACTGGAGATTGTCTGTGGGCTAAGGCTGACAATTAACTAGAACATTCATCTCGAAATTGTGAAAACCTCCATAGAGTAGGAAATTGAGTCTATGTGCACATGCATAATTATTGAGCATTGATATCAGTGTGATATTTGAATTATTGAATATTTGGATAATGTTGAGGGCATTATCATAATTATCGATATAATAATGGAACTGTTGAATATTTGGATAATGTTGAGGGCATTATCATAATTATTGTTTATGATAATTGAATTGTTGAATATTTGGAAAATATTGAGGGCAGGATCGTAATTACTATTTATTACGTCTGTTGTGATGATAAATAATGATGAGGGCATGATTGTAATTATGGTATGATATACCTGTATGGTGTGCTGTTTGTGTTATCTCTATGCTACCATGTTGGTATTGGCATAGGTGATCTCACCTCTTTGTTATATTATTTTGTTGTGCTTGTACTGTTAAAATTATATAGTAGATGGAATAAGTTTCTTAGACTTGACTGGAAGCAAATATTCTGAGTTTGGTGACAACATCGAGGAGTGGCCATCCCAGATTCGATAGTGTACAGATTTGAGGAGGAACAGATACATGACGCATCAAGATGGATACAAGGTGGAATAAGTATGTTGAGTTTTATCGATAGTGTTACCGTGCTATTAAGTAGGACCCGTCATGGGATTTGCTACTGTTTAAAATTGAGTCTGTAAGTGTTATGTTTCCTAAATAATTGTTAAATATTATGTGGTATCAATAATATATATTAATCAGTTTAAATTTATTTTTTAGTATTACCTATAAATTTCAGTAAGTTTATGTTTCAGCGAAAAGAAATTTTAAAACCCATGTTTTATAACTCGAACCTTTTATGAAATCATTTTTAAATTATGAGCTTGTAGTCAGAAATGTAAGGCCCTACAGAGGGTCTTACATTATCTAGAATGTTGATGTGAGGCAAATAAGTTTTGAGAACATTTGAGTTTTGATAGGAATTGAGAATGACGAATTAGATACCACTAAGGGAGGCGATGAAGACTAAGGAGGACCATCAAGTGGGAAAGAAAGACCAAAGAAGGAGGATGCTTTAATTGGGCTAGGAGGGCCTATGACTAGGCTAAGGTCCAAGAGGGTAAAGGAAGTTTTACAACAAGATGTAGCCAACATATTCAATCTCAAGCAAGATAAAGAAGAAGAAGAACCCAAGTTAGTCCAATTAATCCAAATTGAAAAGGACTCCAATTAGGACTTGTGTTTGGCGAGATTTGGGCTTTATAAGTTTGTTAAAGCTCTCTCTATTTGGTTCATTGGGCCAATTAATTGGGGTCTCATATTAAAGTCATTTTTTCATATTATTTTTTTAATTTTCGTATTTTATTTTGTTGGAATAAGTTTAGATGTCCTTTAGTCTTTCCTAAGTTAGTTTTTGGATTTTAAAGACTACCTAAGTCATTATGAAGGCTAGTGAGAATTTATTATCATGTTTATGGTTATTTTCTAGGTAATAATGCACTTATCAATGCTGGTAATTGCATGATAGTGGGAGTTTATTCCTTGTATTTCAAGAGTCATTTTAGGGCTTCAAGGGTTGAAAACTACTTCAAGCTTAGCCTATAAATAGGGAACTCATGCACTCCAGAAAGGAGATTTTGGAAGATTAATGAAAATGGAGGAATTCACCATATTTGAGAGGGCTATTTTCGTGCCTCTTGGGTTCTTAAAGAGAACTATAGCTTGAATCTTATCAAAGGTTCCTCATACCTTTGTGTCAATTCTACACAAGGCTTACCATTCTCATCCTCTTCATTATGATTGAGATTGTGGCGCCATTCTTCATCTTCTTGTCTAATTCTATCTTTTTAATTTTCTACCTTAGTTGTTTTTTTTCACACCACTTCTTATTCTTCTACATCAATCTTTGTTGTTGTTGAATTCAGTTACAAGAGAACCAACTCAAGGAAGATCCGAAAAACATATGTTCCCTTGTTGGATCATATCATGCAGTATCAAGAGCTAGGATCCTAGAGTTGGATTATGATCTTGTGTTCTTTCAATTTAGCACTTATTCTTGATTTATTTTCTAAGTTTGATCCATTTTGATCTTGTTGTTTTTTATATTTTGATGTTTATGTGTTAGATAGCACCTTCCTTAGCTATTTGATCTTATTAACACTCCTTTAACTTGCGTGGGACTGTTTGTGTTAAAAAAATGAAAAAAATCATGAATACCAAAAGTTAAAAAAATAAAATTACAGCAGCTGATTTTCGCCCCTATTACATATTTTGAGTGTTTTAGTTTTCTTGAATATTAACATTTACTTGGTGGATTTTGGTAATATAATTCTCCTTTGCTAATTTGATCATTTCTACTCTACACTTGTTTTGTTTCTTGTCTTGATCAACTCCTATTTGAGTGTGCTTTGTTCTTTATTAGCTTTTCTTGTTTGTCTTATTGAGCTCTTTGGTTTTGTCTAAGAGTATTTTGTAACACCCCAAAATTTTGTTATTTTACAGTAATAACAAAATTATACTGTTTTGTGATTTTTGTGCACTATAAAATTATTTTGACAATTCTGTGACTGTATTTGATTGTTTTGTGTGATTTACTCTGTAACGCCCCTTTTTCTCCCTTGTATCATAACGGGTGAGAAGAAGGAACGTCGCACTATAGTGAAACAACACAAAAATCTCTACGGAAAATTTGAGCTTTTTTTTTTTATTAGCATAGTTCCGGTTAAAACTTCCATTGAATATACATATACACTTGTTTATAAATATATTGCGTGATTGCTTTAAAATTAAAGGTTCCTCCTTCATATAAAACTTCTTATCAAAAACGTCAAAGAGGAATCAACATGTAATGAAACATACAACCATGTGCAATATAGATAGTTACATACTTTGTACCAAAATTACAAGCCTGTTTAAAATTTACATTTCCAAAAAGGATATACAAAAAGCAAACTGTGTACCTACCCCAAGAGATACAAATATATCTACCCACAATCCAGTATTACGTCAGGCTCCCTCAAAATAAACGGATAGCCATTAGTAGCCATCAATTTACAACCAGCCCTAAGACTGCCTGGAATGAGAAGGAACCATAGATGGATCCTCCTCAGGGTCCTTGTCGTCCGACGAGACATCCATCGGGACGACAGAACAGCGGGCATGAGCCCGGGCAGTAGACAAGAAAGAGTCGTCACGTGGGGTATAGTACATATCTGCCCACATATCCCTTACGGGCATATAAAATTCCAACCACACAAAAGCATGAAAGTAAAAAATAGAAGCGGTGTAGCGTCCCCATGCCAAAGACACCGTCAATTCGCCGTGGTACACACAGCGGTCAGTCTGCACGTTGATATGCCAGCAATCCGGACCACCATGAAAGTTGATCCGCACGTAACCAAAAAATCCACGGGGGCGAAAAGACATTCTCAGCAACTTCGGTATTAATCGAGATAAGGCCAGAAACCTTGAAACTCAGTAGCTTCCTTGTTCTCCTCACGAGTGTCTTCTATAAAGCATACGATTCAACCAAGATACAAAATAGAGAAAAGTACCGAAAGAGGTGAGATTCCCAGCTTTCAGTACCAACAAGGCAACAAGAGAATAAACGGCGTCATACGCCCACATAAGACACAGTTAACACATACAAGTATAGTAACACATGAAAGTAATTAATAAGAGTAAAACAACAAGGAACAATAATTAACATCATCCATAGCCAACTAGCAATATTAGCTTTACCAAGAATCGAATAAATGTCACAATCATAATAGTAAACACATCTTCCAATCATGAATGCTCAATGGACCATGCGACTGACAACTCACAATGCAACAAGGGTACCAAAGTTCCTACTCCATGGAGCTAGACATAAACAATTTCGGAGTGAATGATCAAGGAGTAATGCCAGTGTATCGTTAGCCTTAAAAATATAGTGTGCTCATCTCATAAAAACATTTTGCGCAAAATGGCTCACACATGGCACCTCAACAGTTGATCGCGACATAGGACAGCATCTCAGGCAGGATCGTCGATGTGTTGCATTGGTCTATCCCACGGCCCCAGTGGAGCTACCACCGTCTATTGTGAGACACCCACACCCCGACGCCCCCAGGGTCAACAACATATGACACCTATGCTTAGTCTATTCACACCCGCACATAGGTGTTATTCAAACTCCTAGGCAACATAGCCTTCTCAACAATGTCCCACGGACAATACACATGCATGATGACACAATGTCCAATCATGTATGTTCATCAATGATGCATTCAGTATAAGCCTTTCCTCAATGGCACATAAGCATTATTCCATGTCCAACATGACATATCAACAATACATTTATTTAAAACATCGCCTCAATGGCACATCATCATCCTTATCTCATTGAGTACTACATCAATAATTCTCAGCATCAACATGCATTCCTCATTACGCACACACCACAATTTCCATATCATAGATCCAAGGATTCCATATTCAAAATCATTTCTTCCCTATTGGGGTGAATGCACATTTCCAACACAATTTAGTAAAGTAAAATCCTTGAATCCAGGGTTTTTAGGTTATGTTTGAGTTACAAAGGATAACGAACCATAATTTCAATCATTTCCAGCTCAAAAATCTCATTTTTGGTCTTGGTAATTGATTACAGCACCCTTGTAATCGATTACCTGAGAAACAGAACCTTTGTAATCATTACAATCTCATTATAATCGATTACGTGATTCCCAGAATCACGTTTCGTAATTTCAAGGCACTGGTAATCGATTACACAACCGTGGTAATCGATTACCAATTGGACAGAACCTCCGTAATCGATTACCCACAAGTTGTAATCGATTACGTGATTCCCAGCAGCACCATTTCATGACATCAGAGGCTTGGTAATCGATTACGCTCCTCTTGTAATCGATTACAAGCTAAACAGAACCTCTGTAATTGATTACACACCAGATGTAATCGATTACCAGATTTCCAGAATCACGATTTTGTATGTTTATGAGCTTGGTAATCGATTACAAGCCTCGTGTAATCGATTACTACGCGCAAGTTTGCAGAAAAACAGAGTTCTCAGGTCCTCTAATTCAAACCAAACCATTCCTCATCATATTTAATCATCAAATTACTCAAATATACCTCCAAATCATGCAAGAGACATCAATGAATCATACAAACCCAACAAAATACACTATCATCAAGAACAACATAAAAATGAGATAACTTTATACATGAATTCAAAAATCAACAACAATACACATACAAGACATTCTCTTACTACCAAGGTTGGTTGAAGAGGATCATCTCCCTCTTACCTATATGAAAAATAACACAATGCGCCACTCCTTCTTGTCTTAGATTTTCGTTTTTCCCTCCTTCAAGAAAAACTCCAATGTGAGTGATCACCACAATGTTCACTCAAACCATGAAAAATAGGTTCTTGGTCACCAAGGTGGCCAAGAGAAAACGAAAATAGCAAGGAAATGGAAGAAAGTTGAAGACTTTACCTTAAAGCTCCAAGCTTTAGCTTTAATGGTGGAAGAGAAATGGAAGAAGAAGAAGAAGAAGAAGAAGAAGAACCAAGAGATAACAACCAAGGAGAATAGTTTTGAAATGGTGGAAGGAACAAGAAAATGTGATTGGTTTGGCAATTGAGGAAGTTGGTCTTCCAATGTGATGGTGTGTGTGTGTGTGTTCGGTGGAGAGGAAGAAGAAGAGAGAAAAAGAGAGAAATGGGTATTTGGGTGTAGAGAAGTGAGAGTGAAATATGAAGGCAATGGAAGGGAAATATTTGGACTCCCCCCCTTGTAGTGTCTGTCGTAGAAGAGTGAAAAAAAAGAGAAAAAAATATGTTGCAAGGGGAAATTGCTAGGAAGCTTCCCATAATAAGCTTGGATTAAATTTAATCTTTCTTTTGAAATTAAAACTAATAGGTGTGATACAAAAATTAGATTTTGAATAATGTGATAATATTTTTAATACATGTTATTATTTATTGGACAATAGTTATAGTTGGTAGAAGTCAGCATTACAAACCTGACAGATAAATTCCTCACAGTATTTTATTATCTCATTTTAAGATTTCTCAAAAAATGTGAAACCTTGTAAACTGTGTCCGGCCTCGGGTTTAGTAAGATCCCCCGTCGACGTTTCCATAGTTCAAGGTTCTCGGAGAAGATATCTCATTTCTCTGGTTCCGCTCAGTACACACGTAAAACGAGAAATATATTAAAATATTTCGCGTCTTCAGAAAATTCCAAGAAAATTCCAGAAAATCACAAACATTTTTAGAATGAGTTCTGATAATAGAAAAGTAAATTTTGGGGTGTTACAACTCTCCCCAACAAATAGGAATTTCGTCCTCGAAATTTTCCATACCTTAAAACAATTCGGGATATTGCTCTTTCATTTTGTCCTCTAGCTCCCACGTCACATCTCCAGTTGCTTCATTCCAGATTACCTTCACTAGTGCAATGTCTTTTCCTCTGAGTTGCTTTGTCCTCCTATCCTCAATCCTTACAGGAGTTGTCTCATATGTCAAGTTTTCCTTCAATTGTACAGAGTCAGGTGCTATGACATGACTAGGATTTGGGATATACTTTCTGAGTTGTGACACATGAAAGACAATATGAAGATTTGAAAGAAAAGGAGGTAAAGCTATTTGGTAAGCAACATGACCTATCCGACGAAGAATTTGGTAGGGTCCAAGGAATTTTGGAGTGAGTTTTCTAGATTTGAGGACACGACCGACCCCAGTCATAGGCGTGACTTTCAAGAAGACATGCTCTCTTTCTTCGAACTCAAGAGGTTTCCTTCTTTTGTCCGTATAACTCTTCTGCCGATTCTGAGCCGTTTTCATTTTCTCCTGAATCATTTTAACCTTTTCAGTTGTCTGTTGAATGAGTTCAGGTCCAACGGTAAGCTGTTCTCCATCTTGATACCAGCACAGAGGCGTCCGACACCTCCGTCCATATAAAGCCTCATAGGGCGTCATCCCTATACTTGAATGGTAACTGTTGTTGTAGGTGAATTCCACCATTGGCAAGATTTCATCCCAGCCCCCAGTTTGCTCTATCGCACAAGCTCTCAACAAGTCTTCTAATGACTGAATTGTTCTTTCTGATTGACCATCAGTTTGTGGATGGTAGGCAGAACTTAACCGCAACTTTGTTCCCATAGCCTCTTGAAGACTTTGCCAAAACTTCGAGGTAAACCTCGGGTCTCTATCGGAAACAATACTCATGGGTATCCCATGAAGTCTAACAATTTCACCAATGTAAATCTGAGTCAACTTCTCCAACGGATATCTTATGTTGATTGGCAGAAAGTGAGCTGACTTCGTAAGTCGATCCATTATTAGCCATATTGAGTCATATCCTTTCCGAGTTCTTGGTAATCCGACAACAAAGTCCATGGCGATACTATCCCACTTCCATTCAGGAATAGCCAAGGGTTGCAGTAATCCAGCTGGTCTTTGATGCTCAATCTTCATTTTCTGGCAAACCAAACAAGATGACATGCATCTAGCGATATCTCTCTTCATCCCATGCCACCAAAATAACTTCCTCAAGTCTTGATACATCTTGGTCATTCCAGTATGCATACTCAACTGACTAGAATGATCATGTTCAAGTATGTACCTTCTGAGTTCTTCATCTTTAGGCACACAGACCCTTCCTTGGAATCTCAAAATCCCATCACTTCCTTCCTTCAATGTTGACACACCACCTTGCTTTATCAATTCTCTTTCTTCTTGCAGGAATTTATCGACCTTTTGTTTCTCTCGAATATCATCCATCAGGTCATTCGAGATAGTGATCCTATTCATGCAGATTTTACCCGGTGTTAGCTTCACAAATGACCATACATCTCTGAATTGCTCTATCAAGTCCTTTTCTCTAATCATCATAGTAGCAACACTAATCGTCTTTCTACTCAAAGCATCGGCCACCACGTTCGCCTTTCCAGGATGATACTGAAGTTGGAAATCGTAATCTTTCAAAAATTCTAGCCATCTTCGCTGCCTCATGTTCAGCTCCTTCTGATCGTACAGGTACTTCAGACTTTTGTGGTCGCTGAAGACGTTGAATGTGGCTCCATACAAATAATGTCTCCATATCTTCAATGCAAACACCACTGCAGCTAATTCTAAATCATGTGTTGGGTAGTTCTTCTCGTGCACTCGCAATTGTCTTGAGGCGTAAGCCACCACTCCTCCGTTTTGCATAAGAACGCACCCCAAACCTTGATACGAAGCGTCACAGTACACTTCAAACGGTTCACTAGGATTCGGTAAGACTAGCACTGGTGACGTAGTCAGCTTCCTTTTTAACTCTTGGAAACTTCCTTCACAGGAATCGGTCCATTCAAAAGCTTGGTCTTTCTTGGTGAGTCGAGTGAGCGGTCCAGCGATTTTGGAAAATCCCTCAATAAACCTCCGGTAGTATCCGGCTAATCCAATGAAGCTTCAGATTTCCGTTACTATAGTTGGTCTTTCCCACTGTAGTACAACTTCTACCTTTAAAGGATCCACTGCAATTCCTTCCTTTGTGATTACATGACCCAAGAACTTCACTTCATCTAGCCAAAACTCGCACTTGGATAGCTTCGCATATAGCTCTTTCTCCTTCAAGATCTGGAGAATTATGCTGAGGTGCTCAGCATGGTCCTCGCGACTTTGTGAATAGATCAAGATATCGTCGATGAAGACAACAACAAATTTGTCCACGTAAGGACGAAAGATCCTATTCATGTAGTCCATAAATATCGCAGGTGCATTTGTCACACCAAAAGGCATCACCAAGTACTCGTAATGACTATAACGAGTACGGAAAGCTGTCTTGGGAATATCTTCCACTCTCACTCTGATTTGGTGATATCCCGATCGTAGATCGATTTTGGAAAACACAGCTGCTCCCTTCAATTGGTCCATCAAGTCATCTATCCTCGACAATGGATATTTGTTCTTGATCGTAACCTTGTTCAACTGACGGTAGTCCACGCATAATCTTGAAGTCCCATCTTTCTTCTTGACCAACAATACAGGTGCTCCCCAAGGTGACACACTGGGTCTCACGAATTGCTTCTCTAGGAGTTCTTCCAACTGCTTCTTAAGTTCCACGAGTTCTGCTGGTGCCATACGATAAGGCGCCATAGAAATAGGGCCAGCTCCAGGTACCAAGTCGATAGCAAACCAGGTACATCGTCAGGGAAAACCTCAGGAAAATCTCGAACAACAGAAATTGAGTCCACATCAACTTCACTCTCAACTTTCAAAGAAGATAACAACATGTATCCTCGAGCTCCTTCTTTCAGGAAAGCTTTCACTTGGTTGGCGGTCAAAAATCTAGAATCCTCATCCAAAGGGAAAACTATTGTTTTTTTAAGACGATCTAACAAAACATGGTTGGCAGATAGCCAGTCCATTCCTAATATCACGTCTAGTTGGGATAATGGTAAACAGATCAAGTCGACAGAAAAGACTCGACCTTCCACTATTAAAGGACAACCTAGACACACCTTAGTAGTGACTACAGGTTTTGCAGTAGGAGTCGAAACAGTCAAATCGAAAGGTAAAGAAGACACAGGCAATCCAAGTCTTTTCACACAATCATGTGAAATGAAAGAATGAGTAGCACCAGAGTCATACAGTACAATTAAAAGTTTACCTTCAATGATACCTTCTCCTTGTATCAGATCCTCGGATTCAGAGGCTTCAGCACCACTCAGGGTGTAGACTCTGCCTCCAACTTGTGGTTTAGAAGTCTTAGCAGCATTGACGGATAGTTCTGCCTTGGTCTGGTTATAATCTCGAGAAACGTGACCAAGTTTCCCGCACCGAAAGCAAATAATTCCTTTGATTGTGTAGTCCCTTGTGAAATGCTCTTTCCCACATTTCATGCATCTTGGCGTAGTTGTAGCATTCTGACCCATCCTTACAGGGCTTCCAGTTGGGCTTCCTCATTGAAATTTTTGGGGTTGCTGGCTTCCAGAGGGTCTGGAATAAGGCTTCTTTTGATAACGACTTGCATTACCACCACCTCCTCTTTGGGACCGAACGGGCCCAAAGCTTCTGTTTCTTGCCTCGCGTTCTTGTTCCACACTTTCCAATCGGCAGCAAGTGTTGAGTAGCTCAGAAAATTGAGTGATCTTCAAAGCTATCACGATTTTCTTCACATCATGCCTCAGGCCTTCCTCAAACTTCCGACACTTCCACGTTTCATTGGGCTGAAGTTGAAAATAGGCTGAAAATCTGGACAAGTTCTCAAACTTGGCGGCGTATTCGCTCACAGTCATGCCTCCCTGTCGCAATCTCAGAAATTCCATTTCTTTTGCGTGTCTGGTGTTGGTGAATGCCCTAGTGGCCAATACATTTTGTTTGTATTTACATACATTATATTATGTTATTTTATATGAGGCATTTCATTTATTGTGTTCTTTTTAGTAGACATAATAAAGTCCTTAGAATAGTAAGTTTGATACCATAGGACATCAAGTGGATGACTTGATCGTGAGATCTTATTGGATAAAATACTATTCTTAAATGTCCCTAGTCAAGTATTATTGTTAATTAGGACAACAATAATGCATTGAGACTAGTATGTGCATAGGCCTGATGACCACATCTCACGGGTCATGGATATGAGATATCAAGTCTACACATGGATACATATTAGAGTAATGATGTATTGGACAGACCCGCCATGAGAACGCTACGTGGATTGTTACGTGAGTGACATAAGCGATTCTCATAGTGATAATGGTGTATGTGGTCCTTTGACCTGAAATCACTACGATTCCTACATAAGGAGTTATGTGTTTTAATGCCATCAAACGTCATCTGTAACAAGATGATTATAAAGTTGGTTATTAGACATACAGCGATACATGTGGAGGGATGTGAGTGACCTAGATGGGATTTGTCCCTCCTACATAACAGGAGTGATATCTTCGGGCCCCTGATTGAGTGAGACTACGAAATGCATGGCCATGCTCAAATGAGTCAATATGAGATATTGATCTCATTCGTTATTACTATATCTACTCGGGAATCAGGAAACTAAAGATTGAACTAAAACAAGGGTGACACATTCCATGCCTTGTGTTCAATCTGGATATCTGGACAAAGGGACTAAACTACACGGAAACATTGGTCACGGATAGGTTATGTCAAATCACTGACATTCTCATTACTTGGGTAGCAGTGATGTGTTGCTAGATACCGCTCACTGTTTGTAATATTAAAATGAGATTTTAATATTACTACCAACGTCATGAGAACCTGCAGGGTCGCACACTTAGAACAGATTAAATTGGAGTAATTAGAATCCAAGTTGGACTCGGATTCAATTGTGGGCCTAACTCATGACAGATGGGTTTAGGGTTGCACCACTTACCTTGCTACTGCTCACACTCACTTAAGGCAACCTTTGTTATAAATAATACTGCTAAAGGGGCTGCTACTAGGTTACATCATAACCCTAGCCGCACCTACAGAAAAGTGAGTGAGAGATAGTGAGGTTTTCTTCCCCTCTCTTCGCAGCTAGCACTACGAAACAGAGGTGTGACTCCTTTTTGCAAGTCTGTTCGTGTGAATACCACAGAGACATCGTCACTATTACAGTATTGGTGATTCACCTCGCTTGTGATTATCACGCTTCAAGAGGTAAATTTTTAAAAACTCGGATTATGGACTTTTTCACATGGATCCTGTGAGGGAATTCTATTATTCCGCTGCGAGACTTTTGATCCGCAATTCCCAATAGTGGTATCAGAGCCACTTGCGAAACCATGATTCAGTTTTCTGCTTTTCTTGTTATATGCAATAACATGATTCGTTGCTTTCTTTTGATAAAAGATATGATCTTTATATGTTATTTCTGAAATCAAAATAATGATGTATGAAACCGTGTTCTGTTTTATTTGTTGTTTACGAAACATGTTGATGTTTATGAAACCATGAAGATGTGATATGTATGAATGAAAATCGTTTTGAATGCTTTCTATTTTTGCGTTTTTGTGGTATATACATATGTGATATGTATGATTCTGCGAAAACTGTTTTGAATGCTTTCTGTTTCTGCATATTTTCTGTATGAATGCGATATACACAGCAGCGCGACACAAGGTTTTGGAAACCTTGTTTCCGTTTTGTGGCAGCTATGAAGCTTCCTCATGACATGAAGTGTTCATGTCTTCACGCATTCTGGAAACCTTGTTTCTGGATAGGTGATGACGGCTGTGAGAAACCCCTGCGGCACATGAAGCGTTCAGGTGTTTGCGGGCCTTAGGGTTCAATTGTTGTTGCCCTAAAAACCCCTTGACCCCCGCCCGCTGACCGGGCAGCGGGAACCCCGTCGGAGCGCTGCCCCGAACCCCGTTTCGTGGTGTGTGATATTCGAAAGTGCAATATTCAAATTTGTTTTTATAATTCACAAAATAATAATGTGTTATTGCTTTGTGTTTATGTATTCTTAGAGATGCATGGTGCATGGTTATGGCCTTAGTCTTTATTTTATGCTATTTTGGTTATTTTAAATACGACCTGCGTGTCGTGCCTCTCTCTCTACATTCTGATTGTACATTCTCTTCTCATCTAACTCCCCTCGAATGTAAAAGAGGTTTCTATAATGTAAGCTTCATGTGGAGACAAGAAGACGACATCAAGTGAGGATGTTGGTGGGAGACGCTTGGTGATGCTGGCATTAATTAATGCTACTCTCTTAGAGGCCATAACCATGTCACGTTTATTATATGCTTTATATGTATGAGATGCATGGATGATATTTATGGTATGTCAAACAAGTTTAATAAATGGTGAGATCTAATAATAAAATTCCCTCAAAGAAAATATTAAGTCATTATGTGATGCCTTCCAATGCGTGGCACTCGTCAAGACTAATATCGATCAAGTGTAGGTCTGCCAAAGCAGGGTGCCTTTATCTATATTAGTAAGATGCGATAGGATAATAGTAATATCCAATTGTCAACCATTGGGTTTGACTTAACTAGGCCATTTCAATAGGATTGAAGGCTTAGAGGCATGAAGTTGGGCTTTAGTCCATTAGATGGATTAGAATAAGTGTTATTCACCCAACTATCCAAGAGTTGCATGTGATGTAATTGGAAAGAGTTTCCTACCTAAATAACTGAATTTTGGGCGATCACCAAAGCCGACTCAAAACTAGGTGAAATATGGATCTTGGCCCACTAGGAAATCTTCCAATGGGATTTTCGAGTCAATCTTGAGGGTCATTGATTTGAATAAAATAGTGGGAGACGTATTTAATTAAAAGACCTTGTTAAATATGTTTATAGCATAATACTTATATTTTGCATATTTACGTTGATAGATTACCATGGCAACAAACACATCAAGTAACTTATCATTGCGATCGGTCCTTGAGAAGGACAAGTTATGCGGGACAAATTTCCTAGCTGAGTACGGGAACTTGAGGATTGTCCTCAAGCAAGAGAAAAAGTTGTATGTTTTAGAACGACCTATTCTGAACCACTGCTTGCTAAATGCCCCTAGAGTGAAAGAGATGCTTATAAGAAGCATCAAGATGATGCCTTGGACATTGGATGTCTAATGCTAGCCACCATGAACTCGAGCTCCAAAAGCAACACGAGAACATGGAAGCCTACGATATGATCGTACACCTCAAAAAGCTCTATCAAGAGCGAGGCTAGACATGAGAGATATGAGGTCTCCAAAGCACTCTTTCGGTGCAATTTGGTAGAAGGAAGCCCCTGTTGGTGCTCATGTACTCAAGATGATTGGGTACATTGAAAACCTTGAGAGACTCGGTTTTCCTATGGGCCAAGAGTTGGCCACCGACTTAGTCCTGCAATCGTTCGGAGAGTTTTAGTCAATTTGTCATGAACTACAACATGAATGAAATTGACAAATCACTACCAGATTTGCTAAGCATGTTGAGAAGCTCGCGAGCGAGAACATAAACAAAGGCAAAGGAAAGGCCATAATGATGGTCCATAAGAATAAGGGCAAGAAACAGAGAAAAAGCCCCGGGACAAGTGGAAGGGTAAGGGCAAGGAAAAGTCCAAGCCTAGTACTTCGGCTTGAAACCCGGTGGGTGGAGTGGCTAAGGAAGGTACATGCTTCCACCTTTGCGGTCGGACCGACATTGGAAGAGGAAGCTGTGCCAAGTACCTAGAGGAGCTCAAGAAGAAGAAGGAAGTGAGACTTCCACTTCGGGTATTTTTGTTATAGAAGTCAATTTATCTACTTACGCATCATGGGTATTAGATCTTGGATGTGGATCTCACATTTGTGTAAATGTGCAGGATCTAAAGAGCAAGAGACCATTGACTAAGGGCGAAGTCGACCTACGAGTGGGAAATGGAGCAAAGGTTGCTGCACTAGCCGTAGGGACTTATTTATTAGCTTTGCCAACCGGGCTTGTAATTGAATTGGATAATTGTTATTTTGTGCACGCTATTAGCAGAATATCATTCTGTTTCTTGTTTGGACAAGAAGGGTTTTACTTTTATAATTAAGAACAAAAGTTGTTCTCTTTATTTGAATGATATTTTCTATGGTAGTGCACATTTGAGTAATGGACTTTATGTCCTTGATCTCGAAACGCCCATTTATAACGTAAATACAAAGAGGTTCAAGTCAAATGATATGAACCCGACTTATCTCGGCATTGTCGTTTGGGCCATATAAATGAGAAACGCATTTCCAAACTCCATAAAGATGGATTCTTGGACTCGTTTGATTACGAATCATATGAGACATGTGAATCTTGTTTATTGGGAAAGATGACTAAGGCCCCATTCTTGGACAAGGTGAAAGGGCTAGTGATCTTTTGGGCCTCATACATAGTGATGTATGTGGGCCACTAAACACACTAGCTAGAGGCGATTTTCGATACTTCATTACATTTGCGATGATTTCGGTAGATATGGATTTGTATATCTTATGAAGCACAAATCAGAATCCTTTGAAAAGTTCAAAGAGTTCAAGAATGAAGTACAAAACCAACTTGGCAAAGAGTATTAAAATCCTTCGATCAGATCGAGGAGGTGAATACTTAAGCCAACGGTTTGATGATCATCCGAAAGAGTGTGGGATAATATCTCAACTCACTCCTCCCGCAACACCACAATGGAATGGTGTTTCGAAAGGAGGAACCGGACCTTGTTGGACATGGTCCGATCTATGATGAGTCATGCAGACCTTCCAGGCTCCTTCGGGGACATGCTGCATTGCAGACTTTCACACTTAACCGTGTTCCATCTAAGACGGTTCAACGAGACACCATATGAGATGTGGACCGGGAGACGACCCAAGTATGTCTTTTATGAAGATTTGGGGTTGCGAAGCTTATGTGAAACGTCAAGTTTCTGATAAGCTTGGCCCAAAATCAGATAAATGCTTCTTTGTGGGGTATCTAAGGAAACCAAGGGATACTATTTCTATAATCCTACCGAGGGCAAAGTGTTTGTCGCACGGACTGCTTTGTATTCCTAGAAAAGGAGTTTATCTCCAAAGGAATCAGTGGGAGGAAAGTAGAACTTGAAGAAATTCAAAGTTCACAAAGTAGCAAACGAACCAATGGTGGAAATAGAGCGGCCTCCACAAGTCGTTGTGGAACCACAATCTGCTCTAGTAGCACAAGACCGCGTAGGTCTAACGGGATACGTCGTCAACGAGAGAGATATGGATTTCTCATGACTCAACAAGGTGACGTATTACTCATGGATCAAGATGAGCCTGTGACTTACCGGGAAGCCATTATTGGCCCGAGAATCGAAAAATGGCTTGAGGCCATGAGATCGAAATGGAATCCATGTATACCAACCAGGTATGGACCTTGGTTGACCCACTGAAGGGATAAAACCCATTGGGTGCAAGTGGGTTTTTAAGAAGAAAACCGACATGGATGGTAATGTGCATACCTTTAAGGCGCGATTGGTGGCTAAAGGTTTCAAGCAAATTCATGGTGTAGACTATGATGAGACTTTTTCCCGGTTGCGATGCTTAAATCTTCGGATCTTGCTTGCTATTGCGGCATACCATGATTATGAAATCGGCAAATGGATGTCAAAGCGCTTTCCTTAATGGAAATCTTCTCGAGGATGTGTACATGACACAACCCGAGGGTTTTGCCACTCCACGGGATGCTACAAAGGTATGCAAGTTGCAACGATCTATTTATGGATTGAAGCAAGCTTCCGAAAATTTGGAATCTTCGTTTTGATGATACAATCAAACAGTTTGGTTTCATCAAAAATGAAGAAGAATCTTGTGTCTACAAGAAGGTTAGTGGGAGCACAGTTGTCTTTCTAGTATTGTATGTAGATGACATACTACTAATTGGAAATGACATCCCTACCCTACGGTCAGTAAAGACTTGGTTAGGGAAGTGCTTTTCTATGAAGGACTTAGGCGAAGCCACCTATGTATTAGGTATCGGGATCTATAGAGATAGGTCGCGAGATTGCTTGGCCTAAGTCGAGTACATACATAGACAAAGTGTTAAGACGATTTAACATGCATGAATCCAAGAAAGGACTCTTGCCTATGTCGCATGGTATAAGCCTATCTAAGGCTCAATCCCTTCCACCCGGGATGAGAGGGATCGCATGAGTAAGATTCTATATGCATCCGCAATTGGATCTATCATGTATGCCATGTTATGTACTCGACGGATATCTCGTATGCTTTGAGCATGACGAGCGGTACCGATCGATCCCGGTGAGAGTCACTGAGTCTTTGTCAAAAACATCCTTAAGTACTTGAGAAGAACTAAGGATTCGTTTTTGGTATATGGAGCCGAAGAGGAACTAGTAGTAAAGGGTTACACGATGCTAGCTTCCAAACCGATGAGGACGACTCCGGATCGCAATCGGGTTTTGTTTATTGCACGAATGGTGGGGCCGTGAGTGGAAGAGTTCAAAGCAGGAGACAGTCGGCGATTCTACCACGAGGTGAGTATATTCTTGCCTCCAATGCGACAAAGGAGGCCGTTTGGATTAGAAAGTTCATTATTGAGCTTGGTGTAGTTCCTAGCATTGTGGACCCGGTGGACCTCTATTGTGATAATAATGGAGCCATTGCACAAGCTAAGGAGCCCAGATCACACCCGGCCGATCCAAACATATACTTAGGCGCTTCCATCTCATTCGAGAAATCATTGATAGAGGAGATGTGAAGATATGCGAGTACCAACGAGATGATAACATTGCTGATCCTTGACGAAGCCTCTTGCACAAACAGAGAAGCATGAGGGTCACACTAGGTCTTTAGGCATTAGAAATATGCCTACGATTGGCTCTAGTGCAAGTGGGAGATTGTTGGTGTATGCCCTAGTGGCCAATACGTTTTGTTTGTATTTACATACATTATATTATGCTATTTTATATGAGGCATTTCATTTATTATGTTCTTTTTTTTTGGTAAACATGATAAAGTCCTTAGAATAGTAAATTTGATACCATAGGACATCAAGTGGATGACTTGATCGTGAGATCCTATTGGATAAAATACTATTCTTAAATGTCCCTAGTCAAGTATTATTGTTAATTAGGACAACAATAATGCTTTGAGACTAGTATGTGCGTAGACTGATGACCACATCTCACGGGTCATGGATATGAGATATCAAGTCTACACATGGATACATATTAGAGTAATGATGTATTGGACGGACCCGCCATGAGAACGCTACGTGGATCGTTACGTGAGTGTCATAAGCAATTCTCATAGTGATAATGGTGTATGTGGTCCTTTGACACTGAAATCACTACGATTCCTACATGAGGAGTTGTGTGTTTTAATGCCATCAAACGTCATCCGTAACAAGATGATTATAAAGTTGGTTATTAGACATACCGCGATACATGTGGAGGGATGTGAGTGACCTAGATGGGATTTGTCCCTCCTACATAACAGAGTGATATCTTCGGGCCCCCGATTGAGTGAGACTATGAAATGCATGGCCATGCTCAAATGAGTCAATATGAGATATTGATCTCATTTGTCATTACTATGTCTACTCGGGAATCGAAACCGAAGATTGAACTAAACAAGGGTGACACGTTCCATGCCTTGTGTTCAATTTGGATATCGGACAAAGGGACTAAACTACACGGAAACATTGGTCACAGATAGGTTATGTCAAATCATTGACATTCTCATTACTTGGGTAGCGGATGATGTGTTGCTAGATACCGCTCATTGTTTGTAATATTAAAATGAGATTTTAATATTACTACCAACGTCATGAGAACTGCAGGTCGCACACTTAGAACAGACTAAATTGGAGTAATCGAATCCAAGTTGGATTCGGATTCAATTGTGGGCCTAACTCATGACGAGATGGGTTTAGGGTTGCACCACTTACCTTGCTACTTGCTCACACTCACTTAAGGCAGCCACTATTATAAATAGTACTTGCTAAGGGGGCTGCTACTAGGTTACATCACAACCCTAGCCGCACCTACAGAAAGTGAGTGAGAGATAGTGAGGTCTTCTTCTCCTCTCTTCGCAGCTAGCACTACGAAACAGAGGCGTGACTCCTTTTGCAAGTCTGTTCGTGTGGATACCGCAGAAACATCGTCGCTATTACGGTGTTGGTGATTCACCTCGCTTGTGTTTGTCACGCTTCAAGAGGTAAAATTTTAAAAACCTCGGATTATGGATTTTTCGCATGGATCCTGTGAGGGAATTCTGTTATTCCGCTGCGAGACTTTGATCCGCAAATTCCCAACATGAAGTACAAAACCAACTTGGCAAGAGTATTAAAATCCTTCGATCAGATCGAGGAGGTGAATACTTAAGCCAACAGTTTGATGATCATCTGAAAGAGTGTGGGATAATATCTCAACTCACTCCTCTTGGAACACCACAATGGAATGGTGTTTCTGAAAGGAGGAACCGAACCTTGTTGGACATGGTTCGATCTATGATGAGTCATGCAGACCTTCCAAGCTCCTTCTGGGGACATGCTCTGTTAACAGCAGCTTTCACACTTAACCGTGTTCCATCTAAGAAGGTTCAACAGACACCATATGAGATGTGGACTGGGAGACGACCCAATATGTCTTTTATAAAGATTTGGGGTTGCGAAGCTTATGTGAAACGTCAAGTTTCTGACAAGCTTGGCCCAAAATCAGATAAATGCTTCTTTGTGGGGTATCCCAAGGAAACCAAGGGATACTATTTCTATAATCCTACCGAGGGCAAAGTGTTTGTCGCACGGACTGCTGTATTCTTAGAAAAGGAGTTTATCTCCAGAGGAATCAGTGGGAGGAAAGTAGAACTTGAAGAAATTCAATGTTCACAAAGTAGCAGCGAACCAATGGTGGAAATAGAGCAGCCTCCACAAGTCGTTGTGGAACCACAATCTGCTCTAGTAACACAAGACCCGCTTAGGTCTAACAGGATACGTCATCAACCAAAGAGATATGGATTTCTCATGACTCAGCAAGGTGACGTATTGCTCATGGATCAAGATGAGCCTGTGACTTACCACGAAGCCATTATTGGCCCAGAATCTGAAAAATGGCTTGAGGCCATGAGATCTGAAATGGAATCCATGTATGCCAACCAGGTATGGACCTTGGTTGACCCACCTGAAGGGGTAAAACCCATTGGGTGCAAGTGGGTTTTTAAGAAGAAAACCGACATGGATGGTAATGTGCATACCTTTAAGGCGCGATTGGTGGCTAAAGGTTTCAAGCAAATTCATAGTGTAGACTATGATGAGACTTTTCCCCAGTTGCGATGCTTAAATGCATTCGGATCTTGCTTGCTATTGCAAAGATACCATGATTATGAAATTTGGCAAATGGATGTCAAAACTGCTTTCCTTAATGGAAATCTTCTCGAGGATGTGTACATGACACAACCTGAGGGTTTTGCCACTTCACAGGATGCTACAAAGGTATGCAACTTGCAACAATCTATTTATAGATTGAAGCAAGCTTCCAGAAGCTGGAATCTTCGTTTTGATGATACAATCAAACAGTTTGGTTTCATCAAAAATGAAGAAGAATCTTGTGTCTACAAGAAGGTTAGTGGGAGCACAATTGTCTTTCTAGTATTGTATGTAGATGACATACTCTAATTGGAAATGACATCCCTACCCTAAGTCTGTAAAGACTTGGTTAGGGAAGTGTTTTTCTATGAAGGACTTAGGTGAAGCCACCTATGTATTAGGTATCAGGATCTATAGAGATAGGTCGCAGAGATTGCTTGGCCTAAGTCAGAGTACATACATAGACAAAGTGTTAAGACGATTTAACATACATGAATCCAAGAAAGGACTCTTGCCTATGTCGCATGGTATAAGCCTATCTAAGGCTCAATCCCCTTCCACCCAGGATGAGAGGGATCACATGAGTAAGATTCCATATGCATCTGCAATTGGATCTATCTTGTATACCATGTTATGTACTCGACCAGACATCTCGTATGCTTTGAGCATGACGAGCGGTACCGATCGATCCGGTGAGAGTCACCTGGAGTCTTTGTCAAGAACATCCTTAAGTACTTGAGAAGAACTAAGGATTCGTTTTTGGTATATGGAGCCGAAGAGGAACTAGTAGTAAAGGGTTACACACGATGCTAGCTTCCAAACCGATAAGGACGACTCGGATCGCAATCGGGTTTTGTTTATTGCACGAATGGTGAAATTTGTGAGTGGAAGAGTTCAAAGCGAGGAGACAGATCGCGATTCTACCACAAAGGCTAAGTATATTGCTTTGCCTCCAATGCAAAGCGAAAGGAGGCCGTTTGGATTAGAAAGTTCATTATTGAGCTTGGGGTAGTTCCTAGCATTGTGGACCCGGTGGACCTCTATTGTGATAATAATGGAGCCATTGCACAAGCTAAGGAGCCCGGATCTCACCTGGCCGATCCAAACATATACTTAGGCGCTTCCATCTCATTCGAGAAATCATCGATAGAGGAGATGTAAAGATATGCGAGTACCAACAGATGATAACATTGCTTTGATCCACTAACGAAGCCTCTTTGACGAAGCATGAGGGTCACACTAGGTCTTTAGGCATTAGAAATATGCCTGATTGGCTCTAGTGCAAGTGGGAGATTGTTGGTGTATGCCCTAGTGGCCAATACATTTTGTTTGTATTTACATACATTATATTATGTTATTTTATATGAGGCATTTCATTTATTGTGCTCTTTTTAGTAGACATAATAAAGTCCTTAGAATAGTAAGTTTGATACCATAGGACATCAAGTGGATGACTTGATCGTGAGATCCTATTGGATAAAACACTATTCTTAAATGTCCCTAGTCAAGTATTATTGTTAATTAGGACAACAATAATGCATTGAGACTAGTATGTGCATAGACTGATGACCACATCTCACGGGTCATGGATATGAAATATCAAGTCTACACATGGATACATATTAGAGTAATGATGTATTGGATAGACCCGCCATGAGAACGCTACGTGGATCGTTACGTGAGTGTCATAAGCGATTCTCATAGTGATAATGGTGTATGTGGTCCTTTGACCTGAAATCACTACGATTCCTACATGAGGAGTTGTGTGTTTTAATGCCATCAAACGTCATCTGTAACAAGATGATTATAAAGTTGGTTATTAGACATACAGCGATACATGTGGAGGGATATGAGTGACCTAGATGGGATTTGTCCCTCCTACATAACAGGAGTGATATCTTCGGGCCCCTGATTGAGTGAGACTACGAAATGCATGGCCATGCTCAAATGAGTCAATATGAGATATTGATCTCATTCGTTATTACTATGTCTACTCGGGAATCAGGAAACTAAAGATTGAACTAAACAAGGGTGACACATTCCATGCCTTGTGTTCAATATGGATATCTGGACAAAGGGACTAAACTACACGGAAACATTGGTCACGGATAGGTTATGTCAAATCACTGACATTCTCATTACTTGGGTAGCAGTGATGTGTTGCTAGATACCGCTCACTGTTTGTAATATTAAAATGAGATTTTAATATTACTACCAACGTCATGAGAACCTGCAAGGTCGCACACTTAGAACAAATTAAATTGGAGTAATTAGAATCCAAGTTGGACTCGGATTCAATTGTGGGCCTAACTCATGACAGATGGGTTTAGGGTTGCACCACTTACCTTGCTACTGCTCACACTCACTTAAGGCAACCTTTGTTATAAATAATACTGCTAAGGGGGCTGCTACTAGGTTACATCATAACCCTAGCCACACGTACAAAAAAGTGAGTGAGAGATAGTGAGGTTTTCTTCTCCTCTCTTCGCAGCTAGCACTACGAAACAGAGGCGTGACTCCTTTTTGCAAGTCTGTTCGTGTGGATACCGCAGAGACATCGTCACTATTACGGTGTTGGTGATTCACCTCGCTTGTGATTATCACGCTTCAAGAGGTAAATTTTTAAAAACTCGGATTATGGACTTTTTCGCATGGATCCTGTGAGGGAATTCTATTATTCCGCTGCGAGACTTTTGATCCGCAATTCCCAACATCTGGCACTTTCAGGAAAATATTTATTCAAGAACCTTTCTTTGAACACTTTCCAGGTTATCACTCTGTTCACAGCTTGCAGCAGCCTTTGTTCTCCCGTCCACCAATGTTCAGCATCTCCCATCAGCATGTATGCGGCATAGGTCACCTTCCTATCATCAGCACAATTCATCCCCATAAATATTTTCTCCAATTCTTGAATCCACAATGTAGCTTTTTCCGGGTCAAACTCCCCTTTAAACTGTGGAGGATTAGCGCGACGAAATCCTTCCAAGTTTTGAACATCCGCTGTAGCCTCTAGCTGTTGTGCAGCCCTAGCCTGTTGTTGAGCTGTCTGCTGGTTCTGTTGCAACATTGCCTCGGCCATCTTCTGTATTGCCTCTATGGCAGCAGCCATATCACCTCGACGAGCCATAGTTCCTTCTCAGATTAGACTACGTAAAACACAGAGAAAGTCAGATGTATTCATTTGAATACCAAACAACAAAATCACAGAGAATGACACAGTACAAACAAAACAGTCCATAACCACACGACCCAAAGAAACATAACCGGGAGCTCTGATACCAAGACACTTGTAACGCCCCTTTTTCTCCCTTGTATCATAACGGGTGAGAAGAAGGAACGTCGCACTATAGTGAAACAACACAAAAATCTCTACGAAAAATTTGAGCATTTTTTTTTATTAGCATAGTTCCGGTTAAAACTTCCATTGAATATACATATACACCTGTTTGTAAATATATTGCGTGATTGCTTTAAAATTAAAGGTTCCTCCTTCATATAAAACTTCTTATAAAAAACGTCAAAGAGGAATCAACATGTAATGAAACATACAACCATGTGCAATATAGATAGTTACATACTTTGTACCAAAATTACAAGCCTGTTTAAAATTTACATTTCCAAAAAGGATATACAAAAAGCAAACTGTGTACCTACCCCAAGAGATACAAATATATCTACCCACAATCCAGTATTACGTCAGGCTCCCTCAAAATAAACGGATAGCCTTCAGTAGCCATCAATTTACAACCAGCCCTAAGACTGCTTGGAATGAGAAGGAACCGTAGATAGATCCTCCTCAGGGTCCTCGTCATCTGACGAGACATCCATCGGGACGACAGAACAGCGGGCAGGAGCCCGGGCAGTAGACAAGAAAGAGTCGTCACGTGGGGTATAGTACATATCTGCCCACATATCCCTTACAGGCATATAAAATTCCAACCACACAAAAGCATGAAAGTAAAAAATAGAAGCAGTGTAGCATCCCCATGCCAAAGACACCGTCAATTCGCCGTGGTACACACAGCGGTCAGTCTGCACGTTGATATGCCGATGTCAGGACCACCATGAAAGTTGATCCGCACGTAACCAAAAAATCCACGGGGGCGAAAAGACATTCTCAGCAACTTCGGTATTAATCGAGATAAGGCCAGAAACCTTGAAACTCAGTAGCTTCCTTGTTCTCCTCACGAGTGTCTTCTATAAAGCATACGATTCAACCAAGATACAAAATAGAGAAAAGTACCGAAAGAGGTGAGATTCCCAGCTTTCAGTACCAACAAGGCAACAAGAGAATAAACGGCGTCATACGCCCACATAAGACACAGTTAACACATACAAGTATAGTAACACATGAAAGTAATTAATAAGAGTAAAACAACAAGGAACAATAATTAACATCATCTATAGCCAACTAGCAATATTAGCATTACCAAGAATCGAATAAATGTCACAATCATAATAGTAAACACATCTTCCAATCATGAATGCTCAATGGACCATGCGACTGACAACTCAAAATGCAACAAGGGTACCAAAGTTCCTACTCCATGGAGCTAGACATAAACAATTTCGGAGTGAATGATCAAGGAGTAATGCCAGTGTATCGTTAGCCTTAAAAATATAGTGTGCTTATCTCATAAAAACATTTTGCGCAAAATAGCTCACACATGGCACCTCAACAGTTGATCGCGACATAGGACAGCATCTCAGGCAGGATCGTCGGTGTGTTGCATTGGTCTATCCCATGGCCCCAGTGGAGCTACCACCGTCTATTGTGAGACACCCACACCCCGACGTCCCCAGGGTCAACAACATATGACACCTACGCTTAGTCTATTCGCACCCGCACATAGGTGTTATTCAAATTCCTAGGCAACATAGCCTTCTCAACAATGTCCCACGGACAATACACATGCATGATGACACAATGTCCAATCATGTATGTTCATCGATGATGCATTCAGCATAAGCCTTTCCTCAATGGCACATAAGCATTATTCCATGTCCAACATGACATATCAACAATACATTTATTTAAAACATCGCCTCAATGGCACATCATCATCCTTATCTCATTGAGTACTACATCAATAATTCTCAGCATCAATATGCATTCCTCATTACGTACACACCACAATTTCCATATCATAGATCCAAGGATTCCATATTCAAAATCATTTCTTCCCTATTGGGGTGAATGCACATTTCTAACACAATTTAGTAAAGTAAAATCCTTGAATCCAAGGTTTTTAGGTTATGTTTGAGTTACAAAGGATAAAGAACCATAATTTCAATCATTTCCAGCTCAAAAATCTCATTTTTGGTCTTGGTAATCGATTACTGACACCCTTTGTAATCGACACCGAGAAATGAACCTCGTAATGTCGATTACAATCTCATTGTAATCGATTACGTGATTCCAGAATCACGTTTCGTAATTTCAAGGCACTGGCAATCGATTACACAACCGTGGTAATCGATTACCAATTGGACAGAACCTCCGTAATCGATTACCCACAAGTTGTAATCGATTACGTGATTCCCAGCAGCACCATTTCGTGACATCAGAGGCTTGGTAATCGATTACGCTCCTCTTGTAATCGATTACAAGCAAAACAGAACCTCTGTAATTGATTACACACCAGATGTAATCGATTACCAGATTTCCAGAATCACGATTTTGTATGTTTATGAGCTTGGTAATCGATTACAAGCCTCGTGTAATCGATTACTACGCGTAAGTTTGCAGAAAAACAGAGTTCTCAGGTCCTCTAACTCAAACCAAACCATTCCTCATCATATTTAATCATCCTATTACTCAAATATACCTCCAAATCATGCAAGAGACATCAATGAATCATACAAACCCATCAAAATACACTATCATCAAGAACAACATAAAAATGAGATAACTTTATACATGAATTCAAAAATCAACAACAATACACATACAAGACATTCTCTTACTACCAAGGTTGGTTGAAGAGGATCATCTCCCTCTTACCTATATGGAAAACAACACAATGTGCCACTCCTTCTTGTCTTAGATTTTCGTTTTTCCCTCCTTCAAGAAAAACTCCAATGTGAGTGATCACCACAATGTTCACTCAAACCATGAAAAATAGGTTCTTGGTCACCAAGGTGGCCAAGAGAAAACGAAAATAGCAAGGAAATGGAAGAAAGTTGAAGACTTTACCTTAAAGCTCTAAGCTTTAGCTTTAATGGTGGAAGAGAAATGGAAGAAGAAGAAGAAGAAGAACCAAGAGATAACAACCAAGGAGAATAGTTTTGAAAGGGTGGAAGGAACAAGAAAATGTGATTGGTTTAGCAAATGAGGAAGTTGGTCTTCCAATGTGATGGTGTGTGTGTGTGTGTTCGGTGGAGAGGAAGAAGAAGAGAGAAAAAGAGAGAAATGGGTATTTGGGTGTAGAGAAGTGAGAGTGAAATATGAAGGCAATGGAAGGGAAATATTTGGACTCCCCCCCTTGTAGTGTCTGCCGTAGGAGAGTGAAAAAAAAGAGAAAAAAATATGTTGCAAGGGGAAATTGCTAGGAAGCTTCCCATAATAAGCTTGGATTAAATTTAATCTTTCTTTTGAAATTAAAACTAATAGGTGTGATACAAAAATTAGATTTTGAATAATGTGATAATATTTTTAATACATGTTATTATTTATTGGACAATAGTTATAGTTGGTAGAAGTCAGCATTACAAATCTGACAGATAAATTCCTCACAGTATTTTATTATCTCATTTTAAGACTTCTCGAAAAATGTGAAACCTTGTAAACTGTGTCCGACCTCGGGTTTAGTAAGATCCCCCGTCGACGTTTTCATAGTTCAAGGTTCTCGGAGAAAATATCTCATTTCTCTGGTTCCGCTCAGTACACACGTAAAACGAGAACTATATTAAAATATTCCGCGTCTTCAGAAAATTCCAAGAAAATTCCAGAAAATCACAAATATTTTTAGAATGAGTTCTGATAATAGAAAAGTAAATTTTGGGGTGTTACATACTCTGGGATAGGAAAATAATAATTTTATGACCGGAGAAAATTTTTACGTATTTATTCAGAGCTGGGGGATCTTACTAAACCCAATTCTGAGATATGCACGTCATAATCTTTTAATTTTTAGAAATTATCTGTGAAATAAAAATATTTTATATTTTTATTATTATTTTATTATCCAGTGGACGATACCTACTGACTTATGAGCAGTAGCTGCTGTCCAGTGGATAATAGGAACCAGTAAAGTCTTGAGACTTATTGATAGTAAACCAATATGAACGAAGTCAACATTAGTGGCTTGACATTTTCTAAACCAATGGAAAATGGTCAAATTTAGTGATTCGACTAGTTAGATAGAAAGTAGAAAATCTAACTATGTTAGCTTAAATACTAACTAGGTTATTCTAAAAGCTTAGGAAGTAATCAAATGGAGACAAACTTAGTTACTAACCATTAGGATTCTTTGTTACTCTTAGTTACAAGAAGGTTCTACAATGTTCAAGACCCAATGACTATCACCTAAGTAACTAGATAGTTGGCTAATGAACTAAGTAAGCTAACTAGGTTTGCCTAAACCTAACAAGGTAACTAAATGAAGCAAAACTTGGTTAGTGTTTCCCATTAGGCTTCCACGGCCATTTGGTCTTCAAGAAGGTTCATGACTCAAAATTTTTGAGCTTATCACTTTGTTAAATATCCTAGTCTCCACAAAGATCTAAATATTAAACAGAAACTTACCATTTACTCCCTACACTCTCACGGCTAACACAAAGGCTTAGGAGACCAAAATTCATTTCATTCTTATCAATTCCTATCACTTAAGCTTTTCTCTCCATTCTCTCTCTTCCAAGAACACCCAAAAACTCCATCTTCTCTTCTTTGAGAAGCTCTCAGCAGCCACACCTTATACCGACATCTAATCTTCCATTAATTTTATCTAATCCCACTTCTGAAACCTAAACCATATTCTAAACATCTTTCATGTTGCAAGTTTCTTCAAAATTATTCATCTAGTGCTTGAAATCCATACTTGAAGTTTCTATCCTACAAGGTAAAAATCTTTGTTTCTTATTTTCAAGGTGATTCTTAAGTTCTAAAGCCATGATTGATCCATGATTTTTTTTTCAACCATAGTTTATGACTTTGTAAATTTGTTTAAGCTTGATAGGATTTTTGTTGGAGCCACACGAAATCCCTAGGAGAAGGATCCAAGAAGAGTTTGATCTTCCTTAAGGTAAGAGGGAGATTTATCTAACCAACCAAGTATAGTGGTGAGAGATGAAATTATTTGTGATTGTAACACCCACCGTAGGGTGCCACATTTATGTTACTTAATTACCAAATTACCCCTTTCATTATAAAATGTGACGTTGTGATAAAAATACGAGTTGTAAAATTTTTCCTCTTTGATGTTGATAAAATAAACTTAGCAAAAAATAAAAATATTATACATCATCGCACATAATTTACATCATGTACACTACAAAAGTACTGTCGACATTATTTATATACAGACCAAGTCTCAAAAGTAGTTGACATACTTAAATATTTTAACGACTCGCCCAAGTCTAACAAAACCCTTAGTCGGGTCCTCCTCAGACTCCTCAGCAGGTAGAAATCCAGCTCGACACGAGGTCCTACGGACAGGTGTCTGAGCAGACGACACAATACTAATTTCTGTTGGGACATTATACCTAGTATCCCAATGCTGCTTAATTGACAGCAGAAATTCAACATGTACATATATAGTTACAGAAAGGAACGAATCTCCATGGAATTCCCTACTCATGTTGACCATCAGATTTCTTTGATATATAAGTCCCCTCTCATTGGGACTAGTCCTCCATGCTCCAGCTCCACTATTGAACTGTAGTCTCACATAACCAAAGAAACTAGGTCTTGATGTCATCTTATCAAAACTCCGCTTCTTCCACAAGAACCTGCTCTTCTTCACCTTCTTGTTCTATGCCTTGCTCAACGTCTTTACTAAATATAAATACAGTACAAAATAATATACAAAGAGGTGAGATCACTTACGCTAATACCAACATGGTAGCACAGAGATAACACACACAATATATCATACAGATACATCATACCATAATCACAATCATGCCATCAACATTATTTATCATAACAGATACAATAAATAATAATTACCATCATGCCATTAACATTATTCAAATCACACAATAATTATAATAATGCCATCACTTGATTATCATCATCATCATCCATTATTCCTCAATAGTTCAATTGTCATAGCCAATATTCCCCAATTATTATTTCATACAGATATAAATACTCAAATTTATGCATGTGCACATAGACTCAATTTCCTACTCCATGGAGCTAACACTCAGTTCAGAGAAATTGATTCGAAAGATCTGTCTGTACCAACATGTATCAAACCACGTGCCACATTTCTCATATGTGCTTGCACATCTAGCATATACACGACAGTCTTTACTAGATCTTGATTAAGAATAATGTCTCAGTCAGGATCATCAGTGTGTTGCATCGATCTAACCCATGGTACAGAAGAGCAACCAACTGCCCACTGTAGGCAACCCGCACCCCGATGCCCCCAAAGTCAACAAGTGACTTACACTACGCATATCGCACCCACTCAAGAGGTGTACGTCTCTCCTAGGCAAAATAGCCTTATCCAGTCCATCGAACCTTTTCAATACATGTTCAATGCACCAATGCCAATCATAGGCAAAATTCATCATTTTCTCATATAGTGTCCATACACTAGTTTGTGCATATAAAATGCACCAATGCCAATCACAGACAAAATTCATCATTTTCTCATATAGTGTTCATACACTAGTCCAACAGTAATCCTACTATTTATTCAATTGCAAAAATCATATTATCGTGTTTTCATATTCGCGCAACACTTTCATCGCATTTTCACAATAGCGCAACATTTCTGTTATATTTTCAAAATTTTGCAACCATTCTGTTGCGTTTTCAAATCGCATAGTGATTTTTCATCACTTTCTTAATCACGTAAAAATATTTTATCATTTTTTAATCACGTAGTAATTTTTCAACAATATTTCAGTCGCATAAAAATATTTAAACACTTTTCAAATCACGTAGAAATATTTTAATGTTTTTCACATCGCGTAGCTTAAAAATCACATTTTTAAGTTACGTAAATCATTTTTCACCATTTTACAACCACGTAAAATATTCTAAAATTTCCAATTCAACCATTCTCAAAAATAATATGACTTCTCACATTATTTTCCATATTTTCTTACTTAAGAAAATTCTTTTCACAATTTATTCCATAAATTCACCATTTCATTGAATTAAATCAATGTTTCTCACTTAAAATTCTCTAACGCTCTCCAAAACCCAAAGGATGAGTTTTACGTTAGTAAATTTTAAATCATCAATGTTTCCTTTATAGTTCAAAATAAATTCTCAAATTCAATCCTTTTCTAAAATAATTTGAGGTTCAAAACCTTACAACCTCTATTTTCCTTTTATAATCAAATTTTCTGTTTCTCAAATGATAAAACACTCTGATTTCCTTTCCAAAATCCTTGTACTAAATCAAATTATATTTTCACTTTGAAAATCACTTTGTTACATAAAATGAAGGCATTTACAAGCCTTCAAAACCGTGGACATGGCCATTGAAACCATCAAAATATTTTTCCTTCTAAATCATCTAAGTTCCATTCATGGTTTTACACAAACAAAACCATTAAAATTTCTCACCAAAACCATGAACACTTATTCCTTGAAAACAAACCTTTTGTTTATTTTCCTTGCTTTTCTAAACATCCAATTTTACCATTCATGAAAATATTAATTTGTGAACACCTATTTTGAGGTGTTGAGGCTGAAATCCTCATGGTCATTGGAACCAAAAATTGTTTTCCTTTCTAACAATTTTTATGGCATACATCACATATAATCAACATATTATATTTCAAGCATACCAAAAAAGCAAATAAAAATCATACTAAGCATGCAAACACAAATAAATCATGCAAAGCACATCAAGCACGAGCAAATGATCAAAAACACATAAACACCCACAAATAATTACATGACCATGGATATGAATTCTCACATGGATTCACCATCCATCAAATACACAAACCATCTCTCACCACCATACTTGGTTGGTGAGATGGATCTCCCTCTTACCTCTTGAAGAACCTCAAAGACTTCTTGTTTTGCTTCTTTTTCCAAGTCCTTCATCACCAAAAGCTTTTCAAATACAAAACAAAACACAAGTTTATTAGTATATCAAGCTTGAACAACAAGAACCATGGATCAAACATTGCTTAGAACATGAAAAAGAGATAAGAAGTGAAGTTTTTCTTACATTTCACCTCAAAAACCCTAGAACTTGCTCTTGGAAAAAATCCTTGAAGATGGAAGATTTAGAGCTTGGTCTAAACTACAAAGGTTCTTGAATTGAAGTAAGGATTCAAGATAGGTGGTTGTTTAAAATTGTTGAGTGATGGAAGATGGTTCTTGGTGCTATGGCGGTGAGCTTTACTTGGAGAGAAAGGAGAGAAAATTTTGTGAACTTAGCTTCTTGAAAAATGATCAATAATGACCAAGGTGATCAATAATGTCTTCAAACTTTGCTTTAGCTTCTAAACCCATCACAAAAACCATCCCCCCCTCCATGCTTCATCAAAATGTGACCAATCTCACTAGCCACCATTTTAGGCAATCTTAACCATTGATTAGATCAATGGTTAGGATTAATGTAGCTTCTAGGTTTAACCTTAGATAGAAGACTTAATCCAGGCCATTGGATCTTTCCTCCTTGAAATCCTAGCCATTAGACGTATCTCCAAAATGAAGGGTCAAGATTACTCCTTCAAACTTTACATCCAAGGGTCATAAATGGTCCTAGCCACTTTGTAAGACTAAATCTCCACTGTTGATTAAATCATAACCAAATCTCCACCATTGATTAAATCAATGGTGGATATCCAAGCCACTAATGTTGACTACGCAGTACAATATTTATTTTTTTTATCTGCTATAACCCTACGAATAATATTTTTACTGTATTTTTATTGCCCGATAATTCAATACAGTACAAAACATAGTAAAAGAAAATTTTAAAAACTTTTTCCGGATTCAGGTTTAGTAAGATCCCCCATCTCCGTCTCAACAGTACGAATTTTTTGAGCTGTAGAAAAATTTTCACTTTTCGGGACCCACCTGGGCCAACATACAGCCCCCCTAGGCCCACAGACGACCCACGGATAACACTATACCTCAATCCAAGACACTTTGTAGTTTAGGTCAAGTTCTAAATCTATCATCTTCAAGGACTTTCTTCAAGAGCAAAGTTCTAGGGTTTTTAAGGTGAAATGTAAGGAAACTTCACTTCTTATCTCTTTTTCATGTTCTAAGCCATGTTTGATCCATGGTTCTCCTTGTTCAAGCTTGATATGCTAATAAACTTGTGTTTTATTTTGTGTTTAAGAAGCTTTTGGTGGCGAATCACTTACTCAAGGAGCAAACCAAGGAACTTTGGAGGTTCTTCAAGAGGTAAGAGGGAGATCCATCTCACCAACCAAGTATGGTGGTGAGAGATGAATTTTGTATTTGATGGATGGTGAATCCATGTGAGGATTCATATCCATGGTTTTGTAATTATTTGTGAGTGTTTATGTGTTTTGATTATTTGCTTGTGCTTGATATGATTTACAAGATTTATTACTTTTGTTTATGGCATGCTTGTGATATATATGATATGAATATATTATGTATGCCATAATTTGATGATGAAAGGAAAATAAATTTTTGGTTCCAAAGACCAAGAGGATTTCGGCCTCACACCTCAAAATAGGTGTTTACAAACAAATATTTTCATGAATGGTAAAATTGGATGTTTAGAAGAGCAAGGAAAATGAACTAATGTTTTAGTTTCAATGACCAAGAGTCTCACAGTTTTTGGAGGAATTTTAATGATTTTGTTTGTGTAAAAACATGAATGGAACTTAGTTGATTTAGAAGGAAAAATATATGATGGTTTCAATAGCCATGTACCATGGTTTTGAAGGCTTGTAATGCCTTGGTTTTATGAAACAAAATGAGTTCAAAGTGGAAATGTAATTGATCTAGTACAAGGATTAAAGGAATGGAAACAAAGTGTTTTGTCACTTGAAAAATAGAATTTTCATATATGAATGGAAAAGAGAGGTTGAAAGTGTTTGAACCTTAATTTATTTTAAAGAGGATTGATTTTTAGAATTGATTCAAGAATTATGATGAATACATTGAGAACTTAAAATTTACTAATGTATAACTCATCCTTTGGGTTTTGGAGCGCGTTAGGAAATTTTAAGTTAGAAACATTGATTTAATTCAATGAAATGGTGAAATTGTGGAATATATTGCGAAAAGGATTTCTTGAGTAAGAAAATGTGGAAAATGAAGTGAGAAGTCATATTATTTTGAGAAAGGCCAAAATGACGTTTAGAAGGTTGAGAAATATTTTATGTAGTGGAAAAATGGTGAAAAATGCTTTACGTATCTTAAAAACGTGATTTTTAAGCTACGCGATTTGAAAAATATTTAAATATTTTTACGCGATTTGCAAAGTGCTAAAATATTTTTACGAGATAGAGATATTGTTGAAAAATCACTACGCGATTGAAAAATGATGGAATATTTTTACGAGATTAAGATATTGTTGAAAAATCGCTACGCGGTTGAAAAATGATGGAATATTTTTATGAGATTGAGAAAATGATGGAAAAATCGCTACGCGACTTTGAAAACGCAACAAAAATGTTGCGTGATTGTGAAAACGCGACAAAAGTGTTGCGAGATTGAGAAAACGTGATAATATGATTACGCGATTGAGAATATAGTAAAGATACTGTTGGGCCAATGTGTGGATCCTGAATATAATATTATGAATTTGAACTGAGAATGGGCTAGTGTGTGGACCCTGAATATGAAATTATGAATTTTAACTGAGATTGGTGCATTTTACATGCATTGGAAAGGTCCGAATGGACTCAAAAAGGCTAATTATCTAGGAGAGAATACACCTCTTGAGCGGGTGCGATATGTGTAATGTAAGTCATTATTGACCTTGGGGGCATCGAGTGCGGGTTGCCTACAATAGGCAGTTGGTAGCTCTTCTGTACCGTGGGTTAGATCGATGCAACACATCGATGATCCAAACCGAGATACTATTCTTAATCAAGATCTGATAAAGACTATCGTGTATATGCTAGATGTGCAAATATGTATGAGAATTGATGCAAGTGGTCTGAGGCATGTTGGTATAGACAGATCTTTTCAATCACTTTCTCCGACCTGAGCTTAGCTCCATGGAGTAGGAAATTGAGTCCATGTGCACATGCATAATTATTGAGTATTGATATTGGTTATAATAATTGAACTGTTGAATATTTGGAAAATATTGAGGGCATTATCATAATTATTGTTTATGATAATTGAATTGATGAATACTTGGATAATGTAGAGGGCATTATCATAATTATTATTTATTATATCTATTGTGATGATAAATAATATTGATGGCATGATTGTAATTAGGTATGATGTATCTGTATGATATATTGTATGTGTTATCTCTGTGCTACCATATTGGTATTGGCGTAGGTGATCTCACCTCTTTGTATGCCTATTTTGTATTGTAATTATATTTGTAAATGGGCAAGGGATTGAACAAGAAGGCGAAGAGGAGCAGATTCCTCCTGAGGAAGCAGAGTTTTGAGAAGATGGTGATGCCCAGTTTCCTAGGATATATGACAATGCAATTTCGAGGAGGTCTGGAGGCCTGACATGTTCATCTAGATAGAGAGTGTATTTTCTATATAAGAGACTTAAATGTTACCCTGAGTAGGCTTTATCAAGGGAACCCTTATTTTAGTGTAAATATTTATGTACATTTAGAGTTCCTGTTGTCCATTAGGTAGTACTGGGGAGCTTACTACTGTACTCCTAGTGAGATTAGCATCGTGTCGTCTGCTCGGACACTTGTCTATAGGACTTCGCGACAAGCTGGATTCCTACCTGCTGAGGAATCTGAGGAAGACCCGTCTGAGGGTTCTGCTGTTTAGTTTTACTTGGGCAGTATGTTAGTTTTAAATAATGTTTAAATACTTGGATGACTATATCTGTATATAAATAATTTTGATAGTACTTTTGTAATGTATAAATGATGTAAATTATTTGTGATGATGTGTAATATTTTTATTTTCCGCTAAGGTTATCTTATTGATATTAAGAAATTTTACAACTCGTATTTTTATTATAACATCACAATTTATGAACTTGGAGGTAATTCGGTAATAATAACGTTTAAATGTGGCACCCTACGGTAGGTGTTACACTATATATGTATATATAGACTTTCCATTATCTGTTAAGCAATATTGGGGCAGTCGTTACCAAGTCCCATCTAAGATCAGTATTGTATCGTCTGCTCGGACACCTATCCGTAGGACGACACGTCAACCAGGATTCCCACCTTCTGAGGAATCTGAGGCTGATCCCAAGGAGGACCCGTCTGAGGGTTCTACTTTCTAGGTGTATTTGGGCCAGTATGGTAATGTAGAAATGTTTAAATACTTTTGAGAACTTAGTCTGTATATAAATAAGTTTGACAGTACTTATATAATGTATATGATGTAAATTATTTGTGATGATGTTTAATATTTTATTTTCTGTTAAGTTTATCTTATCGATATCAAGAAATTTTACAACTTGTAGTTTTATAAAATAATATATTTTAACTTGGGAAGTAATTCGGTAATAATTAATATAAAATGTGATACCCTACGGTGGGTGTTACATATTTCACATTTCATTGACCTCTTGAGTGTTTAGGCTTTGTGTGAATTGTTTACACTGTGTGTGAGTACTTTTGTGTTGATTAGCTTGTGATTCACTTTAAGGGCTTGTAAAAAGGACTTGAGAGGAAAAATGCAAGAAAGATTGTTATATAAGAGCCATGATATGTGTAAACACGAGGGAACTACAATTCTAAGAGGGAAACACATAAGAAAAGTGAGTGGCGAGGACCTTGTTTTATTGTGTTCACTAACTTGTTGATTTTGTACAATGTCTAAGGAAGAAGATCCAAATGGAAGTCCCCCTCCTTCCCCAAGGACAGCTGCAATGACATTCCAAATACAAGCCCTAACAAGACATTTGGAAAGGCTTCTTCAAAGGCAAAGTGATGAAATCCATAAAAGGATTGACATGTTAGAGAGGGATAGAACTTCCAACCACGATAAAGAATCCAATGAATCCGAAAGAGAAAGGAGAGATGGCAGGAGGCAAGGAGGGAGAAGGAGACATGAGAGGAGAGATAGAGAAAATGAGGGAGGTGAAAGGGGAGAAAGGCTTGGGGGTGTGAATATCAAAATACCTTCCTTCCAAGGGAGGAATGATCCAAAAGCATATCTTGAGTGGGAGAAGAAAATTGAGCAAATTTTCTAATACAACAACTACAATGAAGAGAAGAAAGTGAAGGTGGTTGCATTTGAATTCACGGATTATGCATTGATTTGGTGGGATCAAGTTCAAAAAGAAAGGGTAAGATATAGAGAGCATCTTATCATTACTTGGGATGAAATTAAGACTTTGATGAGGAGGAGGTTTGTACCTTCTTATTATCATAGGGAGCTACACAATAAGTTACAAAGACTCTCTCAAGGGAGTAAGAGTGTGGATGAGTACTTCAAAGAGATGGCGGTTGCCATGATAAGAGCCAACATTGTTGAAGAAAGGAAGACAATCATGGCTCGATTTCTTCATGGTCTCAACTAAGACATTAGTGATATTGTGGAGTTGCAACATCATGTTGAGCTTGAAGACTTGGTGCATCAAGCCATGAAGGTGGAGCAACAACTTAAGAGGAGGGGTACTTTGAAGAAGGCTTCTTCTAACTTCAACACAACAAGTTAGAAGGACAAGCAAAAGAAGGAGGGATCATCTTCTAGTCTAAAGGAACTTGTGGCTGCCCCTAAGGCCACCATGCCTACTACTTCCACTTCATCTTCTACTTCTAAAAATAAGGACATTAAATGTTTCAAGTGTTTGGGACGGGGACACATAGCTTCTCAATGCCCAAATAAGAAAACAATGGTGATGAGGGACAATGGGAGCATCACTAGTGAATCTTCTTCTATTTCATCAAGTGAGGAGCAAAGTGATTGTCAGGCTATTCCACAAGAGGGAGACTTATTGATGGTAAAAAGATTGTTGGGGAGTCAAGCTAAAGAGAAGGATGAAAGCAAAAGAGAGAATATTTTCCACATAAGATGCCTCATTCAAGGGAAGGTGTGCTCTTTGATTATTGATGGGGGAAGTTGTACCAATGTTATGAGTACTAGATTGGTGACCAAACTCAACCTAAAGACTACCCTACACCTGCGGCCTTATAAGCTCTAATGGCTAAGTGAGGATGGTGAGTTGTTGGTGAACCAACAAGTATTGGTAAGCTTCTCAATTGGTAAATATAATGATGAAGTCCTATGTAATGTTGTTCCCATGGAGGCCGGCCATATTTTACTTGGAAGGCCTTGCTAATTTGATAGACATATTACTCATGATGGTTTCACTAACAAGTTCTCTTTTGTACATAAAGCTCTTAAGGTCACACTTATACCATTATCTCCAAGAGAGTTTTGTGAGGATCAAGTGAAGTTGAAAATAAAGAGAGAACAAGAGAGAAAAGACTTGAGAGAAAAAGAGGAGGATCTTGAAAAAAAGAAAAATTCCACTTTTGAGGACAAAATCCAAAGAAAAGAGGGAAAAGAAGGAAAGAAAAAGAATGAGAGAAAATTTGAGAGTTTCTTCGCAAAAGAAAGTGAAGTGAAGAGAACATTCTTTGCAAGGCAACCTATGTACATTTTCTTATACAAAGATGCTTGCTTGAATTCTAATGCTAATCCTTTGCCTAGTGATGTTGAATCTATTTTACAAGAATTTGAAGATGTGTTCCTAAAAGAAATACCCCACGGCTTGCCATCAATGAAGGGAATAGAACACCACATAAACCTTATTCTGAGTGCTTCTCTACCCAATAGGCTAACCTATAGAAGCAATCCTCAAGAAACAAAGGAGATCCAAAAACAAGTGGAGGAGTTGATGCAAAAAGGATAGATAAGGGAAAGCTTGAGCCCATGTGTTGTACCTGTGATTTTGGTGCAAACAAAAGATGGAACATGGAGAATGTGCACGGATTGTAGGGCCATTGTAACATCCCGAAAAAATATCTGTTTAAGTATAAATGATCATTTTTAGAATTTTAATATATTCTTCGTTTTACGTGCACACTGAGCTGAGAATTGCTGAGGTCAGTGTAATGCTCCAGAAATTAATTATTTCACCACCAATAGTCATTTTCTAATATTTGTGATTTATGTGAATTTTTCTGGAATTTTTTGGAAACGATGAGTATTTTAATATATTCCTCGTTTTGCGTAAAACTTGAGCAGAGTCGGGAAAACAACTGTAATGCTTCAAAAATTGGAAAATTATATGACGAATAGTCGTTTTATAATATTTTCAATTTTTGAGAATTTTCTGGGAATTTTCCGGAAACGTTGAATATTTTAGTATATTTCTCGTTTTGCGTGCACACTGAGCAGAACCGGAGAAACGCGATGTTTCCTCTGCGAACCTTGAACTATGGACATGTCGACGGGGGATCTTACTAAACCCAAGATTGGACACAGTTTACGAGGTTTCATAATTTTCGAGAAATCTTAACAAATAAAATAAATCAATACTACAAAAAATTTATCTGTCAGATTAATTAAATACTGACTTCTGTCAACTGTAACTATTATCCATTGGATAATAGTGTGTAATAAAAATCCTATCACATTATCCAAATGAAATCCACTTTATGTCTAATCAATCTATTTTAATTTTAATTTAATGTTAAATAATCAAAGCTTCTTTGAGAAGTTTTGACCAAACATTGACTCAAATGCCATTGGCTTCTCTTGGAAGCCAACTCTCCTCTCTCCCTTCTCTCTCTACACGGCTGGAATGCAGCCCAAGCAAGGGAGAATTTGTTTTGTTTCATTTATTCTTTTATCTCACAAATTCCATAATTAACCAAAGCACTTTCTCTCTCTACCCTTTCTTCTTCTTCTTCATTTTTCTTTTCTCCTCCTTCTCTCTACACCAACCTCACGGCCAGCCCTCTTCTTCTCCCTCAACCATCACAAAAAATTAAACTAACTATATTTCCTTAATCCTCTCACCATTCTAAGCATCTTTTCTTCTTGGAGTTTCTTGAAATTCCTCCATCTTCACCATTTTCTCCAAGCTCCAAGCTCCAAGCTTTGAGCTTTTTGGGTAAGTTTCAAGACTTCTCTTCTTTCTCCTCCATTTTCGTGGTCATAGTCTTCATGTTGGCCATCCATACTTCATTTTCCAAGCCATTATGCTATTCTAACAAAGTCACCATTTTTAGGGTTCTTTTGGAGGTCAAATCCGAAAATTGCAAGAAGCCTTCTTGGAGCTCTCTTGATTTCTTCATTTGGGTAAGAGGAAGACACTCCTCCTCAACCTCTCCTAGCATCTAGGAACTTTGATCGAGTTGTTTGTGGAAAAACCCTAATGAGGGTTATTCTTTGATTTTGTGATTAATGTGCTAGTGTAGTGATTTTAATTGATTTATGCTATTGGATTGAATTGTTGTATACAATGTTATATTGGATTGGATTATATGATTGGAAATGGAAGAAAAACCTTTGAGGACTCCTCTTGGTGGTCACGGTTTTTAGGTTAGAATTTAGGTAAATTGGGAATTAAATTGTAACTTGCATAAGACTTAAATTAATCAATGGATAACATAGAATTTAGTGGAAGAAAAATTTGGAATGGAAACTCCTATGAGGGCCATGGTTTTGAGCCCAAAATTGGGGCTATTGGTAAGCTAAAGTAACAAGTGAAGATTAAGTGAATTTAGAATGTAACCTATAGTGTGATGAATTGGAAAGAATTAGGAATTGAATTCCTAGGGAGGCCACGGCCTCTAAGGCCCTTTGGGACCAAATTATGTAACTTTGGCAAATTAGGAAGTATGAGTGACTAGGTAATTAGAAACCTATCCAATGAGTGGATAATTGATAAATTGGAAGGATTTAGTAGAATTAGAGATTTCATATATCTTAAAGGACTAGGAGTGAGATTGTCATAAGACTTGAAGTAATTATAAGTGAGTGAAGAACAAGAGAGTGTGAGACCTAAGAACTTGAACAATTTACAAATTGTATGAAAATTGAATTACCTTGGAAGATTTGTTTAATTGTAAGAATTGGATTTGACATGAACCTTGAAAGGAAAATAAATTCTAAGTTAGGATTCATAATGAACCTAAAAATGTACAAGTTGACTTGATTTCTATATTATGATGTTATGGGTCCATGTGAGTGACCATTTGCATATTGATGCTAATATTAGCCTATTGTGGCATGTTATGTAATTGTATGAGATTGTGAATCATACATGTTCATGCATAGTATCTTATGCATTGTGAATGTCCTTGTGGACTGTTGTAAGGCCAAGTTGCCTAGGAGATTGAACACACCTTAGTGCGGGTGCGAGTAGACAAGTGTGGGTTATGTTATGACCTTGGGGGCGTTGGGGTGCGGGTCCTTCACAAGGGGCAGTTGGTAGCTCCTCCTTGCACGTGGGGCAAACCGATGCAAACGCACCGACGATCCGGACTTGACACTGTCCTATATCGTGATCTAGTGTAGAATGTCTGTACAATGCCATGATTGTGCATGAGAAAATTTATTGATAGCACTGGCCTCGGCAGCCGAGTTACAGATATGTCTCCTGATCTTTCTCTCCGACTGTTTAAGTCTAGGTCCATGGAGTAGGAATTTGGGAAAGCATGCATGTGAGTCATGATATACATTGTCATTGTTAATATTTATTTTTCCATATCTATGACTGATTTGGTTATTACTGAGATGACTATTTGCCTGGAACTGTTTACTTGTTTACCGTCGGAATTACTGCTTATTAGTTGAATATGATATTCTGAATTGCTATTTGGGCGCGTGGTGCTGTGCTGTTTCTAGTTGCTATAATTGGTAATGATGGCAGGATGTCTTACCTCTTTCTTATATCTCTGTTACTTGCTATATGTGTGTATACTGTATTGATCGAAGACAACGGTAAGGAGGCAAAGGATCCCGAGTTTCCCGGCTTCTGGCCCGAACGAGACTAGCTTCTACTCAGACGATGGTGGCACGTATGCGCGGATTTCTTGGTGATGTGCGTCTGACCTTCCTCGGAGGGCCGGAGTGTTGGCATATCAACTTGAATTCTGATCGCTGCGTCTACATGGGAGATGTGTCGATTGCCTTAGCCTGGAGACGCCATGAGGCGCCTGTCCTCACCTGCCACATCAACCTGTGACTGGAGTTCTACTTGCCCATCAGAGAGATGTGGGGTGACCGTTACTACACCCCTTGGGAGGACTCTTTTGATTCTACTGCTCGGGCTCCTGCCCGTGGTTCTGTGGTTCCCATGGAGGTTTCCTCTGAAGAGGAGGATCCTGCTGAGGACCCGGATACGGTCCCTCCTCATCTGAGAGACTGAGTTTACTGGTAGCTACTGATGGCTACCAGTGTTTTATTTTGGGGCCTGATGTATATTTTTGTGGGCTATATATTTTGGTATCTCTTGGGCACATTTGTATAATCCTTTGAGGCAGGTATAGTTTTGCTTTTTGGGTAATTCAGGCTTGTATCTAAGTATAAATGATGTCAGTACATTTTATATATATATCGATATGCATGTTATTCAGATGAGAATTTTGTCTACTATTTTATCCTTCACCGTCATTTATATTCTTCATGGTTAAAATGATTATCAAAACAAAAAAAAAATATTTCTGCTATTTTGCTTGCATATTTAAGAATTGAACAAGTTAAACTTAAACGAATGAACCGGGTCTTGAAATGTTAAAACTTTACTTTTCCGCATTTTCTTTTATTTGACAATGTGACGTTCCCTCCCAAAAAGGGGCATTACATTAAGTTGGTATCAAAGCCCCGGTTTATGTCTTCTTTGGGTCTTGTGTGTGAGTCTGTCTTGTTTGTGCTGTGTGAAATCTCTGTGGATTGTGTTTTGAAATGAATTCCTCTAACTTACCTTGTGGTTTTCAGTTAACCTGATTTGAGAAAGAGTAAGATGGCAAGAAGTAGAGAAATTGCAGCTACTGTTGAGGCAATACAGTAGTTGGCAGAAGTCATTGCGTAGCAAAATGAGCGTGTGGCTCAACAACAAGAGAGAGCTGCTCAACAGCTCGAGGCGACCGCCAATGCACAAAACTTAGCAGAGTTTCATCGTCACAACCCTCCACAATTTAAGGGAGAATTTGATCCAGACAAGGCTAGTCTATGGATCAAGGAACTAGAGAAAGTCTTTCATGGCCTGAACTGTGCCGAAGACAAGAAGGTGAACTATGCTACCTTCATGCTTGTGGGCAACGCCGAAGACTGGTGGAATGGAGCTCAGAGAGCATTGGAAGCCGAAGGAACTGACATCACATGGGATGTGTTCAAGAACAAGTTCTTGGACAAATATTTTCCTGCTAATGCGAGACATGCGAAAGAGCTGGAGTTCCTCAACTTGAGACAAGGGAACATGACCGTCTGTGAGTATGCAACTAAATTTGAGAACCTGGAGAAGTTCTCAACACACTACCAACACCAAACCGATGAAGCTTGGAAGTGTTGGAAGTTCACTGAGGGATTGAGGTATGAGGTGAAGAAAGCTGTGATCACCTTGAAGATGAAGGTATTCTCAGAATTGTTAGACACTTGCTGTGAAGTTGAAGCCTTGGAACAGGCTAGAGACTCAAGAAACAGGAGCTTTGGGCCTGTACGGTCCCAAAGAGGTGGAGGGAGTGGTTCAAACCGCTTCCAAAAGAAGCCTTATTCCCGACCAGCGGGAAGTCAGCAGCAAACCGGTGGAAGTTCTGGTGGAGGTTCTTCTGGGAACCGAATTGGGCATAATGTGACCTACTCGTCCATATGCCTAAAGTGTGGGAAAGATTATCTCACGAGAGATTTCATGATCAAGGGAATCATCTGCTTCAGATGTGGCAAACCGGGCCACATGTCCAGAGACTGCAATCAAGCAAAGGCTGAACCTTCAGTCAATGCGACTCGAGCTAAGAAATCGCAAGCCGGAGGTCGAGTTTACACTATGAGCGGAGCTGAAGCCTCCGAATCTGAAGACTTGATTCAAGGAGAAGGCACCATAGAAGGTAATCTTTTAAAAGTACTGTATGACTCTAGGGCAACCCATTCTTTCATATCATATGACTGTGTGCTACGACTTGGCTTACCTGTGTCTGAACTACCTTTTGAATTGACTGTTTCAACCCCCACTAATAAACCGGTAGTTACTACCAAAGTCTATTTGAAGTGTCCTTTAATTGTTGAAGGTTGAATCTTTTCTGTCGATGTGATCTGTTTACCCCTTTCACAGTTAGATATAATCCTAGGGATAGACTGGTTATCTTCCAACCATGTTCTATTAGATTATTCCAGAAAAACCATAGTTTTCCCTATGGATGAGAATTCTAGGTACTTGACGGCCAACCAAGCACGAGCTTTCTTGAAAGAAGGAGCTCAGGGGTACATGCTACTATCTTCTTTGAAAATTGAGAGCGAGGCTGACCTGGACACTATTCCGGTAGTGAGAGAGTTCTCTGAAGTTTTTCCAGAATAAGTACCTGGTTTACCACCGACACGTGAGATCGAGTTTGCCATTGATCTAGTACCAGGAGCTGGTCCCGTGTCTATAGCACCTTATCGTATGTCGCCAACGGAATTGGCTGAGATCAAGAAACAGCTAGAGGAGCTTTTGGAGAAACAGTTTGTTAGACCGAGTGTGTCACCGTGGGGAGCACCAGTATTGTTAGTTCGGAAAAAGGACGGTACCTCAAGATTGTGTGTGGACTATAGGCAGTTGAACAAATTGATAATCAAGAACAAGTATCAACTCCTAAGAATTGATGATTTGATGGACCAACTGAAGGGAGCAGCAGTGTTTTCAAAGATTGATTTGAGATCTGGGTACCATCAGATAAGAGTGAAAATGGAGGATGTGCCCAAGAGCGCTTTTCGTGCCGATACGGTTATTATGAGTACCTTGTAATGTCGTTTGGTGTTACGAATGCACCTGCTATCTTCATGGACTACATGAACAGGATCTTTCGTCCTTACTTGGACAAGTTTGTTGTCGTCTTCATTGACGATATCCTGATATATTCCCAGAATCAGGAGGATCATGCTGAGCACCTCAGCATAGTTCTTCAGATTCTAAAGGAGAAGGAATTGTATGCCAAGCTGTCGAAATGTGAGTTTTGGCTTAATAAGGTGAAGTTTTTAGGCCATGTGATCTCGAAGGAAGGGATTGCGGTGGATCCGTCGAAAGTAGAAACAGTATTACAGTGGGAGCAACCAAAGTCAGTGACGGAAGTTCGTAGCTTTGTGGGTTTAGCCGGATATTACAGAAGATTTATAAAAGGGTTTTCCAAGATTACTAGACCGCTCACTCAGCTGACGAGGAAGAATCAAGTTTTTGAATGGACTGATAGCTGCGAGTAGAGTTTCCAAGAGTTGAAGAAACGGTTGACTACCTCACCCGTATTGGTGTTACCTGATCCGAATGAGCCATTCGAGGTGTACTGTGATGCTTCATGTCAAGGATTGGGATCTGTTCTTATGCAACACCGAAGAGTGGTAGCCTATGCTTCGCGACAGTTGCGAGTACACGAAAAGAACTACCCTACACATGATTTGGAACTTGCGGCTGTGGTTTTTGCTCTAAAGATATGGAGACATTTTCTCTATGGAACAACATTCAACATCTTCAGTGACCACAAGAGCTTGAAATATTTGTATGATCAGAAAGAGCTGAATATGAGGCAGTGGAGATGGCTGGAATTCCTGAAGGATTATGATTTCCAATTATTGTACCACCCTGGCAAGGCGAACGTCGTGGCTAATGCCTTGAGCAGAAAGACTATCAGTGCTTCTGCCTTGATGATCAAGGAAAGAGACCTCATAGAACAGTTTAGGGATGTATGGTCGTTTGTTAAGTTGGAACCTGGAAGGATTTGTATGAATATGGTCACCATCTCAAGTGAACTAATGGATGACATACGGGAAAAGCAGAAAGCCGATGAATTCTTGCAAGAAGCGAGAGAATTGATAAGGCAAGGCAAAGAGACAGAATTTGAAGAAGGAACAGATGGGATTCTGAGATTCTGAGGTAGACTTTGTATTCCCCATGACCAAGAGCTTAGGCGATATATTGTGGAACATGCTCACACCAGCAACCTGAGTATGCACCCAGGCATAACTAAGATGTACCAAGATCTGAAGAAATTGTTCTGGTGGCATGGAATGAAGAGTGACGTCACTAGATGTGTGTCGACTTGTTTGGTTTGTCAAAAAGCTAAAGTGGAACATCAAAGACCAGCGGGATTGCTACAACCATTGTCTATTCCTGAATGAAAATGGGACAACATTGCGATGGATTTTGTTGTGGGTTTGCCGAGGACAAAGAAAGGACACGACTCGATATGGGTAATAGTGGATCGACTCACGAAGTCAACTCATTTTCTCTCGATCAACATGAGGTACAGTTTGGAGAAGTTGACCCAGCTTTATATTGGAGAGATCGTTAGGCTGCATGGTGTGCCTACGAGTATTGTTTCGGATAGGGATCCGAGGTTTACTTTGAAATTTTGGCAGAGTTTGCAAGCATTGTTGGGGACAAAGTTACGTTTGAGTTCAGCGTACCACCCACAAACCGATGGTCAATCTGAAAGGACGAACCAATCTTTAGAAGATTTGCTTAGAGCTTGTACTATAGAACAAACTGGATGTTGGGATGAAGTTCTACCACTGATAGAGTTCACCTACAACAACAGTTATCATTCGAGTATAGGGATGGCACCCTATGAAGCTCTGTATGGATGACGGTGTCGAACACCATTGTGTTGGTACCAAGATAGCGAGCGTCTTACGATTAGACTAGATATCATTCAGCAGACAACTGAGAAAGTCAAGATGATTCAAGACAAGATGAGAACTGCTCAGAGCCGGCAAAAGAGTTATGCAGATAAGAGGAGAAAGCCTCTTGAGTTTGAGGAAGGTGAGCATGTATTCTTGAAAGTTACACCCACGACTGGGGTCGGTCGGGCTTTGAAATCTAGAAAACTCACTCCAAAATTTCTTGGACCTTACCAAATCCTTCGCCGGGTAGGTCCAGTAGCCTACCAAATAGCCTTACCCCCTTTTCTTTCCAACATACACAATGTCTTCCATGTGTCACAACTTCGTAAGTATTTGCCTGATCCAAGTCATGTCATAGCACCAGACACAGTACAGTTAAAAGAGAACTCGACCTATGAGGCGCCTCCTGCGAGAATCGAGGACCGACGGATAAAACAACTTAGAGGAAAGGAGATCTCATTGGTAAAGGTGATTTGGAACGAGACGACTGTTGACGCAACTTGGGAGCCAGAAGACAAGATGAGAGAGCAACATCCGGAACTATTTTGAGGTATGTAAATTTCGAGGACGAAATTCCTTTTAGTAGGGGAGTGTTGTAACATCCTGAAAAAATATCTGTTTAAGTATAAATGATCATTTTATATTATTCTTGATTTTTAGGAATTTTTTTAGAATTTTTCGGAAACGATGAATATTTTAATATATTCTTCGTTTTACGTGCACACTGAGCTGAGAATTGCTGAGGTCAGTGTAACACTCCAAAAATTAATTATTTCACCACCAATAGTCATTTTCTAATATTTGTGATTTATGTGAATTTTTCTGGAATTTTTCGGAAACGATGAGTATTGTAATATATTCCTTGTTTTGCGCAAAACTTGAGCAGAGTTGGGAAAACGACTGTAATGCTTCAAAAATTGGAAAATTATATGACGAATAGTCGTTTTATAATATTTGCAATTTTTCAGAATTTTCTGGGAATTTTCCGGAAACGTTGAATATTTTAGTATATTTCTCGTTTTGCATGCGCACTGAGCAGAACCGGAGAAACGCGATGTTTCCTCCGCGAACCTTGAACTATGGACATGTCGATGGGAGATCTTACTAAACCCGAGACTGGACACAGTTTACGAAGTTTCACAATTTTTGAGAAATCTTAACAGATAAAATAAATCAATACTGCGAAAAATTTATCTGTCAGATTAATTAAATACTGACTTCTGTCAACTGTAACTATTATCTATTGGATAATAGTGTGTAATAAAAATCCTATCATATTATCCAAATGAAATCCACTTTATGTCTAATCAATCTACTTTAATTCAAATTTAATGTTAAATAATCAAAGCTTCTTTGAGAAGCTTTGACCGAACATTGACTCAAATGCCCTTGGCTTCTCTTGAAAGCCAACTCTCCTCTCTCTCTCCTCTCTCTACACGGCTGGAATGCAGCCCAAGCAAGGGAGAATTTGTTTTGTTTCATTTATTCTTTTATCTCATAAATTCTATAATTAACCAAAACACTTTCTCTCTCTACCCTTTCTTCTTCTTCTTCATTTTTCTTTTCTTCTCCTTCTCTCTAGACCAACCTCACGGCCAGCCCTCTTCTTCTCCCTCAACCATCACAAAACATTAAACCAACTACATTTCCTTAATCCTCTCACCATTCTAAGCATCTTTTCTTCTTGGAGTTTCTTGAAATTCCTCCATCTTCACCATTTTCTCCAAGCTCCAAGCTTTGAGCTTTTTGGGTAAGTTTCAAGACTTCTCTTCTTTCTCCTCCATTTTCGTGGTCATGGTCTTCATGTTGGCCATCCATACTTCATTTTCCAAGCCATTATGCTATTCTAACAAAGTCACCATTTTTAGGGTTCTTTTGGAGGTCAAATCCGAAAATTGCAAGAAGCCTTCTTGGAGCTCTCTTGATTTCTTCATTTGGGTAAGAGGAAGACACTCCTCCTCAACCTCTCTTAGCATCTAGGAACTTTGATCGAGTTGTTTATGGAAAAACCCTAATGAGGGTTATTCTTTGATTTTGTGATTAATGTGCTAGTGTAGTGATTTTAATTGATTTATGCTATTGGATTGAATTGTTGTATACAATGTTATATTGGATTGGATTATGTGATTGGAAATGGAAGAAAAACCTTTGAGGACTCCTCTTGGTGGTCACGATTTTTAGGTTAGAATTTAGGTAAATTGGGAATTAAATTGTAACTTGCATAAGACTTAAATTAATTAATAGATAACATAGAATTTAGTGGAAGAAAAATTTGGAATGGAAACTCCTATGAGGGCCACAGTTTTGAGCCCAAAATTGGGGCTATTGGTAAGCTAAAGTAACAAGTGAAGATTAAGTGAATTTAGAATGCAACCTATAGTGTGATGAATTGGAAAGAATTAAGAATTGAATTCCTAGGGAGGCCACGGCCTCTAAGGCCCTTTGGGACCTAATTATGTAACTTTGGCAAATTGGGAAGTATGAGTGACTAGGTAATTAGAAACCTATGCAATGAGTGGATAATTGATAAATTGGAAGGATTTAGTAGAATTAGAGATTTCATGAATCTTAAAGGACTAGGAGTGAGATTGTCATATGACTTGAAGTAATTATAAGTGAGTGAAGAACAAGAGAGTGTGAGACCTAAGAACTTGAACAATTTACAAATTGTATGAAAATTGAATTATCTTGGAAGATTTGTTTAATTGTAAGAATTGGATTTGACATGAACCTTGAAAGGAAAATAAATTCTAAGTTAGGATTCATAATGAACCTAAAAATGTACAAGTTGACTTGATCCTTATATTATGATGTTATGGGTCCATGTGAGTGACCATTTGCATATTGATGCTGATATTAGCCTATTGTGGCATGTTATGTAATTGTATGAGATTGTGAATCATACATGTTCATGCATAGTGTCTTATGCATTGTGAATGTCCTTGTGGACTGTTGTAAGGCCAAGTTGCCTAGGAGATTGAACACACCTTAGTGCGGGTGCGAGTAGACAAGTGTGGGTTATGTTATGACCTTGGGGGCGTTGGGGTGCGGGTCCTTCACAAGGGGCAGTTGGTAGCTCCTCTGCCTGTGGGGCAAACCGATGCAAACGCATCGACGATCCGGACTTGACACTGTCCTATTTCGTGATCTAGTGTAGAATGTCTGTACAATGCCATGATTGTGCACGAGAAAATTTATTGATAGCATTGGCCTCGGCAGCCGAGTTACAGACATGTCTCCTGATCTTTCTCTTCGACTGTTTGAGTCTAGCTCCATGGAGTAGGAATTTGGGAAAGCATGCATGTGAGTCATGATATACATTGTCATTGTTAAAATTTATTTTTCCATATCTATGACTGATTTGGTTATTACTGAGATGACTATCTGCCTAGAACTGTTTACTTGCTTACCGTCAGAATTACTGCTTATTAGTTAAATATGATATTCTGAATTGCTATTTGGGCGCGTGGCGCCGTGCTGTTTCTAGCTGCTATAATTGGTAATGATGGTAGGATGTCTTACCTCTTTCTTGTATCTCTGTTACTTGCTGTATGTATGTATACTGTATTGATCGAAGATGACGGTAAGGAGGCGGAGGATCCTGAGTTTCCCGGCTTCTGGCCCGAACAAGACTAGCTTCTACTGAGATGATGGCGGCACGTATGCGCGGATTTCTTGATAATGTGCGTCTGACCTTCCTCGGAGGGCTGGAGTGTTGGCATATCAACTTGAATTCTGATCGCTGTGTCTACTTGGGAGATGTGTCTATTGCCCTAGCTTAGAGACGCCATGAGGCGCCTGTCCTCACCTGCCACATCAGCCTGCGACTGGAGTTCTACTTGCCCATCAGATAGATGTGGGGTGACCGTTACTACACCCCTTGGGAGGACTCTTTTGATTCTACTACTCGGGCTCCTGTCCGTGGTTCTGTGGTTCCCATGGAGGTTTCCTCTGAAGAGGAGGATCCTGGCGAGGACCGGATACTGATCCCTCCTCATCTGAGAGACTGAATTTACTGGTAGCTACTGATGGCTACCAGTGTTTTATTTTGGGGCCTGATGTATATTTTTGTGGGCTGTATATTTTGGTATCTTTGGGGCACATTTGTATAATCCTTTGGGGGAGGTATAGTTTTGCTTTTTGGGTAATTCAGGCTTGTATCTAAGTATAAATGATGTCAGTACATTTTATATATATATCTATATGCATGTTATTCAGATGAGAATTTTGTCTACTATTTTATCCTTCACCGTCATTTATATTCTGCATGGTTAAAATGATTATCAAAACAAAAAAACATATTTATGCTATTTTGCTCGCGTATTTAAGAATTGAACAAGTTAAACTTAAACGAATGAACCGGGTCTTGAAATGTTAAAACTTTACTTTTTTGCATTTTCTTTTATTTGACAATGTGACGTTCCCTCCCAAAAAGGGGCGTTACAGCCATCAATAACATCACTATCAAGTATAGACATCCTATCCCTAGACTTGATGATTTGCTTGATGAATTGCATGGTTCTTGCTATTTTCTAAGATTAATTGAAAAAGTGGGTACCATCAAATTAGGATAAGGGAGAGGGATGATTGGAAAACAACTTTCAAAACTAAATACGGATTGTATGAATGGTTCGTAATGCCCTTTAGTTTAGCAAATGCACCTAGTACATTTATGAAGCTTATGAACCATGTCTTGCATGAATTTCTTGGAAAGTTTGTGGTTGTATATTTTGATGATATCTTGATATATAGTAAGAGTTTTGAAGAACATCTTGAACATCTCAAATATGTGATGCATGTCCTTAGGAAAGAAAGGTTGTATGCCAACTTGGATAAATGTTCTTTTTGCACAAATCATGTTGTCTTCCTTGGGCTTGTTATAAGTTCTAAAGGAGTGCAACTAAATGAGGAGAAAGTGAAAGCAATTAGAGAGTGGCCAACTCCCACAACTATGAGTGAGGTTAAGAGTTTCCATGAGTTGGTTAGTTTCTATAGGAGATTTGTAAGAGATTTTAGCACAGTGGCTTTACCCCTTAATGAAATTATAAAGAAAAATAAGGGATTCAAATGGAAAAGGAACAAGATAATGCTTTCAATGCACTTAGGGATAAGCTCACTAATGCACCTATTCTTGTTTTACCTAATTTTACAAAATCATTTGAAATTGAATGTGATGCATCTAATGTGGGGATTGGGGCTGTTTTACTTCAAGAGGGTCATCCAATTGCTTACTTTAGTGAGAAGCTTAGTGGGGCTGTACTTAATTATTCCACTTATGATAAAGAATTGTATGCACTTGTAAGAGCTTTGCGAACATGGCAGCATTATCTTTTGCCTAGGGAATTTGTAATTCATAGTGATTATGAGTTTTTGAAGCATTTGAAAGGGCAACCTAAACTCAATAAAAGGCATGCTAAATGGGTGGAGTTCCTTGAACAATTTCCCTATGTTATAAAGCACAAGCAAGGAAAGGTAAATGTGGTGGCAAATGCACTCTCAAGAAGGTATAACTTGCTTACTACCCTTGAAACTAAATTGCTTGGCTTTGAACATACTAAGGAGTTGTATGAGCGTGATGAGGATTTCTCTAATATATATGCTTCATGTGAGAAAATAGCGCAAAATGGGTTCTTTAGGCATGATAATTATTTATTTGAAGATAAAAGACTTTGTGTGCCTAGGAGTTTCATGCGTGCATTGCTTATTAAAGAAGCTCGTGAAGGGGGTTTCATGGGACATTTTGGGATTCAAAAGACTTTATATATGTTGCATGAACACTTTTATTGGCCTTGTATGAAGCATGATGTGCAGAAAATTTATGAAAGATGTGTAGAATTGTCTTTGCCCCAATGATTTAATGTGTTAAGTTTTGATGATGACAAATGCATTACAAAAGGATAATGATCATGTTACATAAATGTGCTTAATGAGGTATATTATATCATGTATGATTATGTACTTTATCTAGTTATATTTCACTTAACAATCATGCAATGAGATATGTGTTGCATTCTTTATATAATATATCCAATAATGCTTTATATGAGTTATAATGAATTAATATTGGATTTAGCTCTATTTAAATGAAAATGTGCAAAGTGTTCTTTGTTACATCATATATAGAGCATATCTATTAGTAATTGATAAATGTCTTATTTGGATGTGTCTATGAAAGCCTTATATGCATGTTAGACTAACTAAAGTTATACATTTATGAATCATGCATATGAAGATATTGAAGTATGAATTTAGACTAACTATGTTTATTTAAGTGAGCCATACTTTGTAGGATAGTCCAAGTACCAAGAGTGAGCATTACAACAAGAAAGCAAAAGATCTCAATTATGCTTAACTCAAGGAGAATGTGAATTTCTATTCTGTGAAGGTTTTGATAACAACAAAGTGATATCAAAGACCAAGTCCAAAGGAAGATTAAATGGTATAGCTTATAAGACTTAGGGTCATTATGTAAGAAGCCTTATGGATATCTCAAATATATTTTTCAAAGCTTTACAAATGGTTTTCATATGTTTAAATGCCCAACAAACTGTTTTTGGAAAGCTAGTCTTGGTGGTAGTTCAAACCTTTGAAAAATAGCCAAGTTTGTATTTTGTAAAATTGATATTTAGTTACTATTTTGATCATAACTTTCAAAATACATTGAGTTTTGTTATGAAACTTATTTCATATGAAAATAGACTCAAATATCTTTCGAATGAGTGGTTATTTACTTTAAACGAATAAGAAATGAAGAAGTTATGACCATTTGCTTTAAACTATGAAATATAGTCAAGTTTGAGTTTTGAAAAGCTGACCTTTGGTCACTCTTTTGATCATAACTTTCAAAATACTTTGAGTTTTGTTGTGAAACTTATTCATTTGAAAATAGACTCAAAGATCTTTCCAATGACTAGTCATTTGCTTTAATCGGATAAGAAATGAAGAAGTTATGACCATTTAAAGTCAGTTTTCGAAACCAGAGTGGTTTATTTGAATAAAACACCCAGAAAACGTTCCAGAATTCATTTTTAGTGATTTATTCAAATAACCAAAGTGTTATTCGAATAACATGTTCCAGAAAATATTTCCTGGTACGCAATAAGTGGATTTATTCGAATAACAAAAGTGTTATTCGAATAACACGACCCTGGAACACGCAACGACTATTTTCTTGGCATTAAATGCTGCCATTAATTGTACCTAACGGCTCCTTTGATCAAATACTCTATAAATACATGTCTTGGGTCATCTTTAATGGCTAACCAACAACTTGAAACATATTTCTATTGCTCTAATCCAAGAATCAATCTTTCAATCCATTTGTGCTCTGTTTTTGTAAATATTTGAGATATCCTTGAAGAGCATTATAGAGCTTCAACTTGTGTAATCTACTCTAGTGAGAGTTTATCATTCAATCTTCATTTGATTTGTTGTAAAGAGGATGAGCTATCCCTCAAAGGTTATAAAGGGTGAGGTATCCCTTGAAGTTGAGGCTCAAGCACAAAGGGTGAGGTATCCCAAGATGTGTTGAGTGCTTTAGTTTGTAAAGGTTTCAAGCACCTGTTCAAGCTTGAAGTGATAGTGAAAAATCTCAGGTGGTTTACTTGAGGACTAGACGTAGGCCACAAGTGGTTGGTGGCCGAACCAGGATATATACTGTGTTTGCTTCTTTCAACTCTATCTCCTTTATATTTGTGCTTTAATTATATATGCTTGAGTTGAATTTGATATCTAGCTCATTTGTTTGATTTATCCTATAACTCAAGTGGTATTTGAGAAATCTCTAATAGTTGTACCTTTTCTGCTACATGTGTTGATTGAAAATATTAAAATGCATAATTTTTTAAAGTTATTTTAAAAATTTGTAATCACCCAATTCACCGCCCTCTTGGGTGATGGTTGCCATGATTAACAAGTGGTATCAGAGCTTCGTGCTCTGGTGAAAGCTTAACCGCTTAGAGTTAAAGATCCTTGTTTATTGGCAACCATTAACAAGCTTTTCAAAATGAATGGTTTTGAAATTGATAAACTACCATTCTTTGATGGTGTGAATTTTGTTTATTGGAAAGCTAGAAGGGAAATTTATATGCAATCTATTGATCTTGATTTATAAGATATTGTACTTGATGGATTTACTTGCGAATCAAAACATTCTTGGAATACCTATAATAAGAAATGTTTTTCCTTGAACATTAGAGCAATGCAAATCTTAAGAAATAGTATAAATAATGATGCTCATGCTAAAATTAAGAGTTGCTCTAGTAGTGCCAAAGATATATGGGATGCTCTTGATTCTATTTATCTTACTAACAATGATTTCTTGCGTAAAGTTGTATATAGATAGCAAGAAGAGCAAAAACCTCTAGAGGAAGATAACATTGAAAAATGTCCTCAAGAACATGTTCAAAGTAAGAAAATGAGCTCAATGCCTCTTGGTGATGATGGTGCTCAATTTGAAGAAGAGGCAAAGCAAAACAAAATTGAGAAAGAAGATCTTCTTGAATCCGTGATAGACAACAATGAGGAAGATGATGATTCCCTTAAAGAGCCAAGCATGCTAGAAAGTGAGACTACTTCTTATATGGCTAAAAAGGACTTTGAGGTAAATAATGCTAAACTAGATTATAGTCCTTCCTATGATGAGTTAAAATGTGCATATGATGAATTATATGATGGCCTGTTGTTTTTAGAAAATAAAAACTTATGTTGTTTGGAAAACATTTCCTTCATTGAAAATGATATTGTGACTTTGAAAAATGAATATGCTTTTCTTGATGAGGAAATGCCTTTGAAATGTGAAACCTCAACTTCTTGTGAAAAGTGCATTAATTTAGAAAATCAAGTTGAGGACTTATATTCTGAATTTGCCAAAACTAATTATTCTAATTGCTTACATTCCATGCTTGTTAATGAGAATAAAATTGATGTTATTCCACATAAAAATTCAAGCAAGGCTTATGGCAAAAATAGTATAGAATGTAATAACAACAAAAGGCTTAAGTTTTCCAAAGATGATCTTCAAAGGACCAAACCATCATTAAATTCAATTGTTTGCAACTTTTGTGGTCATCTAGGACATATTTCTTATTTATGCAATTATAGAAGGAATACTTATATGAGAAATAGTATGGTATGAGTTCCTAAAGATCTTAAATGCCCTTGTACTAACATTCAAGGACCCAAGATGAAGTGAGTATCAAAATATCCGCCTAGTGCTTCAATTATGCAGAAAACTTATCAAAAGGATGGACAAATTGGTCAAAGGAAAGAGAAATCATCAAGGATAATGCTTCCAAAGCCCAATGGTAGAAGTTTTGGTCAAAGAAGGAAGATGACTTCAACCAAAGTTTCTCAAGTACAAAATGTGAAACTTGCAAAGTTCAAAACATCAAAAGAGAAACAATGGGTAAGGAAAATAATTTCTGTGATTACCAAGGCCAAGCTATCAAATGCTTTTACCTCTTATGTACATTCACTTAAAAAGACAATGAATATGAGGCATATTCCTTCTAGTGAGAGTTTATCATTCAATCTTCATTTGATTTGTTGTAAAGAGGGTGAGCTATCCCTCAAAGGTTGTAAAGGGTAAGGTATCCCTTGAAGTTAAGGCTCAAGCACAAAGGGTGAGGTATTCCAAGGTGTGTTGAGTGCTCTAGTTTGTAAAGGTTTCAAGCACCTATTCAAGCTTGAAGTGATAGTGGAAAATCTCGGGTGGTTTACTTGAGGACTAGACGTAGGCCGTGATTTCCACAAGCGCACGGATCGTACAAGTAGTAAAATAAATATCGTTCTCACGAGGATCGGTTAATTACTAACTCTTACGGCTATTTCAATTGTTTAATTATATAAAAACAATGGTGGAAGCTATATTTAATTTAATGTGAAGAATTAAATATCAAAGTAAGCAATTAAAACTAGAAAATATGAGATTCGCAAGGATTAAAGTTCTAGGACTCGGAATCCACTACACTACCCCCTATAATAAGTTGTGATTATATCTATGTCAATGTTAAATTACGTTCTTGAAGGCGAATTGTCCTAAATTATTTAAAGCCTAATGTCTTGGCACTAAAAATATGCTAAAACTTCATCAATCCCATTCTCATGGCAATCAATCCAAGTTCTAACCCATTAAGATTCATGACAATCGTTTTACCCTCGAAGGACTTAACCTTATGTCTAGGCATTAATTCCTAAGTTCAATTCTTGAATTATCAAGCAATTAGATTTCATTTTTCGATCTTTCATCTAAAGCCTAAAATCATGTAAATATGGCGCGCAACATACCACAAGCATTAAGCATACTAAGAATGAATCAAGAACAATAATTTCATCAACAGAAAACCAAATCAACAATTCATAATAGGGAAATAGAGAGTTTCATCCTAATCCTAGAAAATAGTTTAGCCACTCATGGCCATTACAGCACAAACAAGATTAAAGAGGAAAGATACAACCATAATCCCAAGCAAATGAAGAAGATGAAGTAGAGAACTCAATGGTTGATCTTGTTCTTGGTCTTGCCTTGATCTATGCCTTCAATCTTGTTTCCTCTCAAGTTCTCCAGCTTTTCTCTACTCAAAGGGTCTCCAAAATGACCCTAAAATCACTTGGTTACGTTTTGCAGCCTTCCTCTGCATATATATAATCCCTCTGATGGGTTTTGGACATATTTTCACACAAAAAAGGACAAGCACGACCGTGCTTGGCTTAGGCACGGTCGTGCCTATTACACAAAGTTGCCAAATCTGTCAGAAAACGCGTCCATTTTGTCAAAAACGTGTTTAAGAAGTTTTTTAGGGAGATACAGCCGTGCTTGTATTAGGCACGGTTGTGCCTAAATTCCAGAAGCTTTAAGACAGTTACACATGGCCGTGTGAGGGTCCAGAATGTGAAATTCCAATTTTGGGAGGAGACACGGCCGTGCTTAAGGTAGACACGGCCGTGTCTCCTAGTCTGAAGCCCAAAATGGTCTTCTTTTTGCCCAAAAACATGGTTCCTTCACTAATTTTCTTCTCAAATACGTTTTATCTCTCTATTCTGCACAAATGAAGATGATTGATAAGAATAATTTCAAAGTTTATCAATAAACACAATCAAATCATCATAATTTATCATTTTTAGGGTTACAAAATACAGGTTTATCAATTCCCCCACACTTGAACATTGCTTGTCCTCAAGCAAGGAATAAAAATCGAAGTCAAGATAAAACTGAGCATCAAGAAATACGAATCAAGAGACAATCCACAGTTTAAAAATTCAGTTAAGTTCGGCAATCAAATCCAATCAAGCAAGAAAATTCAGCATTTAATACAATTAAAAGCTTGAGTCTAGCCTGCACATTTTTCTCAATACCAAACAATTGAGGTCACTCAACTTTCTATCTGTCAAGTATTTATGGGCAAAGAGATCACTTAGATTTCTCTCAACAAGTGCATGACCATAGGCTTGATTATCAATCTTGTTTCCACTTTCAAGCTCACATACATAACAAGGATAAAAAAGGACTTACATTGGGCTGCAATGGGGCCAAGGGTGAAATAAATGGTAGGAAAATCATGAATAAGGGTAGAGAATGATTATGGGTAAAGCTATACCGAGCAGAATCAGGTTAAAAATATGATCAACAGAGCATAATGCACATGGATGTAACCAATTTTCACTTTCAACCCAATATTTTCATCATTCATTCATAAATAATCTCTTCTTTTTTTTTCAATCAACCCTTGAAGATAAAAGTAACCTTTCAAGACTTTTCAACTAACACATTAGAAGCTCCAAGGAATTCAACCTGATTAATCAATTGGGTATTCAAAGAAATAAATTTCAGGCTCAAATGGGGCAACTAATGGATTATTTTAAAATGCAACTCTGGAAGTCAAGAAAGAAAGAAACCTAATTGCCTTCATCATGTCCAAGAATGTATGTGAACTATTAGAGTCTCAATCAAGATATCAAAGCAAGTTCTAGCATACAAAAATCAAGAGAAAAGTCACTCCAGAAAGAAAATAGGATTTAGTTTATGATAAATCCAATCGATAAAGCTCAAAACTCACTTTCTGGCTTAAGTTAGTAAGGAGAATAAATGCAAGCGGACTTGGTTAATTTCCAAAATAAAATGCTAAAATATTCAACATTCAATTGAAAAATTTTGTTTTCTTAAAATTTAAGTTCACGGCTGTGGATTCCCTATCAAAACATGTTTCAATCAACTCAAAAATCATCAAGACCACAGTAGTAAAATTCAAACTCAATTTTGTGCAAAGTTCAAGTGTAATTCAAAATGTATTAACAGAAATTAAGTTCATCAAAATATAAATGCATTCCCCCACACTAGAAGTTCACAGTGTCCTCACTGCCAAAAGTAAATCAAAATATAAACCATTAATGAGTTTAATACTTCCCTAAAAAGATCATAGTTTCATCATACAGAGGGTGGGGGTGGTGGATCCTAGGGGAAGCGAGACTGCATAAGTGCGAAAAGCTGGTCCAACTGCGAGGTCACGTGGTCTTAGAAATTGGCCTGCTGGGCTGCCATAGTGGTCAAATCGTCCTGGACGCACTGGTGGAATGCCTCCTGGCTAGTCTCCATATGCGCAAGGCAATCAGTCAAGTCAGCTAAGGAATGAGGAGGCATCGGTGGGGCCTCAGCCGCAGTAGGCGGAGTGGGAGCATCATGATCAGCCTCGTCCTCAGAAGTTGCATCAGGAATAGGGGCATCAGGAAGGGCCCACCAGCTAGGAGCAACCTAGTATACCAATTTAAGTCGTATCAGCATCGCCCGATCAATCGGCTCCATTGGCTGAGTGAGATGTGCATGAGGATGAAGGGCGTCGATGTTCCGGGCTAGGTTTGTAATATATGAGCCCACTGGAATGTATTGCAATTTGGCCTTGCCCTTGGCCTTATCAATCTTCAGAACGTACTGAAGGAACCAGTAACCGAGGTTGTAGTGGTGGCCATGGTACAAGCACCATAAATAGAAGAGATCGGTCTTGGTGATAACGCTGGTGCTGCTATACCGGCCTGAGATGCTGTGGGCTATGAAACGGTGGAGCCATCTCAGGGCGGGGTCTCGAATCAAAGAAGATTTGGAGACACTGGGGTTGTAATGGTTGTCGGCGTGGCGAATGGTTTCCCAGAATGTGCAATCCTCAAAGATGTCAGGAAAGTCTAGATATGCGTTCTGGTAGCCAGGAGTCAGAATGGAGGCTTGGTCTCAAATCCCATGGCCACATTGAACTCGTTCAACGACATGGCAAAATGACTCCAGTTAAGTCTGAACTGTATAGTACCCAGTTGATCGATGGTTTGAGACTCACAGGAAACCGTCAGAGTGGAGAGGAACTCCAAGGTGGCCTCCAAATATGCATCGTAATGGATGGAGGCGAACAACTCCCACCCCACGCGAGTCAAATAACGGTAAATGAGCTCCAGAACGCCGAACTCTTCCATCGTCGCATCATGTAGATATTTATTGGTGATGATGGTGAGTTTGCTGAACACTTCAAACCTCTGACGATGTGCATGAGTTTCGAATTGAAGGAGGCGTTTGACCTCTGTAGATGAGTGTAATGGAATGGTACTGCCAGAAGTTTTCTTGCGTTTGGATGCCATGATACCTGAAAAAGAAGAAGGAGAATATTAGTAAAGTCATCAAGACCAAAATATGACAATTACCAAAATAGAGATGACACTAAGCTGATCAGGAACCAAAGCAGCGCTAAATAGTCAAAACAGAAAAATGGCAACTTGTATAAAATTTAGCAGAAATTTTGGTAGCATAACGGCAGCATATGGACAATTACCAATTTGAACAGGCAAGTACACAACCAGTACAGACAGCAATCAGTAGTAAATGGCATTCAATTCAAAACTACAATTCAAGACCAGCAGCAGGCACAATAATCATGCGGCAAGAGTAGAAAAAATGCAACAGAAATGAATTAAAGCCTAAGTAGAAATGCAACATAAAATGGCAGAAAGAAAATAAAGATCTAAAAGCAGAAAAACTAAGAGAAATTAAATAAAACTAAGCAGGAATAATGCAAAATAGAAAATAGAATTGAAAAAGAATAAAATAAAATTATCATAAAAATGGAAATAAAAGTAAAGAAAAGAATAGAGAACACGGAAGTGGAGATTGAGTGGAAAATATGAAGAAAATGGAAGAGGGGTACGGTTATGGTGGAGTTGTGAAAGAAGGGGAATGTGGTAGGTGATGGGGTGTGGTATGGTGGTGGTGAATTTGGGGGGAGGAAGGTTGTACGGTAGTGGAGGGGTGTTACGGTGGGAGAGAGGGAGATTGGGAGGGAAAAAGGAAATGAGGGTTATGGTGGTGGTGGGTTTAAGAGTAGAGAATAGGAGATGGGGAGAAGAGAGAGAGAAGAGGGGAAAAAAAAGAACAGGGGAGGGGCTACGGTGGAAGGGAAATGACGAAAGGGGGGGTTTTGTTTAAAATGCTTGAATTAAATTTTTTTTAATAGAAAAGGCAGGACACGGCCGTGCTTAATGGTAGCACGGCTGTGTCTCATTACGAAAACCTATTCTAGAAGCTTTTGCCAAGTTAGACACGGCTGTGTCTAACTATGGGGAAGCTTCTATTTTTGTCACACGACCATTCTTAAGGGGGACACGGCCGTGTCTCTTGCCAAATATCAAACAGAAGCTTTCTGGCAGTTAGACACGGCCGTGTCTAACTCCCTAAAAGCTTCTGGAAGCTGAAAAACGAAGGAATGACTAGAAAAACTAAGTGCAAAGGCTAGGAATACGAAAATGAACCAAAAACAAAGCATGAAAAGGGGTAGAAACATAGGTTGCCTCCTGTGAAGCACTAATTTAAGGTCCTTAGCTTGACCCTTCATATCATTTAAGCCGAAGGGGAAGATCAGAAAGGGGTTGAGTAATTCCCTTCTCGATAGGATTTCCAATGAAGTAAGGCTTCAGTCGTTGACCGTTTACTTTAAAAGCTCCACTATCCTCACTCCAAACTTTAACGGCTCCATGAGGAAACATCTTAAGCACCTTAAACGGTCCTGACCAACGAGATTTCAACTTCCCAGGAAAAAGCTTCAAGCGAGAGTTGAATAAAAGGACCGATTCTCCTTCGTGGAACTCACGGTGCAAGATATGCTTGTCATGCCAACGTTTGGTCTGCTCCTTATAAATCTGAGCACTCTCATACGCATTAAGGATGGGCATTCCCTCTTTGCTTGAATTGAGATATAGTAAATGAAGAATGATGATTCCTTCATTATTAAGGTAGCATGATGATGGACATTCCCTCACTACCTATTTGATGATGATATATGATGAATGATAAGAAATGATGAATGATTTGAATATGATGAATGATGATATTTGATGAATGGTGATGTATGATGATTGATATGAATTATTTGACTATATAAATGATTTTTTTATAAATGATATAAATTGAACTTATGTTTCAGGAAGATAAAGGACTTGAATTGGATTTTGCCACCTTTCTAAAGTATAACCTGAGTTTGTAACTTGTTTTTCTTCGAAATAGTTAGATTTATTATGATGACATAGATTTTTAATAGTATTACAAATTCCTTGAATTCTCAGCCCATTTTATTCTATTCCATAATATTTCCAAAGATGAGTTCTTTAGCAAGGAGACGAAGAAAGTAGATATAGAATAGGTTTTTTATATCAATATGTATTTGTAATGTATACATAGTGCTTTCAAGCACACTATGTAATTTATTATGTATTGAAATGTACTTTGTACATTGACCTTCGCAATATATGTGTAACACCACTTGATGTAGCAACCGGAGCGTAATCGTCATTATACCACAGTTACTAAATCCAAGTGTGTCACAGCCATGATAACAGTAATTTAAATTCTCAAGAGTCTATATATTTTTTTTGACAATCTGCATAAGTAGAAAATATGAGCGTCAAATGAAATATAAATATATTCAATCCATAATACAACCACTGAAATAAAATCATATTCCTTATATATATATTTTATGGTCAATTTACACAAATTACTGATGACATAGAATATAATAATTACAGAGTCCAATAAAATACAGCGGGAATAAAAACACTAAAGGGGGAAAAGTAGTAACCCAGGGATGGGTACTACTAGCAGACAAAGCCGCAACCCCATATGTATATGCTGCACGGCGTCCCAGTTGATACGACAGGCATCAATGCCTCCTTGCGGCTGCACTCTTACGTAGTTGAAGAAATCTTGTCCAGACGCTCAAGCCAATCAACCAAAATGTGGTCTCTCTTTATCTTACTCACGATCTTTTATCAAATATAAATATAAAACAGAAATGCACAAATATAGGAAAGAGGTGAGACACCCATCTTTCATTACCACTATTGGCAGTAAGAAAATAGCACGGCACAAAGCGCCCACTAAGCAATACAGTTCATATATTCATCAATAGCAACAACAGAATTTATAATAAAAGCAATTCAATTCTGAGCAATAATCAGAGTCAATAATAACAGTGATATTTATAGTAAAGGTAGAACAACAGTAAGCAATAGTAGGCAGATCATAATAGTATTTCCAGGAATCAGCACCACAATCAAATAATCATTTACAGAAGTACAACAATCATCTTCACATTCACAAGTGTTCATGCTCAACAGTTTATGAGACCGACAATGAACGATGCAAAATGTATTATGATACCATAATTCCTGCTCCATGGAGCTAGACATAAACAGTCAGAGAGAAAGATCAAGAGACATGTCTGTAACTCGGCTGCCGCGGCCAAAGTGCTATAAACCAGTAATTTCCACCTGCACATTCAGGCATTGTACAGATAGTCCACGCTAGATCACGATATAGGACAGTGTCTTAGTCCGGATCATCGGTGTGTTTGCATCGGTCTACCCCACGGCACAGAGGAGCTCATAACTGTCCATGTGAGGAACCCGCACCCCGACGCCCCCAAGGTCAAACATGACCTACACTAGTCTACTCGCACCCGCACTAAGGTGTGTTCAATCTCCTAGGCAACTTGGCCTTACAACAGTCCACAGGACATTCACAATGCATAAGACTCTATGCATGGACATGTATAATCATCAATTTCATACAATTCCATAATATGCCACAATTGGCCAAGAGAGCATCAATATACAAATGGTCACTCATATGGACCCATAACATCATAATATTGAGATCAAGCCAAATGGTACATTCTTAGGTCCATTATGAATCCTAACTTAGAATTTGTCTTTCCTACAAGGTCCATTTCCAATTAAATTCTCATAATTAATTTAATCTTCATATTGTAATTCATTCTTTTACACTTGATAAATCATTCTAAGCTCTTAAAGACTCACACTCTCTTGTTCTTACTCTCTTGAATTTACCCTAAGTCTTATGAAAGTTTTATTCTTGGTTCTTCAAATTTATGAAATCTCAAATTGTCTTCAATTCTTTCACTTGGTAATATTTCTAGTTCATTACCTAGGATTTTAGCCACTTGATTTCTTGAATTTCAAAGTTACCAAAATTCCCTAATTAAGCCTAATTTACCCTAGAGGCCATGGCCTCACTAAAGGTTCCAATTCCAAATTTTCCTTCCATCAATTTTTATTCTACCCACTTGATTACATTATGGCTTGCACTTATTACAAATTGATCACAAAAAGACCACCCTTTTTGGCCCAAAAACCGTGACCTCCCAAGAGGCACTCCCAATTTATTTTTCTTCCATTAATTTTACTTTATACATTCAATTAGTTTAAGTCTTGCACTTGATGCAAATTGTTTACCAAGAGACCCATTTCTTGGGCCCAAAACCGTGACCTCCAAATGGTGAATCCTAAATCATTTTCTTCCATTTCAAGTCTTCAAATCCATTCTTTCCTTCTCTTTTAGGTATTAACTTCTTGTTATTAATTCACTCAAGTTTTTAGTTCATTAAAATCAATCCAAGTGCCCAAGATTCAATGCCAAAACTGTGGCTTCATGATGTCTATTATCCAATTTTTCTTTCCACTTTTATGCATTAGTTTTCTTAACACTAATTCACTTAAATTTAGTTCATCAAGATTAATCCATTTGTCTCTTTACCAAGACCAAAACCGTGGCACCCCTCTTGGGTATTAAACTCTTAAGGTCCTCCATTTATTTGTGTTAATACTATCATTCAACCTTTGATTACATAAGTCTTATTTCACTTGTATACAAAATCAATTTTCACCCCTAACTTCTAGTCAAAACCGTGGCACCATGTTAACATAGGAAACTCTAAATTTTCCATTTAGCAACCCCAACATGATCAAGCACAATTAATATATCAAACATATTCAAGAGCATAACCAAGTATCAATCAAATTCAAGAATACTAAATCATACAAAATTTATAATTGAAGCAAGCATACAAAGAGCATACAAGGATGGATTTCTCCATCAACACACATAAAAAGTCTCCTCACCACCATAAGTGATTGAAGTGAGTAGTCTCCCTCTTACCTAAAGGAAGAACACAAAAACAATCTCCTATGGCTTCTTGGTGAATTTCGATTTTGGGTCTTCAAGAACCCTAATTTTTCAAGCATCAAAAATCAACATTAATATTTGAAAAGAATGAATCTTTGGTCTCTATTGAGACCCTAGATCATGAAATTAAAGAGAAAGAGGAAGAAAAGTGAAAGCTTTACCTCTAAGTTAGAAGCTTTGCCTTGGAAGACAATGGAAAAAATTAAATTACGTAAAGTTTTCTCCGACCCGAAAATTTTTATTTTCCTAACGCGGAGTAAATCACTCAAAACGATCAAATACGCTGACGGAATAATCAAATTAATTTTACAGCGCTCAGAAATCACTAAACAGTGAAATTCTGTTAACTGTCAAAATTACTGTTTAAGAGATTGGAATTTTTTTGGGGTGTTACATTTGTGAGACTGGAGTTCCATGGAGGCTCTGAAGCCTGGCGTCTACGAGAGGATTGTGATTCGGTTACGTATGTGGGGCGTCTGACGGTGTCTATTCGTACTGAGTTTGATGGAGTGCCGATCTTTCTACTTTGTTGTACTTACATGTGGAGTTGCCGCTATCTCTTAGGCGTCATTGGGGCGGTATGTTTGATGCGCCTAGCGAGATCAGCAGCGTATCGACTGCACGGACCCGTGTCCGTAGAGGGTCGAGGCATCCTGGATATCTATCACCTGAAGTTTCATCTGCGAGTGATCCTTCAGAGGGTTAGATATTTATAATGTGTACTTGGGCGCGTCTGCGTTTGTATATTTTAACTTTTGCTGTTTTGTTTACTGTTTTAGTTTAAATATGGATAGTTGTAAATTATTTGTATAACTTATAACTAGAACTATATGTATATTATGTGTGATGTTAGTTTGTTTATTTTGTGTTTCCGCATTATTTTATTTAATACTATTCTGTTTAACAAGAAGAATTTTTACAACCCGCAATATTATGTCACAAATGTTTTATAACTTGGGTAGATTTTATTTATCTTTCTGTTATTTTATTTATAAATGTGACATCGCCACAAGGGTGTTACACGTGTCGAGTCCATTAGTGTGTTGCCAGTTACCACGGCACAGAGGAGCGACTAACTGTCCACATATGGGATACCGCACACTAATGTCTCCAAGTCCATAAAGAAAATGAACCACACTACGTTTATCGCACTGACAATACGATGTGATTCACCTCGTCAATCAATCCACCAAAAATTGGCATTAACTCAATAAATGTCTAGAAGAAAATTTCCAAAATACTCTCAATGGTATAAATATGCGTATTTATGCAAATGCCCTCAACGGCAAAAACTCATGCCCTCATGGCAGAAACTCATATATATACAGTAAGTCCCACCAGACCAATACTGTTTCACAACCTGTCCGGGTTCACCACTTAGCCCGATAGTAAAAATTCACTGTTTTCATCAATCGCGTGGAAATTTTATTGCGTTTTCACAATTCTGTTGTTTTACAAACTTTTTTAAATCGCGTAAATATATTTTTCTATTTTTATAATCGCGTAGAATTTTTAACACGTTTTCTCAATCGCGTAAAATTTTTAAATCAGTTTCTTGTCCGAATTCCTTAAAAATTACTGTTTAAATAAACAGAAATAATATTTAATACGTTTGAAGTACGTAGAATATTTTTCATACCATATACTGTCTATTGGACATCTTTTCTATCTTATTTGTCTGTTTTTAATAAAAATTGATAGTATTTTGCTTAGAAAACTTATAATAATGGTTTCCTAACTTTTCTGTAAAAATTCCTTTTACTTAATTCTTTTACTGTATAATTTAACTTTTGAAAACCACTAACATGCTTCAAAATATCATATGAGCTATATGTTAGAAATTTACAAAAGCTACTGTATTTTCTTCTAACAGTAAAATCATTAGTTTTAACTTCTTAAATTTAATTCTAATTAATTTATTTCTTCAAAACTCATTGTAGAAAAATTCCTTTTAGTATTTATTACTTCTTTTTGAGTGATAATAGTTTTAGAAATCATAAACACTTGGTTATGGCATGTTGGCCGAAATACCTAGATTTGAAATTTGATCTCTAAATTCATTTTTTTTCTTGCTTTAAACAATTTTGTATCTTGTTAATTTTCCTAGGTTAATTAAATCACAATCTTAGAAAATTAATGAGAACATTTTGGTTCTCCTTTCATGTTGAGGCCGTGAGCCTTCATTGGTGTTCTTTGGAACACTCATACAATCCTTGACATGTTATTCACATCCTACTAATTATACATGCATTTCTAACACATACAATATATTTAAAGCTTGTAGACATGCAAATTGATACAAATCACAAATAGGAAAGCTACTAACAAACACACAAATGAATCCTTATGGATTCTACAATCACAAACAATTTCCATCTTCTTACCACCACCCAAGGATGATAAGATTTAAGTCTTCCTCTTACCTTAAGTGAAGACAAACACTCTTTCACTTCTTTCTAGGGTTTCAGTTTTCACCCCTTCAAGACACCTATCAAGCTTAAACAAATTTCTACAAGTTATTAACATAAAAGAAAGCTTAAACCATGGATCAATCATGACTTAGAACTTTGATAAAGAATTTAGAAATGAAAAACAAGAAATTTCACCTTTTAGGTAAAATTCCTCAAGTATTTTTTCAAGCTCAAGATGATGGATTTTGCAAGAACTCTCAACTAGAGATATTCTTAGAATTGTGTTTAGGTTTAGAAAAGTTGGTTGGATAAAATTTTAGGTGGTTGGATGTTAGAGTAAGGTGGCTGGCCGAATGGTGCTTCAAGGTAGCATCAATGGAGTTTGGTATTTTTGGAAGAGAGAGAAGAGAGAAAGTGTTAGAGAATTAAGTGAATAATGGCCTTCCAAGGGTGAATGGCCGTAGACTTCAAATGCAAAGAGGTGTCCATTTGGTTGGCTCCATCCAAGTCTTAGAAATGATCAATGGTGAGGATTAAAACTTGATCACCAAGCTTAGCTCTCATTGGCTATTTCAAGCCTTGTCACTAAACTTGTCATTAACCTAGTCATTAGCTTAGTCATTAGCTTAGTCATTAGCCTAGTCATTAGCCTAGTCATTAGCTTATAAAATATCGCACCACTAATGATGTTTAATTAAGCTACTAATCATACTTAACTTAATTAAATTTCCAATAACTTAATTAAATTCTAATCCATCTTAATTAAGTCATCAAATTCTAAACTAATTAGGCTAATCAATTTTTTTTAATTATTTCTCATTTGTTTAGAGATTATTCTAGCCCAAAAACGTTAACTGTTTCGCTAAACGTGGGTCCCGCAAGACATTTCCGATCCATTATCATTTAATTACACTGATTAATAAAATAATATTATAATAATATAAAATTATTTTATTTTACAGTGAAATCCTAAAAATTAAAAGATTAAATTCAGTATCATTCAGAATTGGGTTTAGTAAGATCTCCCAGCTCCGAATAATTAAAATAAGATTTCCCCAGTCCAAAAAATATTATTTTCCTGTCCCGGAGCAAATCACACAAAAAGTTCACATAAAATAATAGACAATAATGTAAAACAGTATTTCATACAGAAAAACAACAAACAGTACAAAAAGGACATAACGATCATTTATTCTAAAGTTAAAAAACATCAAACAGTACATTTGGGACACAACGATAGTTCACCCAAAAGTTTAGGGTGTTACAAACCACTCATGTAAGCAACCCGCACCCTGATGCCCCCAAGGTCAACAAGTGACTTACACTACGCATATTGCATCCACTCAATAGGTGTATGTCTCTCCTAGGCAAATAGCCTCATACAATTCCTCGGACCTTTCCAATGCATGTTCAATGCACCAATGCCAATCATAGGCAAAATTTATATACAGTGTTTATACACCAGTTCATGCATATAAAATGCACCAATGCCAATCACAGGCAAAATTTATCATTTTCTCATACAGTGTTCATCCATTGGTTCAACAGTAATTTTACTGTATATTTAATCGTGAAAATCATATTATCGCGTTTTCATAGTCACGCACCACTTTTGTCGCGTTTTCACAATTTTGTAACATTTCTGTTACATTTTCAAATCACATATAGATTTTTCAACGTTTTCATCAATTACGTAGAAATATTCCACCATTTTTAAATCATGTAGTGATTTTTCAACAATATCTCAAACGTGTAAAAATATTTAAACGCTTTCCAAATTGTGTAGAAATATTTCAATATTTTTCAAATCGCGTGGAAATATTTAAATGTTTTTCCAATCGCGTAGCTTAAAAATCACGTTTTTAAGTTACGTAAATCATTTTTCACCATTTTTTCATTACGAAAAATATTTCTCAACCTTCAAAAATTCTATTTCAACCTTTTTCAAAATAATATGACTACTCACATTATTTTCCACATTTTCTTACTCAAGAAAATCCTTTTCACAATATATTTCACAAATTCACAATTCCATTGAATTAAATCAATGTTTCTAACTTTAAAAATTACTAACGCTCTCCAAAACCCAAAGGATGAGTTACACGATAGTAAATTTTAAATCACCATTATATTCTCTATTTTTCTCAAATCAATTCCAAAATCAATTCTCTTCAAAATAAATTGAGGTTCAAACACTTTCAACCTCTTTTTTTTTTCTTTTATAACCGAAATTTCTATTTTTCAAGTAATAAAACACTCTGATTCCCTTTCCAAAATCCTTGTACTAAATCAAATTACATTTTCACTTGGAAAACCACTTTGTTTCATAAAACCAAAGCATTTACAAACCTTCAAAACCGTGATACATGGTTATTTAAACCATCAAATATTTTTCCTTCTAAGTCAATATGGTTTTACACAAACAAAACCATTAAAAATTCCTTAACAAAACCGTGAGACTCATGGTCTTTAAAATCAAATCATTTGTTCATTTTCATTTTTTACTTTCTTTGCAAATCCTTAAAATCATCAACTCATTGCTCTTTTCATTTGAAACTCATGATTTGTAAAATACTTAAAATATTATTATTCAAAAATGTCCTTGAGTTCTATTAAATTCCATTCTTGCTTTTGCACAAAATAAATCAATAAAAATTCTTCTCAAAACCGTGAACACCATTTCTTGAAAAACAAACCCTTTGTTTATTTTCCTTGCTTTTCTAATCATCCAATTTTATCGTTCATGAAAATATTAATTTATGAACACCTATTTTGAGGTGTCTTGGCCGAAATTCCTCTTGGTCTTTGGAACCAAAAATCAATTTCCTTTCCATCATCAAATCATGGCATACATATACATATTCAAATATATATCACAAGCATGCCATAATCAAAGCAATAAATCATGCAAATCATACCAAGCATAGGCAAATAATTAAAGCACATAAACACCCACAAATTATTACATGACCATGGATATGAATCCTTATATGGATTTACCATCCATCAAATACACAAACCATCTCTCACCACCATACTTGGTTGGTGAGATGAATCTCCCTCTTACCTCTTGAAGAACTTCAAAAGCTCCTAGATTTGCTTCTTTTTCCAAGTCCTTCACCACCAAAGATTTCTTAAACACACAACAAAACATATATTTATTAGTAAATCAAGCTTGAACAAGATAAACCATGGATCAAACATGGCTTAGAACATGAATAAGAGAGAAGAAATGAAGTTTCCTTACACTTCACCTCAAATACCCTATAACTTTGCTCTTGGAAAAACTCCTTGAAGATGGAAGATTTAGAGAAAGTCTCCAACATGAAAGTTGCTTAGAATAAGGTAAGGATTCAAGAAATATGGTTAGTTGAAATTAAAGAGTGATGGAAGGTTGTCTTGGGTGCCTTGGCGAAAACATGCATGGAGTAGAGGTGGAGAGAAAATTTTGAAGAGCTTTGCTTAGGAAAATTCAAGAATGATTGAAGAATGATCAATAATGACCAAAGGTGATCAATTATGGTCTTCAAATGTTGCTTTAGCTTCTAAATGCAGCACCAAAATCATCCCCCCTTCCATGCATTCTTCAAAATGCAACAGATCTCCTAGCCACCATTTTAGGCTATCTTAACCATTGATTAGATCAATGGTTAGGATTTAATTTAGCTTCTAGGTTTAGGCTTAGATAGAAGACTTAATTTAGGCCATTGGATCTTTCCTCCTTGAAATCCTAGCCATTAGATGTATCTCTAAAATGAAGGGTCAAGATTACTCCTTCAAACTTTACATCCAAGGGCTATAAATGGTCCTAGCCACTTTGTTAGACTAAATCTCAACCATTGATTAAATCAAGATCAAGTCTCCACCGTTGATTACATCAATGGTTGATGACCAAGCCAATAATGTTGACTTAAGTAGTATAATATTTATTTTTCTATCTGCTATAACCCTTCGAATAATATTTTTACGGTATTTTTATCGCCCCATAATTAAATACAATACAAAATACAGTAAAAAAAATTTTAAAAACTGTTTCTGGATTCAGGTTTAGTAAGATCCCCCGTCTCCGTCTAAACAGTATAATTTTTTCTATGCATAAGATTTTTTTCACTTTGCGGGACCCACCTGGGCCATCGTAAGGCCACCCTGGCCCACAGACAGCCCAAAAACAATAAGAGAAATATAAAAATTTATAATCATCCACAAAAATCACAAATATTAGAAAACATATGAAAATCAAGTCAGATTGTTAAAAATAATTAACAATCAAGAGAAATAAATACATAAAGATTTTCCCCGGCCCGAAAATTATAATTTTTCTGACATAGAGTAAATCACACAAAACGATCAAATATATTGACGGAATAATTAAAATAATTTTACAGTACATAGAAATCACTAAACAGTAGAATTCTGTTAACTATCAAAAATACTGTCAAATAGTTAGGAAATTTGGGGTGTTACAAGGGTCGATGAAATTACCACTGGAAAGCTTTGTTCTTCCCCCAAAAATGTGTAATTCAACCCAATAGGTAATGACTTTAGTTCCAGTGTGGGTATTTCTTCATGGGCAGTATCATTCATGGGTTTTAACTCTTCAAATCTCGGCTTCCCTCCCTTGTATTCCATTACCTGTGTACAATCAAGCAAAGAACATATTTCAAAAATATCATCATCTAATTACGTACTTGAATCAAATGAATTAATTAAACAATCTTCTAATGGGTCAGAAGAACTTTCTTTTAGAAGATGATTATCTACAATGGCCTCAATCCTATCAACTTCCTCATTTTCATCATGGACATCATGTGGTTGTTTGCATATGTTGAAAACATTAAGCTCCAGTGTCATATTTCCAAATATTAGCTTCATCACTCCATTTTTGCAATTTATCAAAGCATTGGATGTTGCTAAAAATAGGCGACCTAAAATAATAGGAATTGACTTGCAACTATTGACCATAGGTTCAGTTTCTTAGGCAATAAAATCCACAAGATATATGAATTTATCAACTTGTACCAACACATCTTCCACTATTCGTTTTGGAATTTTAATTGATCTATCGACAAGTAGAAGAGTTACAAAAGTTAGTTTTAACTCACCCAGGTTGAGTTGTTGATAAACTGAGTATGGAAGCAAATTAACACTAGCTCCAAGATCAAGAAAAGCTTGTTCAATTTTATGTTCTCCAATAATGCATAAAACCGTAAAACAAACAACATCTTTATGTTTCAAAACATTATTGCTCTGAATAATGGAACTTACCTGTTCAATCCTAATGACCTTCTTTTTCACATTTAATTTCATTTAATAGTGCATAAGTTCTTCAAAAATTTGGTATAAGAAGGAACCTATTTGATAACATCTAACAACAGAATATTGACCTTCACTTGTTTAAAAATTTTAGTATGGTGGTTCAATTTCCTTGAATTGCTTAATGCTTGAGGAAATGAGGGTGGAGGAGGTGAAAGTTTGGTCTCATTTTGGCCTGATGGCTTATCAACATCTTCCTTATCTTGGGGGAGTGATTCATCATCTTTCTTACAAGGTTCAGGAATTTCTTTTACAATAACTTTACCACTCCTAAGAGTAATCACTGAATTCTCTTGATCTATTTGTTGGTTTTCTGAACTACCCTCATTTAAACTATACTGACCCTTGGGATTCGATTGAGGTTGAGATGGAAATTTTCCTTTCTCGTGAATATTGAGTGCAGAAGAAAATTTAGCAAGAGTTTCTTTTATGTCAATCATGGTTTGAGTGTTTTTTTTTTATTAATGGCCTCTTGCTTTTCTATGAATGCATACAATGTTCCTTTAAGGTTTTTCCTATATGCTGGGACATAAGGGGCATATCCTTGAGAATTTTGAGAGTCCTATTGTTCCTAAGGAGGCGGTGGTTGCATAAACTATGCTTGATTATTATTCCTCCAACTGAAGTTTGAGTGATTTTCCATCCCGAATTGTATGAATCTAAAAAAAAATAAGTAAATGGCTTTTTAAAATTATTCAATGCAATTACTTGCTCATGCATAACTTCTTTAAAAGCAGGTATCTTTGGACATTCATTTGTCGAATGTCCTAATTCGTCACAAATGCCTCAAATTTCTTCATTTTGCACAGATTTGACTTCTTTCACGTTCCCTGATTCTATGGATTTAACCTTTATAGCCAAACTGGCGTACCTAGCATTTAGATCTTCTTCTTGACTAAGATGATATTTTCATTTTCTAGCCTTTGCAAGGTTATATCTAATTGAATTTTCAGAAGGATTAGTACCATGCCAAGATTGAGAATTTTCAGTCAAATGGTTTAAATAATCTAAAGCTTCTTCAGGTTCTTTATAAAGAAACTCGCCATTGCACATTGTTTCCACAAATTGTTTAGTTTCAGTAGTTAAACCTTCATTAAAGAAGCTTATAGTGCGCCATTTTTCAAAACCATGATGTGGGAAAGAATTTAACAAATCTTTAAAACGTTCCCAACATTAAAAAAATGCTTCATTGAATTTTGGGAAAAATTTTGGATTTATCTTTTCAAAGCATTGGTTTTAAGTGTTGAAAAAAATTTCTTTAAAAACTCACCTTGCATTTCTTGCCATGTGCTAATTGATCTTGGTTTCAAAGCATTAAGCCAAGCTTTTACTTTATCTTTCAAAGAAAAAAGAAACAATTTAAGCTTAACAATCTCTTCAGTGCAATTTTTATCATTGAAAGCAATACAAACTTCGTCAAATTCTTGTAAATGTAAATATGAGCTTTCAAATTCTAAACCATGGAAATTTGGAAGTATAGAAATCATACCCGACTTAAATCTAAAATTATTAGTAGTGAGTGGAAAGATAAAACATGATGGACTAGAATTTTGAGGTGGTTGCAAATATGCACACATAGTTCGCAATGGTTGATTTTCATGTTCACCATGTACACTTTTATTTTCAGCTCTTGGTGGTTGATTTTTATGTTCATTATGTATACCTTTATTTTCAGCCATTGTGTCAATTGTGTGTGATTAAGATTAAAACAAATCAATATATAAAGTACTAAGATTAATTTTAACCAAATGACCAGAATTTGAATCACGATACCAATTAAATATAAATAAGTGACTTAAAATAAAAAATAATGTACAAGTTGGCGGTATAAACCAGCCATTAAATATTAAGCATAAATAAATGACTTAAAATAAAAAATAATGTACAAGTTAGTAAGGCAGAAAGCAAAAATAAATGATATAAATAAATAAGTTAGAAAGTTAGTAAGTCAAAAAACGTAAATAAATAAGTCGAAAGCATAAATAAATAAAAAAAATTGGTAAGCAAAAATAAATGACATAAATAAATAAGTTAGAAAGTTAGTAAGCATAAATAAATGACATAAATAAAAAAATTAGTTGATAAGTTAGTAAGTTTGTAAGTAAGTTAGTTAGTAAGTTAGTAAATTAAAAAGTTAAAAGAGTAGTGAAAGAATATACCTGATGGTAAAATTTACTTAAAGAAAGAGAACCTCAATAAATTAAAACTTCAAATTAAGTTCCCAGCAACAGGGCGAAAAACTTAATATGAATTAAAAGTTGCAGACCCAAGTACAGATTGTTTCAAGTAATAAATTCTCGGGAGTCCGAGGTCAATCCACAGGGAATTGATGAAGAAAAATTATGAGGTAAGAAAAAAGATTTGTCACAAAAAGATATTAAAAGTTGTTCACAAATGAAAAAAGGATTTGCTTGGGCTAGGAGATCCACTCTTAGTAATAAATTAAAGACAAAATTATTTATTTTTATAACTCAATTGAAATCTACACCTAATGGAGGTTCCAATCGAAAAATACAACATCCAAAGTTCATTTAAGATTATATATGTAATTATATTATGATTCCTTTAATTATCCACTAACACCAACACTTATAAATGAGCTCAAGAATTCATTGTGCCAACCTCTTGTCTACAATGAATCAAGATCTCCACTTTACAAGGAGGGTTTCTAAATTGATTGGAAACAAAATACAGCACATCTAATGGCTAATTGATGATACATTATTTAGGCACAAGAAAGAAATTAATCAAACCTTAATTTATTACCAAAAGCTTCACCCTTTCACCTAAGCAAAATGAAAATTAGTTACTCATGAACAAGAAGAAAGAAAGAGATAAGAAGAAAAAGATAAACATAACTTCAATTTAGAACAAAGAAAATTACAACAAGAGAAACAACTAACATAATAGCATAATCTTGATCTCTAAGCTAAGATGATCAAAATGATAAGCCAATGCTCCCTTTTATAGAGCTTAAGGAGTACAAAATGAAAATGGAGTTGTTTGATGATGATAAGTAAATGCCAAAGGAGTTGTTTGATGATGATAAATGAGTGGAAAATTATTTTGATCCTTGTCTCCCCACTAGCACCAGATGATTCGATACTTATCTCATGGATGCCATCAGAATTGAGCAAAATGGTCTTCATGAAAGTTGTAGATAAGGGTCTTAACTATTTTTTGATAAAATTTTAGCTCCTAGAACCACCTATAACTCGAGATATGGCCCAATCACTGCACACTATTCAGGCCCAACTACAACTCCTCTGTTCTGACTTCCAAGCTTAATATGACTTCCAAGACATCCGATTTGACTCTTGTGTTCTTCATGAAAGTTGTAGATTTGGGTCTTAACCTTCAAATGGCCTAATTTCAGTCCAAAAACTCTCCTATAGCTCAAGATATGGTTTAATGAGTGCGCATAAGTCAAGTTGTTAGGTTCAAAACTCTAGATCTTGCTTCAACTCCAATATAAATTATCCAAACGTGTGATTTTGATCTTGAAGTCTTCATGAAAGTTGTAGAGAATTGTCTTAGCTTTCCAATAAGACTAGAATCACATCAATTAGATATTTGTAACTGAAATTATAGCTAGTTTACTGAAAGATGCAATTAAGCAAATTAAGGTCAATTCAAGCAATAATTTCTTCATTGATCCAATTAAGCTCAATATCATAAAATGTGACAAAACTAACTTAATTAAGCCTAATTGAACCTTAAGAAGCCTAGTGAGAGAGTTGTAAAATGTATAAAATATATTGTTATCAAGAAGCACCCCTTTAAACATTCCTTTTAACCTCTTCTTCTTTTGGGAATACTATGGTTTATGTTCCTGTGGAGGTTGAGTCATACGCCTCTATAATCCTACACTTGTTAACCAAAGTAGGAAAGTCTTAATCTCCAAGTGCCCTACAGTTCTCTGAATATCCTCTCTCAATCCAGCCTTAAATTTCATACATTTCCAGTCTTCATCTGGATTGCACTTAAAATAAGAGGAAAACTTAGATAATTCTTCAAGTTTAGCCACATATTGGCCTACAGACATGTTCCCATACTCAAGCTTCAGAAATTATAGTTCTTTTGCATTCTGCAAGTTCCTGGGAAAATACTTATTCAAGAAGGCAGTTCTAAATACATTCTAAGTAATTTGGGTACCTATACCCTCTAGCAATCTCCTAACATCGGTCCACCAACTCTCTGCCTCTCCTACCAATATATAAGAGGCAAAACACACCATTTGCTCATCAGTGCATGTAACACCCACCGTAGGGTATCACATTTATATTACTTAATTACTAAATTACCCCTTTATTATTAAATATGATTTGTAATGTAAATACGAGTTGTAAAATTTCTTGATATCGATAAGATAAACTTAGCAGAAAATAAAAACATTAAACATCATCACAAATAATTTACATCATATACATTACAGAAGTACTATCAAAATTATTTATATACAGACCAAGTTCTCAAAAGTATTTGACATTATTTAAATTAACATACTTGCCCAAGTATGACTAGACAGTAGAACCCTCAGACGGGTCCTCCTTAGATTCCTCATCAGGCAGGAATCTAACTTGATGCGAAGTCCTACGGATCAATGTTCGTGCAGACGACACTATACTGATCTCTGTTGGGATGTGCTACCTACCACCCCAATACTGCCTAATTGAAACCAAAAATTTTATATGTACATAAATAGTGACAGAAAAAAATAGATCTCCATGAAATATCCTGCTCATGTTGACCGTCAGATGTCCCTGATATATTAGTCCCTCCTCATTGGGACTAATCCTCCAAGCACCATCTCCACCATGGAACTGTAGTCTCACGTATCCAAAGAAACTCGATTGGGTTGCCATCTGATCAAAACCCAGCTTCCTCAGTAGGAATCTGCTCCTCTTCACCTTCTTGCTCGGTACCTTACTCAGTGTCTTTATCAAAATATAAATACACTACAAAATAATATACAAAGAGGTGAGATTATCTACGCCAATACCAACATGGTAGCATGGAGATAATACAAATAGTACATCATACAGATATATCATACAATGATACAGATATAGTAAATAATAATTACCATCATGCCCTCAACATTATCCATCATTATAACAGATATAATAAACAATAATTACAATCATGCCCTTAACATTATCCAATTATTCAACAGTTCATGTAACACCCCAAATTTCCTAACTATTTGACAATAATTTTCATAATTAACAAAATTTTACTGTTTAGTGATTTCTGTGTACTATAAAATTATTTTGAGTGTTTCATGAGTACATTTGATCGTTTTGTGTGATTTACTCTGTGTCAAGAAAATAATAATTTTCGGGCCAGGGAAAATCTAACGTAATTTAATTATTACCGTTAAGTCTTAATTATTTTACGTAATCTGATTTGATTTTTGTAAGTTTTATAATTTTTGTGATTTTGTGGATGATTATAAAATTTTTATATTACTCTGATTATTTTAGCATTATCCGTGGGCGTCTGTGGGCCCAAGGGGGCTGTACGTGGGCCTAGGTGGGTCCCAAAAAGTGAAAATTTTTCTGCAGTCAGGAAAATTCGTACTGTTGAGATGGAGATAGGGGATCTTATTAAACCTGAATCCGGAAACAATTTTTAAAATTTTCTTTTACTGTGTTTTGTACTGTATTTAATTATCGAGCGATAAAAATACAGTAAAAATATTATTCGAAGGGTTATAGCAGATATAAAAATAAATATTATACTGCTTAGTCAACATTAGTGGTTTGAATATCCACCATTGATTTAATCAACGGTGGAGACTTGATCTTGATTTAATCAACGGCGGAGAATTAGTCTTATAAAGTGGCTAGGACCATTTATGACCATTGGATGTAATGTTTGAAGGAGCAATCTTGACCTTTCATTTTGGAGATACATCTAATGGCTAGGATTTCAAGGAGGAAAGATCCAATGACATAGATTAAGTCTTCTATCTAAGGCTAAACTTAGAAGCTACATTAATCCTAACCATTGATCTATTCAATGGTTAAGATTGCCTAAAATGGTGGCTAGGAGATTGGTCACACTTTGAAGAGTGCATGGAGGGGGGGATGGTTTTTGTGAAGCTTAAGGAGCTAAAGCACAAGTTGAAGACCATAATTGATCACCTTGGTCATTATTGATCATTTCAAGAAGCTTAGCTTATCAAAATTTTCTCTCCATTTCTTCTCCAAGCTAGTTTCGGCCAAGCACCATAGAACCATCTTCCACCACTCTTTAATTTTATACAACCTTATTTCTTGAATCTATACCTCATTCTAAGACACTTTGTAGTTTGGAGCAAGTTCTAAATCTATCATCTTCAAGGACTTTCTTCAAGAGCAAAGTTATAGGTTTTTATGGTGAAGTGTAAGAAAACTTCATTTCTTATCTCTTTTTCATGTTCTAAGCCATGTTTGATCTATGGTTCCCCTAGTTCAAGCTTAATATACTAATAAACTTGTGTTTTGTTTTGTGTTTAAGAGACCTTTGGTGGTAAAGGACTTGGAAAAAGAAGCAAATTAAGGAGCTTTTGAGGATCTTCAAGAGGTAAGAGGGAGATTCATCTCACCAACCAAGTATGGTGGTGAGAGATGGTTTGGTATTTGATGGATGGTGAATCCATGTGAGGATTCATATTCATGGTCATGTAATTATTTGTGGGTGTTTATGTGTTTATGTGCTTAGCATGGTTTATTTGTGCTTGCATGCTTAGTATGATGTTTAATTGCTTTTATGGTATGCTTGAAATATATATATGATGAATATGTATATGTATGCCATGATGTGATGATGGAAAGGAAAACAATTTTTAGTTCTAAAGAACCATAGAGGCATCACAGCCTTAAACTAATTTTGGGAGTAAGAGATTCTAAGTATTTTACTAATTATGATTAATACGTTGATGATTTTGAGGATTTGCAAAGAAAGTGGACATGAAAATGAACAAAGAAATTGGTTTTAGAGACCAAGAGTCTCACGGTTTTTGAAGGAAATTTTAATGATTTTGTTTGTGTAAAAAATAAGAATGGTACTTAATTGATTTAGAAGGAAAAATATTTGATGGTTTCAATGGCCATGTACCACGATTTTGAAGGCTTATAATGCCTTAGTTTTATGAAATAAAGTGATTTTCAAAGTGGAAATATAATTTGATTTAGTACAAGGATTTTGGAAATGGAATCAGAGTGTTTTATCATTTGAGAAATAGAAATTTCGGTTATGAAAGAAAAAGAGAGGTTGAAAGTGTTTGAATCTCAATTTATTTTGAAGAGGATTGATTTTGGAATTGATTTGAGAAAAATGGAGAATATAATGATGACTTGAAAATTTACTAACGTAAAACTCATCCTTTGGGTTTTGGAGCACATTAGGAAACATTAAATGAGAAACATTGATTTAATTCAATAAAATGGTGAATTTGTGGAATATATTGCGAAAAAGATTTTCTTGAGTAAGAAAATGTAGAAAATAATGTGAGAAGTCATATTATTTTGAGAAAGGTTGAAATAGAATTTTTGAAGGTTGAGAAATATTTTACGAAGTTGAAAAATGGTTTACGTAACTTAAAAACATGATTTTTAAGCTACGCAATTTGAAAAATGTTTAAATATTTCCACGCGATTTGAAAAAAATGTTGAAATATTTCTACGCAATTTGGAAAGCGTTTAAATATTTTTACGCGTTTGAGATATTATTGAAAAATCACTACGTGATTTAAAAATGGTGGAATATTTTTAAGTGATTGAGAAAACGTTGAAAAAAAATCACTACGTGATTGAGAAATAATGGAATATTTTTACGTGATTGAGAAAATGATGAAAAATTGCTATGCGATTTGAAAACGTAACAGAAATATTGCGCAATTGTGAAAACGTAACAGAAATGTTGTGCGATTGTGAAAACACAACAAAAGTGTTTTGTGACTATGAAAACACAATAACATGATTTTGCTATTGAATATATAATATGATTACTATTGAACCAGTGTATGGACACTGTATAAGAAAATGATGAATTTTGCCTGTGATTGGCATCGGTGCATTTTACATGCATGGATCAGTGTATGGACACTGTATGAGAATATGATGAATTTTGCCTGTGATTGGCATTTGGTGCATTATACATGCATTGGAAAGATATGCAGTGAGACATATGATGAAATTGAAAAATATGCAGTGAAGCATATGATGAAATTGAACAAAATTGCATTGAGATATTCATGCATTGAACGAAAATTAATAGCTGATGCTATTGTGACCCTTGTGGTTGAAGAGGGAATGAGAATTGAAAAGTGAGGTCTATGATGGATCTTGGGCACGTCAAGGCGCGGTGATTGACCAGTGGACGTTGATTGGCAAAGACCATGTGCCACTTGGCGATGCAGTCCGTTGCAACGCATTGACGATACTCGACAGTAACACAATTCTTTTTGAAGACTGAAGATTGTCTGTTAGGCTAAGGCTGGACAATTAACCAGAGCATTCTTCTCGAAATTGTGAAAACCTCCATGGAGTAGGACATTGAGTCTATGTGCATATGCATAATCATTGAGTATTGGTTATGATAATTGAACTGTTGAATACCTAAATAATGTTGAGGGCATTATCATAAATATTGAATATTTATATCTATGTGATATAATAATTGAGGAATATTGGATGATGATGATGATAAATAATGTTGATGGCATTATTATAATTATTGTTATTTTATACATTATGATGATGACATAATTGTAATTATGGTATGATATATCTGTATGATATGTTGTTTGGGTTATCTCTATGCTATCATGTTGGTATTGGCGTAGGTGATCTCACCTCTTTGTTATATTGTTTCGTTGTGCTTGTATTGTTAAAATTAAATAGTAGATGGAACGAGTTTCTTAGACGTGAATGGAGGTAAATGTTCTGAGTTCGGTGACAATATCAAGGAGTGATCATCCCAGATTTGATGGTGTGCAGTGTTGATGAGGAACAGATATATGACGCATCAAGATGGATACAAGACGGAATAAGTATGTTGAGTTTTCTCGTTAGTGTTTTACCATGCTATTAAGTAGGACCTGTCATAGAGTTTACTACTATTTAAAATTGAGTCTGTAAGTTTTATATTTATTGAATAATTGTTAAATATTAGGTGGTGTTTGTTATATGAGTTTTAATTAGTTTAAAAATCTATTTTTCAGTATTACTTATAAATATAAGTAAGTTTATGTTTCCGTGAAAAGAAATTTTGAAACCTACCTTTTATAACTCAAACCTTTTATGAACTGATTTGAAGATTATAAGTTGGTAGTCAGAAATGTGATGTCCTACGGAGGGTGTTACAGTTCAAATATCACACAGATATAAATGCTCAGATTATGCATGTACACATAGACTCACTTTCCTACTCCATAGAGCTAAAACTCAAGTCGAAGAGATTAATTCGAAAGATCTGTCTATACCAACATGCTTCAGACCACGTGCCACAATTCTCATAAGTGTTTACACATCTAGCATATACACGACAGTCTTTACTAGATCTTGATTAGGAATAGTGTCTTAGTCTGGATCATCGGTGTGTTGCATCGGTCTAACCCATGGTACAGAAGAGCTACCAACTGCCCATTGTGAGTAACTCACACCCCGACGCCCCTAAGGTCAACAAGAGACTTACACTACGCATATCGCACCCACACAAGATGTGTATTCTCTCCTAGGCAATTAGCCTTATTCAGTCCATCGGACCGTTCCAATGCATGTTTAATGCACCACAGCCAATCACAGAAAAAACTCATTATTTCTCATACAGAGTCCATTCATTGATCCAACAGTAATCCTACTGTATATTCAATCACATAATAATATTATCACGTTTTCTCAATCGCGCAACACTTTTGTTGCGTTTTTCCAATCGCGTAGCGATTTTCCATCGTTTTTCAATCGCGTAAAAATATTCCATCATTTTTCAATCGCGTAGCGATTTTTTGACATTTTTGAAATTGTGTAGCTTAAAAATCATGTTTTTAAATTACGAAAAGCATTTTTCATCATTTCTCCACTACGTAAAATATTTCTCAACCTTCTAAACCTCATTTTGGCCTTTCTAAAATTTTATATCATCTCTTACTTTATTTTTCCATACTTTCTCACTTAAAATTTCCTAACGCGCTAAAAAACCCAATGAGTGAGCTATACGTTAGTAAATTTCAAGTTACCAACATATTCTCCATAATTCTAAATCAATTCTAAAACTCAATTCTCTTTAAAATAAGTTGAGGTTCAAACACTTTCAATCTCTCTTTTTCTTTCATAAACGAAATTTCTATTTTTCAAGTGACAAAACACTTTGTTTCCATTTCTAGAATCCTTATTCTCATTTTCTTTAAAATTAATTACTTGCTATTTCTAAATCATAATTTCATACAAAATTTCCTCATTTCAAGCCTTCAAAACCATGAGCACTTGGTCTTTGAAGCCATCATATCTTTCCTTTTCCTTTCGTTCCTAAGCATCCAATTTTATCATTCATGAAAATCTTAACTTGGCAACACCTATTTTGAGGTGTTGAGGCCACGAGCCTCTTGGTCTTTGGAACCAAAAATTTATTTTCCTTTCCATCATCAAATCATGGCATACATATACATATTCATCATATCATATAATCAAGCATACCATAAAGCAATAAAAATCACATAAAGCATACAAACACAAATAAATAATTTAAAGCACATAAACACCCACAAATAAATTACACAACCATGGATATGAATCCTTACATGGATTCACCATCCATAAAATACAATTTCATCTCTCACCGTCATACTTGGTTGGTGAGATTGATCTCCATCTTACCTCTTGAAGAAACCTCCAAAGCCTCTTGCTTTGCTTCTAGTACAAGTCCTTCATCACCAAGAGCTTCTTAAACATAAAACAAACACAAGCTTATTAGCATCTAAAGCTTGAACAAGAAAGACCATGGATCAAATCATGGCCTAGAACATGAAAATGAGACAAGTAGTGAAGTTTCTATAACTTCACCTTAAAAAGCCCTAGAACTTGATCTTGAAGGAAGTCCTTGAAGATGAATGATTTAGGACTTGGCCCTAACTACAAAGGTTCTTAGGTTGAGGTATAGATTCAATAAACAAGGTTGGTTAAAATTATTGGAGAGTGATAGTAGGATTTTGAGGTCTTGGCCGTGAGCTATGTTGAGAGGAAGGGAGAGAAAACTTTTGTGAAGTTTTGGCTTTTTGGAAATGATAAAGATGAGTAATTAGAAATGAAATGAAATCTCCTATAGCTTTTTACTCTTCAAAACCGAAGCCCCCCTTAAACACTAGGGTTATGTCCAAATTCATTAGCCACCATTTTAGACATTAATAACCATTGATTAAATCAATGGTTGAGCTTTGGTAGAAGCTTCCAAGTGATATGACCAAATCTAAGCCATTGGATCTCTCCTCCATGAAATCCTAGCCATTAGATATATCTCCGAAATGGATGGTTAAGATTTACTCTTCATACTTTCCATCCAAGGGTCACAAATGGTCCTTGCCACTTTGTGAGACCAATCTCCACCATAGATTAAATCAATGGTGGATATCCAAAGCCTTCCTCACCAAGCTTGCTTCCTATTGGTCCTTCATAAAGTTGTCATAACCACTAAATTTGACTAACCAGTATAATATTTCTCTAGCTGCTATTCCCCTACGGACAATATTTATTGTATTTTTATTGCCAGCTAAATAAAACAATATAAAACACAGTACAAGAAAATCTCAAAAACTGTTTCCGATTTCGGGTTTTGTAAGATCCTCCGTCCCCAACTCAACAGTACAAAATTTTCTGGCTCCAATTTTTTTTTACTTTTTTGGGTTTGCTTGGGCCCACATACAGTCCCCTGGGCCCACATATAGCTCCCTGGGCCCACAAATAGCCCAAGAATAATATTAAAATAATAAAAAAATGTAAAATCTCATAATCATCTACAAAATCATAAAATTTATAAAATTTATGAATATCAGGTTACTAAAAATAGTTAAGAATAAACAGAAATAATTAAAATACGTAAGATTTTCCCCGGCCTGAAAATTATTATTTTCCTAACATGGAGTAAATCACACAAAACGATCCAATGCATTCACGGAATAGTCAAAATAATTTTACAGTATACAAAAATCACTAAACAATAGAGTTCTGTTATTGCTGTCGAATAGCTAAAAAATTTGGGGTGTTACAACTCTCCACCTCTAAAAATAAGTTTCGTCCTTGAAACTTAAACACATACTGAAATCAGATATGGATATTATTCCTTTATTCTATCTTCTAATTCCCATGTAGCTTCACTACTTACGTCGTTCCAAACTACTTTAACCAATGAAATTTCCTTACCTCGTAGTTGCTTCGTCCTTTGGTCCTCAATCTTAACTGGAAACATTTCATAGGTTAAGTTCTCCTTTAGTTGTACTATGTCTGGTTCGATAACATAAGTAGGATCAGAAATGTACTTCCACAATTGCGATACATGGAATACATTGTGAAGATTCGATAGTAAAGGTGGTAACGCAATCTGATCAGCTATCGGACCTACCCGATGGAGTATTTGATATGACCCGATAAACTTTGGTGTGAGCTTTTTAGACTTAAGCACTCGTCCAACTCCAGTCGTAGGTGTCACTCGCAGAAATACGTGGTCACCTTGCTCAAACTTTAATGGTCTTTTCTTCTTATCAGCATAGTTCTTTTGTCGAGTCTGAGTTATCCTCATCTTGTCTTGAATCATCTTCACTTTCTCTGTAGTCTGTTGTATAAATTCTAGTCCTAAAATAGCACTTTCACTATCATGATACCAACATAACGGTGTTTTGCATCGTCTCCCATACAATGCCTCATAGGGTTCCATCTCTATGCTCGAATGAAAACTGTTGTTGTAGGTGAATTCTATCAATGGTAAGAACTCATCTGAACCTCCAGTTTGTTCTAGAACACAAGCTCTCAACAAGTCCTCTAATGACTAAATCGTCCTTTCTAACTAACCATCTGTCTGTGGATGGTAAGTAGAACTCAAACGTAGCTTTGTTCCCATCGCTTCTTGCAGACTATTCCAAAATCTCGACGTAAATCTCGGATCTCAATCTGAAATAATATTGGATGGTACACCATGAAGTCTAACGATCTTACCAATGTACACTTTGGTCAATCTCTTAATTGAGTACTTAATATTAATCGGTAAAAAGTATGTAGACTTTGTAAGCCGATTAATAACTACCCAAATAGAATCATGACCTTTTCGAGTCTTTGGTAGTCCCGTCGCAAAATCCATTGCTATGTCATCCCATTTCCATTCAGGAATAGGTAAAGGTTGCAACATTCCAGATGGTCTTTGATGTTCCACCTTAGCCTTCTGACAGACTAAACATGATGATACATATTCAACGATGTCTTTCTTCATTCCTTGCCACCAATATAACTGCTTCAAATCTTGATACATCTTTGTGGCTCTTGGATGCATACTTAACTTACTCCTGTGAGCTTCATCCAAAATCAATTTCCTAAGTCCTTGATTATTAGGCACACAAAATCTTCCCTTAAATTTCAAAATTCCATCAGCTCCTTTGCTAAATTCTAACACCGCTCATTGGCTCTTTGCTTCCTTAGCTTCTTGTAAATATTGATCATCGTTCTACCCTTCTCAATTTTTATCCATCAAACTATTTGAAATAGTGATTATGTTTAAACACATTTTTCCCAGTGTCAATTTCATAGATAACCACATATCCTGAAACTCTTCTATCAGTTCCCTCTCCTTAATCAACATAATAGAAGCATTAAGCATCTTCCTACTTAAAGCATCCACTATGACATTCGCCTTTCCGAGATGATACTGTAATTGGAAATCAAAATTCTTCAAAAATTCCAGCCAACGTCTCTGCCTCATGTTCAACTCTTTCTGGTCGAACAAGTACTCAAGGTTTTATGATCACTAAAGACATAGAAAGTCGCACCATATAGAAAATGCCTCCACTCTTTCAATGCAAACACCACAGCTGCTAATTCCAAATCATGAGTCAGATAATTCCTCTCATGCACCTTTAGTTGTCTTGAAGCATAAGCCACAACCTTCTAATTCTGCATAAGTACACAACCTAATCCTTGATACGAAGCATCGCAATATACTTCGAAAGGTTCGTTCGGATCAGGTAGAATCAATACCGGTGAAGTAGTCAGTCGCCTTTTCAACTCCTGAAAACTTTTCTCGCATGCATCAGTCCATGCAAATGGTTGATTCTTTCTTGTAATTTGGGTAAGTGGTCCTGCTATCTTAGAAAACCCCTCAATAAACCGTCGATAGTAACCAGCTAATCCGATAAAACTACAGATTTCTGATACAGTCTTTGGCTTTTCCTATTCAATAATCATCTCCATCTTTGAAGCATCAACTTCAATTCCTTCCTCTGATATCACGTGTCCCAAAAATTGAACTTTGCTTAACCAAAATTCATATTTGGACAACTTGGCATATAGTTTATTCTCCTTCAAAATATGGAGAATCACTTTGAGATGCTCAACATGTTCCTCCTGACTTCGAGAGTAGATCAAATGTCGTCAATAAAGACAACAACAAACTTGTCCAACTATGAATGGAAAATTCTATTCATGAAATCCATGAACATAACAGGTGCATTCGTCACACCAAATGGCATCACTTGATACTCATAATGCCCATAACACGTATGAAATACAGTTTTGGGGATATCTTCCACCTTCACACGAATCTGGTGATAACCAGAACGTAAATCAATCTTAGAAAATATTGCGGCTGCTCATAATTGATCCATCAGATCATCAATTCTTGGAAGTGGATATTTATTCTTGAATGTAATTTTGTTTAATTGCCAGTAGTCTACATATAGACGAGAAGTCCTATCCTTCTTCTTTACCAACAATACTGGAGCTCCCCACGGTGACACACTAGGTCTCACGAATTGTTTTGCCAACAAATCCTCTAGTTGTTTCTTAAGCTCTGCTAACTCTACTGGTGACATCTTATAAGGAGCCATAGATATAGGTCTAACTCCAGGTACTAAATCAATAGCAAACTCGATTTCTCTTACTGGCAGTAGTCCAGGTATATCCTCAGGAAACACTTCAGAAAATTCATTGACCACGAAAATATCTTTCAAGACATCTTCACATTGAACCTCCAAAGAAGACATCAATAAATACCCCTGATCTCCTTCCTTCAAACAAGCTTCCACTTGAGTGGCCGTTAGGAATCTATAATCCTTAGCCTTAGGAAAAACCAATGTCTTACTTGAACAATCTATTAGGATATGGTTAGAAGACAACCAGTCAATTCCTAAGATTACATTGATCTTGGAAAGAGGCAAACAAATTAAGTCCACATAAAAGATTCTATCCCTAACACATACAGGGCAATTCAAGCATACTTTTGTTGTAATCACATGCTTATCAGTGGGAGTAGCAACACTTAAGTCATAAGGCAATATAGTCATAGTCAATTCTAAATGCTCCACATAATCACATGCAATGAAAGAATGTGTTGCTCCTGAATCATATAACACTGTTAAAGGATTACCTTTGATGACACACTCCTCCATAATCAAGTCCTCTGACTTCGCGGCTTCTTCCCCGCTCATGGTATATACATGACCACCCGCTTGTGGCCTCGCAATACGGATGTTTCCCACTGATGGTTTCGCCTTTAGTTGATCACATTCTCTAGAGAAATGTCCAAGCTTTCCACATCTGTAATAGATAACTCCTTTGTGTTGGCAATCTTTAGTTAGATGATCCTTCCCACACTTAAAGCATTTGAGTGTAGAAGTTCTTGCTTGACCTGTCTTGCTGCCCCCAGAACTTCCCTCAAAAGATTGCTGCCGAGTCTGACCTCCCGATGGTCTCGCATATGGCTTCTACTGATAACGGTTGCCACCGCTACCCTTTCCTCTTTGGAACCGTGTAGGTCCAAAGTTCCTATTCCTCGCCTCATGTTGATGATCAGTTTCCTTAACCCTTTGACATTTGTCTAACAATGCTGGAAACTGATTCAATTTCCAAGGTTGCCACTTCCCGCTTAATATCAAGTTTCAATCCCTCTTCAAACTTTTTGCACTTCCATTCCTCGTTCGGGTGCATCTGAAAATACCTCAAAAACTTAGATAAGCTTTCGAATTTTGCAGCATATTCACTTATGGACATCACCCCTTGTCTCAAACTAAGGAATTCCATTTCCTTATCATACCGAATGCTAGGTGGGAAATACTTCCCAAGAAATTTCTACTTAAAGAGCTGCCACATCACAACTCTTCCCTCAGCTTGTATCAATCTTCGGGCTCCTGCCCACCAGTCTTCTCTATCTCCTACTAGTACAAAAGTTGCAAAAGGAAGCTTCCGTTCATCGGTACAACCCATACCTTCAAATATATTTTCTAGTTCTTTGATCCACAGATTAACTTTCTCTAGGTCAAATTCTCCACGAAACTTTGGTGGATTATTCCTACGAAATTCTGACAATCTTTGAGCGTCCTCATTCACTTTTTGGTTTTGCTGCACAACGATATCAGCCATCCGTTGCATTACTGCTACCGCTGCAGCCATGTTTTGGTTATTGTCGCCAACATTTCCAACTCCTGCTCTAGTATTTACCCGTCCTCTTTCTCATCCAGCCATTACGTTTTCTCTAAATCAAACTGGACAATACAAAAAAGAGTTAAAGTCAATCTTTCAAACAATATTGTTTCCTTTCGGAAACTAGCCACAGAGAATCACACAACATAAACAAGATAGATCTAACCACAAACCCAAAAGACTCTAACTTGGGCTCTGATACCAACTAATTTAACACCCATCGTAGGGTATCACATTTATATTACTTAATTACCAAATTACCCCTTTATTATTAAATATGATTTGTAATGTAAATACGAGTTGTAAAATTTCTTGATATCGATAAGATAAACTTAGCAGAAAATAAAAACATTAAACATCATCACAAATAATTTACATCATATACATTACAGAAGTACTATCAAAATTATTTATATACAGACCAAGTTCTCAAAAGTATTTGACATTATTTAAACTAACATACTTGCCCAAGTATGACTAGACAGCAAAATCCTCAGACGAGTCCTCCTCAGATTCCTCAGTAGGCAGGAATCCAAATTGACGCGAAGTCCTATGGATCAATATCTGTGTAGATGACATTATACTAATCTCCGTTGGGATGTGATACCTACCACCCCAATACTGCCTAATTGATAGCAAAAATTCTATATGTCCATAAATAGTGACAGAAAAAAAATGGATCTCCATGAAATATCCTGCTCATGTTGACCATCAAATGTCCCTGATATATTAGTCCCTCCTCATTGGGACTAATCCTCCAAGCGCCATCTCCACCATGGAACTGTAGTCTCACGTATCCAAAGAAACTCGACTGGGTTGCCACTCGATCAAAACTCAGCTTCCTCAGTAGGAATCTGTTCCTCTTCACCTTCTTGCTTGGTACCTTGCTCAGTGTCTTTATCAAAATATAAATACAATACAAAATAATATACAAAGAGGTGAGATTATCTACGCCAATACCAACATGGTAGCATAGAGATAACACAACAGTACATCATACAGATATATCATACAATGATACAGATATAGTAAATAATAATTATCATCATGCCCTCAACATTATCCATCATTATAATAGATATAATAAACAATAATTATAATTATGCCCTCAACATTATCCAATTATTCAACTGTTCAAATATCACACAGATATAAATGCTCAGATTATGCATGTGCACATAGACTCACTTTCTTACTCCATGGAGCTAAAACTCAAGTTGGAGAGATTGACCCGAAAGATCTGTCTATACTAACATGCTTCAGACCACGTGCCACAATTCTCATAAGTGTTTGCACATCTAGCATATACACGACTATCTTTACTAGATCTTGATTAGGAATAGTGTCTCGGTCTGGATCATCGGTGTGTTGTATCGGTCTAACCCATGGTACAGAAGAGCTACCAACTACCTATTGTGAGCAACCCACACCCCGACGTCCCCAAGGTCAACAAGTGACTTACAATACGCATATCGCACCCACTCAAGATGTGTATTCTCTCCTAGGCAATTAGCCTTATTCAGTCCATCGGACCGTTCCAATGCATATTTAATGCACCACAGCCAATCACAGACAAAATTCATTATTTCTCATACAGAGTCCATTCATTGATCCAACAGTAATCCTACTGTATATTCAATCACGTAATAATATTATCACGTTTTCTCAATCGCGCAACACTTTTGTTGCATTTTTCCAATCGCGTAGCGATTTTTCATCGTTTTTCAATCGCGTAAAAATATTCCATCATTTTTCAATTGCGTAGCGATTTTTTGACATTTTTGAAATTACGTAGCTTAAAAATCATGTTTTTAAATTACGAAAAGCATTTTTCACCATTTCTCCACTACGTAAAATATTTCTCAACCTTCTAAACCTCATTTTGGCCTTTCTAAAAATTTATATCATCTTTTTCTTTATTTTTCCATACTTTCTCACTTAAAATTTCCTAACGCGCTAAAAAACCCAATGAGTGAGCTATACGTTAGTAAATTTCAAGTTACCAACATATTCTCCATAATTCTAAATCAATTCTAAAACTCAATTCTCTTTAAAATAAGTTGAGGTTCAAACACTTTCAACCTCTCTTTTTCTTTCATAAACAAAATTTCTATTTTTCAAGTGACAAAATACTTTGTTTCTATTTCTAGAATCCTTATTCTCATTTTCTTTAAAATTAATTACTTGCCATTTCTAAATCATAATTTCATACAAGATTTCCTCATTTCAAGCCTTCAAAACCGTGAGCACTTGGTCTTTCAAGCCATCATATCTTTCCTTTTCCTTTCCTTCCTAAGCATCCAATTTTGTCATTCATGAAAATCTTTACTTGGAAACACCTATTTTGAGGTGTTGAGGCCGTGAGCCTCTTGGTCTTTGGAACTAAAAATTTATTTTCCTTTCCATCATCAAATCATGGCATACATATACATGTTCATCATATCATATAATCAAGCATACCATAAAGCAATAAAAATCACATAAAGCATACAAACACAAATAAATAATTTAAAGCACATAAACACCCACAAATAAATTACACAACCATGGATATGAATCCTCACATGGATTCACCATCCATAAAATACAATTTCATCTCTCACCACCATACTTGGTAAGTGATATAGATCTCCCTCTTACCTCTTGAAGAAACCTTCAAAGCCTCTTGCTTTACTTTTAGTAAAAGTCCTTCATCACCAAGAGCTTCTTAAACATAAAACAAACACAAGCTTATTAGCATCTAAAGCTTGAACAAGAAAGACCATTGATCAAATCATGGCCTAGAACATGAAAATGAGACGAGTAGTGAAGTTTCTATAACTTCACCTTAAAAAACCCTAGAACTTGATCTTGAAGGAAGTCCTTGAAGATGAATGATTTAGGACTTGGCCCTTACTACAAAGGTTCTTAGATTGAGGTATAGATTCAAGAAACAAGGTTAGTTAAAATTATTAGAGAGCGATAGTAGGGTTTTGAGGTCTTGGCCATGAGCTATGTTGAGAGGAAATGAGAGAAAACTTTTGTGAAGCTTTGGCTTTTTGGAAATGATAAAGATGAGTAATTAGAAATGAAATGAAATCTCCTATAGCTTTTTACTCTTCCAAACCGAAGCCCCCCCTAAATGTTGGGAATTGTGGATCAAAATATCTTGTAACGGGATAATAGAATTCCCTCACAGGATCCATGCGAAAAGTCCATAATCCGAGTTTTAAAATTTTACCTCTTGAAGCGTGATAAACACAAACGAGGTGAATCACCAACACCATAATAGCAACGATATTTCTATGGTATTCGCATGAACAGATTTGCAAAAGGGAGTCACGCCTCTGTTTCGCAGTGCTAGCTGTGAATAGAAGAGAAGAACCTTTCACTGTCTCTCACTCACTTTCTTAGGTGCGGCTAGGGTTGTGATGTAACATGCGTAGTAGCCCCCTTGTAGTACTATTTATAATAGTGGCTGCCTTAAGTGAGTGTGAGCAGTAGCAAGGTAAGCTGTGCAACCCTAAACCCATCTGTCATGAGTTAGGCCCACAATTGAATCCAAGTCCAACTTAGATCCTTATTGCTCCAATTTAGTCTGCTCTAAGTGTGCGACCCTGCAGGTTCTCATAACGTTGGTAGTAATATTAAAATCTCATTTTAATATTACAAACAGTGAGCGGTATCTAGCAACACATCACTGCTACCCAAGTAATGAGAATGTCAGTGATTTGACATAACCTATCCGTGACCAATGTTTCCGTGTAGTTTAGTCCCTTTGTCCAGATATCTAGATTGAACACAAGGCATGGAACGTGTCACCCTTGTTTAGTTCAATCTTCAGTTTCCTGATTCCCGAGTAGACATAGTAATAACAAATGAGATCAATATCTCATATTGACTCATTAGAGCATGGCCATGCATTTCGTAGTCTCACTCAATCAGGGGGCCCGAAGATATCACTCCTATTATGTAGGAGGGACAAATCCCATCTAGGTCACTCACATCCCTCCACATGTATCGCAGTATGTCTAATAACTAACTTTATAATCATCTTGTTACAGATGACGTTTGATGGCATTAAAACACACAACTCCTCATGTAGGAATCGTAGTGATTTCAGGTCAAAGGACCACATACACCATTATCACTATGAGAATTGCTTATGACACTCACGTAACGATTCACGTAGCGTTCTCATGGCAGGTCTGTCCAATACATCATTACTCTAATATGTATCCATGTGTAGACTTGATATCTCATATCCATGACTCGTGAGATGTGGTCATCAGTCTATGCACATACTAGTCTCAATGCATTATTGTTGTCCTAATTAACAATAATACTTGATTAGGGACATTTAAGAATAGTGTTTTATCCAATAGGATCTCACGATCAAGTCATCCACTTGATGTCCTATGGTATCAAACTTACTATTGTAAGGACTTTATTATGTCTACCAAAAAGAACACAATAAATGAAATGCCTCATATATCAAAAATAGCATAATACAATGTATGTAAATACAGACAAAATGTATTGGCTACTAGGGCATACACCAACATTAAACACTAGGGTTATGTCCAAATTCATTAACCACCGTTTTAGATATTAATAGCCATTGCTTAAATCAATGGTTAAGCTTTAGTAGAAGCTTCCAAGTGATGTGATCAAATCTAAGCCATTGGATCTCTCCTCCATGAAATCTTAGCCATTAGATATATCTCCAAAATGGATGGTCAAGATTTACTCTTCATACTTTCCATCCAAGGGTCACAAATGGTCTTTGCCACTTTGTGAGACCAATCTCCACCATAGATTAAATCAATGATGGATATCCCAAGCCTTCCTCACCAAGCTTGCTTCCTATTGGTCCTTCATAAAGTTGTCATAACCACTAAATTTGACTAACCAGTATAATATTTCTCTAGCTGTTATTCCCCTACGGACAATATTTACTGTATTTTTATTGCCCGATAAATAAAACAATATAAAACACAGTACAAGAAAATCTCAAAAACTATTTCTGATTTCGGGTTTAGTAAGATCCTTCGTCCCTGTCTCAATAGTACAAAATTTTCTGGCTCCAATTTTTTTTTACTTTTCTGAGTCCGCCTGGTCCCACATATAGCCCCCTGGGCCCACAAACAACCCAAGAATAATATTAAAATAATAAAAAAATATAAAATCTCATAATCATCCACAAAATCATAAAAATTATAAAATTCATGAATATCAAATCAGATTAGTAAAAATAGTTAAGAATAAACAGAAATAATTAAAATACGTAAGATTTTCCCTTGCGCAAAAATTGTTATTTTCCTAGCATAGAGTAAATCACACAAAACGATCAAATGCATTCACAAAATAGTCAAAATAATTTTATAGTACACAAAAATCACTAAACAGTAGAATTTTGTTATTACTGTTGAATAATTAGAAAATTTGGGGTGTTATAGTGCATGCCATAACAGCAAAAATCTTTTTCATTTCCTTAATCCATCCTTCAGCTTTAACTGGATTGTAGTTTTTTTTAAAGGATGAAGGATTGACCTTTCTAAACTCAGAAATATCATGCAAATTATGATTTCTCACGAGTCCTACATTATCTATCGACTGTCCAGGTGGGTTAGTTCCCATCCCTTCTAGCATTCTATTTGTAATGACAGTCTACTCCCTCACAACAACAACGATCTCTCTAAATGCTCCCATCATTTCTGCCATATTTCCATTGGCAGGTTCCTTTTTAAGCTCGGCTTCACCTAGTAGATGTCATAGTTTCCTATACATGTAACATCCTCCCTAACCTATTAACCTTAACTATTGTTATAGAAGCTCAATAACACTTGTATGAGTTACTTGTTAATTTTTACGATTTTCTGAGCTAATTTAAGCATAATGTTATAACACTGGATGTGAAAAATAGCTTATATTAGCTAAGAACTTAGCATAAATTACTTAGATGATAGAAATAAATATGGAAACTTTATTTCTAGGTCACAATTATTTCGAATGAGTTGTGGTAAATTTCTGAGAAATAACTGAATTAGTTTGGTATTTTTTACCAACACAGGAAGATTAATATAACTTAATGGTTATTAATGGTGTATAAAGATAATCATTAAATGATTAGTATGAAAGTTGAATGAAGTCATAGAATTTTTCATAACATTTATAAAAAGTAGAAAACTCTTAAATGGAAGATGAAAGTATTTCTAAGAGATACAACACTTCCATTTAGCCATGAAAGTCAAACCACCCTATCCCTCCAACACCTTTCTCCACCGTCTTTGATTTTCTTACCTTTTTATTTCCCATTTTCTATTCATTCACATGACTAGCAGTAGAGGAAGAAAGAGAAAAGAGAAAAAGAAAGAGAAAAGATAGAGATAAGAAAGAAAAGAAATAACAGAGCAGGAAGAAAGTAAAGAAAGAAAAAGAAGAAGGAAGAAGAAAGAAAACAAAAGGGAGAACAAGAAGAGGAATTAAATACCTTTAACAAAGGAGTATAGGTATGGGTTGTTGTGTATCTCTACCATGCTCTTTATCTTTCTTTGCTTCTTATATTCTTTATGGTTGAGTTGGTTGAGAATTCCTTGTGATTTTCTATAATGAAATGGTTGTATATATATATGATTGATGAGCTTCAAGTATATATATATATACCATGCTCTCTATCTTTCCTTGCTTCTTAAATTCTTTATGGTTGAGTTAGTTGAGAATTCCTTGTGATTTTCTACAATGAAATGGTTGTATATATATATGATTGATGAGCTTCAAGTATATATATATATATATATGAATGATCGAAGTTGATTTTGATAACTTTTTATTGGTTAATTGCCTATAATCAAGAGTGAGTTTTAGTTGAATCCTTATCATTATCTTCGTTTTTGCAGAATTGAGAGATTTAATACATTTGGATGAAAACAAGCGACGATACCGAGTTTTCAAGGCAAAAGAGGTCCATTTTGGCTTTGGTAGGGTTCCGTGTCAGTTCGACATGGCCATGTTTAACTTGGATGAAGCTTCTGACTTGAGACACGACCATGTCTCCCACTCACATGGTCGTGCCTTCCCAAAAACGTGCGAAAATGCCATTTTTACAAGAGACATGGTCGTGTCTCCCACTCACACGGCTGTGTCCCCCAAGCTTCTCCAATACGTTGATGATGTCATGGGACATGGTCGTGTCTCATTGACACACGACCGTGTCTCACCAAAACTTGCAAAACACGCTAATTCAGGTCAAAAATTACTGAACACGCTGATGATGTCATGAGACACGACCGTGTCTCATTGACACACGGCCATGTCTCCCAAGCTTGCACAATTCGCTGATTTTGGTCTCACATGATTGTGTCTAACTCTTGGAAAGCTTCTGACTTATGAGACACAACCGTGTCTAATAGAGACACGGCCGTGTCTCCTGTTGGACCCCAAATTCTCTATAAATACAAGTGCAGAAGGCAGGGGATAAAGGTTTTTAGTTTTTAGATAGTTTTTAGGTTAGTTTTAGGTTTTCTTTCAGTTTCTTAGGTAGTTTATCATTTCCTTTCATATTTAGTTTGTAATTTGAGTTTTGGAAGCTAAAGAGAAGAAGAAGAATAAGAAAGAGGGAGATTTCATCGAACATTGGAGTCTCGAGTTTGAGCAATTGGAGATCAATCATCCTCTATCCTTGGAAACTAGTTTGATCTTTAGTTTTCTCTGCAACTTTATTTCATACAATGTATTTCTTATGTTTTTATGTTGCTTTTGAATTTATCATGTGTGGCTAAGTTATCATTTGGTTAAGAGAGGATGAAACTCTAGTATTGATTTTGTGAATCTTGCATATTCATTTATTTCAATATAGTTGTGTTTCTATTCATATATTTCTGATCATTATTGTGATAAAAGAATCTTTATACTCTTTCCATCTTTAAGGTGGTAGATCTAGGTTTATTATGTGCGTAGTTGCGGTGATAAATCTAGAGGATTGTATGATGTTAGTATAAAGGCTTTTGTATCCTTACCAGTTTCTAAAGTGGTAATTCTAGAATTATTATGTGTGCAGTTGCGGTGATAAATCTAGAGGAATATATGATCTAAGTAATTTAATCCCGGTGTGTGATTAGATCTTAGCATGATTGATTTTCTAAATCTTAATGCAATTGTTGGTTAGTTGTAAGAGCGGTTGCTTTATAATTAATCAGTGATTAGGAGTTGATTTGAGCGGTTGCTAAATTGGCCAAAACCTAAGGAAAACAGAGATTTAATCTCACAATTGCATAGAAATATAATTGATCATGTTGGAATAAAAAAGATATATAGGCTAGCAATATCATATAAATCTAGTAGTGGATTCCATCTCTTATCTAATTCATTTAATCTATTAATTCTAGTTTGTTTTATTATTATTGTTATTGATTTGACTCAATACTCATCAAAATCCCAAAACCCCTTTTTTACTATACGTTAATCTTTGGAGTTTAAATTATGAATCAATTCATAGTGTTAATTGAATTAGTTCTTTGTGGAACGACCCTTGCTAACTGCAACTAGTTGCAAGGTTTTTATATTTTTGGTGGAACTTGGCAACTGAATCTTGTTCATAATTTTAATCACTATCCACACCACCCTAATATATATAGATAACCTTAAGAGTTTGTGATTTATGATATAAATAGCATTTTATGGAAATGATTCTTATTGGATTATCACTTGGGTTATAGTTTGAATGATATATGATGAGGTTTTGATGATATGTTCATAAAATGGGTTAAAAGAAATGGAAGTTATTGAGTTAGAGCTATTTTATGGTTTGAAATGCACTAGATAATTGATTATTAGCAAGTGATAATCGATTATCCATGCCTAGAATGCAGCATCCTTAATGCCAATACAAGTAATGCATCCAGAACTACATTCTAGTAATGCATCTGAAACTACATTCTAGTATTTGGAATTAAGCATGTCACTTAAACAAATTAAATAATTTGATAATTTGTTTATACAATATACACAAAATATAAGCCTGTTGAGAGATTAAGATAATAGACATATTGTAACATCCCGAAAATTAATAATTTTAAGATAAATGATCATTTTACAATATTTAGGATTTTCTGGAATTTTCTGAGAACACAAAATATTTTAATATTATTTCTCATTTTGCGTGCACACTGGGCAGAGTTGGCAAAATGATGGTAACGCTCCCAAAGTTGAAAAATTTTATTACGAATAGTTATTTTCTAATATTTGTGATTTATGTGAATTCTTTCAGAATTTTTCAGAAACGATGAATATTTTAATACATTCCTCGTTTTGCGTTCGTATTGAGCAGATTCGAGAAAACGACTGTAATGCTTCAAAATTGGAAAATGATAAGATGAATAGTCGTTTTATAATATTTTCAATTTTTGAGATTTTTCTGGGATTTTTTCGGAAACGTCAAATATTTTATATATTCCTCGTTTTGCGAGCGCGCTGAGCGAAGCTGGAGAAACGAGATGTTTTCTATGAGAACCTTGAACTATGGACATGTCAACTGGGGATCTTACTAAACCCGAGGTTGGACACAGTTTACGAGGTTTTACATTTTTCGAGAAATTTAGCAGTCGGAATAATAAAATGCTATGTAAATTTCATCTGTCAGATAAATTAATACTGACTTCTGTCGACTGTAACTATTATCCATTGGATAATAGCATGCATTAGAAATCCTATCACCTTATCCTAATGCAATCAACTTTATGTCAAATCAAATCTACTTTAATTCAAATTTGTGTGCTTTTTCAAAGCTTCTTTGAGAAGCTTTGACCACCAAATGACCCAATTACCCTTGGCTTGCATGAGAAGCCAAATTTTTCCCCTCACTCTCTCCTCTATTCAGTAGCCCACTCATGCCAAGGAGGGCAAAAATGTGACTCATCAACACTTAACCTAAACCCACCAAACCCTAATTCACTTTACCTATCACTTTCTCTCTCTTCACTTCATCTTCTTCATCTTTTTCTCCTTCTTCTCTCTACCTCCACCATGAGCACGAAAATGGTAGCCCCTCCTCCTCCATTTTTGCTCATCTTTCTCTCCTCTCTAAGCCCATTTCTACACTTGCACTCACTTCCTCTACCTTCTTTGTGTAGAAAGTTTCTCCATTTTCCATTTCTACCTCCATTTTCTCTCCACCTCTTCTCTTCTTCTTCCTCTTGAATCTAAAAATGGCAGCCACCACCACATTAGGTAATTATTTTACGTAATCTGATTTGATATTTGTGCGTTTTCTAATATTTGTGATTTTTGTGGATGATTATGTTTTTTTTTACTGCATGTGGGCCCAGGTGGTCCTATGTGGGCCCAGGTGGCCATACGTGGGCCCAGGTGGGTCCCGCAAAGTAAAAATTTTTCTACGCATAGAAAAATTTGTACTTTTTAGACGGAGACAGAGGATCTTACTAAACCTAAATCCGGAAACAGTTTTTAAAATTTTATTGTACTGTGTTTTATACTGTATTTAATTATCAGATGATAAAAATACAGTAAAAATATTATTTGTAGGATACAAGAATAAATATTATACTGCGTAGTCAACAAAGAGAGCTTGACTTAATTTATACCCTTGGATGAGAATACTTAGTTTGAATATTAACCATTGATTTAATCAAAGGTTAAGAAACAAACTTAATAAAGAAGCCTTGGATAATAACCATTGATTTAATCAATGGTGTGAGAATAAGCTTAGTTAGGAAGGCTTTGATATCAACCATAGATGTAATCAAAGGTGTAGAATTGGTCTTGAAAAATGACAAAGACCATTTATAACCATTGGATTTAGATTAAATCAAGGGTGAAGATTTAATCTTAAAAAGTAACAAAGACCATTTATGATCATTGGATGAAGAATCAATCAATGGTGGAGATTTGGTCTTCTAAAGTAGCAAAGACTAATTAGGACCCTTGGATTTAAAGTTTGAAGAAGCAATCTTGACCCTTAATTTTGGAGACACATCTAAGGGCTAGAATTTAAAGGAGAAAAATCCAATGGCCTAGATTTAGTCTTCTAAAATTAAAAATCTACCTAAAACCTAACCATTGCATTAATCAATGGCTAGAAATGCTTCAAATGGTGGCAAATAATGAAGACAACTTTATTGAATGCATTATGAAGAGAAGGTGATGGTTTTGGAGTGTTTAGAAGACAAAGAGACAAGCTTTATGTCATTTTTGCATGTCTTGGTCAAGTTAGACATCATAATGACTTACTTTTGATTTTTGCACTCCAAGGAGAATGCTTGAAGGGGGAGCTACGAAATTGAGAAGCTTTAGGACATAGGAAAAAGTTTGAAGACCATTATTGCCATCCTTGGTCATCATTAGACATTTTCAAGAAGCTAAGTTACCAAGTTTTCTCTCCATTTCTCTCCTTCTTCATGTTTTGGCCAAGCACTCCAAGAACACCTTCCATCACTTTTTAATTTCATCCAACTTGATTTTCTAAACCTAAACACCATTCTAAGAACATCTCTAGTTATGAGTTTTTCCAAAATCATTCATCTTGATCTTCAAATTCAAGCTTCAAGTTTCTATCAAAAATCAAGAATTTCATCTTTGTGCTTCAAGAGAAACCATTCGGTTATCTACCTTAAAATCACCATCCAAGCTCTTTTAATTTCATCCAACCTTAGATCTTGAATCTCCATGATATTCTAAGCAACTTTCATGTTGAAGATTTCTTCTAAATCATTCATCTTCAAGGAGTTTCTTCAAGATCAAAGTTATTGGGTTTTTGAGGTGAAGTATAAGGAAACTTCATTTTCTTCTCTCTTTTTCATGATCTAAGCCATGTTTGATCCATGGTTCCTCTTAATCAAGCTTAGTATACTAATTTCTATGTATTTTGTTTTGTATTTGAGAAGCTCTTGGTGATGAAGGACTTGGAAAAAGAAGCAAAACAAGAAATTTTTGAGGATCTTCAAGAGGTAAGAGGGAGATCCATCTCACCAACCAAGCATGGTGGTGAGAGATGGTATTTTATTTGATGGATGTGGAATCCATGTGAGGATTCATATCCATGGTCATGTAATTAATTTGTGGGTGTTTATGAGCTTTGATTAATTTTCTATGCTTGATATGCTTTGCATGATTTTATAGCTTTGATGATATGCTTGATATGCTAAACATGCTTTTATGGCTTTGATGGTATGCTTATATTATTTATGATGAAATATATATGTATATGCCATGATTTGATGGTGGAAAGGAAATTGATTTTTGGCTCCAATAGCCAAGGAAGAGCTACGGTTTTGATGCCCTTGATTAGGGTCCATGTTGAAAATTTTCAAGAACAAAAGAATTGATTTTTGAGTACTTAGAACAAGGTGGATTTCGAACAAGACACCTCAAAATAGGTGTTCACAAATTAATATTTTCATGAAAAATGCAAATGGATGATTTGAAGAGTATGGAAAATAAACAAAGGATTTGTTTTTCAAGAGAACAAGAATATAATTTTTGGAGGAATTTTTATTGATTTATTTTGTGTAAAAAGATGCTAAGTGTTTTTCTAAATATGAGTTTTTGAATGAAATGGACAAATGTTGATTTTAAGGATTTGCAAAGAAAGTGAAAAAGGATTTGCAAAGAAAGTGAAAAAGGATTTGTAAAGAAAGTAAAAACGAATTTGAACAAATGGATTTGGTTTTTATGACCATAAGACTTACGGTTTTGAAAACAAAATTTTAATGGTTTTGTTTGTGCAAAATCCTATCAACTTAGAAAGAAAGAATGTTTTCATGATTTCAATAGTCATGCCCACGTTTTTGAAGGTTTATAATGTCTTGATTTTATGAACAAGTTTCCAAAATGAAACAAAAGAGAATTTCAAAGTAATTTGATACAACAAATTTGGAAAGGGAATCAGAGCATTTTAATGCTTGAGGGAATTTTTGAGAAAAATGGAGAATATGATTTTTCTAACGTGTAAATCATACTTTGGGTTTTGAAGAGTGATTTTTAAAGTTAAAAAAATTAATTTAATTCAATGGAAAAGTGATTTTGAGAATTATATTTTGGGAAAAGAATTTTTTTTTTGGGAAAAGAAATGTGGAAAAAGATTTTCTTGAGTAAGAAAACATGAAAAATGAAATATAAAGTTATATTATTTTGAGAAAAGTTGAAAAGGAATTTTTGAAGGTTAAGAAATATTTTCTGTAATGAAATTGTGATGAAAAACATTTTATGTATCTTAAAAACGTGATTTTTAAGCTACGCAATTTTGAACAATGTGGTAAAAATGATATTGATTTATTTAAGTTCAAAATAATGTTTGGAATATTGAGGAATATTTTATGTGATTGAAAAATGTTGAAAAATATTTTACGTATCTTAAAAACAATTTGAAATACAGTAAAATATTTCTACGCGATTTGAATTATGTTTAAATATTTTACGTAATTTGAACTACTATTGAAAAATCACTACGTGATTGAAAAGTGATGAATTATTTTTACGTGATTGTGAAAATGAAGGAAAATCGTTATGTGATTTGGAAAGTGTTTTAAATATTTTGAGAATGATGAAAAATGTTTTACGTGACGTAAAAGAATGATTTTTAAGTTACGCGATTTTGGAAACAGTGGAAAAATACTATGCGATTTGAGAAATGTATGTTTTTACGCGATTGAGAAAAACGTTAAAAATTAGTACGTGGTTTAAAAGTGCAACAGAAGAGTTGCAACATTTTGAAAAAGCATATGAGAAATGTTACGAAAACGTAAACGGTAGTGTTACGGTATTGTAAAAACATAATAAAAATGTTTTGGAATTTTAAAAACGTAACAAAAGTGTTACGGTATTGTGAAAATATAAAAGAAGTGTTATGGTATTGTGAAAACATAACAGAAAAGTTTTTGGATTTGTGAAAACGTAACAGAAATGTTACGCAATTGTGAAAATACGGTAAAAGTGTTTTACAACTATGAAAACATGATAACATGATTTTATTTGTTGAAATACATATGATTCTTGTTGAACCAGGTGTCCATACACTGTTTGTGAGAAAATGACATATTTGTCTATGATTGGATTTGGTGCATTATACATGCATTGGAATGGTCCGATGAGAATTTGGATATGGCTGATTGCCTAGGAGAAACACACCTCTTGAGTGGGTGCGATATGCGTAGTGTAGGTCACTTGTTGACCTTGGGGGCATCGGGTGCGGGTTGCCTACACGGGTGGTTGGTCGCGCTTCTTCCCGTAGGTTAGACCGATGCAACACACCGATGATCTGACCGAGACACTATTCTTAATCAAGATCGATAAAGCGTCGTGTATATGCTAGATGTGCAAAAATCAAAATGAGGATTATAGCACGTGGTCCGAGGCATGTGGTAAGCGGATCTTTTCGATCATTTCTCCGACCCGAGTTTAGCTCCATGGAGTAGGAAATCGAGTCTTGTGTACATGCATAATCCGAACACTTATATACGTATGATATATTAATTGAGGAATATTGGCTATGACAACTGTTTTGAATACTTGGATTGATATATGATTGGATGATGATAGTTGATTAATATTGAATATATTATTGGAAGTTTGGTATGATATCTCTGTATGATATTGCTGTTTGTATTATCTCTGTGCTGCCATGTTGGTATTGGTGTAGGTGATCTCACCTCTGTATTATGTTGTTTTGTTGTGTTTGTACTGTTAAAATCAAATAATAGAAGGATCGAGTTGTCTTAGACATAACGGGCAATGAATACTCTGAGATGGATGACAACAATAAGGAGTGGACATTCAGAACTCGAAGGTGTGCAGTGTTGACAAAGAACAGATGTAGAACAGATGTCTGATGCAACAAGATGGATACACAACAGAATAAGTATGTTAAGTTTTAACGTTAGTGTTGTACCGTGCTATTAAGTAGGACCCGTCATGGGGTTTGCTACTGTTAAAAAAAAAGAGTCTGTTAGTTTTATATTTCTCTTCAAGTTATTAAATATTAATTGGTGTCAATATTGCATAATGAATAGTTGAAATATGATTTTCAATATTACCTAATATTTTCAGTAAATTTATGTTTCAGTAAAGAAGAAATTTTAAAACCTATATTTTTATAACTCAAATCTTGTGTGAACTTCTTTACAGATTTTGAGTCGGGAGTCAGACATGTGATACCCTAGGGAGGGTGTTACAACAAACCCAAAGAAACCTGGTAGCGTCATATCCACACAATCAATCTAATGGATATGGATGATCGGATGGTTCTTGCTCGTAGAACTGATCTTCGGCTTGCTGCTCTTCCTCCTCCTCTGGATACTCACACTCAAGAGGTTGTTCCTCTTCCTCAAACTCTTTATCACATAATTTAAAATATACAGAGAACACATACAAGAAAGAGGTAAGACAATCTAAATCATCACAAACATGGTAAATAAGAAAACGACAATACAGCAGATAAAACAGTTCATATAATATAGAATGCCATAGCAACATAAACATAAATACAGTATATCCCAGATATAATATAAGAATTAAATATATATGATATCACAGATAAAAATATAATGATGTACAACACAGATACATATGCAATATGACACGATCCTACTCCATGGAGCTAAACACATACAGACATCAGAGAGAATGACCCGCAAAATCTATTAGTACCACGGCTGCCCAACCAAACTATTCTGCGGTCTCACGTTGCGTCTATAGCCCACAGTCACATGGCGTGGTGTAGCACACTGTCTAACGTCGTGTCACTACAAGTAATGTACTATTAGACTTTACAAGATCTCAATTAAATATAGTGCGTGTCGAGTCCATTAGTGTGTTGCCAGTTACCACGGCCCAGAGGAGCGACCAACTATCCATATATGGGATACCGCACACTAACGTCTCCAAGTTCACAAAGAAAATGAACCACACTACGTTTATCGCACCGATAATACGATGTGATTCACCTCGTCAATCAATCCACCAAAAATTGGCATTAACTCAATGCATGATAGAAAAATTACCAGAATACCCTCAATGGTATAAATATGTGTATTTACGTAAATGCCCTCATGGCAAAAACTCATGCCCTCATGGCAGAAATAAATACAGTAAGTCCCACCAGACAAATACTGTTTCACAACCTGTCCGGGTTCACCACTTAGCCCGATAGTAAAATTCACTATTTTCGTCAATCGCATAGAAATTTTATCGCGTTTTCACAATTTCGTCTTTTTTTACAAACGTTTTTAAATTGCGTAAATATATTTTACTATTTTTAAAATCGCGTAGGATTTTTAACACATTTTCTCAATCGCGTAAGGTTTTTAAATTATTTTCTGGTCCGAATTCCTTAAAAATTACTGTTTGAATAAACAGAAATAGTATTTAATACATTTAAACTATGTAGAATATTTTTCATACCGTATACTGTCTTTTGGACATCTTTTCTATGTTATTTGTCCATTTTTACTAAAAATTGACAGTATTTTGTTTAGAAACTTATAGTAATGGTTTCCTAATTTTTTTGTAAAAATTCCTTTTACTTAATTTTTAACCGTATAATTTAACTTTTTGAAAATCAGTAACATGCTTCAAAATATAATATGAGCTATATGTTAGAATTTTACAAAAGCTATTGTATTTTCTTCTAACAGTAAAATCATTAGTTTTAACTTCTTGAACTTAATTCTAATCAATTTATTTCTTCAAAACTCATTGTAGAAAAAAAATTCCTTTTAACATATATTGCTTCTTTTTTATTGAAAATGGTTTGGAAATGATTTTAAAAATCATAAATCCTTGACTTTGGTATGTTGGCCAAAATACTTAAAATTTCCATTTGATCACTACATTCATTTTTCTTGCTCTAAACAATTTTGCATCTTGTTAATTTTCCTAGGTTAATTAAATCACACTCTTAGAAAATTGATAAGAACATTTTGGTTCTCCTTTTTGGTTGAGGCCGTAAGCCTTGGTGGTGTATTCTTTGGAACACTCATGCAATCCTTGACATGTTGTTCACATCCTAATATTTACACATGCATCTACTAACACATACAATATTTCAAAGCTTGTAGACATGCAAATTAATACAAATCACAAATATAAAAGCTAATAACAAGCACACAAATGAATCCTTATGGATTCTACAATCACAAACAATTTCCATCTTCTTACCACCACCCAAGGATAATAAGATTTAAGTCTTCCTCTTACCTTAAATGAAGACAAACACTCTTTCACTCCTTTCTAGGGTTTCAGTTTTCACCCTCCAAGACACCTATCAAGCTTAAACAAAATTCTACAAGTTATTAACATGAAAGAAAGCTTAAACCATGGATCAATCATGGTTTAGAACTTGGAAAAAAAATTTAGAAATGAAAAACAAGAAATTTCACCTTCTAGGTAAAATCTCCTAAGTAGGTTTTCAAGCCCAAGATGAAGGATTTTGCAAGAACTCTCAACTAGAGATGTTCTTAGAATTGTGTTTAGGTTTAGAAAAGTTGGTTGGATAAAATTTTAGGTGGATGGATGGTGAGGAATGGTGTTTGGCCGAATGGACCTTCAAGAAAATAACAATGGAGTTTGGTATTTTTGGAAGAGAGAGAAGAGAGAAAGTGTTAGAAAATCATGTGAAGAATGGCCTTCCAAGAGTGAATGGCCGTAGACTTCAATGCACAAGGAGGTGTCCATTTGGTTGGCTCCATCCAAGCCTTAGGAATGATCAATGGTGAGGATTAAAACTTGATCACCAAGCTTAGCTCTCATTGGTTAATCTAAGCCTAGTCACTAAGCCTTGTCACATGCTTAGTCATATGCTCTTGAATGTTCCACCTCTAATGATGCTTAATTAAGCTACTAATCCTATTAAGTTTTTACTAAACGTGGGTCCTGCAAAATATTTCCAGGTCCATTACCGCTTATTTGTACTGACTAATAAAATAATATTATAATAATATAAAATTATTTTATTTTACAGTTAAATCCTAAAAATTAAAAGATTACTAACCGTATCATTCAGAATTGGGTTTAGTAAGATCCCCCAGCTCCGAATAATTAAATTAAGATTTCCCCAGGCCCGAGAAAATATTATTTTCCGTCGGAGCAAATCACACAAAAAGTCCAAATAAAATAACAGACAGTAATATAAAACAGTAATTCATACAGAAAAATAACAAACAGTACAAAAAGGACACAACGATCATTTATCCTAAAGTTGAAAAACATCAAACAGTACATTCGGGACACAACGGTAATTCACCCAAAAGTTTAGGGTGTTACAACACGCACTATATTTAATCGAGATCTTGTAAAATCTAATAGTACATTGCCTGTAGTGACACGACGTTAGACAGTGTGCTACACCACGCCATGTGACTGTGGGCTATTGACGCAACGTGAGACCGCAGAATAGTTTGGTTGGACAGCTGTGGTACTAATAGATTTTGCAGGTCATTCTCTCTGATGTCTGTATGTGTTTAGCTCCATGGAGTAGGATTGTGTCATATTGCATATGTATCTGTGTCGTACATTATTATATTTTTTTTATCTGTAATATCATATATATATTTAATTCTTATATTATATCTATGTCATACTGTATCTATGTTTATATTGTTTTGTGTTATCTTTGTGTATTTATGATTATGATTATGTTGTTATGGCATTCTATATTGTATGAATTGTTTTATCTGCTGTATTGTCATTTTCTTATTTACCATGTTTGTGATGATGTAGATTTTCTTACCTCTTTCTTGTATGTGTTATCTGTATATTTTAAATTATGTGATAAAGAGTTTGAGGAAGAGGAACAACCTCTTGAGTGTGAGTATCCAGAGGAGGAGGAAGAGCAGCAAGCCGAAGATCAGTTCTATGAGCAAGAACCATCCGATCATCCATATCCATTGGATTGATTGTGGGAGTATGACACTACCAGGATTCTTTGGATTCGTGCAACTTGAGTTTCACGGAGGCTCTGAAGCCTGGCATCTGCGAGAGGATATAGACTCGGTGACGTACGTAGGGCTTCTGACTGTGACCATACGTACGGAGTTTGATGGAGTGCCGATCTTTTCTACTTTGTTGTATTTACATGTGGAGTTGCCACTATCTCTTAGGTGTCATTGGGGTGGTATGTTTGATGCGCCTAGCGAGATCAGCAGCGTATCGACTGCACGGACTCTTGTCCGTAGAGGGTCGAGGCATCCTAGATATCTATCACCTGAAGTTTCATCTGAGAGTGATCCTTTAGAGGGTTAGATATTTGTGATGTGTACTTGGGCACGTCTGCGTTTGTATATATTGACCTTTTACTGCTTTATTTACTGTTTTGGTTTTTAAATATTTGTAGTTGTACATTATTTGTATAACCTATGATGGAACCATATATATATTATGTGTGATAATAGTGTGCTTATTTTATGTTCAGTATTATTTTATCTTGTAATATTCTATTTAACCAAAAAAATTTTACAACCCGCATTAGTATATAATAAACATTTTACAACTTGGGTAGATTTTATTTATCTTTATTTTATTTTCTTTATAAATGTGACATCCCCATAAGGGTGTTACATTAGTTGGTATCAGAGCCCAAGTTAGAGTCTTTTGGGGTTGTGGTTGGGTCTGTTTTTGTTTGTGCTGTGTGATTCTCTGTGATTTATTTCCGAAAGGATGTATCTAACTTTGCTTTGTTATGCTAGAAGAAAGAAGATGTTTGGTAGAGGAAGAGGACGTGCGAATGTAAATCGGGCAGTGGATCCAATGATTGCAACTGCTGAAGCTATGCAGCGAATGGCTGAAGTAATTACTCAGCAGAATCTGAGAGCAGCTCAACAATAAGATGCTACTGCTGATGCCCTAAATTTATCTGAATTTAGGCATAACAATCTGCCGCATTTAGAGGAGAGGTTGATCCTGAGAATGCGAGTCAATGGATACAAGACCTGAAGAGAATTTTTGAAGGAATGAGATGCTCCGATGAGAAGAAGGTAACGTATGCAGCCTTTATGTTAAGAGGAGACAGAGAACATTGGTGGAAAGGAACCCGCCAATTATTGCAGACTGAAGGAACAGAAATTACATGGGAGGTATTTTCTAATGCATTTCTGGAAAAGTATTTTCCTGCGAGTGCTAGACATGCCAAGGAGATGGAATTTCTTGGTTTATGTCAGGGTAATATGACGGTGAATGAGTATGCTACTAAATTTGAGAGCTTGTCTCAGTTCTCAGATTATGCTCAAACTCGACCGGATAATGCGTGGAGATGTCGGAAATTTGAATCGGGGTTGAGAGTGGAACTGAAGCGAGGAGTGTTATCCTTGAGAATGAATCAGTTTCATGCTTTAGTTGATGCATGTGCACGACTCGAGGAATTGGAGCCGTCATGAGATTAGAGGAATCGTAACTTTGGACCAACAAGGTTTCAGAGGGGTGGTAGCAGTAATAATAGTCAGTTTCAGCGCAAGCCGTATTCTAGACCACCAGGGAATCAATCTCAACGACCACCAGTTGGGGAAAGTACTAGCGGTAGTGGAGTTGGACATAAAGTGGCATTTACGCCAACATGTTTTAAGTGCGGAAAGAAAGGCCATATCTCTCTGGAGTGCACAATCAGAGGGACAGTTTGCTTTAACTGTAAACAACCTGGGCACATGTCTAAGGATTGTACTTAGCCGGAAAGGAAACTTGCTGTTCGTTATGTTCGAGCTAATCAGCAAAAGTCAGGAGGTACTCAACCGAAGTCAGGAGGACGAGTATATACTATGACGGGAACAGAAATTTCTCAGTCTGATGACCTTATTTAGGGAGAAGGGGCCATTGGAGGTAATCTTCTGACTGTATTATATGATTCTGGTGCGACACATTCATTTATTGCATATGATTGTGTGGAAAGATTGAAGTTGCCTGTGTCTTCTCTGAATGTTAAATTGAGTGTATCTACGCCAACTGCTAAACCTGTAGTTACATCTAAGATATGTTTGGATTGCCCTATGGTTATCAAGGACTGTACGTTTTTGGTCAACTTGATTTGTTTACCTCTTGTTGAGATAAATGTAATATTAGGGATGGATTGGTTATCTTCTAACCATATCCTTATAGACTGTGCAAGCAAAATCATAGTTTTTCCTAAGGAACAAAAGTCTGGATTCTTGACTGCTGTTAAAGTCAAGTCGTTGTTGAGAGAGGTAGCACAAGGATATATGTTATTGTCTTCTCTAGAAGTCAAGAACGAGAAAGATGTGAATACTATTCCTATTGTCAATGAGTTTTCATAAATTTTTCCTAATGACGTACCTGGTTTGCCACCTGAGAGGGAAATCGAGTTTTCAATTGATTTAGTACTAGGAGCAGGTCCTATCTCAATTGCGCCATACCGAATGTCGCCAGCAGAGTTGGTGGAGCTGAAACAACAATTGGTGGAACTGTTGGAGAAACAGTTTGTGCAACCTAGTATTTCACCGTGGGGAGCACCAGTGCTTTTGGTCAAGAAGAAAGACGGAACTTCTCGACTTTGTGTGGATTATTGTCAGCTGAACAAGGTGACTATTAAGAATAAATATCCGCTTCCAAGAATTGATGATTTGATGGATGAGTTGAAGGGAGCAGTGGTATTTTCTAAAATAGACCTGAGATCGGGTTATCACCAGATTCGGGTTAAGGGGGAGGATGTGCCCAAAACAGCTTTTCGAACTCGTTATGGACATTATGAGTATCAAGTAATGCCATTCGGGGTGACGAATGCTCCTGCCATATTCATGGACTATATGAACAGGATTTTTCATCCGTATCTAGACAGATTTGTCGTTGTTTTTATCGATGACATTCTGATCTATTCTCAATCTAAGGAAGAGCATGTTGAACATCTCGGTATTGTTTTTCAAATTTTGAAGGAAAAGCAGCTGTATGCGAAATTAGTGAAGTGTGAATTCTGGTTGGAGGAAGTCCAATTTCTCGGTCATGTGATTTCCAAAGAAGGTATTGTGGTAGACCCATCGAAAGTGGAGACTAATTTACAGTGGGAAAAACCTAAGACGGTAACGGAAGTTCGAAGTTTTGTAGGACTTGCTGGATATTACCAGAGGTTTATCGAGTGTTTTTCTAAGATTGCTGGACCGTTTACGCAGCTCACAAGGAAAAGTCAAGCTTTTGAGTGGACGGAAGAACGTGAAGCCAGTTTCCAAGAATTGAAGAAGTTAACAACTGCACCAGTGTTAATTTTACCGGATTCTAAGGGAACTTTTGATGTGTATTGTGACGCTTCTTACCAAGGGTTAGGATGCGTATTGATGCAAAATCGGAATGTTGTGGCGTATGCTTCTCGACAGTTGAAGGTTCATGAGAGGAACTATCCAACACATGATTTGGAATTAACCGCAGTGGTTTTTGCTCTGAAAGTGTGGAGGCATTTTCTGTATGGAGCGATGTTCAATGTCTTTAGTGATCACAAGAGTCTGAAGTACTTGTTTGATCAAAAAGAATTGAATATGAGGCAAAGGCGATGGTTGGAATTCTTAAAGGATTATGATTTTCAACTTCAGTACCATCCAGGAAAAGCTAATGTGGTAGCTGATGCCTTAAGTAGGAAGGTGCTTAGTGTTTCAGCAATGATGATAAAGGAGGAGGAATTGATTAACAAATTCCGAGATTTATGGTTGTCAGTGGAGTTTCTGCCTGGAAAAGTTTGCCTATGTAAGGTCGTGATCATAAATGAATTTCTTGATATAGTCCGAGATAAATAGAAGGAGGACCCGTTTTTAGAAAATGAGAGGGAATTGTTAAAGCAAGGTCATAAGTTGACGGTAGAGGAAGGAGCAGACAGAATTTTAAAGTTCAAAGGAAGAATCTGTATGCCTGATGATTCTGAACTGAACAAGGGGATCCTAGATGAAGCTCATACTAGTGATTTAAGTTTGCATCCAGGAATGACCAAGATGTATCAAGACTTAAAGAAGTTGTTTTGGTGGCCAAGGATGAAAAGAGACGTAGCGGAACGTGTGGAGTCTTGTCTGGTTTGTCAGAAGGCGAAAGTGGAACATCAGAGACCAGCTGGTATGTTGCAACCGTTAGCTATTCCAGAGTGGAAGTGGGATAGTATCTCAATGAATTTCGTTACTGGATTGCCGAAGACGAGGAAAGGTCATGATTCGATATGGGTTATAGTCGATAGACTTACGAAGTCGGCTCATTTCTTGCCAATTAATATTAAGTATTCATTGGAAAGATTAACCCAGTTATACATCAATGAGATTGTTAGACTGCATGGTGTGCCTACATGTATAGTTTCTGACAGAGATCCAAGGTTTACATCGAGGTTCTGGCGAAGTTTACAAGAAGCCATGGGAACTAAGTTGCGGTTGAGTTCAGCTTATCATCCGCAAACTGATGGTCAAACGGAGAGAACTATACAGTCTTTGGAAGATCTGTTGCGAGCTTGTGTTTTGGAGCAACGAGGAAGTTGGGATGAATTTTTATCTTTGATAGAATTCACCTACAACAATAGTTTTCACTCAAGCATAGGGATGGCACCCTATGAGGCATTGTATGGAAGGCATTGTCGAACACCATTGTGTTGGTATCAAGATGGGGAAAGTATGACTATTGGACCAGATCTTGTACAACAGACTACAGAGAAGGTAAAGATGATACAAGAGAAGATGAAGACGATGCAAAGCAGACAAAAGAGTTACGCAGATAAACGATGACGACCTCTTGAATTCGAGGAGGGTGAGCATGTGTTTCTAAGAGTGACTCCTACGACCGGTGTCGGAAGAGTTATTAAATCCAAGAAGCTTACTCCTAAGTTCATTGGACCGTATCAGATTATCCGACGTATAGGTCCTGTAGCATATCAAATTGCTTTGCCGCATTTTCTATCCAATCTGCATGATATAGTTCATGTATCACAGTTAAGGAAGTATGTTCCAGATCCGACGCATGTTATACAACCGGACGAAGTGCAATTGAAGGAGAATCTGACTTATGAGACTTTACCTATTAGAATAGAGGACAAAAAAGTAAAGCAGCTTCGAGGGAAGATGATCGAGCTGGTGAAGGTCATATGGAACGATGTGACAGGTGATGTTACCTGGGAGCTGGAAGACAAGATGAGGGAACAATATCCTCATTTGTTTTGAGGAATAATGAATTTCGAGGACGAAATTTTTTGTTTGTTGGGGAGAGTTGTAACACCCTAAACTTTTGGATGAATTACCGTTGTGTCCCGAATGTACTGTTCGATGTTTTTTAACTTTAGGATAAATAACCATTATGTCCTTTTTGTACTATTTGTTGTTTTTCTGTATGAAATACTGTTTTATATTACTGTCTGTTATTTTATTTGAACTTTTTGTGTGATTTGCTCGGAGACGGAAAATAATATTTTTCGGTAGGAAAATCTTATTTTAATTATTCTGAGTTTGGGGATCTTACTAAACCCAATTCTGAATGATATTGTATTTAATCTTTTAATTTTTAGGATTTAACTGTAAAATAAAATAATTTTATATTATTATAATATTATTTTATTAATCAGTGTAATTAAATGACAGTGGACAGGAAATGTCTTGCGAGACCCACGTTTAGCGAAACAGTTAACGTTTTTGGGCTAGAATAATCTCTAAACAAATGAGAAATAATTTAAAAAAAATTGATTAGCCTAATTAGTTTAGAATTTGATGACTTAATTAAGATGGATTAGAATTTAATTAAGTTATTGGAAATTTAATTAAGTTAAGTATGATTAGTAGCTTAATTAAACATCATTAGTGGTGTGATATTTTATAAGCTAATGACTAGGCTAATGACTAAGCTAATGACTAAGCTAATGACTAGGTTAATGACAGGGTTAGTGACAAGGCTTGAAATAGCCAATGAGAGCTAAGCTTGGTGATCAAGTTTTAATCCTCACCATTGATCATTTCTAAGGCTTGGATGGAGCCAACCAAATGGACACCTCTTTGCATTTGACGTCTATAGCCATTCACCCTTGGAAGGCCATTATTCACTTAATTCTCTAACACTTTCTCTCTTCTCTCTCTTCCAAAAATACCAAACTCCATTGATGCTACCTTGAAGCACCATTCGGCCAGCCACCTTACTCTAACATCCAACCACCTAAAATTTTATCCAACTAACTTTTCTAAACCTAAACACAATTCTAAGAATATCTCTAGTTGAGAGTTCTTGCAAAATCCATCATCTTGAGCTTGAAAAACTACTTGAGAGATTTTACCTAGAAGGTGAAATTTCTTGTTTTTCATTTCTAAATTCTTTTTCAAAGTTCTAAGCCATGATTGATCCATGGTTTAAGCTTTCTTTTATGTTAATAACTTGTAGAAATTTGTTTAAGCTTGATAGGTGTCTTGGAGGGGTGAAAATCGAAACCCTAGAAAGGAGTGAAAGAGTGTTTGTCTTCACTTAAGGTAAGAGGAAGACTTAAATCTTATCATCCTTAGGTGGTGGTAAGAAGATGAAAATTGTTTGTGATTGTAGAATCCATAAGGATTCATTTGTGTGTTTGTTAGTAGCTTTCCTATTTGTGATTTGTATCAATTTGCATGTCTACAAGCTTTAAATATATTGTATGTGTTAGAAATGCATGTATAATTAGTAGGATGTGAATAACATGTCAAGGATTGTATGAGTGTTCCAAAGAACACCAATGAAGGCTCACGGCCTCAACATAAAAGGAGAACCAAAATGTTCTCATTAATTTTCTAAGATTGTGATTTAATTAACCTAGGAAAATTAACAAGATACAAAATTGTTTAAAGAAAGAAAAAAAATGAATTTAGAGATCAAATTTCAAATCTAGGTATTTCGGCCAACATGCCATAACCAAGTGTTTATGATTTCTAAAACTATTATCACTCAAAAATAAGTAATAAATACTAAAAGGAATTTTTCTACAATGAGTTTTGAAGAAATAAATTAATTAGAATTAAATTTAAGAAGTTAAAACTAATGATTTTACTGTTAGAAGAAAATATAGTAGCTTTTGTAAATTTCTAACATATAGCTCATATGATATTTTGAAGCATGTTAGTGGTTTTCAAAAGTTAAATTATACGGTAAAAGAATTAAGTAAAAGGAATTTTTACAGAAAAGTTAGGAAACCATTATTATAAGTTTTCTAAGCAAAATACTATCAATTTTTATTAAAAATGGATAAATAAGATAGAAAAGATATCCAATAGACAGTATACGGTATGAAAAATATTCTACGTACTTCAAATGTATTAAATATTATTTCTGTTTATTTAAACAGTAATTTTTAAGGAATTCGGACAAGAAACTGATTTAAAAATTTTACGCGATTGAGAAAATGTGTTAAAAATTCTACTTGATTTTAAAAATAGAAAAATATATTTACGCGATTTAAAAACGTTTGTAAAACGATGGAATTGTGAAAATGCGATAAAATTTTTACGCGATTGACAAAAACATTGAATTTTTACTGTCGGGCTAAGTGGTGAACTCGGACAGGTTGTGAAACAGTATTGGTCTGGTGGGACTTACTGTATATATATGAGTTTCTGCCATGAGGGCATGAGTTTTTGCCATTGAGGGCATTTGTGTAAATATGCATATTTATACCATTGAGAGTATTTTGGAAATTTTCTTCTGGACATTTATTGAGTTAATGCCAATTTTTGGTGGATTGATTGACGAGGTGAATCACATCGTATTGTCGGTACGATAAACGTAGCGTGGTTCATTTTCTTTATGGACTTGGAGACATTAGTGTGCGGTATCCCATATGTGGACAGTTGGTCGCTCCTCTGGGCCGTGGTAACTGGCAACACACTAATGGACTCGACACGCACTATATTTAATCGAGATCTTGTAAAATCTAATAGTACATTGCCTGTAGTGACACAACGTTAGACAGTGTGCTATACCACGCCATGTGACTGTGGGCTATAGACGCAACGTGAGACCGCAGAATAGTTTGGTTGGGCAGTCGTGGTACTAATAGATTTTTGCGGGTCATTCTCTCTGATGTCTGTATGTGTTTAGCTCCATGGAATAGGATTGTGTCATATTGCATATGTATCTGTGTCGTACATTATTATATTTTTTTTATCTGTAATATCATATATATATTTAATTCTTATATTATATCTATGTTATCCGTATCTATGTTTATATTGTTTTGTGTTATCTTTGTATTTATGATTATGTTGTTATGGCATTCTGTTATAGCATTCTATATTGTATGAATTGTTTTATCTGTTGTATTGTCGTTTTCTTATTTACCATGTTTGTGATGATGTAGATTTTCTTACCTCTTTCTTGTATGTGTTATCTGTATATTTTAAATTATGTGATAAAGAGTTTGAGGAAGAGGAACAGCCTCTTGAGTGTGAGTATCCACAGGAAGAGGAAGAGCAGCAAGCCGAAGATCAGTTCTACGAGCAGGAACCATCCGATCATCCATATCCATTGGATTGATTGTGGAAGTATGACACTACCAGGATTCTTTGGATTCGTGCAACTTGTGTTTCACGGAGGCTCTGAAGCCTGGCGTCTGCGAGAGGCTAGAGACTCGGTGACGTACGTAGGGCGTCTGACTGTGACTATACGTACGGAGTTTGATGGAGTACCCATCTTTTCTACTTTGTTGTATTTACATGTGGAGTTGCCGCTATCTCTTAGGCGTCATTGGGGTGGTATGTTTGATGCGCCTAGCGAGATCAGTAGCATATCGACTGCACGGACTCGTGTCCGTAGAGGGTCGAGGCATCCTGGATATCTATCACCTAAAGTTTCATCTGAGAGTGATCCTTCAGAGGGTTAGATATTTGTGATGTGTACTTAAGTGCGTCTACGTTTGTATATATTGACCTTTTACTGCTTTATTTACTGTTTTGGTTTTTAAATATTTGTAGTTGTACATTATTTGTATAACCTATGATGGAACCATATGTATATTATGTGTGATAATAGTGTGCTTATTTTATGTTCAGTGTTATTTTATCTCGTAATATTCTGTTTAACCGAAAAAATTTTACAACCCACATTGGTATATAATAAACGTTTTACAACTTGGGTAGATTTTATTTATCTTTATTTTATTTTCTTTATAAATGTGACATCCCCATAAGGGTGTTACATGGTTGGTAGCTCTTCTTCCCGTAAGTTAGACCGATGCAACGCACTGATGATCATGACCGAGACACTATTCTTAATCGAGATCTCATAAAGACTGTCGTGTATATGCTAGATGTGCAAATACAAATGAGAATTATAGCACGTGGTCTGAGGCATTTTGGTACTGACAGATCTTTCGGATCAACTTCTCCGAATTGAGTATTAGCTCCATGGAGTAGGAAATTGAGTCTATGTGCGCATGCATGAAACTGAGCATTTATATCTGTATGATATATTAATTGAGGAATATTGGCTATGACAATTGTTTTGTTGAGGAATAATTAGATGATGATGATGATAATCATGTGATGGCATTACTGTAATTACTATTACTTTATACACTATGATGACAGCATAATTGTAATTATGGTATGATATATCTGTATGGTATGCTGTATGTATTATCTCTATGCTACCATGTTGGTATTGGCGTAGGTGATCTCACCTCTTTGTTATATTATTTTGTTGTGTCTGTATTATTAAAAATTTTTTAGTAGAAGGAATAAGTTATCTTAGACATGACGGGTAGTAGATATTCTAAGATTGGTAACAACATGGAGGAGTGGTTATTTAGGATTCGAAGGTATACAGTATTGATGAGGAACAGATACATAGTACATCAAGATGGATACAAGAAGGAATAAGTATGTTAAGTTTTCTCGTTAGTATTTTACCGTGCTATTAAGTATGACCCGTGATGGGGTTTGCTACTATTTAAAATTGAGTATGTAAGTTTTATATTCCTTAAATAATTGTTAAATATTAATTGGTGTCAATATTGTATATTAAACAGTTTAAATATATTTTTCAATATTACTTAAAAATATCAATAAGTTTACGTTTTAGCAAGAAGAAATTTTTAAAATCCACTTTTTATAACTTAAACCTTTTATGAACTGATTTTCAGATTATAAGTTGGTAGTTAGAAATGCGATGCCCTACGGGGGGTGTTACAACCCTTATTAGAGAACAAGAAGGTATGTTGATAGAAGTACTTAAAAGACATAAAAGCACAATTGGATAGACATTAAAGGACATAAAAGGTATTAATCTATTAATTTGTACACATAGAATATATTTAGAGGATAATGCTAAAACATCACAACAACCTCAAAGAAGATTAAATCCACACTTGAAAAAGGTAGTTAGAGTTAAAGTTCTTAAATTACTTAATGTTGGAATTATCTACCCTATCTCTGATAGCCAGTAGGTAAGCCCTACACAAGTTGTGCCTAAGAAATCTAGAATAACAATGGTTGAAAATGAAAAATGTGATTTAATACCTACTCAAGTCTCATCCAGTTGGCGTATGTCTATTGAATTTAGAAAATTAAATTCAGCCACTAGGAAATATCATTTCCCCTTGCCATTCCTTGATCAAATTTTGGAAAGAGTAGCAGGACATCCCTACTACTGTTTTCTTGATGGTTATTTAGGGTATAATCAAATACTAATTGCATTAGAGGATCAAGAAAAGATAACTTTTACGTGCCCCTTTGGCACTTTTGCATATAGAAGAATGTCTTTCGGCTTTTGTCATACTCCCGTAAATTTCCAAAGACGCATGCTAAGTATTTTTAGTAACATGATTGAGCATTATTTAGAGGTTTTCATGGATGACCTAACAATTCTTGGAAATTCTTTTGAAAATTGTCTTGATAATTTGGATAAAGTTCTTAAAAGATGCGAAGAAAAAAGATTTGTTTTAAACTGGAAAAAATGTCATTACATGGTTACCACAGGAATCATGTTAGGTCATGTGATATCTTCTAAAGGAATTGAATTTGATAAGGCTAAAGTTGAATTAATTGCTCATTTCCCTTCTTCAAAAGCAGTCATAGAAGTTCGTTCTTTTTTAGAACATGCAGGATTCTATCGAAAATTCATTAAGGACTTTAGTGTCATATCTAGACCATTATGTAATCTTCTGATAAAAGGTGCACCATTTGATTGGACTCAAGAATGTCAAAAATCTTTTGAAAAATTAATCGATTTTCTGACATCTGCTCCTATCATGCAATCCCCTAATTGGTCTTTGCCTTTTGAGTTGATGTGTGATGCTAGTGATTTTGCTGTTGGCGTTGTTTTAGGCCAAAGAAAGGAAGGTAAGCCTCATGTGATTTGTTGCACAAGTAGAACTTTAAATAGTGCATAAATGAATTACACCACCACTGAAAAAGAACTATTTTCTGTCATTTTTGCATTGGACAAATTTCGAGCTTATTTAATTAGTTCTTCGACTATTGTTTTTGTAACACCCCAAATTTCCTAAGTTTCCGACAGTAATTTTGACAGTTAACAAAATTTTACTGTTTAGTAATTTCTGTGCACTGTAAAATTATTTTGTTTATTCCGTCAGCATATTTGATCGTTTTGAGTGATTTACTCTACGTATCGAAAAATAAAAATTTCGGTAGAGAAAGCGTTACGTAATTTAATTTTTACCGTTAGGTAATTAATTTACGTGTCTGATTTGATATTTGTGCATTTTATAATTTTTGTGATTTTATGGATGATTTTGAAATTTTTCCTGTCTGTGGGCCCCGCAAGGGGTATGTGGGTCCAAGTGGCCATACGTGGGCCCAGGTGGGTCCCGCAAAGTAAAAATTTTTCTACGCATAGAAAAATTTGTACTTTTAGACGGAGACAGGGGATCTTACTAAACCTGAATCCGGAAACAGTTTTTAAAATTTTATTGATCTTGTGTTTTATCTTCGTATTTAATTATCGGATGATAAAAATACAAGAAAATATTATTTGTAGGATACAAGAATAAATATTATACTGCGTAGTCAACAAAGAGAGCTTGACTTGATTTATACCCTTGGATGAGAATACTTAGTTTGAATATTAACCATTGATTTAATCAAAGGTTAAGAAACAAACTTAATAAAAAGCATTGGATAATAACCATTGATTTAATCAATGGTGTGAGAATAAGCTTAGTTAGGAAGGCTTTGATATCAACCATAGATGTAATCAAAGGTGTAGAATTGGTCTTGAAAAATGACAAAGACCATTTATAACCATTGGATTTAGATTAAATCAAGGGTGGAGATTTAATCTTAAAAAGTAACAAAGACCATTTATGACCATTAGATGAAGAATCAATCAATGGTGGAGATTTGGTCTTCTAAAGTAGCAAAGACTAATTAGAACCCTTGGATTAAAAGTTTGAATGAGTAATCTTAACCATTAATTTTGGAGACACATCTAATGGTTAGAATTTAAAGGAGAAAAATCCAATGGCCTAGATTTAGTCTTCTAAAATTAAAAATCTACCTAAATCCTAACCATTGAATTAATCAATGGCTAGAAATGCTTCAAATGGTGGCAAATAATGAAGACAACTTTATTGAATGCATTATGAAGAGAAAGTGATGGTTTTGGAGTGTTTAGAAGACAAAGAAACAAGCTTTATGTCATTTTTGCATGTCTTGGTCAAGTTAGACATCATAATGGCTTACTTTTGATTTTTTTGCACTCAAGAAGAATGCAAGAAGGGGGGACTACGAATTTGGTGCTGCATGAAGGAGTTTGGAAGACCATAATTGCATGCTTTAGTCATTATTGTCTTCCTTGGTCTTCATTGATTCATTTTCAAGAAGGAAACTTAGAAAATTTTCTCTCCATCTCCTTTCTTCTCTAGATTTTGGCCAAGCCCTCCAAGAGCACCTTCCATCACTCAAAAATTTCATCCAAATTGATTTTCTAAACCTAAACACCATTCTAAGAACATCTCTAGTTATGAGTGTTTCCAAAATCATTCATCTTGATCTTCAAATCCAAGCTTCAAGTTTCTATCAAAAATCAAAAATTTCATCTTTGTTCTTCAAGAGATATCATTCGGTTATCTACCCTAAAATCACCATCCAATCTCTTTTAATTTCATCCAACCATAGATCTTGAATCTCCATGATATTCTAAGCAACTTTCATGTTGAAGATTTCTTCTAAATCATTCATCTTCAAGGAGTTTCTTCAAGATCAAAGTTATTGGGTTTTTGAGGTGAAGTATAAGGAAACTTCATTTTCTTCTCTCTTTTTCATGATCTAAGTCATGTTTGATCCATGATTCCTCTTAATCAAGCTTAGTATACTAATTTTTATGTATTTTGTTTTGAATTTGAGAAGCTCTTGGTGATGAAGGACTTGGAAAAAGAAGCAAAACAAAGAGCTTTTGAGGATCTTCAAGAGGTAAGAGGGAGATCCATCTCACCAACCAAGCATGGTGGTGAGAGATGATATTTTATTTGATGGATGTGGAATCCATGTGAGGATTCATATCCATGGTCATGTAATTAATTTGTGGTTGTTTATGTGTTTTTAATTATTTGCTTATGCTTGATATGCTATGCATGATTTTATAGCTTTGATGGTATGCTTATACTATGCATGATTTATTGCTTTTAATTATGGCATGCTTGTGATATATATGATTATACGTATATGTATGCCATGACTTGATGATGGAAAGGAAATCAATTTTTGGTTCCAATGACCAAAGAGATGGCTACGGTTTTGTCACCCAAAATTAGGGTGCTATGTTGAAATTTTCAAGTACAAGAAAATTGATTTGTTTAAATGAAAAATTGTGAAGAGGAGAAAGTGAATTCTATTGATTCTAAAGGTTATGGAATTTTCGGTTAAGACACCTCAACATAGGTGTTTGTAACTTAATTTTTTTTTAGTGGAAGAATAAAATTGATTGATTTGAAAAGCATGAAAAATATACAAGGGAATTATTTTTCAAGAGAACAAGAACATGGTTTTATAAGGATTTTTATTGATTTATTTTGTGTAAAAGGATCCTAAGTATTTTTCTAAACATGAATTTTAAATGAAAATAGCAATGTCAATTATAAAGGATTTACAAAGAAAGTGAAAAATGATTTGCAAAGAAAGTGAAAATGAATTTGAACAAATGGGTTTGGTTTTTTATGACCATAAGTCTTACGGTTTTGAAAACAAAGAATTTTTAATGGTTTTGTTTGTGTAAAACCATATCAATTTAGAAGAAAAATATTTGATGGCTTCAATGGCCAAAGACTCTATGATTTTTTTTTAGGTTGGAATAATTTTGGTTTTATGAAACAAAGTAATTTTAAAGTGGAAACAAAATGTTTGAACAAAATGTTTTAGTATAAGGACTTTGGAAAGAGAATCAAAGTATTTTATCACTTGAGAAATGAACTTTCATATGAAAATGAAAAAAAGAAAAGTTGCAAGGGTTTGAATCTTAATTTGTTTTGAAGAAAATTGATTTTAGAATTGATTTGGGAAAAATGGAGAATATAATGGTGTTTTGAAAATTTACTAACGTATAACTTATTTTCAAGTTTTGAAATACGTTAGAAAAATATTAAGTTTTGAAACGTTGATTTACATCAATGGAAAAGTGATTTTTGTGAAGTATATTTTGAAAAAGAATTTCTTGAATAAAAGAATGTGGAAAAATATTTTCTTGAGTAAGAAAATATATTAAATGAAATATAAAGTTATATTATTTTGAGAAAAGTTGAAGAGGAATTTTTGAAGGTTAAGAAGTATTTTCTGTAATGAAATTGTGATAAAAAAATGTTTTACGTATCTTAAAAACGTGATTTTTAAGCTACGCAATTTTGAACAATGTGTTAAAAATGATATTGATTTATTTAAGTCCAAAATAATGTTTGGAATATTGAGGAATATTTTATGTGATTGAAAAATGTTGAAAAATATTTTACGTATCTTAAAAACAATTTGAAATACAGTAAAATATTTCTACGCGATTTGAAAAATGTTTAAATATTTCTACACGATTTGGAAAGCGTTTAAATATTTTACGCGACTGAAATATTGTTGAAAAATCACTACGTGATTTGAATAGTGACAGAATATTTTTACGTGATTGTGAAAATGATAGAAAATTGTTATTAGATTTGGAAAGTATTTTGAGAATGATAGAAAATGATTTACGTGACGTAAAAGAATGATTTTTAAGTTACGCAATTTTGAAATAGTGGAAAAATACTATGCGATTTGAGAAACGTATGTTTTTACGCGATTGAGAAAAACGTTAAAAATTAGTACGTGGTTTAAAAGTGCAACAGAAGAGTTACAACATTTTGAAAACGTAACAGAAATGTTACGAAATTTTGTAAACGTAACAGTAGTGTTACGGTATTGTAAAAACGTAATAAAAACGTTTTGGAATTTTAAAAAAACGTAACAAAAATGTTACGGTATTGTGAAAATATAAAAGAAGTGTTATGGTATTGTGAAAACATAACAGAAAAGTTTTTGGATTGTGAAAACGTAACAGAAATGTTACGCGATTGTGAAAATACGGTAAAAGTGTTTTACAACTATGAAAACGTGATAACATGATTTTCGTTGTTGAAAGTACAGTATGATTACTGTTGAACCAGTGTCCATACACTGTTTGTGAGAAAATGACATATTTGTCTATGATTGGATTTGGTGCATTATACATGCATTGGAATGGTCCGATGAGGATTTGGATATGGCTGATTGCCTAGGAGAAACACACCTCTTGAGTGGGTGCGATATGCGTAGTGTAGGTCACTTGTTGACCTTGGGGGCATCGGGTGCGGGTTGCCTACACGGGTGGTTGGTCGCGCTTCTTCCCGTAGGTTAGACCGATGCAACACACCGATGATCCGGGACCGAGACACTATTCTTAATCAAGATCGATAAAGACGTCGTGTATATGCTAGATGTGCAAAATCAAAATGAGGATTATAGCACGTGGTCCGAGGCATGTGGTACCGCGATCTTTTCGATCATTTTCTCCGACCGAGTTTTAGCTCCATGGAGTAGGAAATCGAGTCTTGTGTACATGCATAATCTGAACATTTATATCGTGTGATATATTAATTGAGGAATATTGGCTATGACAATTGTTTTGAATACTTGGATGATGATGATGATAATTAGGACATTATCGTAATTGTTGTTTATAATAATTGAATTGATAAATGATTTGATGATGATAGTTGATTAATATTGAATATATTATTGGAAGTTTGATATGATATCCCCTGTAAAATATTGTTGCTTGTGTTATCTACGTCTGCCGCCATGTTGGTATTGGTGTAGGTGATCTCACCTCTTTGTTATGTTGTTTTCTTTTGTGTCTCGCATTGTTAAAATTAAAACAAGAGAAAGAATGAGTTGTCTTAGACATAACGCAGGCAATGAATACTCGAGATGGGTGACAACAATAAGGAGTGGACATTCGGGACTCGAAGGTGTACAAGTGTTGACAAAGAACAGATGTAGAAAACGGATGTCTAATGCAACAAGATGGATACACAACAGAATAAGTATGTTAAGTTTTAACGTTAGTGTTGTACCGTGCTATTTAGTAGGACCCGTCATGGGGTTTGCTACTGTTAAAAAAAAAAGAAGAGTCTGTTAGTTTATATTTCTCTTTAAATTATGAAATATTAATTGGTGTCAATATTGTATATTAATCAGTTTAAATATATTTTCAGTAATACTTATGAATTTCAGTAAGTTTATGTTTCAGTAAAGAAAGAAATTTTAAAACCCATCTTTTTATAACTCAAACCTTGTGTGAACTTCTTTACAGATTATGAGTCAGGAGTCAGACATGTGATACCCTAGGGAGGGTGTTACAGTTTTCACTGATCATGATGTTGTTAGATATTTAATGTCTAAGCAAGATGTCAAACCTAGATTGATGCGGTGGATCTTGTTGCTTCAAGAATTTAACATCACAACAAAAGATAAGAAAGGAGCCAAAAATAATGTTGCAAATCATTTGTCCAAACTTACAACAGGCTCACCTTTTGATAGCACTCCTATCAATGATTATTTTCCTGATGAATTTTTATTTTTTATCAATTCCATACCTTGGTTTGCTAACATAGTCAGTTTTCTTGTAATAGGAAAGATATAGCCTCAATGGTCACACCAAGACAGAAAAAAGTTTTTGACTGAGGTGAAAATTTTTTATTGGGATGACCCATAATTGTTTAAATATTATCTTGATCAAATCTTTCGGAGATGTGTATCAGACAGTAAGGTAGGCAATGTCATTAAATTTGTCACTCAGAAGCATGTGGAGGTCATTTTTCTTCAAAGAAAATAGCAGCGAAAATCTTGCAGTGTGGATTTTGTTGGCCCACTTTATTTAAGGACAGCTATACCTTTTGCAAAAGTTGCAAAAATTGTCAGAAATTAGGTTCCATTTCTAAAAGAAATATGATGCCTCTGAACCCTATCCTTGTCATTGAAATTTTTTATTGTTAAGGAATTGATTTCATGGGTCCATTTCCATTCTTATTTGGATTTATGTATATTTTAGTTGTAGTTGATTATATCTCAAAATGGATTGAGGTGATTCCATATCAACGCAATGGTCATAAAATTGTTCTTAAATTTAAAAAAAAAATGTCTTGAGTCGATTTGGAATCCCTCGAGCTATCATTAGTGATGGGGGTACATATTTTTGCAATAAACCATTTGAATCTTTAATGAAGAAATATGGTATTATCCACAAAATTGTCACCCCTTATCACCCTTAGACAAGTGGACAAGTAGAATTAGAAAATAGGGAGATTAAACAAATTTTAGAAAAAATGGTTAACCCAAATTGTAAAGATTGGTCTTTAAGACTAAACGATGCACTTTGGGCTTATCGTACTACTTTCAAAACACCTTTAGGCATGTCACCCTATCGGTTAGTCTATGGAAAACCTTATCACTTGCCTGTAGAACTGGAGCATAAACCATTTTGGGCCATTAAAGCTTTCAATTTAAATCTTGATGATGCTTGCAGGTTACGCAAATTGCAAATAAATCAACTTGAGGAATTGAGAAATGATGCATATGAAAACTCAAAAATTTATAAAGATAGAACAAAAGCTTTTCATGACAAATCAATTTTGAGAAAATCTTTTGAAATTGGTCAAAAAGTTCTGCTTTATATTTCTCGTCTTCACTTATTCCCCGGAAAATTGAGATGTAGGTGGACTGGTCCTTTTATTGTCAAACATGTGTATCCTTATGGGGCCATAGACATTGAGAATCCTAGGAATGGTAATATGTTTTAGGTCAATGGACAAAGACTCAAACCATTTCTGAAAAACCAAGTTGCTGAGATAGAATTCATTTCCCTTTCTAATCCTTGTTATTAGAAGAATTTATTCTAATTTTGTTGCTTTCTTTTTTGCAGATCTTTGTGTTCCAGGTTAAATGGAGGATAACGGCACTCTGTGACTCTCATGTCGGTTTGTTTTTTGTAACGCCCCTTTTTGGGAGGGAACGTCACATTGTCAAATAAAATAAAATGCGGAAATTAAATAATTAGTCAATTAAGACTCGGTTCAGTTAATTAAATTTTAACCAACTTGATACTTTAATACGTGGGAAAAATGGCAGTATGATTTTTTTTTTTGTTAAATTAAATATGCGGAATGTGAATGAAAGTAAAGAGTAAAACAGTAAACAGAATTTATACCTGAATAACACATACACTTATATATTGAAATATGACTATATTTTAAATACAAGCCTGGACATCTCCAAAAAGTAAAAGCTATACCTGCCCCAAGGAAATCATGCATATATAACCATCATGCATATACAAAATATACAGCCCACCAAAAAGTAATACATCAGGCCCCAAAAATAAAAACACTGGCAACCATCAGTAGCTACCAGTAAAGTCAATCCCTCAGATGAGGAGGAACCGTGTCAGGATCCTCAGCGGGATCTTCCTCTTTCGAGGAAACCTCCATTGGAACCACAGAAGCACGGGACGAGGCCCGAGCGGTGGAATCAAAGGAGTCCTCCCGTGGAGTGTAGTAGCGGTCGCCCCACATCTCACGGATGGGCAAGTAAAACTCTAAACGTAGGCTGACGTGGCAGGTGATCACGGGTGCCTCATGTCGTCTCCAGGCAAAGGCGATGGACACGTCTCCCAAGTAGACGCAACGGTCAGAGTTCAGGTTGATGTGCCAGCACTCTGGCCCTCCGAGGAAGGTTAGACGCACGTCACCCAGAAATCCTCGCATATGCGTCCCCATCGTCAACGGCAAGTACTAATCACGTTTGGGCCAGAAGCCAGGGAAGTCAGGGGCTTCTAACTCGTTGCCGTCGTCTTCGGTAGATGCAATATATATATATATATACAGACAACAGATAAAAGAAACACAAAAAGAGGTAAGACATCCTACATCATTACCAATTATAGCATGCTAGAAACAGAACGGCGCCACGCGCCCAAATAGCAATTCAGAAACAGCATACTTAAATAATAAGCAGTAATTCCACGGTAAACAAATAAACAGTTCCAGGCAGATAATCACCACAGTAATAATCAATTCAGTCATGGTTACAGAAAATAAGAATTAATGATGACAATGTATATCATGATTCACATGCATGCTTTCCTAATGCCTACTCCATGGAGCTAGACTCAAACAATCGGAGAGAAAGATTAGGAGGCATGTCTGTAACTCGGCTGTCGAGGCCAGTGCTATCAATAATATTCTCGTGCACAATCATGGCATTGTACAGACATTCTACACTAGATCACGATATAGGACAGTGTCTCGGTCTGGATCGTCGGTGCGTTTGCATCGGTCTACCCCACGGGCAGGAGAGCTACCAACCTCCCATTGCGAGGAACCCGCGCCCCGACGCCCCCAAGGTCATCAATGACCTACACTTGTCTATTCGCACCCGCACTAAGGTGTGTTCAATCTCCTAGGCAACTAGGCCTTACAACAGTCCACAAGGATAATCACAATGCATAAGATATTATGCATGTACATGTATAATCCACAATCTCATACAATTCTATAATGTGCCACATTAGGCCAATATAAGCATCAATATATATATGGTCACTTACATGGACCCACAACAACATAATATAAATACCAAGCCAATTGATGCATCATTAGGTTCATTACGAATCCTAACTTAGAGTTTATTCCCCTTTTTCAAGGTTTATGCTCAAAATAAATTCTTGTAATCAATTTAACGTTCCAAGGCAATTCAATTTCCTATAACTTACATTTTATTTAAACTCTTAAGCCTCACACTCTCATGTTCTTCACTCACTTAGAATTTCCTTAAATCTCATGATAATTTCACACCTAGTTCTTTCAAATTTATAAAGTCTTGATTACGATAGATTCTTCTAATTTATTAATTGTCCATCTAATTACATGGATCTCTAATTACCTAATTATTCGTACTTCCAATTTATCAAAATCACATTCTCACCTAAAATGCCCTAGAGGCCGTGGCCTCCTAATAGAACCAATTGCAAATCCTTTCAAGTCATCATCTTGTACACCATTCCCTTAATTCCTTAAATTGTTCACTTGTTGAATTAACTCACCAAAAACCCTAGATTCTTGGCTTCAAAACCGTAGCCACCATAGAAGTTTCAATTTCAAATTTTTCTTCCATTAAATCTCATCTTGTTACTTAATTAATCCTAGTCTTATACTTGTTGCACATTAACCACAAATTACCCAATTTTTCAACCCAAAACCGTGGCACTCCAAGGAGAGTGTTCAATCATTCTTCATCCATTCTAAATCATTCAATCCATTCCAACATTCCACTATATACAACAAATCAATCCAAGGTCACAATTATCACTAAATCAACATATAAACATAATCAATCATCAAATTCAAGAACAACCCTCATTAGGGTTTTTCCACAAATCATACAATCAAGGTTCCTAGATGCTAAGAGAGGTTGAAGAGGAGTGTCTTCCTCTTACCAATGTGTAGAAATCAAATGAGCACCAAGAATGCTCCTTGTATTTTCGGATTTGGCCTCCAAAATCCCTAAAAATGGTGACTTGTTAGAATAAGTACCAAGGCTTGGAAAAATGAAGCATGAATGGTCATAGAAGGGACCATCCACACGAAAATGAGAAGAGAGGGAGAGTGTTCTTGAACTTACCCAAAAATGTTCAAAGTTGGAGCTTGGAGAAAATGGTGAAGATGATGAAATCTCAAGAAACTCCAAGAGGGAAAGGTGTTTAGAATGGTGAGGAGAGTAAGAAAATGTATTTAGAATATTTTTTTGTGATGGATGAGGGTGGTGAGGAGTGGTTGGTCGTGTGGTGTAGGAGAGAAATGGAGGAGAAGAAGAAAGGAAGAAGAAGAAGAAGAACGTAAATGTGGAGAGAGAAATGGGTATTAGATGAAATGAATTAAAGTGTATAATTGGTTAAGTGAAACCAATTCATTTCCCTTCCTAGTGGGCTGCTGCTGACGTGAAAGAGAGAGGAGTGGGTGAGGAATTGGCTTCCAAAGGAAGCCAAAGCACATGGGTCAATGTTTGGGTCAAAGCTTCTTAAGGAAGCTTTGATTATTTAACCATTAAATTTGAATTAAAGTAGATAGATTTGACATAAAGTAGATTACATTAGGATAATGTGATAGGATTTTTATTATACACTATTATCCAATGGATAATAGTTACGATTGAAGAGTCGCAGTATTTAATTAATCCGACAGATGAATTTTTTTATTTGTATTGATTTATTTTATCTCGTTAGAATTTCTCAAAAATTATGAAATCTCGTAAACTGTGTCAAGTCTCGGGTTTAGTAAGATCCCCCGTCGACATGTCCATAGTCCAAGGTTCTCAGAGAAAACATCGCGTTTCCCTGGTTCTGCTCAGTGCGCACGCAAAAACGAGGAATATATTAAAATATTCGACGGTTCTGGAAAATTCCCAGAAAATTCCCAAAAATTGCAATTATTATAAAACGACTATTCGTCATATAATTTTTCAATTTTTGAGGCACTACAGTCATTTTCCTGACTCTGCTCGAGTTTCACGCAAAACGAGAAATATATTAAAATATTTATCATTTCCGAAAAATTTCAGAAAAATTCACATAAATCACAAATATTGGAAAATGACTATTGGCAGTGAAATAATTAATTTCCGGAGCGTTACACTGACCTCAGCAATTCTCAGCTCAGTGTGCACGCAAAACGAGAAATATATTAAAATTTTTCTTCGTTTCCGAAAAATTCCAGAAAAATTCCTAAAAAATCAAGAATATTATAAAATGATGATTTATGACCAAATAGGTATTCTTCGGGATGTTACAACACTCCCCTACTAAAAGGAATTTCGTCCTCGAAATTTACGTACCTCAAAACAACTCTGGATGTTGCTCCTTCATTTTGTCCTCCGGTTCCCAAGTTGCATCACCAGTTGTTTCATTCCAGATTACTTTCACCAATGGTATCTCCTTTCCTCTTAGTTGCTTTATCCGTCGGTCCTCGATTCTCGCAGGAGGCGCCTCATAGGTTAAGTTCTCTTTTAACTGTACTGTGTTCGGTGCTATAACATGACTTGGATCAGGTAAATATTTACGAAGTTGTGACACATGAAAGACATTATGTATGTTTGAAAGAATAGGGGGTAAGGCTATCTAGTAAGCTACTGGACCTATCCGGCGAAAAATTTGGTAAGGTCCAAGGAATTTTGGAGTGAGTTTTCTAGATTTCAAAGCTCGGCCGACCCTAGTCGTGGGTGTGACTTTCAAGAATACATGCTCACCTTCTTCAAACTCAAGAGGCTTTCTCCTCTTATCTGCATAACTCTTTTGTCGGCTCTGAGCAGTCTTCATCTTTTCCTGGATCATTTTGACCTTCTCGGTCGTCTGCTGAATAATGTCTGGTCCAATCGTAAGACGCTCACCGTCTTGGTACCAACATAATGGTGTTCGACACCGTCTTCCATACAGAGCTTCATAGGGTGCCATCCCTATACTCGAATGGTAGTTGTTGTTGTAAGTGAACTCTATCAATGGCAAGATCTGATCCCAACTCCCTGTCTGCTCAATAGTACAAGCTCTAAGCAAGTCCTCTAGAGATTGGATCGTCCTTTCCGATTGACCATCGGTTTGTGGATGATACGCCGAACTCAGGCGCAATTTCGTTCCCAACGATACCTGTAAACTCTGCCAAAATTTTGAAGTAAATCTCGGATCCCTATCCGAAACTATACTTGGACCTTTTGTTCGTAACCATTCAAAGGGAGGGTGAGTATAGAAATGAGACCTTTTGTTCGTAACCTTAAAAATATATGTGTATTTGGTGGGTCTAGATATGGAAAGGGTTTAGAGTTTGTAAACGCTGCAAGCACTATTGGTTGAACACTTACTGCGAGGAATATTCATGTTGTATATGGGGGAGGTTATTGTGGGTTAATGGAGACTGTATCACTCTCTGCATTTCTAGGAGGCAGACAGGTTTTAGGTATCATTCTTAGAGCTTTGACTCAAAAGAACATCACTAGAAAGACAAGTGGAGAAGAACTTTAAGTATCATCTATGCATGAACGAATGAAGACAATGATTGACAAGTCTGATGCATTCATTGTCTTACTAGGTGGTTTTGGCACTTTGGAAGACGTTTTTCAAATTGTCTCTTGGGCTCAACTGAACATCCACCATAATAAACCTTTAGGTTTGTTGAATGTTAATAATTTTTTTTTGGTTTGCTATTTTTTCTTGATCATGTTGTGGAACAAAAATTTATCACACCGTCGGCAAGACTATTTCTTATTTCTACTCCCACTATTAATGAGTTGATTGATAAATTAGAAGCTGTTGTTAATAAACCTGATCCAACAATAGCTTAGATAGATTGGTCAGAAGGAAGCAGTGAGGGAAGCAGTATGAAAAGAAAGTCATATCTGACATTTCATCTATAACTTTCCTTTATCTTTGGTTTTATTTATTGTACTTTGTTTCTGTATAAATTTGTGTCAAGCCTTTTTTTTTTCAATAATTGTCACAACAAGTACTATCTTCTATCATTTACTAATCTATATTTTAACATTGCTGATAATGTTGTGATCTGGTTGGGGGGAAGGATAGTTGATAAAAAAAAATTAGGAAGTATGATATGATTGTTAGCAACTTACTAAACCAATTAAGGATGGTAGAGTAAAGAGTAAATTTTGCCTTGGAGGTAATTTTACTCTTGAGACACATCTTAGTTAAGGAAGCAATTATTTTCTGTAGAAGTAGCAAATGGATTCTTGGATCATAGCATAAATTGTATTCTTTCTTAAAAATCACAAGCTTGTGGATTGAGAATGATAGAAATATATCTTGTGAGATTTTGAGCCTATTGATGAATGGATTGAACATTTGTACTATTCTCTTCTTTCTTTTGTGATTTTCACTCATGGAATTGTTACTCTAGAACTTGCTATGATTCTTTTTGAGGCTACATTTTCACATGCATACATAAACATGATTGAGGCATTTTTCTTGAAATAGTTACTTTAATCAAATAACCAAGAATGATTGCCACACAAATAGGCAGCCTTGCTCAGCAACATATTGTCTCAATATGATATCAAGCATACTTATGACTTCTTAGAAATTCTCTGATTCCTACCAACATAAGGCATTGGAAATGACCTATTTTCTCTTGCTTAACCCCTTTGAGATTATTTGACTATTCCTTGTTTCTATCTCATTATGTGCCTTAAATGAAAAACCATGTTCTTACCCAACCAAAGGGAATAAGAGAGCATAGGCTTTGTTAATGGATGAGTTCTTGAACAAGTGTGGGGGTGTGTGTGCAAAATGGTTAGTAAAAAAAGGAAAGAGTGGCTAATTAAAAAAAATGTGTGTATATTTATGATTACAAAAAAACAAACGTGTAAAGAAGGGCCAACAAGGCAAAAAGGGAAGGGAAAAGAATATGTAAAGGGAATTTGTATTAGGTGGAGTTGGGATGAATTTTCATGCTTGTTAATTAAACTCAGCTCTCATGCTCTTTTATTCTCTTTGGTTTTTAACTTGTCATATCCATATTACCACCCTCCTTTACTGTGACCCCATTACAACCTTGAATAAAGTCCTTATGATTTGTGTGTGCATGTATTTACAGTAGTGGAGAAGTAGAAGATAAGTAAGCTTATGGTAGTGCAATTGTTCACGGGTTGAATTGAGTGAAATACCTATATTTGTAACGCTTGAAAGATTGAGAGTGAATCCTGTGAGGCTCTATAATTCTTGATTCATTCTTTTCAACTGAAGTTTCCTTGCTTGTTTGTTTGAGATGTGAAGAAATGTTATCTCATTAATGCTTTGATCCCTTGAATTTCTGGTTGCTCTTCTTGATTCATCGAGACTTTAAGAGTTTTTAGCTTTTGAGTCTGTGTCGTTTTCCTTTGTTCCGTAGTTTTGGTCTTACGTGTTTTGCCCGGGAGTGCAAAAGTTAAGTGTGGAGGAATTTGATAGAAATATATTTTATACATTTTACAACCCTCTCACTAAGCTTCTTAAGATTCAATTAGACTTAATTAAGTTAGTTTTGCCACATTTAATGATATTGAGCTTAATTGGATTATTGAAAAAATTATTGCTTGAATTGGCCTTAATTTGCTTAATTGCATCTTTCAGTAAACTGACTATAATTTGAGTTACAAATATCTAATTAATATGATTCTTGTCTTGTTGGAAAGCTAAGACAATTCTCTACAACTTTCATGAAGATCTCAAGATCCAAATTACACGTTTGGATAATTTAAATTGGAGTTAAAACAAGATATAGAGTTCTAAACCTTACAGCTTGACCTATGCACACTCATCAGACCATATCTTAAGCTATAAGAGAGTTTTTGGACAGAAACTAGTGTCATTTGAAAGTTAAGACCTAAATCTACAACTTTCTTGAAGAACACAAGAGTTAGATCGGATGTCTTGGAGGTTATATTGGGCTTAGAAGTCAGAACAGAGGAGCTATAGTTGGGCCTGAATAATGTGCAGTGATTAGGCCATATCTTGAGCTGTAGGTGGTTCTAGGAGCTAAAATTTTACCAGAAGATAGTTAAGAATCTACAACTTTCATGAAGACCCTTTTGCTTAATTCTGACGGCATCCATGAGATAAGCATCGAATCATTTGGTGCTAGTGGGGAGATAAGGATCAAAATAATTTTCCACTCACTTATCATCATCAAACAACTCATTTGGCATTTACTTATCATCATCAAACAACTCCATTGTCATTTTGTACTCCTTAAGCTCTATAAAAGGGAGCATTGGCAAAAGTTAAGTGTGGAGGAATTTGATAGAAATATATTTTATACATTTTACAACCCTCTCACTAGGCTTCTTAAGATTCAATTAGGCTTAATTAAGTTTGTTTTGTCACATTTTATGATATTGAGCTTAATTGGATCATTGAAGAAATTATTGCTTAAATTGGCCTTAATTTGCTTAATTGCATCTTTCAGTAAAGTGGCTATAATTTGAGTTACAAAAATCTAATTAAGGTGATTCTGGTCTTGTTGGGGAGCTAAGACAATTCTCTACAACTTTCATGAGATCTCAATATCCAAATTACACGTTTGGATAATTTAAATTGGAGTTGAAACATGATCTAGAGTTCTAAACCTAATAGCTTGACCTATGCACACTTTTCAGACCATATCTTGAGCTATATGAGAGTTTTTGGATAGAAACCAGTGTCATTTGAAAGTTAAGATCCAAATCTACAACTTTCTTGAAGAAGACATGAGTCAGATCGGATGTCCTTCAGGTCATATTGGGCTTGGAAGTCAAAACAAAGGAGCTGTAATTGGGCCTGAACAGTCTGCAGTGATTGGGTCATATCTCGGGCTGTAGGTGGTTCTAGGAGCTGAAATTTTACCAGAAGACAGGTAAGACCCTTATCTACAACTTTCATGAAGACCATTTTGCTTAATTCTGATGGCATCCATGAGATAAGCATCGAATCATTTGGTTCTAGTGGGGAGATAAGGATCAAAATAATTTTCCACTCACTTATCATCATCAAACAACTTATGTGGCATTTACTTATCATCATCAAACAACTCCATTGTCATTTTGTACTCCTTAAGCTCTATAAAAGGGAGCATTGGCTTATCATTTTGATCATCTTAGCTTAGAGATCAAGATTATGCTATTATGTTAGTTGTTTCTCTTGTTGTAGTTTTCTTTATTCTAAATTAAAGTTATGTTCATCTTTTTCTTCTTATCTCTTTCTTTTTTCTTGTTCATGAGTAACTAATTTTTATTTTACTTGGGTGAAAGAGTAAAACTTTTGGTAATAAATTAAGGTTTGATTAATTTTTTTCTTATACCTAAATGATGTATTATCAAGTGGTCATTATATGTGTTGTATTTTGTTTCCAATCAATTTAGAAACCCTCCTTGTAAAGTGGAGATCTTGATTCATTGTAGACAAGAGGTTGGCACAATGAATTCTTGAGCCCATTTATAAATGTTGGTGTTTGTGGACAATTAGAGGAATCATAATATTATTACATATATAATCTTAAATAAACTTTGAATGTAGTATTTTCTTATTGGAACCTCAATTATGTGTGGATTTCAACTGAGTTATAAAAAGAAATAATTATCTTTAATTTATTACCAAGAGTAGATCTCCTAGCCTAAGCAAATCTTTTTTCATTTGTGAACAACTTTTATCATCTTTATTTTTGTGACAAATCTTTTTCTTACCTCAAAGAATTTTTTTTCAACAATTCTCTGTAGATCGACCTTGGACTCCTGAGAATTTATTACTTGAAACAATCGGCACTTGAGTTTGTAACTTTTAATTCGCATCAAGTTTTTGGCACTGTTGCCGGGGACTTGATTTGAAGTTTTAATTTATTGAAGTTCTCTTTCTTTAAGTAAACTTTATCATCAGGTATATTCTTCCTCTACACTTTTTACTTTTTAATTTACTAATTTACTAACTTACTTACTTACTAACTTGCTAACTTATTAACTAATTTTTTTTATTCATGTCATTTATTTATACTTACTAACTTTCTAACTTATTTATTTATGTCATTTATTTTTGCTTACAATTTTTTTATTTATGCTTTCTGACTTATTTATTTACGCTTTCTGACTTACTAACTTTCTAACTTATTTATTAATGTCATTTATTTTTGCTTTGTGACTTACTAACTTGTACATTATTTTTTGTTTTAAGTCATTTATTTATGCTTAATATTTAATGGCTGGTTTATACTATTAACTTGTACATTATTTTTTTTATTTTAAGTCACTTATTTATGCTTCATTGGCATTGTGATTCAAATTATGGTTGTTTGATTAAAATTAATCCTAATACTTTATATATTGATTTATTTGAATCACAGTCACACACAATTGACACAATGGCTGAAAATGAAGGTATACATAATGAACATGAAGATCAACCACCACGAGTTGAAAATGAAAATGTACATGGTGAACATGAAAATCAACCGTTACGAACTATGCGTGCATATTTGCAACCATCTCAAAATTCTAGTTCATCATATTTTATCTTTCCACTCTCTACGAACAATTTTAGATTTAAGTCGGGTATGATTTCTTTACTTCCTAATTTCCATGGTTTAGAATTTGAAAGCCCATATTTATATCTAAAAGAATTTGAGGAAGTCTGTATTGTTTTCAATGATCAAAATTACACTGAAGAGATTGTTAAGCTTAAATTGTTTCTTTTTTCTTGAAAAGATAAAGCAAAAACCTGGCTTAACGCTTTGAAACCAAGATCAATTGACACATGGCAAGAAATACAAGGTGAGTTTTTAAAGAAATTTTTTCCAACACTTAAAATTAATGCTTTGAAAAGACAAATCCAAAATTTTTTCCAAAATTCAAATGAAGCGTATTTTCAATGTTGGGAACGTTTTGAAGATTTGTTAAATTCTTGCCCAAATCATGGGTTTAAAAAAAGGCGCACTATAAGCTTCTTTTATGAAGGTTTAACAAATGAAACTAAACAATTTGTGGAAACAATATGCAATGGCAAGTTTCTTGATAAAGAAACTGAAGAAGCTTTAGATTATTTAAACTGTTTGGCTGAAAATTCTCAATCTTGACATGATACTAATCCTTCTGAAAATTCAATTAGATATAACCTTGCAAATGCTAGTAAAGGAAAATATCATCTAAGTCAAGAAGAAGAACTAAATGTTAGGTACGTCAGTTTGGTTAAAAAGGTTGAATCCATGGAATCAAGGAAAGTGAAAGAAGTTAAATTTGTGCAAAATGAACAAATTTGTGCCATTTGTGACGACTTAGGACATTCGACAAATGAAAGTCCAAAGATACCTTTTTAAAGAAGTTGTGCATAAGCAAGTAAATGCAATGAACAACTTTAAAAAGTCATTTACTTCTTCTTTTTCAGATTCATACAATCCGGGATGGAGAAAGCACCCGAACTTCAGTTGGAGGAATAATAATCAAGCACAGTTTTTGCAACACTGCCTCCTCAGGAACAACAAGACTCTCAAAATTCTCAAGAATATGCATTGTATGTCCCACTATATAGGAAAAACCTTGAAGGAATACTGCATGCATTCATAGAAAAGCAAGAGACCATTAATAAACAAAACACTCAAATCATGATTGACATAAAAGAAACTCTTGCTAAATTTGCTTTTAAACTCACCATTAACAAGAAAGGAAAATTTTCTTATCAACCTCAACTGAATCCTAAGGGTCAGCATAATCTAAATGAGGGTAGTTCAGAAAACCAACAAATATATCAAGTCAATTCAGTGATAACTCTTAGGAATGGTAACGTTGTTGAAAAAGAAATTCCTGAATCTTGTGTCAAAGATGATGAATCAATGCCCTAAGATAAGGAAGGGGTTGATAAGCCATCAGGCTAAAATGGGACCAAACTCTCGTCTCTTCCACTCCCATTTCCTCAAGCATTAAGCAATTCAAGGAAATTAAACCACCACACTGAAATTTTTAAACAAGTTAATGTTAATATTCCGTTGTTAAATGTTATCAAACAGGTTCCTTCTTATGCCAAATTTTTGAAGGACTTATGCACTGTTAAAAGGAAATTAAATGCGAAAAAGGAGACCTTTATGACTGAACAGGTAAGTTCCATTATTCAAAGCAATAATGTTTTGAAACATAAAGACGTTGGTTGTCCTACGTTTTCTTGCATTATTGGAGAACATAAAATTGAACAAGATTTACTTTATCTTGGAGCTGTTACCAAGTGGCCTCAATACTCAAGAGGGGGGTGAATTGAGTATGTAAAATATTTTTGTAAATCTTTCGCAAAACGTTTGATTAACAATTTTCGTTGAAGCTATTGGATGATTGAAGTGAATAGATAAACGAGATTGAATACTTCACTCACAAATAAACAACTCAAGATAGAAAGAATTCAAGCAAAGTAAAATATCGAACTCAACTTAAGCAAATATAATTAAAGCACAAAGTAAAGAGATAGAGTTGAGAGGAACAAACACAAGATTTATCCTGGTTCAGCCACCAATCCACTTGTGACCTACGTCCAGTCCTCAAGCAAACCACTCGAGATTTTCCACTAAACTTCAAGCTTGAACGAGTGCTTGAAAACCTTTACACAAAAGAGCACTCAACTCCTTGGGATGCCTCACCCTTGAGCTTGAGCCTCAAACCAGGGATGCCTCACCCTTTTCACTAGAGGGATACCTCACCCTCTTTACAACCTTTGAAGGATGCCTCACCTTCAACAAGGGATACCTCACCTTTTACAAACTTTGAGAGATACCTCACTCTCTTTTTCTCTAGAGGAATGCCTCACCCCCTTTACAAAGAATCAAAGTGTTTATAAAATGAAAACTCTCACAAGACTAGATGATACAAATTGAAGCCCTATAATGCTCTTCAAGAATATCTCAACAATATATGCAAAAACAGAGCAAAAGTGATTTAAGGATGAATCTCGGATTATAGCAATTGATAGATGTTTCTCAAGTGTTGTTCAACCACAAATGATGCCCCAAGATGAGTATTTATAAGTTATTGGAACAAAAGAGCCATTGGGGGCTTTAATGGGCAACATTAAAAGCCAAATAATATAGCCGTTGGGGCTTGTCAGAATGCTGGTAATCGATTACGGGGTTACGTAATCGATTACATGACAGTTAAAATGTGTTCTTGGCTTTCTGGGTTTATGGTAATCGATTACAAGACTTGTGTAATCGATTACACGCCCTCTGACTTTCTGGTAATCGATTACAATATTGATGTAATCGATTACATGGCCCTTTGAACGTGTTCTTGGATTTCTGGGAACATGGTAATGAATTACATGGATGCTGTAATCGATTACAAGTCCTCTGACTTGCTGGTAATCGATTACCAAGAGTGTGTAATCGATTACTTTCCACTTTGAACACATTTTTCAAACCCAATTAAGTCTCTAGGCCATTTTTATCATTTGGGTACTTGGACAAAACAAGATTTACAAATGTTTACCATAATCCAAGATTGAAATCAACATTTCTTTAAAATATGAACTTTGAAAACAAGTTGATTTATGAGATCTTTGAAAAATCATTTGAATATAATTGAGATACCTTGAGAGCATTTCACATTGATGTTCTAAGACCTATATCTAATATACCTCTTTTGATCTTGGTTTTCTTCTCTTGGTCTTGATCTTTTCTTTTGATCTTGGTCTTTTCTTTTGGCTTTGTTATCATCAAAAACTTATTTGATATGCTTCATGACATAAGCATTCACATTCTCCCCCTTTTTGATGATGACAAAATAAACATTGAAAATAGAGAAATATTTGCATTCATTTATCTATCAGAGATTAAGTGCAACTCTCCCTCGTAATGTATGCATGAGAAAGGATAAATGATTTTCATGTAAAAGCACAAAGCTCCCCCGTACACATGCAATATATTTCACTAATCTCTCCCCCGTTGGCATTATCAAAAACAACATAAGCATTCAGCATTGTATAAACATTTCAGCCCAGCAGGATCAATATCAGAGTATGAACGGTTTAGCACAACAATTTGTGATGCCAATAGCAAATGTATATGAAAAAGAAATCGTAGATAATAATTATCATTTATGCCAACAGAATTCAGAGTCATATACAAGAGCAAATGGGGTTAGATAAAGATTAAGCATAAGGAAAGCATCATGAAAAGGCTTGATGGCAGATAAAAAGGTATAACCCATGAATTTTTGCCTTTTAAAACCCATTTGTGTAATCGATTACAATGTACGTGTAATCGATTACGCATGTTCTGGATTCCTGGTAATCGATTACGTATGTGATGTAATCGATTACATGCCTTCTGGAATTGTTGTAATCGATTACATTGGAGGTGTAATCGATTACCTGCTTTCTGACTTGGCTTGGAACGTATGGCAGAGCCTTTGTAATTGATTACAAAGCTTGTGTAATCGATTACCAGATTACTAAAGCTCAAATTTTGCATTTTAAACAGAGAATGATCAATTTTAAACCTTTCAAATTTGTTCCAAAGCATTCCAAAACAATTTCAAACATCATGTAGGCATATAATCCAGATGGATTGTGATCTAAAACATATGATCAAGAACCATCATGATATGCAGCAAAAATGTCATGATTATACAGCAAGGTAGCATGTTATGCATCACAATAGCACATTATGCAGCAAAAGAAACAGATTATACATTTAAGATCATGCATTGTGCAGAAAAGGTGCATTTTATGCAGCAATTGAGTTCATTATGCAGCAGAAATGAGATTATGCGGAAGATTGTAACATTGTGCCATACAAGTGTCAAGTTATGCATCATTTTGCAGAAAATCACAGATTATACAGCATATGACACATTATGCAGAAAATTATGCATCAAAATTGTGTTACAAGAGTTTAGATGCATGATTGATCCAATATGCCAAGTTCAAAGATGTTTTATATCAAATATGCTATTTCAAACAAAAAAATGAACTTATCAAACATATTATTGCATATAAAGATATTTTCAAGATATAAAGCTTAAAAAAAACAATTTTAAAACAAGTTAAGGCATAGAATAGGTCTCCATTTATCCAAAGATTGCAAGTCCAAGCTTCTTGGAGACAAGGAAGAGAACTTGGAGTATTTTCTGATCTTGTGCTTGCAGCAGCCACTTTTGATATTCCAAAGTCCGTTCTTGGCCTTCAAGCACACCTACAACACACTTCAATTTTTGGCTTTTGGTACCCAAATTCTCTTGGGTCCTTGTGTGTTAGTGTTAGGCAAGGTGCCCTTAGGGATCCAAACCATTTTAGTTCCAATCTTGTTATTGATATTCTTCCTTACATTACAAGTTGATGCACTATGTCCTTTCTTGCCACAATGAAAACATTTTATAAAAGGACTTGTTGATGAACTTGAGGGAACAAAGAAATTTTTGTAAAGTTTTTGTTGATTTTTGGGATTGTACCCTAAACCAGCCTTTTGAAACACACATTTTTGATTCCCAAGCAATATGTTCAAATTATCTCTTCCAAGGGTAAATTTTGAAAGAGTATTTTTCAAATCTTCAATTTCCTTTTCAAAAGTTTTACATGATGAGCAAGAAAAGGATATAGATGCATTATCAAGTAAAGAACATGTTAAGCATGAGGAATTTGCATCAATGAGTCCAAGAGTTTCATTTTCAATTTTAAGTTCCTCAATTTCCTTGTTTAAAATAGAGATTTTGTTTTCAAAAGAGGAAATTGTTTTCTTGGATGATGAAACGAGTTTTGCAAGTCTCATAGTTTCATTATGCAGTTCTTCAAATGCATCTTGCAATTCATCATAGGAAGGAGAAGAATTAGATTCAAAATTTGAGGATGTTACCTCCATGTCATCTTCATCTTCCTCTTCTCCTCTAGCCATGAAACATAGATTGGCTTCCTCATTGTCCGAACTATCGGTTGAATCCATGTCATTATCATCCCAAGCTATGTAGGCTCTTCTTTCTTTCTTTTCCTTTGAGTACCTCTTTTCATACTTCTCCACTTTCCTTTGATAGATTGGGCACTCCATCTTCATGTGTCCCTAATTCTCCACATTCATAGCATTTAGGAGTGGTTGAGGTTCCTTCCCTTTGTGATAGGCATTCTTTGAGGGAAAGGGAGGTCTTCCTTGAGCTCTATTCTTTTTGAAGAATCTTCCAAACTTCTTTACTAGTAGGCCAAGATTCTCTTCACTAATTTCCAAGCCATCTCCATCATCATCATCATCATCATCATCATTGATCAAAGAGGAGGTGGCCTTGAGTGCAATTCCCTTCTTTTTCTTGTCAAGCTCCTCATTTTGGTTGAGTCTATTCAATTCCAATTCATGTTCTTGAAGCTTGCCAAAAAGTGTGGCCAATGTCATTGTTGCTAGTTTTCTTGATTCCGAAATAGCCGTCACTTTAGGTTGCCAATCCCTGCTCAAACATCTCAACACTTTGTTAATAAGATCTTCATTAGGAAAAGTCTTTCCCAATGAAGCAAGATGATTTATAATATGTGTGAAACGTTTTTGCATTTCTTGAATGCTTTCACCTTGGTTCATTCTAAAAAGTTCATACTCATGAGTGAGAGTATTTATCCTTGATCTTTCATTTTCACTTCACTAGTACCCTCATGAGTTACTTGTAAGGTGTCCCACATTTCTTGGGCAGATTTATAATTTGAGACTCTAAAAAACTCATCATATCCCAAAGCAGTGGTAATGATGTTTTTGGCTCTCAAATTATATTGGACCTTCTTTTTATCATCATCCGTCCATTCACTTCTTGGTGTATTAATTCTTACACCATTTACAACTTGTGTGGGTACAAAGGGACCATTTTCAACAGCATCCCACACATCCAAGTCAATAGCTTCAATAAAAATTTTCATTCTTTCTTTCCAATAGGCATACCTATCCCCATTGAAAAAGGGAGGTCTATAAAGAGAAGAACTTTCATAAAAACCATTTGAAGAGGCCATCACTTTCTCTTGAAGCTGCTAAGCTCTTTACACAAGAGCCTAGCTCTGATACCACTTGTTACCAAGTGGCCTCAATACTCAAGAGGGGGGTGAATTGAGTATGTAAAATATTTTTGTAAATCTTTCGCAAAACGTTTGATTAACAATTTTCGTTGAAGCTATTGGATGATTGAAGTGAATAGATAAACGAGATTGAATACTTCACTCACAAATAAACAACTCAAGATAGAAAGAATTCAAGCAAAGCAAAATATCGAACTCAACTTAAGCAAATATAATTAAAGCACAAAGTAAAGAGATAGAGTTGAGAGGAACAAACACAAGATTTATCCTGGTTCAACCACCAATCCACTTGTGACCTATGTCCAATCCTCAAGCAAACCACTCGAGATTTTTCACTAAACTTCAAGCTTGAACGGGTGCTTGAAAACCTTTACACAAAAGAGCACTCAACTCCTTGGGATGCCTCACCCTTGAGCTTGAGCCTCAAACCAGGGATGCCTCACCCTTTTCACTAGAGGGATACCTCACCCTCTTTACAACCTTTGAAGGATGCCTCACCTTCAACAAGGGATACCTCACCCTTTACAAACTTTGAGAGATACCTCACTCTCTTTTCTCTAGAGGGATGCCTCACCCCCTTTACAAAGAATCAAAGTGTTTATAAAATGAAAACTCTCACAAGAGTAGATGATACAAATTGAAGCCCTATAATGCTCTTCAAGAATATCTCAACAATATATGCAAAAACAGAGCAAAAGTGATTTAAGGATGAATCTCGGATTATAGCAATTGATAGATATTTCTCAAGTGTTGTTCAACCACAAATGATGCCCCAAGATGAGTATTTATAAGTTATTGGAACAAAAGAGCCGTTAGGGGCTTTAATGGGCAACATTAAAAGTCAAATAATATAGCCGTTGGGCTTGTCAGAATGCTGGTAATCGATTACAGGGTTCTGGTAATTGATTACATGACAGTTAAAACGTGTTCTTGGATTTCTGGGTTTATGGTAATCGATTACAGGACTTGTGTAATCGATTACACGCCCTCTGACTTTCTGGTAATCGATTACAATATTGATGTAATCGATTACATGGCCCTTTGAACGTGTTCTTGGATTTCTGGGAACATGGTAATCGATTACATGGATCTTTGTAATCGATTACAAGTCCTCTGACTTGCTTGGGTAATCGATTACCAAGAGTGTGTAATCGATTACTTTCCACTTTGAACACATTTTTCAAACCCAATTAAGTCTCTAGGCCATTTTTATCATTTGGGTACTTGGACAAAACAAGATTTACAAATGTTTACCATAATCCAAGATTGAAATCAACATTTCTTTAAAATATGAACTTTGAAAACAAGTTGATTTATGAGATCTTTGAAAAACCATTTGAATATAATTGAGATACCTTGAGAGCATTTCACATTGATGTTCTAAGACCTATATCTAATATACCTCTTTTGATCTTGGTCTTCTTCTCTTGGTCTTGATCTTTTCTTTTGATCTTGGTCTTTTCTTTTGGCTTGGTTATCATCAAAAACTTATTTGATATGCTTCATGACATAAGCATTCACAGGAGCTAGTGTTAATTTGTTTCGATATTCAATTTATCAGCAACTCGATCTGGGTGAGTCAAAACTAACTTCTGTAACTCTTCTACTTGCTAATAGATCAATTAAAATTCTAACAGGAATAGTGGAAGATGTGTTAGTACAAGTTGATAAATTCATATATCATGTGGATTTTATTGTCTTAGAAACTGAACCTATGGTTAATAGTTACAAGTCAATTCCTTTTATTTTAGGTCGTCCATTTTTAACAACATCTAATGCTTTGATAAATTACAGAAATGGAGTGATGAAGCTAACATTTGGAAACATGACATTGGAGCTTAATGTTTTCAACATATGCAAGCAACCACATGATGTCCATGATGAAAATGACGAAGCTGATGGGATTGAGACCATTGTAGATAATCATCTTCTAAAAGGGAGTTCTTCTGACCCACTAGAAGTTTGTTTAATTGATTCAGGTACGCAATTAGATGATGATATTTTTGAAATATGCTCTTTGCTTGATTGTACACAGGTAATGGAATACAAGGGAGGGAAGCCGAGATTTGAAGAGTTAAAACTCATGAATGATAATGCCCATGAAGAAATACCTATACTGGAACAAAAGTCATTACCTACTAGGTTGAAGTACACATTTTTGGGGGAAGAACAAAGCTTTCCAATGGTAACTTCCTCGACCCTTACTGGAGAACAAGAAGGTATGTTGATAGAATTACTTAAAAGGCTTAAAAGCGCAATTGGATTGACATTAGAGGACATAAAAGGAATTAATCCATTATTTTGTACACATAGAATACATTTAGAGGATAATGCTAAAACATCACAACAGCCTCAAAGAAGATTAAATTCATACATGAAAGAGGTAGTTAAAGTTGAAGTTCTTAAATTACTTGATGTTGGAATTATCTACCCTATCTCCGATAGCCAGTGGGTAAGCCCTACACAAGTTGTGCCTAAGAAATCTAGAATAACAATGGTTTAAAACGAAAAAGGTGAATTAATACCTACGTGAGTCTCATCCAATTGGCGTATGTGTATTGATTTTAAAAAACTAAATGTAGTCACTAGGAAAGATCATTTCCCCTTGCCATTCCTTGATCAAATTCTAGAAAGACTAGCAGGACATCCCTACTACTATTTTCTTTATAGTTATTCGGGGTATAATCAAATATCAATTGCATTAGAGGATCAAGAAAATACAACTTTTATGTGCCCCTTGGGCACTTTTGCATATAGAAGAATGTCTTTCGGCCTTTGTAATACTCCGGTAACTTTCCAAAGATGCATGCTAAGTATTTTTAGTGAAATGATTGGGCATTATTTAGAGGTTTTCATGGATGACTTGATAGTTTTTGAAAATTCTTTTGAAAATTGTCTTGATAATTTGGATAAAGTTATTAAAAGATGCAAAGAAAAAGGATTTGCTTTAAACTGGGAAAAATGTCATTACATGGTTACCACAGGAATCGTGTTAGGTCATATGATATCTTCTAATAGAATTGAAGTTGATAAGGTCAAAGTTGAATTAATTGCTCATTTGTCATTCGTTCCTTTTTAGGACATGCCGGATTCTATCAAAGATTCATTAAGGACTTTAGTGCCATATATAGACCATTATGCAATCTCCTGATAAAAGATGCACCATATAATTGGACACAAGAATGTCAAAAATCTTTTAAAAAATTAATCGGTCTTCTAACATCTGCTCCTATCATGCAATCCTCTGACTGGTCTTTGCCTTTTGAGTTGATGTGTGATGCTAGTATTTTGCTATTGGCGTTGTTTTTTGCCAAAGAAAGGAAAGTAAGCCTGATGTGATTTGCTATGCAAGTAGAACTTTAAATAATGCACAAATGAATTACACCACCACTGAAAAAGAACTATTTGCTGTAATTTTTGCATTGGACAAATTTTGAGCTTATTTAATTGGTTCTTTTACTATTATTTTCACTGATCCTGTTGCTGTTAGATATTTAATGTCTAAGCTGGATGCCAAACCTAGATTGATACGGTGGATCTTGTTACTTCAAGAATTCAACATCACAATAAAAGATAACAAAAGAGCCAAAAATATTGTTGCAGATCATTTGTCCAGACTTACAACAAGCTCACCTTTTGATAACACACCTATCAATTATTCTTTTCTTGATGAATTTTTATTTTCTATCAATTTCATGCCTTAGTTTGCTAACATAGTCAATTTTGTTGTAAAAGAAAGATGCCGCCTCATTGGTCACACCAAGACAGAAAAAAGTTTTTGATTGAGGTGAAAATTTTTTATTGGGATGACCTATATTTGTTCAAATATTGTCCTAATCAAATCTTTCGAAGATGTGTGCTCGACAGTGAGGTAGGTAGTGTCATTAAATTTTGTCATTCAGAAGCATGTGGAGGTCATTTTTCTTGAAAGAAAACAGCAGCAAAATTCTTGCAGTGTGGATTTTATTGGCCTACTTTAATTAAGGACAGCTATACCTTTTGCAAAAGTTACGAAAATTGTTAGAACTTAGGTTTCATTTCTAAAAGAAATATGATGCCTTTGAACCCTATCCTAGTCATTGAAATTTTTTATTGTTGGGAAATTAATTTCATAGGTTCATTTCCATCCTCATTTAGATTTGTGTATATTTTAGTTGCAGTTGATTATGTCTCAAAATGGATTGAGGTGATTCCATGTCAACACAATGTTCATAAAACTATTCTTAATTTTTTTAAAAAAAATGTCTTGAGTTGATTTGGAATCCCTCGAGCTATCATCAACGATAGGGAAACACATTTTTGTAATAAACCACTTGAATCTTTCATGAAGAAATATGGTATTCTCACAAAATTACCACCCCTAATCACCCTCAGATAAGTGGAGAAGTAGAATTAGTAAATAGGGAGATTAAACAAATTTTGGAAAAAATGGTTACACCAAATCGTAAAGATTAGTCTTTAAGACTAAACGATGCACTTTAGGCTTACTGTACTGCTTTCAAAACATCTTTAAGCATGTCACCCTATTGGTTACTCTATGCAAAACCTTGTCACTTGCCCGTAGAACTAGAGCATAAAGCATTTTGGGCCATTAAAGCTTTTAATTTAAATCTTGATGATGCTTGCAAGTTACGCAAATTGCAAATAAATGAACTTGAGAAATTGAGAAATGATGTATATGAAAACTCAAAAATTTATAAAGATAGAACAAAAGCTTTTCATGGAAAATCAATTTCGAGAAAATCTTTTGAAATTGGTCAAAAAGTTCTACTTTATAATTCTCATCTTCGTCTATTCCCTGGAAAATTGAGATGTAGGTGGACTGGTTCTTTTATTGTCAAACATGCGTATCCTTATGGGGCCATAGACATTGAGAATCCTAGGAATGGTAATGTGTTTAAGGTCAATGGACAAAGACTCAAACCATTTCTAGAAACCCAAGTTGCTGAGGTATAATTCATTTCCCTTTCTAATCCTTGTTATGAGAAAAATTTATTCTAATTTTGTTATTTTCTTTTTATAGTTCTTTGTGTTCCTGGTTAAATGGCGGATAACGGTACTTTGTGACTCTCAAGTCAGTTTGTTTATAAGTTTCCCATAATAATTGATTCATTCTCCTTTAAAATGGATGTCATTCTCTCAAACCTGATAAAACATTTTTCTTCCCTCCCTCAAAATGCTCTAACAAAAATTTACGAAGCTAGATGTGAAAAATTGAGACTATTAATGCATAGGGGTATGCCAGAAGATGTACTGTAGATAATCGAAGCAAAGGTCCATTTAGCTGGTGAGTCTTCAATTTCATTTGACTCATACATGTCAGGTCTTGGTAGAAGTTCGTATTCTAAAAGGAGAAAAGCAAAAAGGTTACAAGTCTGTCTCAAATGTGCACGATAGAATTGTAATAAGCGATGTCGTTCTTTGGGGATGGTTTCCATAAACAGAGAAGATAAAATTTTCTTCATTAAGAATGGACTGAGTAAGGAGTCATTAGATGATATCTTATTGACTCTTGATACGCATTCTTGTGGATATATGCATCGTGAACTTCTTAACTTATGGAATCTTTTCAAGGACGAACAAAAACATTATAGTCTTGGGAATCTGGCTCTAAAATACCATGTTTGTCAATTTATAAGAAAATTATATGAAAAGCTTATCCTCAACTCATAGAAGGCGTTTAAGTTGTTTCTGCATGTAAAACCAGAAGAAGATGTGAGCCACAACCACAACAACCTGTACATATTATCTTCTTCTTCTTCATCTTTTTCAAAAAAAAAAAGAAAGAAACCAAAAAAAATAAAAAAAGGGAAAAAAGTCAAAACTTTGATTGTACTTGTTACATAGACTCAAGAGGAAACCTTTGCACGCCGATATATAAATAAGGTTCGTATACCATGCTCTGTAGAGAGCCACGTGCTACATTCTCAGTTTTTGAAACCAAGGCTCTGTAGCGCTGATGGACAGATAGAAGCGTCCCGTCTTTGCAGTGCATGTAAAACTGTTACTGGGTCATATACTTACTTTAATTAGTAGGCCTCTATGGCGATTTCTAACTGGCTGTGGTCAAGTACCATCTTCTTAGGATACATGCCTTTAATTAGGTTTGCTGGAAGATAGAGGGTTGTTATTCCGTAAGCAGGATGGAAAGGACTCAAAGGTTTTTGTGGCCTGTTTCGGTAGGGTGTTCCCAATTCTTATGGAATTCTTATGTTGCACTGGCGACACACAACTCAAAGATATGTCACTATTGCACTCATGACGCGTATTATAAAGATACGCCATGAAAACTATACATAAAGGTATGTCATCATTTGTTATTATATTTTTTTGTCTTTATATGATTTTGTTGTATTATGGTTTTGGACAGACGATCCTTTGAGCAGGGTCCTTCAAGGATTTCTAGAATTCTTTACCCTGATGGTTTTCTTGAAGTTTAAAAAAATCAAAAAAAATGTTTCAAACTTTTCTGACAACAATCAGCTTACCCATATAGGCGCTACCATTACGTTTTCCATTCTTTTTCCTATTTAAACACTTCATTTTCTCCACTTTCCTCTAGCTCATAATCATTCAACGGGGGGTGAGTATAGAAATGGGACCTTCTGTTTGTAACCTTAAAAATGTATGTGTATTTAGTGGGTCTAGGTATCGGAAGGGATTAGAGTTTGTAAATGCAGCAATCACTCTTAGTCGAACACTTGCTGCGAGGAATATTCATGTTGTATATAGGGGAGGTTGTTGTGGGTTAATGAGGGCTATATCACTTTCTGCATTTCTAGGAGGCAGTCAGGTTTTAGGTATCATTCCTAGAGCTTTGACTCAAAAGAACATCACTGGAAAGACAATTAGAGAAGAACTTCAAGTATCATCTATGCATGAACGAATGAAGACAATGCTTGACAACTCTGATGCATTCATTGCCTTACCAGGTGGTTTTGGTACTTTGGAAAAAGTTTTTCAAGTTGTCTCTTGGGTCAACTGAACATCTACCATAATAAACCCATAAGTTTGTTCAATGTTAATAATTTTTTTTCTGGTTTGTTATTTTTTTTCCCATGCTATGAAACATAAATTTATCACACCTTCGGCAAGACTACTTCTTATTTCTACTTCCACTATTGATGAGTTTATTGATAAATTAGAAATGTTTGTTAATAAACCGGATCCAACAATAGCTCAGATAGATTGGTCAGAAGGAAGCGGTGAGGGAAGCAGCATGAAGAGAAAGTCAGATCTGACACTTCATCTATAACTTTCCTTTACCTTTGGTTTTATTTATTGTACTTTGTTTAAGTATAAATTTGTGTCAAGTCTCTCTTTTCAATAATTGCCACAATAGATACTATCTTCTATCCTTTACTCATCTTTATTTTAACATTACGGACAATGTTGTGATCTGGTTAGGGGTAAGGATAGTAGATAAAAAAATGAGGAGTATGATATGATTGTTAGCAACTTACTAAACCAATTAAGGATGACAGAGTAAAGAGAAAATTTACCTTTGAGGTAATTTTACTCATCAGACACATCTTAGTTGAGGAAGTAATTATTTTGTATAGAAGTAGCAAATGGATTCTTGGATCAAAGCATAAATTGTCTTCTTACTTAAAAATCACATGCTTGGATATGAATGTTGAATTGGTGGATTGAGAATGATATAAATATGCCTTGTGAGATTTTGAGCCTATTGATAAATGGATTGAACATTTGTATCTTGTGTGATTTTCACTCATGGAATTGTTACTCTAGAACTTGCTTTGATTCTTTTTTAGGCTACATTTTCACATACATACATAAACATGATTGAGGCATTTTTCTTGAAATAGTTACTTTAACCAAATAGCCAAGAATGATTGGCGCACAAATAGGAAGCCTTGCTCAGCAGCCTATTCTCTCAATATGATATCAAGCACTCTTATAATTTCTTGGAAGTTCTCTGATTCCTACCAACGTAAGGCATTGGAAATGGCATATTGTCCTTTGCTTAACCCCTTTGAGATTATTTGACCATTCGTTGTTTCTAGCTAATTATGTGTCTTGAATGAAAAACCATGTTCTTACCTAGCCAAAAGGAATAAGAGAGCACTACCTTTGTTAATGGATGAGTTCTTGAACAAGTGTGGAGATGTGTGTGCAAAATGGTTGGTGAAAAAGGAAATAGTGGCTAATTGAAAAAAAAAATGTGTGTGTATATTAATGATTAAAAAAAACAAATGTGTAAAGAAGGGCCATCAAGGCAAAAAGGGAAGGAAAAAAAATAAGTAAAGGGAATTTGTATTAGGTGGAGTTAGGATGAACTTTCATACTTGTTAATTGAACTAAGCTCTCATGCTCTTTTCTTCTCTTTAGTTTTTAACTTGTCATATCCATATTACCACCCTCCTTTACTGCGACCCCATTACAACCTTGAATAAAGTCCTCATGATTTGTGTGTGCATGTGTTTTGAGTAGTGGAGAAGTAGAAGATAAGCAAGCTTATGGTAGTGCAATTTTTCATAGGTTGAATTGAGTGAAATACCTACATTTTTAACGCTTGAAAGATTGAGAGTGAATCCTGTGACGATCTATCATTCTTTATTCATTCTTTTCAACTGAAGTTTCCTTGCTTGTTGGTTTGAGATATGAAGAAATGTTACCTCATTAATGCTTTGATCCCTTGAATTTTTTGTTGCTCTTCTTGATTCATCGAGTCTTTTAGAGTTTTTAGCTTTTGAGTCTATGTCATTTTTCTTGGTTCCCTAGTTTTAGTCTTATGTGTTTTGCCTGGGAATGCAAAAGTTAAGTGTGGAGGAATTTGATAGAAATATATTTTATACATTTTACAACCCTCTCACTAGGCTTCTTAAGATTCAATTAGGCTTAATTAAGTTTGTTTTGTCACATTTTATGATATTGAGCTTAATTGGATCATTGAAGAAATTATTGCTTAAATTGGCCTTAATTTGCTTAATTGCATCTTTCAGTAAAGTGGCTATAATTTGAGTTACAAAAATCTAATTAAGGTGATTCTGGTCTTGTTGGGGAGCTAAGACAATTCTCTACAACTTTCATGAGATCTCAATATCCAAATTACACGTTTGGATAATTTAAATTGGAGTTGAAACATGATCTAGAGTTCTAAACCTAATAGCTTGACCTATGCACACTTTTCAGACCATATCTTGAGCTATATGAGAGTTTTTGGATAGAAACCAGTGTCATTTGAAAGTTAAGATCCAAATCTACAACTTTCTTGAAGAAGACATGAGTCAGATCGGATGTCCTTCAGGTCATATTGGGCTTGGAAGTCAAAACAAAGGAGCTGTAATTGGGCCTGAACAGTCTGCAGTGATTGGGTCATATCTCGGGCTGTAGGTGGTTCTAGGAGCTGAAATTTTACCAGAAGACAGGTAAGACCCTTATCTACAACTTTCATGAAGACCATTTTGCTTAATTCTGATGGCATCCATGAGATAAGCATCGAATCATTTGGTTCTAGTGGGGAGATAAGGATCAAAATAATTTTCCACTCACTTATCATCATCAAACAACTTATGTGGCATTTACTTATCATCATCAAACAACTCCATTGTCATTTTGTACTCCTTAAGCTCTATAAAAGGGAGCATTGGCTTATCATTTTGATCATCTTAGCTTAGAGATCAAGATTGTGCTAGTGTTAGTTGTTTCTCTTGTTGTAGTTTTCTTTGTTCTAAATTAAAGTTATGTTCATCTTTTTCTTCTTATCTCTTTCTTTCTTCTTGTTCATGAGTAACTAATTTTCCTTTTGCTTGAGTGAAAGGGTAAAGCTTTTGGTAATAAATTAAGGTTTGATTAATTTCTTTCTTTTACCTAAATGATGTATTATCAAGTGGTTATTATATGTGTTGTATTTTGTTTCCAATCAATTTAGAAACCCTCCTTGTAAAGTGGAGATCTTGATTTATTATAGACAAGAGGTTGGCACAATGAATTCTTGAGCCCATATATAAGTGTTGGTGTTTGTGGATAATTAGAAGAATCATAATATAGTTACATATATAATCTTAAATGAACTTTGAATGTAGTATTTTCTGATTGGAACCTCAATTATGTGTAGATTTCAATTGAGTTATAAAAAAAATAATTTTGTCTTTAATTTATTACCAAGAGTGGATCTCCTAGTCTAAGCAAATCATTTTTTTCATTTCTGAACAACTTTTATCATCTTTATTTTTGTGGCAAATCTTTTTCTTACCTCAAAGAATTTTTCTTCATCAATTCCTTGTGGATCGACCTCGGACTCCTGATAATTTTTTACTTGAAATAACCTGCACTTGCAACTTTTAATTCACATCAAGTTTTTGGCGTTGTTGCTAATGACTTGATTTGAAGTTTTAATTTATTGAAGTTTTCTTTCTTTAAGTAAACTTCGCCATCAGGTATATTCTTCTTCTACACTTTTTACTTTTTAATTTACTAATTTACTAACTTACTTACTAACTTGCTAACTTATTAACTAATTTTATTTATTTATGTCATTTATTTATGCTTACTAACTTTCTAACTTATTTATTTATATCATTTATTTTTTGTTACAAATTTTTATTTATTTATGCTTTCTAACTTATTTATTTACGCTTTCTGACTTACTAACTTTCTAACTTATTTATTAATGTCATTTATTTGCAACCACCTCAAAATTCTAGTCCATCCTGTTTTATCTTTCCACTCACTGCTAACAATTTTAGATTTAAGCCAGGTATGATTTCTTTACTTCCTAATTTCCATGGTTTAGAATTTGAAAGCCCATATTTACATTTAAAAGGACTTGAGGAAGTTTGTATTACTTTCAATGATCAAAATTACACTGAAGAGATTGTTAAGCTTAAATTATTTTTTTTCTTGAAAAGATAAAGTAAAAACTTGGCTTAACACTTTAAAACCAAGATGAATTGGCACGTGGCAAGAAATGCAAGGTGAGTTTTTAAAGAAATTTTTTCCAACACTTAAAACCAATGCTTTGAATAGACAAATCCAAAATTTTTCCCAAAATTCAAATGAGGCGTATTTTCAATGTTAAGAACGTTTTAAAGATTTGTTAAATTCTTGCCCACATCATAGGTTTGAAAAATGGCGCACTATAAACTTCTTTTATGAAGGTTTAACACATGAAACTAAACAATTTGTAGAAACAATGTGCAATGGTGAGTTTCTTGATAAAGAACCTGAAGAAGCTTTAGATTATTTAAACCATTTGGATGAAAATTCTCAATCTTGACATGGTACTAATCCTTTTGAAAATTCAATTAGATATAACCTTGCAAATGCTAGTAAAGGAAAATATCATCTTAGTCAAGAAAAAGATCTAAATGCTAGGTACGTCAGTTTGGTTAGAAAGGTTGAATCCATGGAATCAGGGAAAGTGAAAGAAGTTAAATATGTGCAAAATAAAGAAATTTGTGTCATTTGTGACGACTTAGGACATTCAAAAAATGAATGTCCAAAGATACCTATTTTTAAAGAAGTTATGCATGAGCAAGTAAATATAATGAACAATTTTAAAAAGTCATTTACTTCTTCTTTTTCAGATTCATACAATCTGAGATAGAGAAATCACCCGAACTTCAGTTGGAGGAATAATAATCAAGCACAGTTTTTGCAACACCACCTCCTCAGGAACAACAAGACTCTCAAAATTCTCAAGAATATGCATTGTATGTCCCACTATATAGGAAAAACCTTGAAGGAATACTGCATGCATTCATAGAAAAGCAAGAGACCATTAATAAACAAAACACTCAAATCATGATTGACATAAAAGAAACTCTTGCTAAATTTGCTTTTAAACTCACCATTAACAAGAAAGGAAAATTTTCTTATTAACCTCAACTGAATCCTAAGGGTCAGCATAATCTAAATGAGGGTAGTTCAGAAAATCAACAAATATATCAAGTCAATTCAGTGATAACTCTTAGGAATGGTAAAGTTGTTGAAAAAGAAATTCCTGAATCTTGTGTCAAAGATGATGAATCAATCCCCTAAGATAAGGAAGGGGTTGATAAGCCATCAGGCTAAAATGGGACCAAACTCTCGTCTCTTCCACTCCCATTTCCTCAAGCATTAAGCAATTCAAGGAAATTAAACCACCACACTGAAATTTTTAAACAAGTTAATGTTAATATTCCGTTGTTAAATGTTATCAAACAGGTTCCTTCTTATGCCAAATTTTTGAAGGACTTATGCACTGTTAAAAGGAAATTAAATGTGAAAAAGAAGACCTTTATGACTGAACAGGTAAGTTCCATTATTCAAAGCAATGATGTTTTGAAACATAAAGACGTTGGTTGTCCTACAGTTTCTTGCATTTTTGGAGAACATAAAATTGAACAAGATTTATTTTATCTTGGAGCTAGTGTTAATTTGCTTCCATATTCAGTTTATCAGCAACTCAACCTGGGTAAGTTAAAACCAACTTCTGTAACTCTTCTAGTTGCCGATAAATCAATTAAAATTCCAACATGAATAATGGAAGATGTGTTGGTACAAGTTGATAAATTTATATATCGTATGGATTTTATTGTCTTAGAAACTAAACCTATGGTTAATAGTTGCAAGTCAATTCCTGTTATTTTAGGCCGTCCATTTTTAACAACATCTAATGCTTTTATAAATTGCCGAAATAGAGTGATGAAGCTAACATTTGGAAACATGACACTGGAGCTTAATGTTTTCAACATATGCAAGCAACCACATGATGTCCAGGATGAAAATGAGGAAGCTGACGGGATTGAGACCATTGTAGATAATCATCTTCTAAAAGGGAGTTCTTCTAACCCATTAGAAGTTTGTTTAATTAATTCATTTGATTCAGGTACGTAATTAGATGATGATATTTTTGAAATATGCTCTTTGCTTGATTGTACACAAGTAATGGAATACAAGGGAGGGAAGCCGAGATTTGAAGAGTTAAAACCCATGAATGATAATGCCCATGAAGAAATATCCACACTGGAACAAAAGTCATTACATGTTGGGTTGAAGTACACATTTTTTGGGGAAGAACAAAGCTTTCCAGTAGTAATTTCCTCGACCCTTACTGGAGAACAAGAAGGTATATTGATAGATGTACTTAAAAGGCATAAAAGCATAATTGGATGGACATTAAAGGACATAAAAGGTATTAATCTATTATTTTGTACACATATAATACATTTAGAGGATAACGCTAAAACAACACAACAACCTCAAAGAAGATTAAATCCACACATGAAAGAGGTAGTTAGAGTTGAAGTTCTTAAATTACTTGACGTTGGAATTATCTACCCTATCTCCGATAGCCAGTGGGTAAGCCCTACACAAGTTGTGCCTAAGAAGTTTGGAATAACAATGGTTTAAAATGAAAAAGGTGAATTAATACCTACGCGAGTCTCATCCAGTTGGCGTATGTATATTAATTTTAGAAAATTAAATGTAGCCACTAGGAAAGATCATTTTCCCTTGCCATTCCTTGATCAAATTATGGAAAGAGTAGCAGGACATCCATACTACTAATTTCTTTATGTTTATTTGGGGTATAATCAAATACCAATTGCATTAGAGGATCAAGAAAAGATAACTTTTACGTGCCCCTTTGACACTTTTGCATATAGAAGAATGTCTTTCGGCCTTTGTAATACTCCAGCAACTTACCAAAGATGCATGCTACGTATTTTTAGTAACATGATTGAGCATTATTTAGAGGTTTTCATGGATGACTTGACAGTTTTTGAAAATTTCTTTGAAAATTATCTTGTGAATTTAGATAAAGTTCTTAAAAGATGCGAAGAAAAAGGATTTGTTTTAAACTAGAAAAAATGTCATTACATGGTTACCACAGGAATCGTGTTAGGTCATGTGATATCTTCTAATAGAATTGACGTATATAAGGCCAACGTTGAATTAATTACTTATTTGTCGTTCGTTCCTTTTTAGGACATGTAGGATTCTATCGAAGATTCATTAAGGACTTTAGTTTCATATATAGACCATTATGCATTCTTCTGATAAAAGATGCACCATTTGATTGGACACAAGAATGTCAAAAATCTTTTGAAAAATTAATTGGTCTTCTAACATCTGCTCCTATCATGCAATCCTCTGACTGGTCTTTGCCTTTTGAGTTGATGTGTGATGCTAGTATTTTGCTATTGGCGTTGTTTTAGGCCAACGAAAGGAAAGTAAGCCTCATGTGATTTGTTACGCAAGTAGAACTTTAAATAGTGCTCAAATGAATTACACCACCACTGAAAAAGAACTATTTGCTGTAATTTTTGTATTGGACAAATTTTGAGCTTATTTAATTAGTTCTTCTACTGTTGTTTTCACCGATCATGTTGTTGTTAGATATTTAATGTCTAAGTCGAATGCCAAACCTAGATTGATACGGTGGATATTGTTGCTTCAAGAATTCAACATCACAATAAAGGATAAGAAATGAGGCGAAAATATTAGTGCAGATCATTTGTCCAGACATACAACAGACTCATCTTTTGATAACACACTTATCAATGATTCTTTTCTTGATGAATTTTTATTTTCTGTCAATTTCATGCCTTAGTTTGCTAATATAGTCAATTTTGTTGTAAAAGAAAAATGCCGCCTCAGTGGTCTCACCAAGATAGAAAAAAGTTTTTGACTGAGGTGAAAAATTTTTATTGGGATGACCGATATTTGTTCAAATATTGTCCTAATCAAATCTTTCGAAGATGTGTGCCCAACAGTGAGATAGGTAATGTCATTAAATTTTGTCATTCAGAAGCATGTGGAGGTCATTTTTCTTAAAAGAAAACAGCTGCAAAATTCTTGTAGTGTGGATTTTATTGGCCCACTTTATTTAAGGACAACTATACCTTTTACAAAAGTTGCGAAAATTATCCGAACTTAGGTTCCATTTCTAAAAGAAATATGGTGCCTCTAAACCCTATCCTAGTCATTGAAATTTTTTATTGTTGGGGAATTGATTTCATGGGTCCATTTCCATCCTAATTTAGATTTATGTATATTTTGATTGCAGTTGATTATGTCTCAAAATGGATTGAAGCGATTCTATGTCAACATAATGATCATAAAACTGTTCTTAATTTTTTTTTAAAAATGTCTTGAGTCGATTTGGAATCCTTCGAGCTATCATCAGTGATGGAGAAACACATTTTTGCAATAAACTATTTGAATCTTTAATGAAAAAATATGGTATTACCCACAAAATTGTCACCCCTAATCACCCTCAAATAAGTGGAGAAGTAGAATTAGTAAATAGGGAGATTAAACAAATTTTGGAAAAAAACAGTTAGCCCAAATCATAAAGATTGGTCTTTAAGACTAAACGATGCACTTTGGGCTTACCGTACTGTTTTCAAAACATCTTTAGGCATGTCACCATATCGGTTAGTCTATGGAAATCCTTGTCACTTGCCTATAGAACTGGAGCATAAAGCATTTTGGGCCATTAAAGTTTTCAATTTAAATCTTGATGATGCTTGCAAGTTATGCTAATTGCAAATAAATGAACTTGAGGAATTGAGAAATGATGTATATGTAAACTCAAATTTATAAAGACAGAACAAAAGCTTTTCATGGCAAATCAATTTTGTGAAATTTTTTGAAGTTAGTCAAAAAGTTCTGCTTTATAATTCTCGTCTTCACCTATTCCCTGGAAAATTGAGATCTAGGTGGACTGGTCTTTTTATTGTCAAACATGTGTATCCGTATGGAGCCATGGACATTGAGAATCCTATGAATGGTAATGTGTTTAAGGTCAATGGACAAAGACTCAAACCATTTTTAGAAAACCAAGTTGTGGAGGTAGAATTCATTTCCCTTTCTAATCCTTGTTATGAGAAGAATTTATTCTAATTTTGTTATTTTCTTTTTACAGTTCTTTGTGTTCCCGGTTAAATGGTGGATAACGGTACTTTGTGACTCTCAAGTCGGTTTTTTTTCAGTTTCCCATAATAATAGATTCCTTCTCCTTTAAAATGGATGTCATTCTCTCAAACTTGATAAAACATTTTTCTTCCCTCCCTTAAAATGCTTAAACAAAAATTTACGAAGTTAGATGTGAAAAATAGAGATTATTAATGCACAAGGGTATGCCGGAAGATGTATGTTAGATAATCGAAGCAAAGGTCCGTTTAGCAGGTGAGTCTTTAATTTCATTTGACTCATACATGCCAGGTCTTAGTAGAAGTTCGTATTCTAAAAGGAGAAGAGCAAAAAGGTTATAAGTCTGTCATAAATGTGCACGATGGAATTGTAACAAGCAATGTCGTTCTTTGGGAATGGTTTCCACAAACAGAGAAAATAAAATTTTCTTCATTAAGAATGGACTGAGTAATGAGTCATTAAATGATATCTTATTGACTCTTGATACGCATTCTTGTGGATATGTGCATCGTGAACTTCTCAACTTGTGAAATATTTTCAAGGACGAACAAAAATACTACAGTCTTGGGAATCTAACTCTAAAATACCTTATTTGCCAATTTATAAGAAAATTAGATAGGAAGCTTGTCCTCGACTCATAGAAGGCGTTTAAGTTGTGTCAACACGTAAAACCAGAAGAAGATGTGAGCCACAACCACAACAACATTTACATATTATCTTCTTCTTCTTCATCTTTTTCAAAGAATAAAAAAAATAAAAAAAATAAAATAAAAAAGGCAAAACTTCGATTGTACTTGGTACATAGCCTCAAGAGGAAACCTTTGCACGCTGATATATAAATAAGGTTCGTGTACCATGCTCTGTAGAGAGCCACGTGCTACATTCCCAGTTTTTGAAACCAAAGCTCTGTAGCGCTAATGGACAGATAGAATTGTCTCGCCTTTGCAGTGCATGTAAAACTATTACTGAGACATATACTTACTTTAATTAACAGGCCTCTATGGTGAGTTTTGACTGGTTGCGGTTGTAACACCCTTGTGGGGATGTCACATATATAAATAAAATAAAAGAAAGATAAATAAAATCTACGCAAGTTGTAAAACATTTGTAACATAATATTGCTGGTCGTAAAATTCTTCTTGTTAAACAGAATAGTATTAAATAAAATAACGCAGAAACACAAAATAAACAAACCAACATCTCACATAATATACATATGGTACTAGTTATAAGTTATACAAATAATTTATAACTATCCATATTTAAACTAAAACAGTAAACAAAACAGTAAAAGGTTAATATATACAAATGCAGACGCGCCCAAGTACACATCACAAATATCTAACCCTCTGAAGGATCACTCTCAGATGAAACTTCAGGTGATAGATATCCAGGATGCCTCGACCCTCTACGGACACGGGTCCGTGCAGTCGATACGCTGCTGTCGCGACCAGGATCGCGGCGGGAAATAGCAGCTCACGTGATTTTAAAAATATTAAAATATGGAGTCGCCACCAATTTTATTTAAATTTAGAAAAAATTGGAAAACCTTTTTAGAAAATAGTCTTTGGAACCAAATCGGATTCGGGAGTCGGTTATGGACAGGGAAGGGTGGAAACTTAATCCCACAGCACCCCTATCACACCCATCCTAAGACGGTACCTTAAGTCAGTTGTGCAAAAACTTAATAATCTCAAATTTATCTCTTTTACCCCTCTTAAAAGACCTTGCAATTATTTTATTTTATTTTTCTATTTTTTATTTTTATTTTATTTTTTTTATTTTTTTATTTTGTAGAAAAGAATAAATAAGAAACCTAATTATGAAAATTTAATTTTGGCTTGACAGAATGAAAATTCTGCTCCTACGTACCCTCAGGTGCAATGAGGAACTCAAAGTCACGTAGTTCTGTAAAAAATAAGTCCGAGTTAATTTATTTTAATTAAGAAATGACTCTTTTGAAAACGATTTTTGTTTCAGAACAAAAACAAAGTTGCACAGGATTCAAGTTAGCATATGGCTACTCAATAAACCCTTATGATCCAAACGACATTGAAGATAACATCTGTTATTCAGTCAATATCATTGGTCATTGCATTGATTAAATTATTATTATCTTCCTTTTTTATTTTTTATTTTCATTATTATATATTCTTTTTTTTTTATTATTACTTTATTTTTTTTCTATTTCACTTTTTTTTTATTTTTTATTTTTAGATTTTTATTATTGTCAAATTTTATGCCTCTTGTCTCTACATTTTTTTTTATACTTATTTTCTTTTTATTGAGTCTTTAAACTAAAAGGAAAATCTAATCTTAACCCCCCAAAAAAAAACGAAGCTCAGCCCACTCAAAACACTACTCCAACCCCAAATTGTTATTTTCGTTCTCAGCTTCCTTTTATGAACTCCTTATATAAGAAGACCTCTTAAAGCCCAAAACTCAACTTATATCCTACCCACTAATAGCCCATCACATACAATCAGACTTTGACTAGAAGAAAGGAAGAAATAAAAACATATTTCAAAACAAATACAAAGGCAAGCTCAGAAAACTAACACTAATAAAAGAGGAAGATAGAAGGGAAATACGAGAGTGAAGGTGGAACTCGCTGGCGGTCCTCTGGTATGGCGACGACGACGGCGGGGTAGCGGCAACGCTTACAGAGAGTGGCCGGACCGGTGCTGGTCACGGCTGGTGGAGGCAGCCGGCTAGATCTACGAGTTCCGCGATTGGGGTCGACCTCGACAGTCTGATCGAACGGCGAGACTGGGTGCCGTCGGAGCAGCGAGATCGGATGGTTCGGACTCTGCTTGGGGACGTGAATACGGTTGGGTGAAGCGGGCTTGCGGATCTGCCGGATCCGGTCGGTGCGGGCGACGGTCTGCGAGGCTGAGGCAGATCTGGTCTGAGTAGGGGACGACGACGCTGACTGGCGGATCCGGGGTTCGGGCGCGACGGAGCTGCTGGTAGGACGGGGTACACGTCGCGCGACTGGTTTCAGCGGAACAACGATGGTGCGGTTCCAGTGACTGGTGCGGTTGATGCCGGTTTCAGCGGAGCGACGCGGCTAGACGTCTCGCGGTGGAGCTTCTGGTAGTTCTGGGCGGCTCGTGGGTCAGCGCCGCTCGTTTTGCGCTACTCCGCGTCGAGCTGGCATGCTCTGTCGATGGCGGCTCTGGTTCGGGCGACGGCTGGTCTTCTGGTTCGCAGTTGACGGCGGCGGTCCGATCGGAGCGAGCTTGGTGGGTGCCGCCGGCTTGAGCGAAAGTGATGGCTGGCCACGGTGGCTACTTGGTTGTTTTGTTTTTTTTTTTTTTGGCTTGCTAATGGAGATGGTTTATGGGTTGTTGGTGATGAGGGGGTCGATATGAAGAAGACGATGAATAGTGATTTGAGTGGTGGTTGTGGGAGAGGATTTGATGGAAATGGTTAAAGATGAAGTGGTGAAAAAAAATAGAAGGTCAAATGTCGGTTGTTAATGGTGAAAAGGTGAGGGTGAAGTAGAGGTGGTGGAGTTAGAGCCTCAGGGAAATGGTGATGAGTAGTAAAAGTTGAAAATGGTAGAAGGTGAAGAAAAGGAAATGGAAATCTCTGTTGATCAAAATCCTTCGAATCCCCAATCCCAGCTCTCTGTGTTGTTTTTTTTTTTAATCTCTATTCTGCTCTCCCCCCTCTTTGCTCCGCTAGCCCCCTTTTGTAATACACCTCCCTTGCCGTAAGCAAATCACAATTTGCAACCCCAAGAAATCAACTCAGATTGAGCTTTCCAATCAAACTTCCATTTTGATGTATTTTCTCTGAAGTTGTCAATTTCTCTTCTCCTGTAATTTCCTTGCCAGTTTTCCATTTTTGGGCTGCCTTGAGCCATGGGATTATTGGCTGCCAGATAACGTGCTACCTTCATTTTTTCATTTTCTTTTCTTTCTTTTTAAAAAAAAAAAACGAAATCAGACTTCTTTTTCTTTTCTCTTTTTTTCTTTTTTTTCAAAATAATAAAAATGAGAATCAACATTTTTTTTTAAATTTTGGTGAAAATAAAATAAAATAAATAAAATAAAACAAACAAATAAAATACATGAGATAAAGAAATTAATCAAAGGATGTACACAAATATTTATTTTTTTTTTTGTTATTTTTGGTCTGGACAAAATTGGGTGTTCACAGTTGCCCCTCTTTACTCATTTCTTACTAGATAATGAGAAAAGTCGTGATTTTTCATGTTATCATCGTAAGAAAGGAGTAAAGATATGAACTTCAATTTTGTCCGGCAAAACAAAACAAAGCAAGAAAATAAAATGCATGGAGCCGATGCATTCAAAGATAAAAGGCGTTGGGCAAGCAGACAATGGGCAACTGCGTCCCGAAAATTAAAAGGCAATGGGCAACTGAGTCCCGAAATTAAAATGCAATGGGCAATTGAGTCCCGAAATTTAAATGACAATGGGCAACTGCGTCCCGAAAATTAAAAGGCAATGGGCAACTGAGTCCCGAAATTTAAATGACAATGGGCAACTGTGTTCCGAAAATTAAAAGGCAATGGGCAACTGTGTTCCGAAAATTAAAAAGGCAATGGGCAATTGTATCCCGAAATTTAAAATGACAATGGGCAACTGTGTCCCTAAAATTAAAAGGCAATGGGCAACTGTGTCCCGAAATTTAAAATGACAATGGGCAACTGCGTCCCGAAATTAAAATGGAAATGGGCAACTGCGTCCCTAAAATTAAAAGGCAATGGGCAACTGAGTCCCGAAAATTAAAAGGCAATGGGCAACTGAGTCCTGAAAATTAAAATGTGATGGGCAACTGAGTCCCGAAAATAAAATGCGATGGGCAACTGAGTCCCGAAATTAAAAATGAGAATGCATGGAGCCAATGCGCTCAACAGAAACATGGACTTAAAATTCTTTCTTTCTCTTTTCTCACTTTTCTTTTTCTTTTTTCTTTTTTCTTTTCTCTCTCTTTTTGGTCATTTTTTTCATTTATTTATTCAAGGTCATCTTAATTAACGGCGATCCTGGAAAGCTTTGACCAATCAAACCCTTTGTCCAAGTGCTTTTCCTTCATCAGACCTTTTGTTAGCTTGGAAACCTCGAGATTTTCTCATTTCTTTTTTTTTATTCTGACCTCCTTAATCTCCATGGCAACATATTGCAACTCGTATCTTGAGTTACTGAGATCCCTTAATCTAAATTAATCATTGAAGGATTGCTGCACAATTGTCAAGTCAAATTGTCGACCCTAAGTTTATTTTATTTGAGACATAAATTAATTAGTAAGCATGCATTCATGAATAGAGAGAAATTTGTTGAATGAACAAACTTCCTTTTATTTTTTTGGTAATGTAATCGTACATGAACTTTTGACAAGACACATACTTGAAAGACAAAAGAAAGATTGCAAGAAAAATAAAATAAAAAAAATTGCCCCAGTATTGGTTCCTTGTTCCTCATTCAATTGATTCACTGCAAGTGCTTGACGACTTAACCGTTGTCTCTGTTGATACCTCTTTCAACACGAACCCTTTTTAATTCCTCAAATTTTGCCCCACTATGATCCATTTAATGCAAACGACTTGCCCTCTTTGTATAACTGATTGGACGCACATCAAAAATTGCCCCAGTTTGGTGAGTTCCTCGAAGAGTTTCAGGCCCGCTTTCTTTGAGATTTTGCCTATTCATTTGCCCTAACTTTTGCTTAGACCGCCTTTTCAGGTTTTCAGCCTAACGAACTTTTTTCTTTTTTTCATTTTTCAATTGCTCTAACTTTTGTTTAGGCCGCCCTTTCGGGTTTTCAACCTAACGAGCCCCCCTTTTTTTTCTTTTTTCTTTTTTTTTTAGGCATAGAATTTCTTGACAACATCAGTATTCACGGGCCTCAGCAATTCTTCTCCATCCATATTCTGCAAAACTAACGCTCCTCCTGAAAATGCCTGCTTGACTATGTACGGGCCTTCATAATTCGGAGCCCATTTTCCTCTGGCATCCTCTTGGTTAGGGAGAATCTTTTTCAAAACCAAATCCCCTAAACGGAATTCCCTGGGACAAACTTTCTTGTTGAAGGCTCTGGCCATTCTGCTTTGATACAATTGCCCATGACAAATAGTTGTCAATCTCTTCTCTTCTATCATATTCAATTGCTCATACCGAGTCTTCACCCATTCAGATTCCTCTAACTCTCCTTCTATCAAAATCCTTAGGGAAGGGATCTCAATTTCTATTGGAGAGACTGCTTCCATCCCGTATACCAAAGAGAAAGGCATTGCCCCAGTGCTTGATCGTATATTGGTACGATATGCATGTAGAGCATAGGGTAACATTTCATGCCAGTCTTTGTAGTTCACTACCATCTTAGCAACAATTTTCTTCACATTCTTATTTGCTGCTTCAACTGCACCGTTCATTTGAGGCCTGTAAGGAGCTGAATTATGATGCTTAATTTTGAAATTCTCACAGAACTTTTTAATCTCAGCACCATTGAGATTGGTACCATTATCTGTGATTATCCTTTCTGGAATCCCATATCTGCAGACAATATCCCTTTTGAGGAATTTCAAAAACACTTTTTGAGTGATGCTGGCATAAGAAGAAGCTTCTACCCACTTAGTGAAATAGTCAATCGCCACTAAGATGAAGCGATGACCATTGGAAGCTTTGGGATTAATGGGCCCGATGACATCTATTCCCCACATTGAGAAAGGCCAGGGAGATACCAAATTATGCAAAGGGGAAGGAGGTGTGTTGACTCGATCTGCATACATCTGGCATTTTTGACACTTCCGTACATAATCTATGCAGTCTGTTTTCATTGTGGACCAATAATAACCACTCCTTAGAATTTTTCGAGCCATCATATGACCATTAGCATGGGTTCCACAGATTCCTTCATGGACCTCAGTCATGATTATACGAGCTTCACAAGCATCCACGCATCTAAGTAAAGTTCCATCATGACTCCTTTTGTACAAAACCTCTCCATTCAAGAAAAAGGTCATCGCCAACCGGTGGATAGTCTTCTTATTCACCTCACTTGCCCCCGTTGGGTATTCTCTATGCTGAATATACTGCTTGATATCATGATACCAGGGTTTACCATCTGGCTCACTTCCACATTAGCACAATACGCAGGTTCACTATGCGTCTTCACTTGGATGGGTTGAATATTATTATGAATATCCAACTTGGTCATTACAGCTAAAGTGGCCAAGGCATCTGCAAACTGATTTTGCTCTCGGGTCAAATGGGAGAAGGTCACCTCCTCAAACTTCTTAACCAGCTGGATCAGATACTTTTGATAAGGTACCAACTTCGGATCCCTGGTTTGCCATTCACCATTCACCTGATAAATGATGAGTGCTGAGTCTCCAAATACTTTTAACTGCTTGATTCCCAAGTCAATTGCAACTTGTAAACCATTAGCACAGGCCTCATACTCTGCAACATTATTGGTGCACTCAAATTCCAGCTTGACAGCGACTGGGTATTGTTTTCCAGTTGGTGAAACAACCACGGCCCCTATGCCACTACCATGCATGTTAACCGCTCCATCAAAATACATCTTCCAGCCAGGTTCTTCTTCTTCTTCTCCTTCTTCTGCCATTAGTATTTCTCCATCAAGAAACTCAGATGTCACTAGTTGTCCACCCTCAAGGGGGTTTTCAGCTAAATGATCAGCAATCGCACTTCCTTTGATGGATTTCTGAGTCATGTACTTGATATCGAATTCTGATAGCATCACTTGCCACTTCGAAACCCTTAATGAAACATGAGGACTTTCAAATATATGCTTCAGAGGGTCTATTCGGGAGATCAACCACGTGGTGTAATAGAGCATGTATTGTCGTAGCCGCTTTGAGGTCCATACCAGCGCACAACAAGTCTTCTCAATAGCCATGTAACGAGCTTCACAGTCATTGAACTTCTTACTCAGATAGTAAATTGCTTGCTCCTTTTTTCCCGATTCATCATGTTGTCCCAACATTGCCCCCATCGAGGTTGGCAACACAGTTAGGTACAAAATTAAAGGGCGACCCGGCGTAGGGGGTACCAAAACAGGAGGATTCATTAAATAAGCCTTTATCTTGTCAAAAGCTTCCTGACATTCTTCATCCCATTTCCTGGTTGATGCTTCTTCAACAACTTGAATATAGGCTCACTGGTCTTTGGTTAAGTTAGCAATGAATCTAGCAAGCAATGTAATTGAGTCTCCGAAAAAACTTCGCACTTCACGCTCCGTCTTAGGGCGGACATCTCTTGTATTGCTTTCGTTTTATCGGATCCACCTTTATTCCTTCTCTGCTAACAATGAATCCGAGTAATTTCCCAGTAGATGCTCCGAAAACACATTTAGCAGGATTCAACCTCAGTTTGTACTTCTGGAGCCTTTCAAACAGCTTACGCAAAACCACCACATGACTTTCTCCTTCTTTAGACTTGGCTACTATATCATCCACATACACTTCAATTTCCTTGTGCATCATGTCATGAAACAGTGCCACCATGGCACGTTGGTAAGTAGCCCCAGCATTCTTTAATCCGAACGGCATCACCGTGTAACAAAATGTTCCCCAAGGAGTAATGAAAGTGGTCTTTTCTTTGTCATTGACATCCATGAGAATTTGATTGTATCCACGAGTATCCATCCATGAATGAGAACCTATGATTCTTAGCAGTGTTATCAACGAACATCAATGTGAGGAGTGGGAAATCATCCTTCGGGTGGCCTTATTCAGATCTCTATAGTCCACACACATTCTGACTTTTCCATCCTTTTTAGGTACTGGCACGATATTAGCTACCCACTCTGGGTGTCTTGACACTTCCACAAATCCTGCTTCCAACTGCTTAGTCACCTCTTTCTTGATCTTCAGGGACATATCAGGATGCATCCTCCTTAACTTCTGCTTCTTTGCCTCAATATTCGGGTATAGTGGAATTTTATGCGATGCTATCTCTGGGTCTAACCCAGGCATATCCCGATAAGACCAAGCAAAAACATCCATATATTCTTTAAATAGTGTGATCATCTCTTCAAACTCCGGGTTTGCCACTACTTTCAATTCCTTTTTCTCTTCCTCTGTCCCCATGTTGACCACCTCTGCTTCCTCACCATTCAAGACAAATCCCTTCTCTGAGTACTCCAGTAATTTTGCAAAATTTTCAACAACTTCTTCCTCTTCCCCAGATCCAGGGTCTTCTTCATCAAACATTGCAAGAGAATCAATTGATGAGTTTCCGAGGTCCCTCTCAGGAGGCGAATTTTCTGTGAAACTCAGATCCCTGGAAAGCAATTTTGCGTGGAGTTGGAAAAGCAAAATAGAGTAGGAACGACAAAGGAAGAACAAGATATAGTACATAAATGTAAAAAGAGAATTGATAAATGCGAAAAGACAAGTCAAAGGGTACGACAAAGAAGGAATGCTGAATATTCATGCAAATTCATTTAATCAATGTCTCAAATAACATAAACCATAAGTTCCAAATAACTTAAACATCTGTTTCACGAAATGACTAGATAATTACTTTGAAACAATCACATCAATAATTGGTTCAGATTTCCAGTTCTTTAGTAGCTCCTCATCAGCAAAGGGACGAATTGCCTTGTGCTCTTCTTGGCTCTCTCCATGCAATGCATTGATAGTGAGGCGGTATTGAGGGTGAATGACCTCGTCCGGCATGATTACCTCGGCCGGTGCTGGGAATGTTTCCCTTAAGTGGGGAATATGCTTCATCTTGCCCTTGTCACCATTTCCTCCAAGCGTCATGCTCCTCATATGCTCCTCTAGAGAAGCTTCGTACCCTATCCCAAACTTGTCTAACTTTCCTGGGAGCGACACTGGCGACCGAGCACCTTGCAGCTTTGAGCCCAAATCCTTTCCTTCCTGGTATCCACTATTAGCTATGATCCGGGCCACCACCTGATTCACACTTGGTGCGAGAGATTCATCTTTACCAAGTCCAGTCTCAACCACTTCGAAACTGTGCCACAGGTTCTCCTCTTCCTTTTCTGCACTCTCCACATATGGTACCGAAACTGGTTTTGACAGCATAATCTCTTCCTCTCCATGTATGGTGATGACCGACCCATTCTCAATATATTTAACACTTTGATGCAGGGTGGAAGGAACGGCACCGGCAGCATGGATCCATGGTCTCCCCAGTAGCATGGTGTAGCCAGGCTCCATATCCATGACTTGAAACAGCACCTGAAAATTACTTGGACCAATCTCTAGCGTCAACATTATTTCTCCCATAATGCCTCTCCTATTTCCATCAAAGGCTCGCACCACCATCTCCCGTGGCGACAGTTCATCCTCACTTATTGATAACGAGGCTAGAGTTGACCTGGGAATGATATTTAATGCAGACCCCCCGTCAATCAAAACTTTTGCAACTATGTACCCTTTGCATTTGAGGGTTATGTGCAAGGCCCGCGGGTTCTTCTCAGATTGAGAAACGATCTCTTCATCAGTGAAGGTGATCATGTTAACGTGTTTCACGGGGTCCACCATGTTAACCACACTTTCGGGAGTAACATCGGGCTTCACATAGGCTTCATCCAGAATTTTCAATAACGCCTTCCGATGCATCTCAGATGTCAAGATGAGTGACAAAAGAGATATCCTGGCCGGAGTCTTTTTTAACTGCTCCATCACATCATACTCGCTCTGCTTCATTATCTTCAAGAACTCCTCTTCACCTTCCATCTCTCTCTCCTCTTCTTTTGACATTTTCTCCCTACTTCCTTCTTTAACAATTTTCCCTTTTTTTAACTCTTCTGGGCCATAGCATCGCCCACTCCTGGTAATCCCCCTACCCTGACTATATTAGTCACCAACTCCTTATCTTTGTATACTTCAGCAATTCGAGTCTTCGACGTCTCTTCCCCGACTCCTTTTGTCTCCACCTTGGTTTCATAATTCCATGGTACTGAATGAGTGTCATTATAAACAAATGGCACTGGCTTCTTGATTGTTACCACCACTTTCTCTGACGTCGAGACTTGGTTGAGAGGTGGCACTTTAAGCACAAAACGTTCGATCACATTAACATCTTCGGAGGAGGCTACTCCTTGTCTCGCATGTATCACTCCCAAAGTAAGCAACCCTTGGACTCGAACCTTGAAGTCCCAACAATTCTCAATATCATGTCCCATTTCCCCACAATGATAAGCACAATTTGACTCTGCATCATATTTTTTCTCTTCTTTCATCATGGCGGCTGGTGCAGTGATATTATAGCCAGCTTTCTTCAACCCTTCGAATATCCTTGCCATCGGTGTATGCAAGCTCATGACCTTTCTTATGGATGACCCTTTCGCCTCTAAAGCATTCACCACATTCCTTCCACCATGATTAGGAATTGGGTTGTTAACGATACTGGGTCCAGCTTCTTCTTAGATATCAAGCTTCCCGTAGGCAATTAACCTTCTTATTGCGGTCTTAAAAGCCTCGCAATCTTCAATCGAATGCCCTGGGATATCCATGTGATACTTGCAGGTTGAGTTCGAGTTGTACCATGATGGAAATGGTGGTTCTAAAGGACGCACAAGAATTCCCGAAATAAGGTGAGCATCAAACAATCTTTGGAATAGGTCTGCATTCGAAATGGATAACCTTGGAAAGGGGGGAGGTTTTGAGGACGAAAGCGGCTTTGGTTTTGGAGGTTTGGGCGAGGTTGTGAGTGGTTTGGGTAATTTTGCGGAGGTGCAGGTGGGTATCGGGCATAGGTTGGGCGAGTTGGTGTATATGGCGGTGGCGAGGGACGTTGTTAACTTGGAATTGTGGTGTTGGGGTGAAATTTGTGGCCGGTATAATTTGGTGGGATGGATAATGAGGCAGTGGCGGTGTTTGGTATGAAAAGTGAAGGTTGGGGTTGTATGATGGTTGATGACTTGGGCTATATCGCGGTCTGAAATTCTGTTGAGGTCAGATATAATTCACCTCAGGTTCTTTTTTCTTCGGCTGGAATCCTTTCTTGAAAGTAGTATTCTCTGTGCTACTCATTGGCAACTTCCCAGTTTTGGCCAATATTTAAATTCTTTCTCCAGAAGTTATCAAATCTGCAAAATCCTTATAGGTCGCCCCAGCCATCGCCCCAATAAAAGGGTTTCCTAGGGTCAAGAAGAAATACGAGCACATCTCAGACAATGTTAATGGGGGCTGGACTTGAGCCGCCAAGGCTCTCCACCTCTGTGCGTATTGCTTGAACGGTTCTTCGTTGCCTTTCTGCATTGAACTCAACTGCTCTCGGGTTGGGGCTGCGTCAAGATTGAATTTGTACTGGTCCATAAACAAATCAGCCAATTCTGTCCAACGCAAGACCTTTGAGCGATCTAACTGAAGATACCATTCTAGGGCGGGACCTGTAAGACTCTCATGGAAGAAACTGATGAGGAACTTATCATCCCTAGACCAAACTACCATCTTGGTTCCATAACTGATCAAATGGAAACGAGGGTTGCCGCTCCCGTCATACTTCACAAAATCAGGAATCTTGAAGTTGTTGGGGATTACTACATCCGTGGTAGGACATAACTCCTCTATCCTCAGGGGTCCATAAGCATTTGGGCCCTTTATTGCCTTGATTTGTTCCTCCATTTTCTCCATCCAATCTTCTTTCATTTTATCCTTCTCAGTCATGACGTGGCTATTCCCAAAACAAGGCATGGTCACATGTCCTGGAATAGACACATGAGGAGGTTCCCAAGTAGGCCCCGCATAACCAGGGATTTCATTGTGGGCGCCTTCCAGAGCGCGATACCCTTCCCCAATGGGCATGACTATTGATGCTGTTTGAGGTGGTTGCTCGTGGATTCCTGCAGCAATGCCTGAGGTTATGGCCGGAAAGATCGGAGCAGTTATTGATGGTACGTTTGCATACGTTCCAACCCCACTTGCATTTCTATTTCCACTGATTAAGTGGAGAGACTCCCTTATATCTTCCAATATCGCTTCCAACCTCGCTTGGTTCTCTGACACCTCATTTATTCTTCCTATTACTTCATCGACCTCCCTACTCAAGTTTCTTCCTGTCTCAGAATTATCAGCAGCCATCCTGGTCTGAGATCTGGTATTGTGAACTCGGGTTAGATTGGTCTCTTCTTTCCTTGGTCGCGCAATGATTCCTGAACCAAATTGATTTATTAAAGCAAAAAGCACATTAGATAAAAAAAATCAACACTATTGTGAGGATGCTTGGCGATTGTGGAGAGATTCACATGGTCATTCAATAGCAAGGTAGGATCCCAGATCTGGGCATTAGCAGGTTCACCAATGGTGCCATCTTTAAACAATGCAATCATTCTTTCACCAAAAACCAAGATTCCCATATTTTCGCTAAAGGACAAATTGTCTCAGAGCGAAAATACAGTTGACAACCTATTCAAGGGGGAATTCACCCCTCAATGAATAGTGCCTGAATAAAAAGCAATAACATCAACATTCAAAGTAACACACAGCAACTGGTCATTCATTTCATTCCAAAATTAATCAATACAAAGTCTCAGTCTCCTCGAAGTGTAACGTAAACTACATTACATCAACAACTTTGTTTGTTTCTTCCTAAGACCTTTAGTAAGACCTCGACAATACTTCATAAACTCGGCCATCTTCTGTGGTAGTCGTAGCAAGGGATTCATGCGAATCTGAAGGTCTGCCTCATCAAAACGATTAACCAGTTGCATAGTGTGATACTGTAAGCTGTTAGACATGTCTTCATATTTATTCATCCAATATTCCCTTTGAGCCCTTTCATTTTGAGCTGCCCATTGCCACGCGCTTTCACTTTCTTCTTTTTGCAATCGTTGCCTCTGCGCTTCGAGTCTCCATTGCTCCTTTTCTTGCTCTAGTTCTTGAGCTTTCAACTCCAAACGCATTGCTTTCTTGTTTGCTTCCTTGAGTGAACTATAATATTCTGCAGCCAAAACCTATTTTTGATCGGAGCGTCGTTTCACCTCAATCAGAGCTTCTTGTAATGATTGCATCATTTGGTCTTGTGCTCTAGTATTCGCTTCCAATTCTTCTTTCTCTTGCAGAATCTTCTCTATCAATTCTTCTTGAGCACTTACTTTCACTCGTAGCTCTTGGATTTCTAAAGTGGTCTTATTTGATTCCACCTCTTTTCCTCTTCTCGCCCTTTTTACCCGGCTCGGGGCTTCAGCAGTATCAGCTTATGCATCCTTTAAGTCTTCAATCTTGTCGACTAACTTCTGGCACCGACTTGAATGAATGACGACTTTTAACTCAGCGGCTTCCTTCCCTTGTTCGAAAAACTGCATCTGCGCTTTCATCCTCTCTATCTGGGTAGTCATTTGAGATATAATCTAGGAGTGATTTTCATCACTTGACACCGCCTGAGGGGTACTATTTTGAGCCTTCCTTGTTGCTCTCCATTGTAGGTACTCAGGAGTAGGAATTACCACACGTTTTCCTAGTTCTTTCCTTCCTACCCTATGGGTATTCTTCCAAGCGTCCCTAACCTCCTTTTCCTGCTTGGTAGTGCTTCCATCTTTCCCATATAAAAAGCTAAATCCTCTGAGTTATGTCTCGTCAGGCACGTGCTGAGTCCATTGGAGCTGTCTAAGCACAAGGGCCGGTGAGAACGATACACAACCTCTCACGCCCATTAAAGGAATGTTAGAGAAGTCACCACAACTGAGCAATATCTCTTCCCCATGATACCATGAGCAAACCCATTTGAAAGAGTCTGATCCCATCTTCATGAACTCATCTTTCCATTCATGGGCTTTCTACTGCTTCACTGGAATACGGCTAAAATTTCTTAGCGGATCAGGTAAGAGACCCAGGCGATTGTGTACATCCATGTGCGTCATGATCCAAACATACAACATGTGTGTGCAACATCGGATCATACCCCCTCCTTTTTTGTGGCAAATCTCCATGGTTAAGAAAGTATCAGCAAGAATAGCAGGGATTGGATTTGACCTATGATTCTCAAACTTGAAGAAAGCATCCATTGCCGCTTGGTCCACCACATCTGAGATGAATGGGAATAACACCAATCCAAAGATGGTTAGTGCCAATGTTTTGTTAAAGAGATCCCACCTTCCTTGCTGCGCTAGTAGCTCAAGATGTGCTTCCAGGTAACTCTTCTTCAATCCTCGTGTTCCTCCTCTCTTTTCCACGCCTAACTGACTTGCCTGAACCCCTATGAGTTTTGCTATTTTTCCTTCTGACACATAATGTCCTCCATAGAGATAAACATTAGGGTATCTGCTCATTGGGAGTCTCAACATGATGGCATATTCTTCTATGGTCGGTGCAATATCCAAGTCGGGCAGCTCAAAACATTTCAAAGAACAATTCCAAAACTGGGCCAGGCCACTCAGAACAGGTTCTTCAACAGGGATGCGCAACAAATCTAGGATTTGTCCATAACTGCTTGAAAACTCTGATCGAGCCTTAGGGGTCATGTGTTGAGTAATGTCCTTCACACGCCTCAGATCACTGCCATTTACTGTAATCTTCATATTCCTCTTGAGATCAATGGCATTGCTGGTGTTTTTCCTTTGGCCTATCTCTTCCATTCCTTGCTATTGAATGAGCACTAATCTTTCCACTTTACCAACTAAACTCACCCTACAAAAGAGTAAAAGAAGAATGTAAGCAAACCAACAAAAAATGAAGAATGCGTCCTAAGGGTACCCCTCATCGAGGTAACTCTAAAATGTATCCTAACATTCTACATGGACAAATCCTTATAGGGTCGTAAACCTAAAGGATTATGCATGATTTACTGATGCATGCCCTCCTTATTTTTTCTTTATGCAAGAAAATGACATGGAACTGTAAGATGATGCATTTTTTTTTGGTGTGTCATGCAAATGCATGGTAATGCATGTCCTTTTTAATTTTTCTTTTGTTTGAGAAATGCTATGAATGTCATGCAGATGATATGAAAATGCAAGATGAAACATTCCCTTTTTTATGATTTTTTTTTAACAAAGGATGAATGATATGAAAAAAAAAAACAGATAAAGAAAAAGCACGCTCCCCTTGTGTCCTAATTAGATGAAACTTAAAGGTTGGATAAAGTCATAACTCTAATTTTGACAGCCACTAAGTTCCATCTACCGGTGCAAGGTTTTTAGGACAGATCTAGACCTCTAAAAGTTATGGTCCCCAGATTGCCCTTATCTCGAAAGACAAGGATCCAATTCATGAATTAATCACAAGTAGGGATAAACCCTCTCAATATGATTAGTCCATGATATTGGTAACAATCTGAGTGGTGTCTCAACCAATGTCAAGTGAGCATGAAGCCCCTCAATAACAAAGATCGAGACCCCTCCTATTCCTCGGGTTCGCACAGACTCGGGTATAGAGCCCAAAAATTGTGTGAGGTAAGTGGCAGTGACGTGTGCGAGGGAGCATACAAACCTGTGCCAAAAAAATTAAAAAACCAAAAATTACCCCCCAACCTGCAAAACATATATACAACAACCAGGCAGCAATCATCTACCCTATGGTTTAAACAATTAATCACAAACTACATACAAGTCGAAAATATACTCAGAATCATGATATTAAATATTTACAAAATAAATAAAATAAAATTTATTTACGAACAAATAAGAAAACAAAAACAAGGACAAAATGGGTAAAATAAATAAACAGAGATTATTAACAATTTGCACAACTAACAATAACAGGCTTGACTCTCCAAGTCTCCCCAGTGGAGTCGCCATCTGTCGCGACCGGGATCGGGGTGGGAAATAGCAGCTCACGTGATTTTTAAAAATATTAAAATATGGAGTCGCCACCAATTTTATTTAAATTTAGGAAAAATTAGAAAACCTTTTTAGAAAATAGTCTTTGGAACCAAATCGGATTCGGGAGTCGGTTATGGACAGGGAAGGGTGGAAACTTAATCCCACAGCACCCCTATCACACCCATCCTAAGACGGTACCTTAAGTCAGTTGTGCAAAAACTTAATAATCTCAAATTTATCTATTTTACCCCTCTTAAAAGACCTTGCAATTATTTTATTTTATTTTTCTATTTTTTATTTTTATTTTATTTTTTTTATTTTTTTATTTTGTAGAAAAGAATAAATAAGAAACCTAATTATGAAAATTTAATTTTGGCTTGACAGAATGAAAATTCTGCTCCTACGTACCCTCAGGTGCAATGAGGAACTCAAAGTCACGTAGTTCTGTAAAAAATAAGTCCGAGTTAATTTATTTTAATTAAGAAATGACTCTTTTGAAAACGATTTTTGTTTCAGAACAAAAACAAAGTTGCACAGGATTCAAGTTAGCATATGGCTACTCAATAAACCCTTATGATCCAAACGACATTGAAGATAACATCTGTTATTCAGTCAATATCATTGGTCATTGCATTGATTAAATTATTATTATCTTCCTTTTTTATTTTTTATTTTCATTATTATATATTCTTTTTTTTATTATTACCTTTATTTTTTTCTATTTCACTTTTTTTATTTTTTTTTTTAGATTTTTATTATTATCAAATTCTATGCCTCTTGTCTCTACATTTTTTTTTATACTTATTTTCTTTTTATTAAGTCTTTAAACTAAAAGGAAAATCTAATCTTAACCCCCAAAAAAAAAACGAAGCTCAGCCCACTCAAAACACTACTCCAACCCCAAATTGTTATTTTCGTTCTCAGCTTCCTTTTATGAACTCCTTATATAAGAAGACCTCTTAAAGCCCAAAACTCAACTTGTATCCTACCCACTAATAGCCCATCACATACAATCAGACTTTGACTAGAAGAAAGGAAGAAATAAAAACATATTTCAAAACAAATACAAAGGCAAGCTCAGAAAACTAACACTAATAAAAGAGGAAGATAGAAGGGAAATACGAGAGTGAAGGTGGAACTCGCTGGCGGTCCTCTGGTATGGCGACGACGACGGCGGGGTAGCAGCGACGCTTACAGAGAGTGGCCGGACCGGTGCTGGTCACGGCTGGTGGAGGCAGCCGGCTGGATCTACGGGTTCCGCGGTTGGGGTCGACCTCGACAGTCTGATCGGACGGCGAGACTGGGTGCCGTCGGAACAGCGAGATCGGACGGTTTGGGCTCTGCTTGGGGGCGCAAATACGGTTGGGTGGAGCGGGCTTGCGGATCTGCCGGATCCGGTCAGTGCGGGCGGCGGTCTGCGAGGCTGAGGCGGATCTGGTCTGAGTAGGGGACGACGACGCTGACTGGCGGATCCGGGGTTCGGGCGCGACGGAGCTGCTGGTAGGACGGGATACACGTCGCGCGACTGGTTTCAGCGGAACAACGATGGTGCGGTTCCGGTGACTGGTGCGGTTGGTGCCGGTTTCAGCGGAGCGACGCGGCTAGACGTCTCGCGGTGGAGCTTCTGGTAGTTCTGGGCGGCTCGTGGGTCAGCGCCGCTCGTTCTGCGCTACTCCGCGTCGAGCTGGCGTGCTCTATTGATGGCGGCTCTGGTTCGGGCGACGGCTGGTCTTCTGGTTCGCAGTTGACGGTGGCGGTCCGATCGGAGCGAGCTTGGTGGGTGCCCCCGGCTTGAGCGAAAGTGATGGCTAGCCACGGTGGCTACTGGTTGTTTTGTTTTTTTTTTTTGGCTTGCTAATGGAGATGGTTTATGGGTTGTTGGTGATGAGGGGGTCGATATGAAGAAGACGATGAATAGTGATTTGAGTGGTGGTTGTGGGAGAGGATTTGATGGAAATGTTTAAAGATGAAGTGGTGAAAAAAAAATAGAAGGTCAAATGTCGGTTGTTAATGGTGAAAAGGTGAGGGTGAAGTAGAGGTGGTGGAGTTAGAGCCTCAGGGAAATGGTGATGAGTAGTAAAAGTTGAAAATGGTAGAAGGTGAAGAAAAGGAAATGGAAATCTCTGTTGATCAAAATCCTCCGAATCCCAATCCCAGCTCTCTGTGTTGTTTTTTTTTTAATCTCTATTCTGCTCTCCCCCCCTCTTTGCTCCGCTAGCCCCCTTTTGTAATACACCTCCCTTGCCGTAAGCAGATCACAATTTGCAACCCCAAGAAATTAACTCAGATTGAGCTTTCCAATCAAACTTCCATTTTGATGTATTTTCTCTGAAGTTGTCAATTTCTCTTCTCCTGTAATTTCCTTGCCAATTTTCCATTTTTGGGCTGCCTTGAGCCATGGGATTATTGGCTGCCAGATAACGTGCTACCTTCATTTTTTCATATTCTTTTCTTTTTTTTAAAAAAAAAAACGAAATCAGACTTCTTTTTCTTTTCTCTTTTTTTCTTTTTTTTCAAAATAATAAAAACGAGAATCAACATTTTTTTAAAAAAATTTTTGGTGAAAATAAAATAAAATAAATAAAATCAACATTTTTTTTAAAATTTTGGTGAAAATAAAATAAAATAAATAAAATAAAACAAACAAATAAAATACATGAGATAAAGAAATTAATCAAAGGATGTACACAAATATTTATTTATTATTTTTTTGTTATTTTTGGTCTGGACAAAATTGGGTGTTCACATCTGCTAATCTCACTAGGCGCATCAAACATTTCGCCCCAATGACGCCTAAGAGATAGCGGCAACTCCACATGTAAGTACAATAAAGTAGAAAAGATCGGCACTCCATCAAACTCCGTACGTATGGTCACAGTCAGACGCCCTACGTACGTCACCGAATCTCTATCTTCTCGCAGACGCCAGGCTTCAGAGCCTCAGTGAAACTCAAGTTGCACGAATCCAAAGAATCCTGGTAGCGTCATATCCACACTATCAATCCAAAGGATATGGATGATCGGATGGTTCTTGATCGTAGAACTGATCTTCGGCTTGCTGCTCTTCCTCCTCTTCAGGATACTCACACTCAAGAGGTTGTTTCTCTTCCTCAAACTCTTTATCACATAATTTAAATATACAGATAACACATATAAGAAAGAGGTAAGACAATCTAAATCATCACAAACATGGTAAATAAGAAAACGACAATACAACAGGTAAAACAGTTCATACAATCTAGCATACTATAATAACATAAACCATAATATTAAATAATACAAAACTCAATACAACAATAACATACAATGGTACAGATGAATAAAATGGTACAAATAATTAAAATGATACAGATAGATAAAATAGTGCAACTAAATAACATTAAAATGTATAAAATATAAATATATGAAATGTGACTCAACCCTACTCCATGGAGCTAAAAATACGGACATCAGAGAGAATGACCCGCAAAATCTATTAGTACCGTTGACCGCCCAATAATAACTATTCCATTTGTCTCACATTGCGTCTATAGCCCTTGTAAAAAAAGATGTAGTGGTGTAGCACACTTGTCACGTCGTGTCACTACAGGTTTGCACTAATAGACTTCACAAGATCTTGATTAAGTATAGTGCGTGTCAAGTCCATTAGTGTGTTACCAGTTACCACGGCCCAGAGGAGCGACCAACTGTCCACAAATGGAATAATCTGCACACTAATGTCTCCAAGTTCATTCAAGTTGAACCACACTACGCTTATCACACTGACAACACGATGTAATTCATCTCGTCAATCAATCCACCAATTATCAACCAAATTGGCACAACTCCATGCATGATAAAAATTCCAAATATGTCCTCACTGGCAAAAATTCCAAATATGCCCTCACTGGCAAAATTCCAAATATGCCCTCACTAGCAAAAATTACGAATATGCCCTCACTGGCAAATCGCATATATATATAGTACGTCCCACCTGACAGTACTGTTTCACAATCTGTCCGGGTCCCCCACTTTGGCCCGATAGTAAAACTTGTTGTTTTCGTCAATCGCATAGAAATTTTATCGCGTTTTCAAAATCTCGTCGCTTTTACAAACGTTTTTAAATCGCGTAAATATATTGTGCTGTTTTTAAAATCGCGTACTATTTTTCAAACGTTTTCTCAATCGTGTAAAATTTTTAAATCATTTTCTTGTCCGAATTCCTTAAAATTATTGTTTAAATAAACAGAAATAATATTTAATACGTTTGAACTACGTAGGATATTTTTCCTACCGTATAAATTATATTTGCTATCTTTTCTATCTTATTTGTCTGTTTTTAGCAAAATTTGACAGTATTTTGCTTAGAAAATGTATAACGATGATTTTGTAAGTTTTCCGTAAAAATTTCTTTTATTTATATTATAACCATTTAATTACACTTTTGAAAACTACTAACGTGCTTCAAAATATAATATGAGCTCTGCGTTAAAATTTTTACAAAAGCTACTGTATTTCCTTTTAACTATTAAAATCATTAGTTTTAACTTCTTAAACTTAATCTAATCAATTTATTTCTTCGAAAATCATTGTAGAAAAATTCCTTTTAACATATATTGCTTCGTTTTGATTGAAAATGGTTTGGAAATGATTTTAGAAATCATAAATCCTTGGCTTTGGCATGTTGGCCGAAATACTTAAAATTACCATTTGATCTCTACATTCATTTTTCTTGCTTTAAACAATTTTGCATCTTGTTAATTTTCCTAAGTTAATTAAAATCACACTCTTAGAAAATTGATGAGAACATTTTGGTTCTCCTTTTTGGTTGAGGCCGTGAGCCTTGGTGATGTGTTCTTTGGAACACTCATGCAATCCTTGACATGTTGTTCACATCTTAAGATTTACACATGCATCTACTAACACATACAATATTTCAAAGCTTGTAGACATGCAAGTTAATACAAATCACAAATAGGAAAGCTAATAACAAGCACACAAATGAATCCTTATGGATTCTACAATCACAAACAATTTCCATCTTCTTACCACCACCCAAGGATGATAAGATTTAAGTCTTCCTCTTACCTTAAATGAAGACAAATACTCTTTCACTCCTTTCTAGGGTTTCGGTTTTCACTCTCCAAGATACCTATCAAGCTTAAACAAAGTTCTACAAGTTATAATCATGAAAGAAAGCTTAAACCATGGATCAATCATGGCTTAGAACTTTGAAAAAGAATTCATAAATAAAAAAACAAAGAGTTTCACCTTCTAGGTAAAATCTCCCAAGTAGATTTTCAAGCTCCAAATGATGGATTTTGCAAGAACTCTCAACTCGAGATGTTCTTAGAATTGTGTTTAGGTTTAGAAAAGTTGGTTAGAAGAAATTTTGGGTGGATGGATGGTGAAGAATGGTGTTTGGCCGAATGGTGCTTCAAGAACACAACAATGGAGTTTGGTATTTTTGGAAGAGAGAAAAGAGAGAAAATGTTAAGAAATTAAGTGATAATTACCCTTCCAAAAGGTGCATGGCCGTAGACTTCAAGGCAAGGGAGGTGTCCATTTGGTTGGCTCCATCCAAGCCTTAGAAATGATCAATGGTGAGGATTAAGACTTGATCACCAAGCTTTGCTCTCATTGGTTAATCTAAACCTAGTCACTAAGCCTTGTCATTAAGCCTTGTCACTAATTAAGCCTTGTCACATGCTTAGTCACATGCTCTTGAATGTTCCACCACTAATGATGTTTAATTAAGCTACTAATCCTATTAAGTTTTCACTAAACGTGGGTCCTGCAAAACATTTCTGGGTCCATTACCGCTTATTTGTATTGACTAATAAAATAATATTATAATAATATAAAATTATTTTATTTTACAATTAAATCCTAAAAATTAAAATATTACTAACCGTATCATTTAGAATTGGGTTTAGTAAGATCCCCCAGCTCCGAATAATTAAAATAAGATTTTCCCGGCCCAGAAAATATTATTTTCCTGTCCCGGAACAGATCACACAAAAAGTCCAAATAAAATCACAGGCAGTAATATAAAACAGTAATTCATACAGAAAAATAACAAACAGTACAAAAAGGACATAACAGTCATTTATTCTAAAGTTGAAAAACATCAAACAGTACATTCGGGACACAATGATAATACCCCAAAAGTTTAGGGTGTTACAACTCTCCCCAACAAACAAAAATTTCATCCTCGAAATTCGTTATACCTCAGAACAAATAAGGATATTGCTCCCTTATTTTGTCTTCCAGCTCCCAGGTAGCATCACCTGTCACATCGTTCCATATGACCTTTACCAATTCGATCATCTTCCCTCGAAGCTGCTTCACCTTTCTGTCCTCTATTCTGACAGGTAAAGTCTCGTAAGTCAAATTCTCCTTCAGCTGTACTTCATCGAGATGTATAACATGCGTCGTATCCGGAATATACTTCCTTAGCTGGGATACATGAAATACATCATGCAGATTTGATAGAAAAGGCGGCAAAGCAATCTGATAAGCTACAGGGCCTATACGTCGAATAATCTGATATGGTCCAATGAACTTAGGAGTAAGCTTCTTAGATTTAATAACTCTTCCGACACCAGTCGTAGGAGTCACTCTTAGAAACACATGCTCACCCTCCTCAAATTCAAGAGGTCGTCTTCGTTTATCCGCATAACTCTTTTGTCTGCTTTGCGTCGTCTTCATCTTCTCTTGTATCATCTTTACCTTCTCCGTAGTCTGTTGTACAAGATCTGATCCAATAGCCATACTTTCCCCATCTTGATACCAACACAACGGTGTCCGACATCGTCTTCCATACAATGCCTCATAGGGTGCCATCCCTATACTCGAGTGAAAACTATTGTTGTAGGTGAATTCTATCAAAGATAAAAATTCATCCCAACTCCCTCGTTGCTCCAAAACACAAGCTCGCAACAGATCTTCCAAAGACTGTATAGTTCTCTCTGTTTGACCATCAGTTTGCGGATGATAAGCTGAACTCAACCGCAACTTAGTTCCCATGGCTTCTTGTAAACTTCGCCAGAACCTCGATGTAAACCTCGGATCTCTGTCAGAAACTATACATGTAGGCACACCATGTAATCTGACAATCTCACTGATGTACCACTGGGTTAATCTTTCCAACAAATATTTAATATTAATTGGCAAGAAATGAGCCGATTTCGTAAGCCTATCGACTATAACCCATATCGAGTCATGACCTTTCCTTGTCTTCGGCAATCCAGTAATGAAATCCATTCAGATACTATCCCATTTCCACTCTAGAATAGCTAACGGTTGCAACATACCAGCTGGTCTTTGATGTTCCACTTTCACCTTCTGACAAACCAGACAAGACTCCACACGTTCCGCTACGTCTCCTTTCATCCTTGGCCACCAAAACAACTTCTTTAAGTCTTGGTACATTTTGGTCATCCCCGGATGCAAACTCAGATCACTAGTATGAGCTTCATCTAGAATTCCTTTCTTAAGTTTAGAATCATCGGGCATACAGATTCTTCCCTTAAACCTTAAGATTCCATCTGACCCTTCCTCTACCGTCGTCTTATGACCTTGCTTTAACAATTCTCTTTCATTCTGCAAAAATGCATCTTCCTTTTGCTTATCTCGGACTACATCGAGAGATTCATTTATGATCACGACTTTACATAGGCGAACTCTTTCAGGCAGAAACTCCACGGACAACCATAGATCTCGGAATTTGTTAATCAATTCTTCCTCTTTTATCATCATTGCCGAAACACTAAGCACCTTTCTACTTAAGGCATTAGCTACCACATTAGCTTTTCCTGGATGGTATTGGAGTTGAAAATCATAATCCTTTAAGAATTCCAACCATTGCCTTTGTCTCATATTCAATTCTTTCTGATCAAACAAGTACTTCAAACTCCTGTGATCACTAAAGACATTGAACATTGCTCCATACAGAAAATGCCTCCACACTTTCAGATCAAAAACCACCACGGCCAATTCCAAATCGTGTGTTGGATAATTCCTCTCATGAATCTTCAACTGTCGAGAAGCATACGCCACAACATTCTGATTTTGCATCAACACGCATCCTAACCCTTGGTAAGAAGCGTCACAATATACATCAAAAGTTCCCTTAGAATCCGATAAAATTAACACTGGTGCAGTTGTTAACCTCCTCTTCAATTCTTGGAAACTGGCTTCACGTTCTTCCGTCCACTCAAAAGCTTGACTTTTCCTCGTGAGCTGCGTAAGCGGTCCAGCAATCTTGGAAAAACCTTCGATAAACCTCCGGTAATATCCAGCAAGTCCAACAAAACTTCGAACTTCTGTCACCGTCTTAGGTCTTTCCCACTGCAAAACAGTCTCTACTTTCGATGGGTCTACCGCAATACCTTCCTTTGAAATCACGTGACCTAGAAATTGAACTTCCTCCAACCAGAACTCACATTTAGCCAATTTCGCATACAGCTTCTTTTCCTTCAAAATCTGAAGAACAATACCGAGATGTTCAGCATGCTCTTCCTTCGATTGAGAATAGATCAGAATGTCATCGATAAAAACAACGACAAATCTGTCTAGATACAGACGAAAAATCCTGTTCATATAGTCCATAAATATGGCAGGAGCATTCGTCACCCCAAATGGCATTACCTGATACTCATAATGTCCATAACGAGTTCGAAAAGCTGTTTTGGGTACATCCTCCCCCTTAACACGAATCTGATGATAACCCGATCTCAGATCTATTTTAGAAAATACCACTGCTCCCTTCAACTGATCCATCAAATCGTCAATTCTTGGAAGCAGATATTTATTCTTGATAGTCACCTTGTTTAACTGACGATAATCCACACAAAGTCGAGAAGTTCCGTCTTTCTTCTTGACCAAAAGCACTGGTGCTCCCCATGGTGAAACACTAGGTCGCACAAACTGTTTCTCCAACAGTTCCACCAACTCTGCTGGCGACATTCAGTATGGCGCAATTGAGATAGGACCTACTCCTGGTACTAAATCAATTGAAAACTTGATCTCCCTCTCAGGTGGCAAACCAGGTACATCATCAGGAAAAATTTCTAGAAACTCATTGATAACAGGAATAGTATTCACATCTTTCTCGTTCTTGACTTCTAGAGAAGACAATAACATATATCCCTGTGCTCCCTCTCTCAACAATGACTTGACTTTAACAGCAGTCAAGAATCCAGACTTTTCTTCCTTAGGAAAAACTATGGTTTTGCTTGCACAATCTATAAGGATATGGTTAGAAGATAACCAGTCCATCCCTAATATTACATCTATCTCAACAAGAGGCAAACAAATCAAGTTGACCGAAAACACACGGTCCTTTATAACAACAGGACAATCCAAACATATCTTAGACGTAATTACAGGTTTAGCAGTTGGCGTAGAAACACTCAATTTAACATTCAGAGAAGACACAGGCAACTTCAATCTCTCCACACAATCATATGCAATAAATGAATGTGTCGCACCAGAATCATATAACACAGTCAGAAGATTACCTCCAATGGCACCTTCTCCCTGAATAAGATCATCAGATTGAGAAATTTCCGTTCCAGTCATAGTATACACTCGCCCTCCAGACCTCGGTTGAATACTTCCTGACCTTGGCTGAGTGGCACGAACACTTCTCATAGCTGGCTTTCTCTCTGGCTGAGTACAATCCCTAGATATATGTCCAGGCTATTTGCAATTAAAACAAACTGTTCCTCTGATAGGGCATTCACTAGAAAGATGGCCTTTCTTTCCACACTTAAAACATGTTGGCGTGAACGCCACTCTCTGTCCAGCTCCACTACCACTAGTACTTCCCCCAACCGGTGGTCATTGAGATTGATTCCCTGGTGGTCTAGAATACGGCTTGCGCTGAAACCGACTATTATTACTGTTACCACCCCTCTGAAATCTTGTTGGCCCAAAATTACGATTCTTCTGATCTCGTGACGGCTCCAACTCCTCGAGTCGCGCACACGCATCAACTAAAGCATGAAACTGATTCATTCTCAAGGATATCACCCCTCGCTTCAGTTCCACTCTTAACCCTGCCTCAAACTTCCGACATCTCCACCCATCATCTGGTCGAGTTTGAGCATAATCTGAGAATTGAGACAAACTCTCAAATTTAGTAGCATACTCATTCACCGTCATATTACCCTGACGTAAATCAAGAAATTTCATCTCCTTGGCATGTCTAGCACTCGCAAGAAAATACTTCTCCAGAAATGCACTAGAAAATACCTCCCATGTAATTTCTGTTCCTTCAGCCTGCAACAACCGGCAGGTTCCTCTCTACCAATGTTCTCCGTCTCCCCTTAACATAAAGGCTGCATACGTTACCTTTTTCTCATCGGAGCATCTCATTCCTTCAAAAATCCTCTCCAAGTCTTGTATCCATTGACTTGCTTTCTCAGGATCAACCTCGCCTCTAAACTGCGGTGGATTGTTACGCCTAAATTCAGATAAATTTAGGGCATCAGCAGTAGCATCTTGTTGTTGAGTTGTTCTCAGATTTTGCTGCGTAATCACTTCAGCCATTCGTTGCAAAGCTTCAGCAATCGCAATCATTGGGTCCACTTCCCGATTTACGTTTGCACGTCCTCGTCCTCTACCAGACATCTTCTTTCTTCAAACATAACCAAACAAAGTTAGATACATCCTTTCGGAAGTAAATCACAGAGAATCACACAAAGACAAACAAAAAACGGACCCAACCACAACCCCAAAAGACTCTAACTTGGGCTCTGATACTAACTAATGTAACACCCTTGTGGGGATGTCACATATATAAATAAAATAAAAGAAAGATAAATAAAATCTACCCAAATTGTAAAACATTTGTAACATAATATTGCGGGTCGTAAAATTCTTCTTGTTAAACAGAATAGTATTAAATAAAATAACGCGGAAACACAAAATAAATAAACCAACATCTCACATAATATACATATGGTACTAGTTATAAGTTATACAAATAATTTACAACTATCCATATTTAAACTAAAACAGTAAACAAAACAGTAAAAGGTTAATATATACAAACGCAGACGCGCCCAAGTACACATCAAAAATATTTAACTCTCTGAAGAATCACTCTCAGATGAAACTTCAGGTGATAGATATCCAGGATGCCTCGACCCTCTACGGACACGGGTACGTGCCGTCGATACGCTGCTAATCTCACTAGGCGCATCAAACATACCACCCCAATGACGCCTAAGAGATAGCGGCAACTCCACATGTAAGTACAATAAAGTAGAAAAGATCGGCACTCCATCAAACTCCGTACGTATGGTCACAGTTAGACGCCCTACGTACGTCACCGAATCTCTATCTTCTCGCAGACGCCAGGCTTCAGAGCCTCAGTGAAACTCAAGTTGCACGAATCGAAAGAATCCTGGTAGCGTCATATCCACACTATCAATCCAAAGGATATGGATGATCGGATGGTTCTTGATCGTAGAACTGATCTTCGGCTTGCTGCTCTTCCTCCTCTTCAGGATACTCACACTCAAGAGGTTGTTCCTCTTCCTTAAACTCTTTATCACATAATTTAAATATACAAGATAACAAATACAAGAAAGAGGTAAGACAATCTAAATCATCAGAAACATGGTAAATAAGAAAACGACAATACAACAGGTAAAACAGTTCATACAATCTAGCATACTATAATAACATAAACCATAATATTAAATAATACAAAACTCAATACAACAATAACATACAATGGTACAGATGAATAAAATGGTACAAATAATTAAAATGATACAGATAATAAAATAGTGCAACTAAATAACTTGATCACCAAGCTTAGCTCTCATTGGTTAATCTAAGCCTAGTCACTAAGCCTTGTCACATGCTTAGTCACATGCTCTTGAATGTTCCACCTCTAATGATGCTTAATTAAGCTACTAATCCTATTAAGTTTTCACTAAACGTGGGTCCCGCAAAACATTTCTGGGTCCATTACCGCTTATTTGTACTGACTAATAAAATAATATTATAATAATATAAAATTATTTTATTTTACGATTAAATCCTAAAAATTAAAAGATTACTAACCGTTTCATTCAGAATTGGGTTTAGTAAGATCCCCTAGCTCGAATAATTAAAATAAGATTTCCCCGGCCCAAAAAATATTATTTTCCTGTCCCGGAGCAAATCACACAAAAAGTCCAAATAAAATCACAGACAGTAATATAAAACAGTAATTCATACAGAAAAATAACAAACAGTACAAAAAGGACATAACGGTCATTTATCCTAAAGTTGAAAAACATCAAACAGTACATTCGGGACACAACGGTAATACCCCAAAAGTTTAGGGTGTTACAGCGGTCATGTACTATCTTCTTAGAATACAAGCCTTTAATTAGGTTTGCAGGAAGATAGAGGGTTGTTATTCCGTAAGCAGGATGGAAAGGACTCAAAGGTTTTTGTGGCCTGTTTTGGCAGGGTGTTCCCAATACTTGTGGAGTTCTTATGTTGCACTGGTGACATGCAACTCAAAGATATGCCACTATTACACTCATGATGCGCAGTATAAAGATACGGCATGAAAATTGTACATAAAGGTATATAATCATTTGTTATTATATTTTTTTTATCTTTATATGATTTTGTTGTATTATGGTTTTGGATAGATGATCCTTAGAGCAGGGTCCTTCAGGGGTTTCTAGAATTCTTTACCCTGATGGTTTTCTTGAATTTAAAAAAATAAAAAAAAATAAAAAAAAAAGTTTCAAACTTTTCTGACAACAGTCAGCCTACCCATATAGGTGCTACCATTACCTTTTCCATTCTTTTTCCTATTTAAACACATCATTTTCTCCACTTTCCTCCAGCTCATAATCATTCAAAGGGAGGGTGAGTATAGAAATGGGACCTTCTGTTTGTAACCTTAAAATATCTGTGTATTTAATGGGTCTAGGTATGGGAAGGGATTAGAGTTTGTAAACGCAGCAAGCACTCTTGGTTGAACACTTACTGCGAGGAATATTCAGGTTGTATATAAGGGAGGTTGTTGTGGGTTAATGGGGGTTGTATCAGTTTCTACATTTCTAGGAGGCAGTCAGGTTTTAGGTATCATTCGTAGAGCTTTGACTCAAAATAACATCACTGGAAAGACAACTAGAGAAGAACTTCAAGTATCATCTATGCATGAATGAATGAAGACAGTGCTTGACAACTCTGATGCATTCATTACCTTACTAGGTGGTTTTTGTACTTTGGAAAAAGTTTTTCAAATTGTCTCTTGGGCCCAACTGAACATCTACCATAATAAACTCATTGGTTTGTTGAATGTTAATATTTTTTTTTTGGTTTGTTATTTTTTCTTGACCATACTGTGGAACAGAAATTTATCACACCTTCAGCATGACTACTTCTTATTTCTGCTTCCACTATTGATGAGTTTGTTGATAAATTAGAAGCTTTTGTTAATAAACCTGATCCAACTATAACTCAGATAGATTGGTCAGAAGGAAGCGGTGAAGGAAGCAGCATGAAAAGAAAGCCAGATCTGACACTTCATCTATAACTTTCCTTTACCTTTAGTTTTATTTATTGTACTTTGTTTAAGTATAAATTTGTGTCAAGTCTCTCTTTTCAATAATTTCCACAACAGGTACTATCTTCTATCCTTTACTCATCTATATTTTAACATTGCGGACAATGTTGTGATCTGGTTAGGGGTAAGGATAGTAGATATAAAAAAATTGGGAAGTATGATATGATTGTTAGCAACTTACTAAACTAATTAAGGATGCAAGAGTAAGGAGTAAATTTTGTCTTTGAGGTAATTTTACTCTTCAGACGCATCTTAGTTGAGGAAGTAATTATTTTGTATAGAAGTAGCAAATGCATTCTTGGATCATAGCATAAATTGTCTTCTTTCTTAAAAATCACATGCTTGGATATGAATGTTGAATTGGTGGATTGAGAATGATATAAATATGCCTTGTGAGATTTTGAGCCTATTGATAAATGGATTGAACATTTGTACCATTCTCTTCTCTCTTATGTGATTTTCACTCATGGAATTGTTACTCTAGAACTTGCTTTGATTCTTTTTTAGGCTACATTTTCACATGCATATATAAACATAATTGAAGCATTTTTCTTGAAATAGTTACTTTAACCAAATAGCCAAGAATGATTGGCGCACAAATAGGCAGCCTTGCTCAGCAGCATATTGTCTCAATATAATATCAAGCACTCTTATGATTTCTTGGAAGTTCTCTGATTCCTGCCAACGTAAGGCATTGGAAATGGCCTATTGTCCCTTGCTTAACCCCTTTAAGATTATTTGACCATTCCTTGTTTTTAACTTATTATGTGCCTTAAATGAAAAACCATGTTCTTACCCAACCAAAGGGAATAAAAGAGCATTGGCTTTGTTAATGGATGAGTTCTTGAACAAGTGTGGGGGTGTGTGTACAAAATGGTTAGTGAAAAAGGAAAGAGTGGCTAATTGAAAAGAAAATGTGTGTATATATTTATGATTAAAAAAAACAAATGTGTAAAGAAGGGTCAACAAGGCAAAAAGGGAAAGGAAAAGAATATGTAAAATGAATTTGTATTAGGTGGAGTTGGGATGAACTTTCATGCTTGTTAATTGAACTCAGCTCTCATGTTCTTTTCTTCTCTTTGGTTTTTAACTTGTCATATCCATATTACCACCCTCCTTTACCATGACCCCATTACAACCTTGAATAAAGTCCTCATAATTTGTGTGTGCATGTGTTTTGAGTAGTGGAGAAGTAGAAGATAAGCAACCTCATGGTGTTGTAATTTTTCATGGGTTGAATTGAGTGAAATACCTACATTTTTAACGCTTGAAAGATTGAGAGTGAATCCTGTGAGGATTTATCATTTTTGATTCATTCTTTTCAACTGAAGTTTCCTTACTTGTTCATTTGAAATGTGAAGAAATGTTACCTCATTAATGCTTTGATCCCTTGAATGTTTGGTTATTCTTCTTGATTCATTGAGTCTTTTAGAGTTTTTAGCTTTTGAGTTTGTGTCATTTTTCTTTGTTCCCTAGTTTTGGGGTTATGTGGTTTGCCAGGGAGTGCAAAAGTTAAGTGTGGAGGAATTTGATGGCAATATATTTTATACATTTTACAAGCCTCTCACTAGGCTTCTTAAGGTTCAATTAGGCTTAATTAAGTTAGTTTTGTCACATTTTATGATATTGAGCTTAATTGGATCGTTGAAGAAATTATTCCTTGAATTGGTCTTAATTTGCTTAATTGCATCATTCAGTAAACTAGTTATAATTTGAGTTACAAATTTCTAATTGATGTGATTCTGGTCTTGTTAGAAAGGTAAGACAGTACTCTACAACTTTCATGAGACCTCAAGATCCAAATCACACGTTTGGATAATTTAAATTGGAGTTGAAGCAAGATCTAGAGTTTTGAACCTGACCGATCTAGAGTTTTGAACTTGACCGCTTGACCTATGCGCACTCATCAGACCATATCTTGAGTTATATGAGAGTTTTTGGACTGAAACCGGTGTCATTTGAAAGTTAAGACCCAAATCTACAACTTTCATGAGAACACAAGAGTCAAATCGGATGTCTTGGAGATTATGTTGGGTTTGGAAGTCAGAACAGAGGAGTTGTAGTTGGGCTAAACAGTGTGCAGTGATTGGGCTATATCTCGGGTTGTAAGTGGTTCTAGGAGCTGAAATTTTACCAGAAGACAGTTAAGACCCTTAACTACAACTTTCATGAAGACCATTTTACTCAATTCTGACGGTATCCATGAGATAAACACCGAATCATTTGGTGCTAGTGGGGAGACAAGGATCAAAATAATTTTTCACTCACTTATCATCATCAAACAACTCCTTTGGCATTTACTTATCATCATCAAACAACTTCGTTGTCATTTTGTACTCTTTAAGCTCTATAAAAGGGAGCATTAGCTTATCATTTTGAACATCTTAGCTTAGAGATCAAGATTATGTTGTTGTGTTAGTTGTTTCTCTTGTTGTAGTTTTCTTTGTTCTAAATTGAAGTTTTGTTCATCTTTTTCTTCTTATCCCTTTCTTTCTTCTTGTTCATGAGTAACTAATTTTTGTTTTGCTTAGGTGAAAAGGTGAAGCTTTTGGTAATAAATTATGGTTTGATTAATTTCTTTCTTGTACCTAAATGATGTATTATCAAGTGGTCATTATATGTGTTATATTTTGTTTCTAATCAATTTAGAAACCCTCCTTGTAAAGTGGAGATCTTGATTCATTGTAGACAAGAGGTTGGCACAATGAATTCTTGAGCCTATTTATAAGTATTGGTGTTAGTGGATAATTAGAGGAATCATAATATAATTACATATATAATCTTAAATGAACTTTGAATGTTGTATTTTCCGATTGGAACCTCCATTATGTGTGGATTTCAATTGAGTTATAAAAAAATAATCTTGTCTTTAATTTATTACCAAGAGTGGATCTCCTAGCTCAAGCAAATCCTTTTTTCATTTGTGAATAACTTTTAGCATCTTTATTTTTGTAACAAATCTTTTTCTTATCTCAAAGAATTTTTTTCATCAATTCTTTGTGGATCGACCTCGGACTCCCGAGAATTTATTACTTGAAACAACTTGCACTTGGGTTTGCAACTTTTAATTCGCATTACTTCTCGGCCCAAGTACCCTCAGGATAAAGGAAAACAGGTTCAGGTAGGAACTCGGGGACCAAAGTGTACAAAATGTGGCAGATATCATGGTAATAAAGCTTGTATCATGGATCAGATTGTGTGTTATACCTACGGTAAACCAAGCCATTATGCTAGAAATTATACTCAAGGACAGGGAGTGAAACCTAATCCCAGGCCACAAACTAAGGGGAAAGTCTTCACTCTGAGTGGAAAAGAGGCAACTCAATCTTCCGATTTGATATAAGGTAAACGTGTAATAAAAAATAATATCTTAATTGTATTGTATGATTCATGAGCATCTCACTCCTTTATTTCGTATGATTGTGTGAAGTTGTTAAACTTACATGTGTCTGAACTTCCTTATGATTTGTCTATTTCTACACCAATAGGAAAGCCAATAACAACCTCACTTGTTTGTCTAAATTGTTGTGCACATATAGAAGATAAGACTTTCCTTGTAAATCTTATATGTTTACCTCTTGTTGGTATTGATATTATCTTGGGTATGGATTGGTTGTCTGTGAATTATATTGCCTTAAATTGTTTAGATAAAACCTTGACGTTCATGTTTGATCTTTCTTTCATGACTGTTTCTTCCGAGTCCATGTATTTAAATGCCAACCAAGTTAAAAATTGTTTAGTAGAAGGTGTAACATCCTCCTTAACCTGTTAGTCTTAATTATGGTTATAGAGGTGTTATAACATTTGTATGAGTTACTTATCAACTTAGGTGACCTTCTGGGTTAGTGGGGTTATATTGCTATAATACTGAATGTGAAAAACAGTTTATAATAGCTCAGAATCTAGCATAAACTGCTTAGATTATGGAAATAAATGTAAAGAATTTATTTTTAGGTCACATATGGTTGGAACTAGTTGTAGTTAATTTTGGAGAACTAACTAAGCTAATTTGGTATTTTTAATAACACTGAGTGAATGTTTCAGGGCTAGATTAAATAGACAGATATCTTGAAAAATTATGAGATTTTGTGAAGATATCAAGTAAAGAATGCTGGTTTTTATGGTAATGAGTACAGGTTAAGAAAGATACCTGTGGACCTATTGTAACATCCTAATGCTACTACTAATGTCATATCCAGAATTATGCATTAGTAAATATATTAGAGCACGTCACTTAGATTAATATCAATTTTTATGAAGATGTACATACATAATATACAAAAATATGAGCATGAAGCAGAAGTACATAATACAAATCTTTTGAACTGTGCTCTATACAAAGTTGTACATCGAGGTACTATAGTTACCTAATTTGCCGTTAAGGCACAAATGGTATATAACCATATACAGATATCAAAACAAAAAGGAACATAACATCTCTAAGATCATGTCCTTCTTCTTCTCTATGGTCTACACGTGGTCGCCCTGGAATCATTATGGAAATTCAAGCAAAAGGGGTGAAAATCTCACAATTCTCAGTAGTCATTACAAAATCATGTCATCATAATAATTCTAGTTGTTTTGGGAAAAAATTATTTCAATTCAATAAAATATATATAATAGAAAGGTGGCAAGCCAAATCAATTCTTTTCTCTTCCCGAAATAGAGATTCATTTTATCTCATTTTTCAAAATCTTTGTATAATAAAATAAGTCCTCAGATCTCATCATAATCTCAATATCATATCAAAAATTCAATCCAGATAAGCTTATATATTAAGCTAATCTCATATTCGTCATTCATCAATAATCATCATTCATCTTTTATCAAAATGGTATGGAGGGAGTGTCCCTCCTCTTAACACCATTTACTTAGTAGTAGCCTACTTTCAGGTTGGTGCACTTCAACCTATTTGTAACAGTTTTATCTTGTTACACATAACTACTCCAAGTAACTCAAGCCACAACTAGTAAGGGAGTGTCCATCCTCATTTTAAAGTTGTGAATAGAGAAGGAGTGTCAATCCTCAACTACTTTGATAGGGGGTATCATCCTTCCTCACACTATCGTTGATTTAAGATTACCTCAAGTAGAGAGGGAGTGTTCATCCTCAACTACTTTTCATCTAAGGAGAACTTAGGTAAAGAGGAAGAGAGTATCAATCCTCAACCTCAATTACTCTGGTGGTAAGGGAGTGTCAATCTTCAACCACCATTATCCAAGTCTTACCTTAGGTCCGAGAATAATTTCTAGATAATGGGTTACCCTTGAAAGTCAAATAGCATCTTTTGTTACACTTCTGGATCATCATCCACATCATGCATACAAGAAGATGCTTTATCATATCATTTCACAATTTGTGCTAGATATACAAAGTAATCATGTTCATCATGATTTATGCATTTCATCATCCATTCTTAATTGTTTCAAATGTATTTTGAAATCATTTCCAATATGGATTAGATGCATACTCATATCACAAGAAGCTATGCATTGATCAATGGTTTGGGTTTACATTTGGTTCCCATGGGTTAAAGAATCCTATTTTCTCAAATCAGGATAAGCTTTGTAATCGATTACCCTTATGTGGTAATCAATTACCACCTTATAATTTTTGCATTCAGCAAATTGGTAATCCATTACCAACAACAACCAAGCCTTTTCCCACTAGGTGGGGTCGGCTACATGGATCAGACGACGCCATTGTGTCCTATCATGAACCAAGTCTTCAGAAACGCCATTCAAATCTAGATCTTTTTTAACCGTTTCACCTTTAGTCTTTCTTGGTCTTCCTCTACCTCTAACTATTGGGCTATTCTCCATCTGATCTACTCTTCTTACAGGGGCTTCTAAGGGTCTTCTCCTTACATGTCCAAACCACCTAAGGCGAGATTCTCTCATCTTTTCCACAATAGGTGCTGCTACCCTACTTTCTCTCTAATGCATTCATTCCTAATCCTATCTTGTCTAGTATGGCCACACATCCAATGCAACATCCTCATCTCCGCGACACTGATCTTGTGCTCTTGTTGGCTTTTTACCGCCCAACATTCAGTACCATACAACATTGCGGGCCTTATACTGTGCGGTAAAATTTACCCTTAAGCTTGAGAGACTTTCCTATCACAAATAACTCTGAAGCACACCTCCATTTCATCCATCCAGATTGAATCCTATGGTTTACATCTCCTTCTATCTCTCCATCATTTTGTATGATGGATCCAAGATACTTAAACCGTGTAACTTGTGGTATGATATGATCTCCAATTTTTACCGCTAAGCTAGCATTAGCATGTTTCTTCTTACCGAACTTACATTCCATATACTCCGTCTTACTCTCGCTAGACGAAAGCCATGTTCTTCCAAAGCCCGTCTCCATAACTCTAGCTTCCCGTTTATTTCTCTCTCGACTCTCCAACTAGAGACTATATCATCTCGCAAAAAGCATGCACTGAGGCACCGGCTCTTGGATATGCGTGATCAAGACATCCAAGACCAAGGTAAAAAGATAAGGACTCAAAGTCGACCCTTGGTGCGATCCTATAGTTATAGGGAACTCTTTCGTGACCCCACTCGGTGTTCTCACACCGGTTTTAACCTCATCATACATATCTTGGATTGCTTCGAATATAGCAATACGAACTCTTTTCTTCTCCAAAGCCTTCCACAAGACTTCTCTCTGCACTCTATATCGTAGGCTTTTTCCATATCAATGAAAACCATGTGTAGGTCTTTTTGCTTCCTCCGATACCGCTCCGTCAATCTTCGTAGAAGATAGATTGCTTCCATGGTTGACCTCCAGGCATAAAACCAAATTGATTCTCCGAAATATGAGTCTCTTGTCTTAGTCTCCTTTCAATGACTCTTTCCCATAACTTCATAGTATGACTCAAAGCTTAATCCTCCGTAATTTACTTGGAGTTTTTGTATATCTCCTTATTCTTATAAATAGGGATTAAAGTCTTCTCTTCCATTCATTTGGCATCTTGTTAGGACCTCAATATCTCGTTAAACAACTTTGTAAGTAAGCTTATACCTTTATCTCTAGCACTTCCATATCTCAATAGGTATATTATCCGGTCCAACCGCTTTTCCATTATCCATCCTCTTCAATGCTTCTTTTACCTCAAACTCCCGAATTCTACGATAAAATGTTTTATTTTGGTCTTCTTCTCAGTGTTTAGAATGTCCGAGTCTCCTAATGCCCCGTGTTCCTCATTAAATAACTTGTGAAAATAACCCTTCCATCGATCTTTGATGTCTTGTTTCGTAACCAAGACTTTACCCTCTTCATCCTTAATGCATTTCACTTGATCCAAGTCTCTTGTCTTCCTTTCCTTACTTTTAGCAAGCTTGTAGATATACCTTTCTCCGTCTTTGGCCCAACGATTGATATAACCCATTAAACGCTTTAGTTTTTCGCCTCGCTCACCGCCTTCTTAGTATCTTTTTTAGCTGCCTTATATTTTTCTCAATTTTCATCATTTTTACACACGCGCAAGCCTTTATAACATTCCCTTTTAACCTTAACCTTATCTTGTACACTTGTGTCCCACCACCAAGATTCTTTATCCTTGGGTCCAAAGCCCCTTGATTCATTACCATCTTTCAATCTCGTCTCCAGGAACCATTTTGCAGGCTGGTAATCAATTACCAACATGGTAATCGATTACCACCTGAGTTTTAGCTCAAAAACCAGTTTTTAAACATTGTTATACCCATGTCAAACCATTCTAATCCATCCACAAAAGCACATATTCCATACATATGCATGCAATACATACATTGGATGTATTAATTAACTTTCCAACCTGTTTGAGGAATACGACATTAACCGCTTGATTTTTCTTTATTTTGGATTACATAAATTTACTAACTTTCAGGAATTTAAGGCCGACAGGGGGAACAAATTTTTCAGGAAACCTGAATCATGCAATTCAAGGAACTCCAATCACCCGAAAAAAATGCACATTGCATTTATTAGATCAAAACAAAAATACCAAATTGATGCCTCTACAAACAGTAAACTTAAAATATATATGGACAAATGCTGAAATCAGTTTTAGGAAGAACAAGAATCGAAAATCACAATACAAGAGTGACTTAGATTACAAAACTAATGAATAAACAAATCGCTTGTCGACATGCACAATGAGCCATCATGCATGTGCTGACCTTGGTGTGTTCATTCATCTTTACCGCGAATATATCTAACACATGCATTTGTGGTTTCACGTTGTCTACTCATGCTGGACACTAGCTGATTCTGCTTTGTCAGGATTAGTAGGGTCTGCTTTGTCATGATGGAAGCGCACCACAATGCATGTAATGTTATCTGCACTACCACGAGAAAATGCAGCTTCTGTTAACTTTCGAGCAGCTGCTTCGGGCTCCTCTTCTGTGCGGGCAAGAGAAACAGCATCCTGAACATATGAGAATAGAAATGTAATATCAAACAGGACAATAAACACACTGAACAAAGGATAACAGATGTGAGAGTAAATATGTTGTATCAAACAGAACAATAAACACAGCACTGAACACCCAGGAGAATAGAAGGGGAGTAAAGTAAATATCCAAAAAATTCCCACTCCCTCGCAGGCTAACAATCCACATTTTCTTTGGTCCATAAAATAAGCCTTTGACAAGTGACAACATAAAATTATGTCATAGGTCCAAGAATATAAGTAATTCATCTTCATTTATGGTCTTTATAGCTTTGATAACCAATATCTATTAAACTGAAAGTTAAGGAAGGCTAGAAAGAACCCTAAACTCAATTTACTAAAATACATATGGTCCATGTCTTGCTATCTTCCAGGCAGCATAGCATATAAGGCCAAAAAAGAAGTAGAAGTCACAAGTATCCCTCACCAGATTCCCAAAACCCAAGCATACCATTTTTTTTTCATTCCCCTCCCACCTTATATGCCATTTTATGGTAGGTAATCCTTTCTCTTCCACTGAACACTATTCTTGAAGACATGGGATTTGATGACAGGTCCTGGGAAGGATAACATATCATTTCACCAGCTGAAACAGGCAACTTTATGCTCATTCTTTTTCTTATTTCTTTTACCAGCTTTGTAAACTATCAGGATAATCCACTTCTGCCTGATTAGAAATGAATATAGGGCATCAAGTATGTACATTTGAATGCAATAAGAAATGCATGACTAAGAAGGAAGACAAAGCTTACCTCATTCAATACCACATCCCAGAGTCCATCACTTGCAAGAATAAGCAGTTCAATTTGTTCATCTATCTCCTGGTCCTGAAAATAAATGAGGAAATAAATTAGATTGTCAACATATTCCGACTTATCACTTTAACATGCAACTTTTTAATTGCAACAAAGGTGAGGTGACCCACATCACGGAAGTGGTTCAACCAAAAAATATAAATTAAGGCCTGCTAAAGCATGTACACTACAGGGCATTATCAAAGGAAAACAGATAGCCTGAGAGCTTTCTTGCTACAATGGGAAACACAGCCACAAGTCGCTAGACACAATATATCACAATTTGAGCAGATGCATATCTTCTAGGGAACATGGTTCCCTTAAAGTTTTTTGAAACTCTTGGTACTTATATGAAAAAAATTTATATGGCGCCAATAAAAGATGTCTAAAAATCATGTCTCCCACAAAATATATACCCATGCTAACTTTACTAGCCCATGCTAAACCTATTAAGATAACTCATTGAGAGAAATTAGCCTATACACATGCTTTGTGATTTTGTGAACAATCCATCAACTTCTGACCATTAACTAAAAGGGCAGCCAATTAACTTTACATGTTGATGGTCTTTAGGTGCTCTACAGTTTGCACCCTGTTAGGATTATTTACAAATATCTTAGTTGATCTTTAGAATATATTGTGGAATCAATTAGTTATCTGATTGAGGAAACAGTCTTCAGAGTTAGTTCCTTATTTCATTATGTTTCCTAATTTGTTTCCTTATTTAATTAGGGTAAGCAATTTTATTGTATTAGTGGGCTTGGGCTTGTAATAGTAGTACTACACTAGTACTAGACCTAATTCTTAGTATAAATAGGTTTCAGTGCTTTGTATTTTCTAATTTCTACACACCATATCAATATTATCAATATAATCTTATAATTCAGACCTCTGAGGTATTCTTTCTCGCTCTCTCTCTTCTTCCTTGCCTATCTAAACCTTTTAATTTCAACTCACCCCGAACTTAACAACCCATACACAACGACTTAAGCTAGAATTAATGGGCCAGTTTTTTTTTTCCTTCTCTCACTAGCTACAGCTGGGTTATTCTCACAGACACAGACACATGGGATCCTTTCTCTCCTTTTATTATGGAACCCTCCCACACCCTCAACCCCACAAAGTGTTTTCATATCTATTTCCATCTATAATTCTCTTTTCTCTTTTTTCTATTTTTCTAAATGTTAGCAGCAGAGGGTAAGCCTTGGCGCAATGGCAAGGTTGCTGCTTTGTGACCTGATGGTCATGGGTTCTAGTAGCAGAAATAGCCTCTCTGCTCAAGGGTTGTGACCTGATGGTCACAGGTTCTAGTAGTGGAAACAGCCTCTCAGATCAAGGGAGTAAGGGTGGGAGTCTTGTGTTAGGTCAAGACCTACCGCTGCTCTCAATGAATGTCCAAAGCTGGAATTGGGTTATATTCCTTAGTAAAACTAGAAAGTTAATAGTTTCTGCTATAGACTTTCATGAGTCATTATCTACATTCACTATCAGGATTTGGCATTTATGCAATGAAAATAATTATTTGAGTGAATCAGCTCTAGCAATTAATAGATTAGTTAATTTTGAGATTGCACAAGAAAATCAAAGATCACCTGGATCTCAGGTTCTGCTACAACAAACTGCTTCAACATACGATTGCCAAAGGCACGAGACATTGCTAGCACGCCTCCTACCCTCCAAGTACCTGACCAGCAAAATAAACACATAAATATCATCTGCCCAATCCAAACTAATCATTCTATTTCATGATCAAATTCCATCCCTTGGATGGCTGGCCTGGTTTTATGGTGAAGATATGAAGCATGTTATTCCAATCTAGTATAAGTTGAGAACACGGATACTAGCATACATCAATCTAATGTCAACAAGTCATACATCTACTTCATCTACTAATTTGTGTCATACATAAAACATGGAACATGTAATACACATGTAAATTGGTCCTGAAGCCCAACAGGTTTCATCCACTTTATCAGTCCACAACCAAGTAACACACACTGATGTGTTTAAAGACATGTATTTTGTTCAAGAATTGCAATTTTGTTCAAGAATTGCAAAACAAAAATTAATAAAAGAAGGATTGGGTCAATGAACTTATATAAGTTTCCATGTACTCATGTAAGATTACAAGAGAGTTAACAAACATTTTACAGAAAAAAGGAGGGAAAATATTTGGCATATCAGCCAGAACATAACCCCATGCATATTATGCCAAGTTGCCAACAAAAGCCCCGATCAAAATAATCCAAGACAGTCTGCGTGAGCTTCCAATGTCACCAACAAATTACTTAAAATCTCAACTCCACCAAAGATAACATGATGGAAATCCCCATCAAAAACTGACCCATCCCCATTGTATGTTGCACTGAATGTGCCAGAAGCAGATTATCAACAGTGGAACTATTTAACAAAGCGATTTATATGCCTAAAATATCATATCTCACCTGCCCACATGACGACACCCCCAGCATTCTCAATTCTCTTCCGCTCGTCGCTTCTATTTGGCTTATGATCCTCAGAGAGTGCAATTGCTGCCAAAAAGGAAATAATTAGTTTAAGAAGTTGCTATCACACTCTTATTCCCAAAATGCATTCAAAAGGAAGTAAAGGTGAAAATTAGTCGTAGAATAATATAAGAACCCTTGTCAGAAATACCTTATTTTCCACATGACCTCTATATTTACACTATTAGCTTTTTCCCAAAATTACATCATTAAGATATGCAAATTTTTTTTATAAAAAAGGAAACTTTACTAATACATTACCAAATATAATGAGTTAATTAATAGTGACTATTATCTAAAAGAAATCATAAAATGGTTGGTCATCTAAATAGTACCTTTACCAGCTTTCGATATTATAGTCCTAGAATCTCCAACATTAGCAACATAAAGATGGTTATCAACCAAAACTGCTGTTGAAGCTGTAGACCCATCGTCCCGGAAGGTATCCTTTTCAGAATCCAGAAAATCAGCATCAGTCTGTTGATATATTTCACCTGCAAGCTTACTGAAGTTACTATAATTGCAAAAACCTGATGATGGAAAGTCAAAAGCATTCCGTGCTGGAATCCAGCCCCAAACCCCATAAGAAAATAGGACCAACACATGATGCACTAAACACTTTCAACAAGCACACAAGAAAACATTAACAAATAATAAACAATGAATATTACAAGAAGACATCCATGAAAATGGATATGACAGAATGCGAACACACTTATAGCCAATTTGGCATCTGTCAAAAACTTTGGATGCTTCATGAGATTATCAAAGAGATGCTCCTTCAAATACTCAGCAGCCCGAGAACCACCATGACCTGTATGGAATTTAAAAATATATTTAGACACATTATCACAATCACATAACAGATAATCATGTACAATCATTGAGATCAAAGAACTATCTTTCTCCCAAGCAAGTGATGATACTGGAAAATCTTACCATCAAATATTCCAAATAAACATATTGATCGACCACCAATCTTCAGTGTCTTAATATCATAAAAATCCTCCATTGTCACTCTCTTGCCCCTAAAACTCGAATACCCACAGCTAAGTCTTCCATCCTCGCTGCCAATCAAAAATTCAATGAAATAAGTACCATCTGATCACTATATAGATAGGGAAAAGCATAAATCAGAACACTAAATTCAGCCACTCAAGCAAATTAAATTATTCATTAGTGCCATTCTTCCAATGCAAACCCTAACACAAATTTTACATGATTACTGCCATTTAGTATGGATGAATAAATATAGATTCAGCTAAGAAAAGTACAAGCATTAGAAAGAAGAAATATTATGAATTTAACTCCCTTCCTGATTTCATGCGCAAGTGGTCATTAAAATTCAGGCTTGCCATAAAAGTAGTTGATTACCTTCCACAAAAAGAACATGGCCTATTTAAGGAGGTTTTCCTAACAGATATGTCGAGGGATTGGGCATCTTTGCACTATTGATGTTTTCTTTTTTCTTTGTTTTTTTGTAATTTGCTCCCCAGTCCCCACCTAGTAGGAATAAGCTTTTGCTGTTCTTATTTGTTTTTTGCTCTTATGTTAAGGAGGATTCTTTATCATCCAAACCTTTTGTAATTTATTCTCTTTGTCTTAATGAATTTCTTCTTTTATCACAAAAAATAAAGACCTTCCAAAAAATTGCTTCCCTCATATTTCCTCTCTTTACCTTCCATCTAATTTTTGCGCACTCAGAAACACAATCCAATAAAGAAAAGATAAGCCAGCATATCAACCTAATGACTTAAAGAACTCTTAGCAATGGCCACCCATCGTGTGCTTTTTTTAGATTGCACTGCAGTACTGCAACCTCCCAAAATCGCTTCCTCTCACATAAAATCACTCAGTCACTGACTTTGATATGTTTGAGTGTCTTTTCAAAGTTCCATTTGCAAATCTTGCTACAAATGGCCAAGCTGCTTCTCCGTTTGACAAGACCATCAAAAAGATTATTTTGGAAGTGATATAACCCAAATACCCTATCTTGTTTTCAAAATTATCCCATTATCTTTTTTAAACTAAAATAATTAAATAATTGTCAACCATTTTTTCAGTAAGTTGACACTAGTAAAGAGTAATTTCCCTTACAAAGCCCAAACAAAAGCAAATCTAACAGTCCCAAACATAAAACTGAATCTTCCAAAATCATTTCTTGCAAAATTGAATCTTTTCAAGTCTAAAAAATCTCACAACAACCCAAGTTAAAGGCTTCGCAACAGCCAATACTTCAGTCCAAACCTTACAAATGTTTGACGCCGACGGATGTTAAACCATTGTATCAAGGCAAGAAAGTAAAGGTTCCAATCCATCCATTATCATCAGAACAAATATACATTTCAATATGTCAATACAAATTGAAAGCAAGTTGTAAGAATCACATTCACCTTTTCCACCCTCCACTGGCAAACCGACCATCGTCATCTTTCTCTGTCATCATATTATCAACAAGGGGTCCGGCCCTAGACACAGAACCCGTATCAACCATCATCCCTATAATTGTCTTAAATTCACGGTTCGGCGAACAAGTAATGCTGGGAACTGCTTGCAAAGTCCTCCCTCCAATGCTGTTGATTTTCACTCTTTTGGCGAAGGTTCCAGCTTGAACAACCAAAGACCTTACGCAACTGCTGCATACCATCTAACCGACAAACCTAGCAATTCACACACTGAACAACTACATTACACCAAAGATCCTCAAATCTCAACAATAATTGAACTCAATAAAGGAAAAAAAAAATGTATTAAAAGGGAAAAAAAAAAGTTCACCGATTCACAAATCCACCACTCACATTCAAACCAGTAAATTGTGCTAAAAAAATGATCATAATCATTGTTAAGTAATATAAATGTCTAATCAATACGCTTTCGTGAATCCCATTAATATAAAACCCTTATAAACTGGTTTCTTTAGAAGCCAACCAAAAAAAAAAAGCACGAGAATGAAAACCTGTTTGAATATTAAACTCTCTAAGCTAATCTAACCATCGAATCAAAAAGCAATTCATTGAGATATTCTGAGACAACTACGGAATCAGGGACCGAATGTTCGAGTTTTCTGATCCGGAATGAACCGGATCGGATCAAAACATGCAGAAAAGTGACAAGGGTGACGCTGGGATCCGAATCGGAACACGTAAAGGTTTGGGAGTAGTATCAAGTAGAGATGGTACCTGTTCTGGGAATCTAAAATGAGGAATCTGAAAATGAAACCCTAGAGAGAGAGAGAGAGAGAGAAGGTTTGATGAGAAGAGTGACCGAGATTTCGCAAAAGCGACTGAGGAAAAGGGGGAGGGAGGAAAGAGAAAGAAGGAAAGAGAGAATGGCAACGTGGAAGTCTGCCAAGTATTCATGCCATACTCACCTTTCCAACGAGAAATTTTTATGTAGTCGCTGGATAATACAGTTATTCCAATTTCTTCTTATTTTAATTATTATTATTAATCAAGAGACTTTCTCTATTTAGAGTGCGTTTAGTGGACAAAATAAGGAAGATCTGTTAGTATTAGTTAATATTATCAAATTTTATCAGATATTTAGTACTTTAATTTGATAGTATAATCAAATCAGATTAAGCTTTTTTATCATATTCTAACTTGATTACTCTATCCTCCCTCACCCCCTGATTAGATCTGATAGCATATTTCTTCTCATCATACCCCCCAACTTTATCCCTCTCAATTCAACCCCACCACCTCTGCCTCTAGCCACCGTCCAAATTTGAACCTCAAACCTTCCCATCCCAACCACCCACTCTTTCTTCAAACTAGAGATTCAGAAAAGAAACATGGGATGGTGTTTGTTGGGTCTTTGATATAAGGAAGAATAATGGCGGGTGACAGTGCTTGCTTGCTGGTTACTGTAATACCCTTAAGCACATGTTAGACTGGTAAATGATTACCGAAGGTAGCATTTGACTTGTTTAACATGTCAGTCAAGTTTTGTGACAAACTGAGTTTATTTAGGCACTTAGTTGCAACACAGAAGTTGTAAAGTGGCTTAAAATGACTCAGATAATAGCATAAGTTGCTACGTTAAGGGAAATAAACATAGAAAATTTATTTCTAAGTCACAAATAAGCCAAGTAAGATGTGGTAAAGGTTTCAAGAGAATCAGAGTCAGTTTGGTATTTTTAGGCATACTGGTTGTGCATTTTAATACCGAATGACTAGCAGCAGATATAGAAAATCATGAAAATAGTGAAACAACAATTTAGATGAATCCTATGATTTATTCTAAAGTTGTCGGAAGCTGAGAAACTTGAATTAGCATGATTCAAGTGTCCTTAGCAGATATAAGTTTCAGTGTAGAAACTTAAGTTAATCTTTTCTCTTAATTTCCTCCACGTCCCACCCTCTATTTCTCTCTTCTCTCTCGGCAGAATGAAGAAAAACAGGGAAAGAAAGAAAGAAAAGAGAGAAAGGGGAGAAGGGAGAAAGGGGAAGAAGAAGGAGGAGGAGAGGAAGAGCAAGATCAAGAGGAGAATCAATCACTAAGGAAGAGGAATCAAGTAGATCTTGGCTTCATCTTCATCTTCAAGACCAAGAGGTAGGGGTGTTTGCTATCTAGTTATTCATCTTCTATTCCTTTCTTCATGTATGAGGCATATGAAGGTTGCTATATGGTTAGGAACTTTAGTTATGATTGGAAATCACCTAGAATCCATGAGTTGAAGATTGGATCAAGTTTAGAAAATTAATGGAATAGGAAACACGGCTGTTTGCTGCTCTAGGAGTGCTGTTCTGCAGTGTGGTATTCGAATACCAAGATTGGTATTCGAATAAAACATCACAAACAGCTCCAAAAGGTGAATTTTCATGGGTGGTATTCGAATACCACCAGAGGTATTCGAATAGACCCAAAACAGAGAGAAAACTCATTTCTGACAGCCTGTAGTGTTTTGAGCATAACTCGAGCTACCGATATCGGAATGAGTTGATTCTAGATCCATTTGAAAGCTAAGACATAAGGCTTCATGTGGTTAAAATTTCAGAATTATTGAGCAAGCTAATCAATACCAGTTTCTGTTTGAATCCAAGGAAGATTCTGCAGAAAAAGGTATTCTGGCAGTCAGTAAACCAGATTGCATAATTTCTTGCTCTGATGTCGTATCGACATGAGACTAATGGCATTTTGAAGCTAAGATGTAAGGCTTCTTGCCTGCAAAATTTCAGAGTTATCCCATTTGTGGTTTGTTCCCAATTACAATTTAAAGTCAGGTCAAAATCAAGTGAATCAAAGAATGCCCTGTTTTGGCCTCTGCAAAATGTCGCATAACTTTGGCTACACTTAGCCAAATGAAGCAAGGTTTGCGGCATTGGAAAGATATGAGAAAGAGCTATGTGCTCATAAAAATTTAGAATTTTAGAAGTTATGATGCATGTTTGGTGCAATCTTGAAAATCAGCCTTTTTAGGCAAGATTTGAGATGTTTTTGAGAAAGTTGAACACTAGAATCTTTAGTAGCACCTTAGGCAACTTAGTGTTGCATTAGATATCACTTAAGATGTGATGAGATGGTGCAATGAAGATGAGTATGCTAGTATGCATAATAGTATGCACTCTAGTAGAAAATGAGAAAGGTATGAACCTTAGAATATCCAAGAGTAGTGGATTAGCTTAGGAAGATACCTAAGACCTTGAACAACAAAGAGTTGCAAGTAAGAACCACTCTTGAGTTAGATTCACTTGAGTGGAGACAAGATTGTGTATTAGTTCCAAAGAGGGAATGTTAAGGTACTAAGTCTCAAGTTAAATGAGACTTGGTACATTGCTAACACCTCAGCAACATAGTGTTGCATTAGAAATCACTTAAGAGATAGGAGTGATGAGGTGGTGTTTAGGTACAATTATGAGAAATGGACTGGTAATATTTACCTGAGAATGTAATGTTATATGACACGAGGTCATTTAACCAGAAGGTAAGGAATCAGAGAAGTTCCTAAGGGGACAAGTATTTCTAACTAAGTGCTAAGGTTACATATAGTATGAGGTTACAGATTCTCCTCATTACAAAGGGTAAACATAAGAAGCCAAAGTTCCTAGGAGAATATACTTAGATCGTAAAGGAACTAAGTATATAAGTACGAATGTAAGTCTATGAATTGGTCAAGTAGGATCGATCTGGTGAGTATCCTTTGATGTCATTCATGGAGGCAAAAAGAGATAGAGGGGTGTCCAAAGGACTTTTGAGAAGGACATAATCCTGATATCTCGATAGTGCCAAGGCCAAAGGAGATAAGTAGGAAATCCAAAGACGCTCTTTGAGTAAGGATGAAGCTCGAATTTCTCAGCGTGCCAGGATATGTGTAATGTGAGGATAAGCTTTTCCTCGAATTACCACTGGATGATATACTAACTAGTTCCTAGCAAACTTCTTTGTTTTCAAAATAAACTTTTGCATATATTTTGAAACAAAACCCTGCATTTGTATCTCATTCACATGCTCTTAGGATTCCTTAGGCATATTCATATTACATATCATTATCATTGCATTCACGGACAGTTGTATGGGCATTATCCGTCACTGTTGGTATGTACAGCTGTATGGGCGTTGTATGTATTAACAGTGTATAGGCTATCGGTTGATGTCACACTATAAGAAAGTGTGCAGTTATGAGAAAAGAGGAGGAAACTCCTAAGTTATGAGAAAAGAGGAGAAAACTCCTAAGTTATGAAAAAAGAGGAGGAAGCTCCTAAGCTAGAAATTATAGCATTTGTTATATATTTGTTATATACAATGTTATAGAGAACTGGTATTGGAATTGCTTTTACTGAGAATGTTAATTCTTACCCCAGTTGCTATTCCATGTAAATCCAGATGTAGGCATAGATGCAGTCATAGATGCAGGCACAGATGCAGGCATAGATGCAGGCACAGGCACAGGCACAGGCACAGATGCAGGCAAGGCACCGGTACAGAGGTACAAACCCTGCTAAGGGTGAGAAGATAAAGCATGAAGACTAGAGTAGTTTCAGAACTTATGTAATAAGTTTATGTTTGTTCTGTAAGTTTTATGTTATATGTATTACAATAAGCCCTCTTGTGGCTAAGTTTGTATATATATTTATATGTATGAGTTTAAGTTTTTCCGCAATCTCTCTCAAGGCTTTCTATAATTACTCAGTTGTGATTATAGATATATGTTAGTATGTAGTATAGAAGTGACGTCTCTAGTACTGGTTATCTTTATATATCTCTGTCTATCTAGGATATATCTAGATATCTGTATTAGGATGTTACATTTTGGTATCAGAGCAGTTCATCCTGTTGAGCCGGGGTATTGATTGACTATGCTTAGGCATAAGTAGCAGTTTAGTAGAAAGTTGTGCATTCTTTTATCTCTTTTTGAGATATGCAGATGGGGATTGCATGACTAGCCTTAGGTATGTGTGCTAATAGCTACTGTCACATAGTTACATGATATTGAGCCTAGCTAACTCAGTATGTATTGTTCTGTGTGTACAAGAAACTATGGCAACTACCATGCGAACCTATGAGACAAGGAGTCTGGTAAAAAGGAGAAAACCAGAGCTCTTAGATAAATAGCTGCTGTGTTGAGAGAGCAGTCTGCCATTAGTAGAAGTCTATCAGTAGTGATAGAATAAGACTCACATAGTTAGTTGCGGGAACGAGAAGGAACTTTTGAGGAATCAGTATTTCTCAGAATTCAAGAAAGTTACTCCTTTGTTTTCAAGGGAGCGTTTAGTTTAGTCAGAGCCGAAAGGTGGTTTCATGTGATGGAAGAGATCCTTGAGGTCATGTCGTGCGCTGATGAACAGAATGTGACCTTGCTTTGTAAGGGTTAGTAGGTGAAGCCGAAAGCTGATGAGATGAAGCAGAGAGGTTACTAGAGATGGTTAGTACTCGAATCACCTGAGAGGTGTTTAGAGTTACTTTCCTAGATAAGTATTATTCCCTTGAGTTATAGAAAGCAAAGGAAAAGGAATTCCTAAAGTTGGAGTAAGGGGATATTACTGAAGACCAGTATGCGAAGCAATTCAAAGAATGTCAGGAGTTCTTTTCTTATTTTACGTCCAATCCAGATAAAGACTGGAAGTGAGTAAAATTTGAAGTAGAACTTGGAGAAGACATTAGAAGAGTTGCGATGCAAAAGGAGGTTATGTACTTCTTCGCTCTAATCAGTGAATGCAGAGTTGTAGAAGTAGATAATCTCAGAGCCTCCATGGAACAAGAGTTAAAAGGTTCCTAAAGAGGAAAAGATCAGATATTGAGATCAGTAAGGGTATCTTTTGATCTCAATTTGTATCAGAGTTGCACAGTGGAAGCTTGGAGTGATGATATGTACAAGTAGAGTGCTTTTAGATGAGCCACTCTAAGGAGAAAGGTAAATCAAGCTTCAAGTCACCAAGATGTGCTAGATGTGGTAAGATACATGGATGTAGACCGTGTTTGACGGGTAATCCATGTGCTGCATAAGTGAGTAACCAGGACATCGTAAGGGAGATGATTCTTGGAAAAAGGAAACAACGAAATCTTCCAACTTGGTATGAGATGAGAACACATGTAAAGAGAAATCTTTTAAGGTGTGTATAAGGACAGAATAGATTTACTTTGTAGATCATGTTGATTTACTTTGTGAATCTAGTTTGCGTACCTTGTTGGTAGGTTTGGTTGTTTTAGAGAGAAGAATGATCAGGTAGATCAGTTGAGAGAAGCTTTGAATTTTCTCAGGAGATGATCTAAGACTTGGTTATCATAGAAACAGAGTAAAGAAGAGCAGATCTTCGAGAGTTTTCCAAAATTATGGAAGGACATGAAGAGTATGTCAAAGGTAGTTTTGGAAACTTTTGAAAAGAAGTGGTTAAGTACCAAGTAAGCCGAAAGTCAGTTTTGGATTACAAGTGGTACAATTTAAGAATTATGTAATTTCTCAAGATAGAAAATTGCAGAGAACCCTAGTAGAGTCTAAGTAATGGTACAATGTGTAGAGTAGACATTGTATCCAAGAGCAGAGAATTTATCAGTAGATTTTCTAAGTTGTGCTACCTGGTTTAGGCCAGTTAAGGAAGGTAGTACTCAGCAATGGACTCTAGATAGTGAGTTTGTTTTCCAAGAGTAGAAGAGAAGGTTGATTACTACGTCAGTTTTGGTAATTCCAAATTCTCGAGAGAACTTTGACGTAGTCAGATATACTTCGAAGATGGGACTAGGGTGTGTTAGATGCAATAGAGGTAGGTAAATGCCTACGCATCAAGGCAGTTAACTCTGCAAGAGAAGAACTACCCTAGGTATGATTTGGAATTAGCCACAGTAGTGATTACCTTATAGTTTTGGAGACATAACTCATAAGGAGTCCAGTTAGAGATGTTCAGCGATCATGATAGCTCAAGACGCTTGTTGATCAGAGGAAGCTGGACATGAAGCAGAATAGATGGATAGAATTTTTCAAGGCTCATAACCTTGAGTTGAGATATCATTTGGGTAATGCCAGTGTAGTGGTTATCCTAGATGATAGTCCAAGAGAGAGTGAATTTCTTGAGAGTTTTCGAGAATTTGAGTCTAGTGGTGACTATGATTCCAGATAGTCTCTCAGTGAGCAAGGTGGACATAGTAAGAGGCCTAAAGACTCAGATTTCTTTGAAGCTCAGAAGGAGAATGAAGCTCTAAGGGACAAGTGTGAGCAGATTTTCTAAGGAACCCTTAAGGATTTTGTTATGACTAAGAGGGAATAACGAAGTTTAGAGACAACTTTGTTTTCCAAGAGGGTCAAAAATCAAGAAAAGGATTCCAGAGGAAGCTCACCAGAGAAAGTATACCATCTATCAAGAGGCTACTAAGGTTTTCCAAGAGGTAAGGAAAATGTATGATGGCCTAGTATGTTAAAGAACATAATAGAATATGTTAAGCTGCTGGTAAGAGTGGTGAGATTAAGTAATCTACCAGTCTTTTGCCAAGTAAAGTTAGTTATTTTCTAGATAAGGTAGTTCAACTACTTTTGAAAGAAATAGTCAGGATTCATAGAGTTGTAGTGAATATAGTGTCTGATAGAGATACTAGATTCACACCTGGTTTTGGAAACCTTATAAGAAGGAGTTCAAAGCTAAGTTATGTTTTAGTAAAGCTTACCATCCATAAGCAGAGGGATCAAGAGCTTTAAGGTAAGCAGGTCTCCTCGAAAGAAGGTGGTTGGGAGAAGCTGGTACTGAAAAAGGACTGCATGGAAGCTGTAACACCCTCCTTAGGGTATCACATTTCTGACTCCCGACTCATAATTTGAGAATCAATTCGTAAAAGGTTTGAGTTATGAAAATATGGGTTTCAAAATTTCTTTTTTACTGAAACGTAAATTTACTGAAAATATTAGGTAATATTGAAAATCATATTTCAACTATTCATTATGCAATATTGACACCAATTAATATTTCACAATTTAAAGAAAAATATAAAATTAACAGACTTTTTTTTAACAGTAGCAAACCCCATGACGGGTCCTACTTAATAGCACGGTACAATACTAAGGAGAAACTTTAACATACTTATTCCTTTTTCTGTCCATCTTGATGCATCAGACATCTGCTCCTTTGTCAACACTGCACACCTTCGAGTCCTAAATGTCCACTCCTTATTGTTGTCACCAATCTCAGAGTATCCATCGCCCGTTATGTCTAAGACGACTCGATTCTTCTATTATTTGATTTTAACAGTACAGACACAACAAAATAACATAACAAAGAGGTGAGATCACCTACACCAATACCAACATGGCAGCACAGAGATAACACAAACAGCAATATTATATAGGGATATCATACTAGACTTTCAATAATATATTCAATATTAATTGACTATCATCATCTAATCATATATCAATCCAAGTATTCAAAATAGTTGGGCCCACATAGGACCACCTGGGCCCACATATAGTCAAAAAATTCATAATCATCCACAAAAATCACACATATTAGAAAACTAATGAAAATCAAGTCAGATTATTAAAAATAATTAACAGTCAAGAGAAATAAATATTTAAAGATTTTCTTCGACCCGAAAATTATTATTTTCCTAACACGGAGTAAATCACCCAAAATGATCAAATACGCTGACTGAATAAACAAAATAATTTTACAATGCACAGAAATTACTAAACAGTAAAATTCTGTTAACTGTCAAAATTATTGTTTAAGAGATACGAAAATTTTGGAGTGTTACAATACTCCCCCTTTTCACAGAAATTTCGTCCTAAAATTTTGGTAGTCATGATTTCACATCCTCGGAATAAATACAACTATTCCTCTTCCATCTTTTCTTCCAGTTCCCTCGTAATTTCACCTCTTACTTCATTCCAAACGATTTTAACCAATGAAATGTCTTTGTTTCTCATTCAACTTCTCCTGATCAAACAGATATCTTAGATTCCTATAATTACTGAAGGTGTTAAATTTTACTCTATAAAGAAAGTATATCTATACTTCTAATACAAACACAACATCTACCAACTTCCATTCATGCGTAGAATAACTTTTCTCAAATGACTTCAATTTCCTAAAAGCATACCCTACAACTCTTCTATTCTGCATAAGCACATATCTTAAGCTCCAATGTAATACGTCACTGTTCACCTCTAATGGTTCACTAGGATTAGATAAACCTAATACTAGAGAAGTACTTCAAACATATTTCAATTCCTAAAAAATTTTCTTCTATGCATCAGTCTATACGAACGCTTAATCCTTTCTGATAAGCTGGGTGAGAAGTCCTATGATCCAAAAATTTTTCAGGATTTCCATTACTATCTTTTTGACTTTCCCACTGAAAAACTGTTTTCGAACTTTGAAGGATCCACCACGCTCACACTGCGCCACTCCGATACTATGACATGGATATAAATAGGAATATCCTTTCTTGTAAAATATTCTTTCTTGCGAATGCAATATATGAAAGAACATTATAGAGGTTTAGGAAGAAAAGGTAGCGAAATGATCTGATATGTTACTAAACATGTTCAACAAGAATTTGATTTTGCCTGACTTTTAGGAATGAATTTTTTTCTGAATTATTAACACCTTATTGAGACAATCTCATAGGATATGGTTGAAAAATAACCAATCCGTTTTTCAAAGATCACGTCTATTTATGGAAGAAATAAACAGATTAAACCAACACAAAGATTTAATCCATAACAACAAATTGAATAACATGTGTAGTTCGATATGCTAAGAATAGAAACAGAAGTAAGCAAATCAGAGGTTAACGGATAGCTCTAACATATAATTGATCTACTCAATCATATGCCATAAAGAATAGGTTACCCCCAGAAATATACAGGATAGTTTACAGGATTAGCTCCCATGACACAATCTCCATTGTTTAAATCTTCAGCTCGGAACACTTTTGTTTCATTCAGAGTAACAACTTCCCTTACTATCTAAAATTTTACTAACAGAAAACTCTGTTTTCAATGGAACTCTATTTTCAAAGATTGTGTTCCAAACTTCTCGCACTTAAAACAAATTATTTCCTTAACGTACAGTCCTTCATTAAGTGCCCCTTTTCACTTTACTTACTGCTTCTGGTTTCCTCAATGGTTGTAAATACATTTTCCATCAAAATCAATTACTTTCTCAATTTCCTAAAAAAAATACCAGGTTCCAAAATTACGAAATCTTATATTCCAAGACTGATTCTCTTCTATCAGATCTTGAACTTCAACTTCCAGTTTCCGCTGTTCAGCGATCCTCTATTCGTGTAGTCATCTTTCCACATTGCTCCCATTGCTCCCGAAGCTGCAACTGCATTACTAGTAACATGTTCCACTTCCACACAAGTACAACTATCCCGAGCCATTTCCCTTTTTTTTTTCTTTTCCTACAGAGACGAGCGAATCGAAATACAATGGATCTGATATCCATTATAAACAACATTGTTTCCTTTCGGAAAACAATAACACAGAGAACACAACACAAGCAAAATAGACCTAACCACAAACCCCTAAAGACTCAAACCGTGCTCTGATACCAACTAATGTAACACCCTCCTTAGGGCATCACATTTCCGACTCCCGACTCATAATCTGAGAATCAATTCGTAAAAGGTTTGAGTTATGAAAATATGGGTTTCAAAATTTCTTCTTTACTGAAACGTAAATTTACTAAAAATATTAGGTAATATTGAAAATCATATTTCAACTATTTATTATGCAATATTGACACCAATTAATATTTCACATTTTAAAGAGAAATATAAAATCAATAGACTTTTTTTTTAACAGTAGCAAACCCCATGACGGATCCTACTTAATAGCACGGTACAATACTAAGGAGAAACTTTAACATACTTATTTCTTTTTTTGTCCATCTTGATGCATCAGACATTTGTTCCTTTGTCAACACTGCACACCTTCGAGTCCTGAATGTCCACTCCTTATTGTTGTCACCAATCTCAGAGTATCCATCGCCAGTTATGTCTAAGACGACTCGATTCTTCTATTATTAGATTTTAACAGTACAGACACAGCAAAATAACATAACAAAGAGGTGAGATCACCTACACCAATACTAACATCGCAGCATAGAGATAACACAAACAGCAATACCATACAGGGATATCATACCAGACTTCCAATAATATATTCAATATTAATCAACTATCATCATCTAATCATATATCAATCCAAGTATTCAAAACAGTTGTCATAGCCAACATTCCTCAATGAATATATCATACAGATATAAATGTTCAGATTCATGTATGTGCACATAGAATCAGTTTTTCAAAAACAACTCCATGAAGGTTTTCACAATTTCGAGAAAAATGCTCTGGTTAATTGCCCAGCCTAAGCCCACAGACAATCTCCCAGTCGTAAAAAAGAATCGTGTTCTTGTCGGGTATCGTCAATACGTTGCAACGGACTGCATCGCCAAGTAGCATATGGTCCAACCTTAGCCCACAGACAGATATCCACTAGTCGACCGCCGCGCCTTGACGCACCCAAAGATCCATCATAGATCTCACTATCAATTCTCATTCCTTCTTCAACCACAAGGGCCAAAATAGCTTATTAGCTATACTTTATACAATGCACGAATATATCAGTGCAAGTCCAACCACAAAGGTCAAATCTTTTCAATTTCATTTGTTCAATGTAATCATATGCCTCAATGCATATTTTCCCAATGCATGTAAAATGCACCAAATGCCAATCACAGGCAAAACTTGTCATTTTCACAAACAGTGTATGGACACTAGTGCAACAATAATCATACTGTACTTTCAACAGCGAAAATCAAGTTATCACATTTTCATAGTTATAAAATACTTTCGTCGTGTTTTCACAAAATTGCGCAACATTCCCGTTATGTTTTCACAATTCCACAACACTTCTGTTGCATTTTCAAAATACCGTAACACCTTTGTTATGTTTTTAAAATTCCAAAACGTGTTTAGTACTTTTTCACAATACCATAACACTACTGTTACGTTTACAAAATTTTGTAATATTTCTGTTACGTTTTCAAAATGTTGCAACTCTTCTGTTGCACTTTTAAACCACGTACTAATTTTTTAACGTTTTTCTCAATCGCGTAAAAAAATATGTTTCTCAAATCGCATAGTATTTTTCCACTATTTTAAAATCGCGTAACTTAAAAATGATTTTCCGTCATTTTCACAATCACGTAAAAATATTCTATGACTTTTAAATCACATATTGATTTTTCAACAGTAGTTCAAATTACGTAAAATATTTAAACATAATTCAAATCGCGTAGAAATATTTTAACGTATTCCAAATTGCGTAGAAATATTTTACTATATTTCAAATTGTTTTTAAGATACGTAAAATATTTTTTAACATTTTACAATTACGTAAAATATTCCTCAATATTCGAAACATTATTTTGGACTTAAATAAATCAATATCATTTTCAACACACTTTTCAAATTGCGTAAAAATATTTTACTGCATTTCAAATCGTTTTTAAGCTACGCAAATAATTTTTTACCACAATTTCATTACAGAAAATATTTCTTAACCTTCAAAAATTCCTTTTCAACTTTTCTCAAAATAATATAACTTTATACTTCATTTAATATATTTTCTTACTTAAGAAAATCTTTTTCCACAGTTCTTTACTCAAGAAATTCATTTTCAAATATAACCCACAAAATCACTTTTTAATTAATTTAAATCAATGTTTCAAACTTTAAGAATTTCCTAACGTACTTCAAACTCGAAAATCAGTTATACGTTAGTAAATTTTCAAAATACCATTATATTCTCCATTTTTCCAAATCATTTCCAAAATCAACCTTCGTCAAAATAAATTGAAACTCAAACGTTTTCAACCTCTCTTTGTTTTCTGTTATGAAAGTTTCTATTATCTCAAGTGATAAAATGCTCTAATTCCATTTCCAAATTTTTGTATTAAATCAATTATATTTCCACTTGGAAAATCACTTTGTTTCATCAAAATCAAGGCATTACAAGCCTTCGAAAACGTGGACATCACTATTGAAAATTATCAAAACATTTTTCCTTCTAAGTCAATATGGTTTTACACAAACAAAACCATTAAAATTCTGCTTTCAAAACCGTAAGACTTATTGTCATAAAAACCAAACCCATTTGTTCAAATTCATTTTCACATTCTATGCAAATCCTTTTTCACTTTCTTTGCAATTCCTTAAAATCAACGTTTGTCCGCTTCATTCAAAACTCATGTTTAGAAAAACACTTAGGATCTTTTTACACAAAATAAATTAATAAAAATCCTTCAAAACCATGTTCTTGTTCTCTTGAAAAACATATCCTTTGTTCATTTCCCATGCTTTTCAAATCAATCCAATTTTATTCTTCCATGAAAATATTAAGTTATAAACACCTATGTTGAGGTGTCTTGGTCGAAATTCTCAATGTTCTAGGAACCCAAAAATTAATTACCCTGTTCTTAAAAATTTTCAACATAAACCCTCTTCATGGGTATCAAAACCGTATTCCTTTCCTTTGGCCATTGAAGCCAAAAATTGATTTTCTTTCCATCATCACATCATGGCATACATATACATAATTTCAACCTATTCTCATCATGCATATTATAAGCATACCATATTATCATCATGCATATTATAAGCATACCATATAAGCCATAAAATCATGCAAAGTATATCAAACATAGGCAAATAATCAAAGTTCATAAACACACACACACAAATAATTTACATGACCATGGATATGAATCCTCACATGGATTCACTATCCATCAAATATAAGACCATCTCTCACCACCATGCTTGGTTGGTGAGATGGATCTCCCTCATACTCTTGAAGATCCTCAAAAGCTTATTGATTTGCTTCTCTTTCCAAGTCCTTCACCACCAAGGGTTTCTTAAACACAAAACAACACATATATTTATTAGTATCTTAAGCTTGAATAAGAAAACCATGGATGTGCATCATGGTTAGAACCTTGAAAATCAAAAGAAAAGTGAAGAGTAACAAACTTCACCATTAAAGCTTCAATTTTTAACTTGAAGAACAAGGTTGAAGATAGATGATTTAGAGAAAGTCTCCAACATGAAAGTTGCTTAAAACATCATGTAGATTCAAGATCTATGGTTGGATGAAATTAAAAGAAATTGGATGGTGGTTTTTGATGAGCTAGCCGTGAGCTTCAATTTGGAGAGAAGGAGAAAGAGAATAGATAGAAGACTTAGGAGTTCAAAGTGAGATAAAATGAACATAAACACCCCTCCTCCTTTGGTGATTGCCATAGGAACATGTAGGAAAAGAAAGTGGAGAAATTTTACTATCACTTATGACTAGCACATGGCATGAGTCATCAATTTGTCATGTAATAGTTATCCTAGCTTTTATTGATTTAAAACAAATAAATGTCAAGTCCAAGACCCTCTAAAAATTATGTATGGCCGTGGAACTCCAAATAAAAAGACTAACCAAGTTTTGCTTTTCAAAGTCTTTTGGTTTAACTTATTTGTTTCCTATTGATTCAAGACAAGTCAAGTCACAAAGATTGACTAACTTTGTATAGTTTTCTTCTATTATTGATAAATAAATGACCAAGTATTATTTGAATGTAAACTTTGTCTTCCAATTTGATGCATGACTGTAGCTATGCTTGGAGAATGAGTGGAGAGAAAAGTTTGATAAAGACTTGGCTTTTTGGAGGAGACAAAGGTGAATTATGATAGAAATGATGTGGTCTTCAACTTTGCTCTTGCATTAAACCATCAAAACTGTCCCCCCTCTTCATATGCATTCCAAAACGTGACTAATTTCACTTGTCACTATCTTAAGCATTTCTAACCATTGATTAATTCAATGGTTAGGATTTAGGTAGACTTTTGATTTAGAAGACTTAATCTAGGCCATTGGATCTTTCTCCTTTAAATTCTAGCCATTAGATGTGTCTCCAAAATGAAGGGTCAAGATTACTCCCTCTTACTTTTAATCCAAGGGTCATAATTAGTCTTTGCTACTTTTTAAGACTATTTCTCCACCATTGATTAAATTTACATCCAATTGTCATAAATGGTCCTTGTTACTTTACAAGACCAGATCTCCACCCTTGATTAATTCTTCATCCAATGGTCATAAATGGTCTTTGTCACTTTTTGAGACCAAATCTCTACCATTGATTAAATCCAAATCCAATGGTTATAAATGGTCATAGCCATTTTATTAAACTTATCCTACACCGTTGATTAAATCGACGGTTGATATTAAAGTCTTCAATATTGAACTTGTTTCCTATTGGTCCATCAAAAATTGTCACAATCACTAATATTGACTTAATAGTATAATTTCTATTTTTATCTGCTAAAACCCCACGAAAGAATATATTTACTATATTTTTATCGTCCGATAAATAAATACAGTACAAAACACAGTACAAGAAAATTTCTAAAACTGTTTCCGGATTCAGGTTTAGTAAGATCCCCTGTCTCCGTCTAAACAGTACAAATTTTTCTATGCGTAGAAAAATTTTTACTTTGCGGGACCCACTTGGGCCCACATAGGACCACCTGGGCCCACATACAGTCAAAAAAATTCATAATCATCCACAAAAATCACAAATATTAGAAAACATATGAAAATCAAGTTAGATTATTAAAAATAATTAATAGTCAAGAGAAATAAATATTTAAAGATTTTCACCGGCCCGAAAATTATTATTTTCCTGACACGGAGTAAATCACTCAAAACGATCAAATACGCTGACAGAATAAACAAAATAATTTTACAGTGCACAGAAATTACTAAATAGTAAAATTCTGTTAACTATCAAAATTATTGTTTAAGAGATACGAAAATTTTGTGGTGTTACAATACTCCCTCTCTTTACAGAAATTTCGTCCTCGAAATTTTGGTAGTCATGATTTCACATCCTCGGAATAAATACAACTATTCCTCTTCCATCTTTTCTTCCAGTTCCCTCGTAATTTCACCTCTTACGTCATTCCAAACGATTTTAACCAATGAAATGTCTTTGTTTCTCATTCAACTTCTCCTGATCAAACAGATATCTTAGATTCTTATAATTACTGAAGGTGTTAAATTTTACTCCATAAAGAAAGTATATCTATACTTCTAATACAAACACAACATCTACCAACTTCCATTCATGCGTAGAATAACTTTTCTCAAATGACTTCAATTTCCTAAAATCATACCCTACAACTCTTCTATTCTGCATAAGCACATATCTTAAGATCCAATGTAATACGTCACTGTTCACCTCTAATGGTTCACTAGAATTAGATAAAACTAATACTAGAGAAGTACTTCAAACATATTTCAATTCCTAAAAAATTTTCTGATATGCATCAGTCTATACGAACGGTTAATGCTTTCTAATAAGTTGGGTGAGAAGTCCTATGATCCAAAAATTTTCCAAGATTTCCATTACTATCTTTTTGACTTTCCCACTGAAAAACTGTCTTCGAACTTTGAAGGATCCACCACGCTCACGCTCCGCCACTCCGATACTATGACATGGATATAAATAGGAATATTCTTTCTTGCAAAATATTCTTTCTTGCAAATGCAATATATGAAAGAGCATTATAGAGGTTTAGGAAGAAAAGGTAGCGAAATGATCTGATATGTTAGCAAACATATTCAACAAGAATTTGATTCTGCCTGATTTTCAAGAATGAATTTTTTTCTGAATTATTAACACCTTATTGAGACAATCTCATAGGATATGGTTGAAAAATAATCAATCTGTTTTTCAAAGATTATGGCTATTTATGGAAGAAATAAACAGATTAAACCAACACAAAGATTTAATCCATAAAAACAAATTGAATAACACGTGTAGTTTGATAGGCTAAGAATAGAAACAGAAGTAAACAAATCAGAGGTTAACGGATAGCTCTAACATATTATTGATCTACTCAATCATATGCCATAAAGAATAGGTTACCCCCAAAAATATACAGGATAGTTTACAGGATTAGCTCCCATGACACAATCTCCATTGTTTAAATCTTCAGCTCGGAACACTCTCGTTCCATTCAGAGTAACAACTTCCCATACTATCTAAAATTTTACCAACAGAAAACTCTATTTTCAATGGAACTCTATTTTCAAAGATTGTGTTCCAAACTTCCCGCACTTAAAACAAATTATTTCCTTAACGTACAGTCCGTCATTAAGTGCCCCTTTTCACTTTACTTACTGCTTCTGGTTTCCTCAATGGTTGTAAATACATTTTCCATCGAAATCAATTACTTTCTCAATTTCCTAAAAAAAAATACCAGGTTCCAAAATTACAAAATCTTATATTCCAAGACTGATTCTCTTCCATCAGATCCTGAACTTCAACTTCCAGTTTCTGTTGTTCAGCGATCCTCTATTCGTGCAGTCGTCTTTCCACATTGCTCCCATTGCTCCCGAAACTGCAACTGCATTACTAGTAACATGTTCCACTTCCACACAAGTACAACTATCCCGAGCCATTTCCCTTTTTTTTCATTTCCTACAGAGACGAGCGAATCGAAATACAATGGATCTGATATCCATTATAAACAACATTGCTTCCTTTCGGAAAACAATAACACAGAGAACACAACACAAGCAAAATAGACCTAACCACAAATCCCAAAAGACTCAAACTGTGCTCTGATACCAACTAATGTAACATCCTCCTTATGACATCACATTTCCAACTCCCGACTCATAATCTGAGAATCAATTCATAAAAGGTTTGAGTTATGAAAATATGGGTTTCAAAATTTCTTCCTTACTGAAACGTAAATTTACTGAAAATATTAGGTAATATTGAAAATCATATTTCAACTATTCATTATGCAATATTGACACCAATTAATATTTCATAATTTAAAGAGAAATATAAAATTAACAGACTTTTTTTTAACAGTAGCAAACCCCATGACGGGTCCTACTTAATAGCATGGTACAACACTAAGGAGAAACTTTAAGATACTTATTCCTTTTTCTGTCCATCTTGATGCATCAGACATCTGTTCCTTTGTCAACACTGCACACCTTCGAGTCCTGAATGTCCACTCCTTATTGTTGTCACCAATCTCAGAGTATCCATCGCCCGTTATGTCTAAGACGACTTGATTCTTCTATTATTTGATTTTAACAGTACAAACACAGCAAAACAACATAACAAAGAGGTGAGATCACCTACACCAATACCAACATGGCAGCACAGAGATAACACAAACAACAATATCATACAGGGATATCATACTAGACTACCAATAATATATTCAATATTAATCAACTGTCATCATCTAATCATATATCAATCCAAGTATTGAAAACAGTTGTCATAGCCAATATTCCTCAATTAATATATCATACAGATATAAATGTTCAGATTCATGTATGTGCACATAGACTCAGTTTTTCAAAAACAACTCCATGGAGGTTTTCACAATTTCGAGAAGAATGCTCTAGTTAATTGCCTAGCCTAAGCCCACAGACAATCTCCCAGTCGTAGAAAAAAATCGTGTTCTTGTTGGGTATCGTCAATGCGTTGCAACAGACTGCATCGCCAAGTAGCATATGGTCCAGCCTTAGCCCACAGACAGATATCCACTGGTCGACCGCCGCGCCTTGACGTACCCCAAGATTCATCATAGATCTCACTATCAATTCTCATTCCCTCTTCAACCACAAGGGCCAAAATAGCTTATTAGCTATACTTTATACAATGCACGAATATATCAGTGCAAGTCTAACCACAAGGGCCAAATCTTTTCAATTTCATTTGTTCAATGTAATCATTTTCCCAATGCATGTAAAATGCACCAAATGCCAATCACAGGCAAAACTTGTCATTTTTACAAACAGTGTATGGACATTGGTGCAACAGAAATCATACTGTACTTTCAACAGCGAAAATCAAGTTATCACATTTTCATAGTTATAAAACACTTTTGTCGTGTTTTCAGAAAATTGCGCAACATTCCCATTACGTTTTCACAATTCCACAACACTTCTGTTGCATTTTCAAAATACTGTAACACTTTTGTTACGTTTTTAAAATTCCAAAACGTGTTTATTACTTTTTCACAATACCATAACACTACTGTTACGTTTACAAAATTTTGTAACATTTTTGTTACGTTTTCAAAATGTTGCAACTCTTCTGTTGCTCTTTTAAACCACGTACTAATTTTTCAATGTTTTTCTCAATCGCGTAAAAAAAATACGTTTCTCAAATCGCATAGTATTTTTCCACTGTTTTAAAATCGCGTAACTTAAAAATCAGACTTTTAAGTAGCGTAAATCATTTTCCATCATTCTCAAAATATTTAAAACACTTTCCAAATCACATAACGATTTTTCGTCATTTTCACAATCACGTAAAAATATTCTATCACTTTTAAATCACATATTGATTTTTCAATAGTAGTTCAAATTACGTAAAATATTTAAACGTAATTCAAGTCGCATAGAAATATTTTAACGTATTCCAAATTGCGTACAAATTTTTTACTGTATTTCAAATCATTTTTAAGATACGTAAAATATTTTTCAACATTTTACAATCATGTAAAATATTCCTCAATATTCCAAACATTATTTTGGACTTAAATAAATCAATATCATTTTCAACACATTTTTCAAATTGCGTAAAAATATTTTACTGCATTTCAAATCGTTTTTAAGCTATGAAAATAATTTTTCACCACAATTTCATTACAGAAAATATTTCTTAACCTTCAAAAATTCCTTTTCAACTTTTCTCAAAATAATATAACTTTATACTTCATTTAATATATTTTCTTACTTAAGAAAATCTTTTTCCACAGTTCTTTACTCAAGAAATTCTTTTTCAAATATAACCCACAAAATCACTTTTCAATTAATTTAAATCAATGTTTCAAACTTTAAGAATTTCCTAATGTACTTCAAACTCGAAAATCAGTTATACGTTAGTAAATTTTCAAAATACCATTATATTCTCCATTTTTCCAATTCATTTCCAAAATCAACCTTCCTCAAAATAAATTGAAACTCAAACGTTTTCAACCTCTCTTTGTTTTCTGTTACGAAAGTTTCTATTCTCTCAAGTGAAAAAATGCTCTAATTCTCTTTCCAAATTCTTGTATTAAATCAATTATATTTCCACTTGGAAAATCACTTTGTTTCATCAAAATCAAGGCATTACAAGCCTTCGAAAACGTGGACATGACTATTGAAAATTAGCAAAACATTTTTTCTTCTAAGTCAATATGGTTTTACACAAACAAAACCATTAAAATTCTGCTTTCAAAACCGTAAGACTTATGGTCATAAAAACCAAACCCATTTGTTCAAATTCATTTTCACTTTCTTTGCAAATCCTTTTTCACTTTCTTTGCAATTCCTTAAAATAAACGTTTGCCCGTTTCATTCAAAACTCATGTTTAGAAAAACACTTAGGATCTTTTTACACAAAATAAATCAATAAAAATCCTTCAAAACCATGTTCTTGTTCTCTTGAAAAACATATCCTTTGTTCATTTTCCATGCTTTTCAAATCAATCGAATTTTATTCTTTCATGAAAATATTAAGTTATAAACACCTATGTTGAGGTGTCTTGGCTGAAATTCTCAATGTTCTAGGGACCCAAAAATTAATTCCCTTGTTCTTAAAAATTTTCAACATAAACCCTCTTCATGGGAATCAAAACCGTATTTCCTTTCCTTTGGCCATTGAAGCCAAAAATTGATTTTCTTTCCATCATCACATCATGGCATACATATACATAATTTCAATCTATTCTCATCATGCATATTATAAGCATACCATATTATCATCATGCATATTATAAGCATACCATATAAGCCATAAAATCATGCAAAGCATATCAAGCATAGGTAAATAATCAAAGTTCATAAACACACACACAAATAATTTACATGACCATGGATATGAATCCTCACATGGATTCACTATCCATCAAATATAAGACCATCTCTCACCACCATGCTTGGTTGGTGAGATGGATCTCCCTCTTACCTCTTGAAGATCCTCAAAAGCTTATTGATTTGCTTCTCTTTCCAAGTCCTTCACCACCAAAGGTTTCTTAAACACAAAACAGCACATATATTTATTAGTATCTTAAGCTTGAATAAGAAAACCATGGATGTGCATCATGGTTAGAACCTTGAAAATCAAAAGAAAAGTGAAGAGTAACAAACTTCACCATTAAAGCTTCAATTTTTAACTTGAAGTACAAGGTTGAAGATAGATGATTTAGAGAAAGTCTCTATCATGAAAGTTGCTTAGAACATCATGCAGATTCAAGAACTATGGTTGGATGAAATTAAAAGAAAATGGATGGTGGTTTTTGATGAGCTAGCCGTGAGCTTCAATTTGGAGAGAAGGAGAAAGAGAATAGATAGAAGACTTAGGAGTTCAAAGTGAGATAAAATGAACATAAACACCTCTCCTCCTTTGGTGATTGCCGTAGGAACATGTAGGAAAAGAAAGTGGAGAAATTTCACTATCACTTATGACTAGCACATGGCATGAGTCATCAATTTGTCATGTAATAGTTATCATAGCTTTTATTGATTTAAAATAATTAAATGTCAAGTCCAAGACCCTCTAAAAATTATGTATGGCCGTGGAACTCCAAATAAAAAGACTAACTAAGTTTTGCTTTTCAAAGTCTTTTGGTTTAACTTATTTGTTTCCTATTGATTCAAGACAAGTCAAGTCACAAAGATTGACTAACTTTGTATAGTTTTCTTCAATTATTGATAAATAAATGACCGAGTATTATTTGAATGTAAACTTTGTCTTCCAATTTGATGCATGGCCGTAGCTATGCTTGGAGAATGAGTGGAGAGAAAAGTTTGATAAAGACTTGGCTTTTTGGAGGAGACAAAGGTGAATTATGATAGAAATGATGTGGTCTTCAACTTTGCTCTTGCATTAAACCATCAAAACCGTCCCCCCCTCTTCATATGCATTCCAAAATGTGACTAATTTCACTTGTCACTATCTTAAGCATTTCTAACCATTGATTAATTCAATGGTTAGGATTTAGGTAGACTTTTGATTTAGAAGACTTAATCTAGGCCATTGGATCTTTCTCCTGTAAATTCTAGTCATTAGATGTGTCTCCAAAATGAAGGGTCAAGATCACTCCTTCTTACTTTTAATCCAAGGGTCATAATTAGTCTTTGCTACTTTTTAAGACTAATTCTCCACCATTGATTAAATTTACATCCAATGGTCATAAATGGTCCTTGTTACTTTACAAGACCAGATCTCCACCCTTGACTAATTCCAGATTCAGGTTTAGTAAGATCCCCTGTCTCCGTCTAAACAGTACAAATTTTTCTATGCGTTAAAAAAATTTTACTTTGCGGGACCCACCTGGGCCCACGTAAGTTCACCTCGGCCCACATAGGACCACCTGGGCCCATATACAGTAAAAAAAATTCATAATTATCCACAAAAATCACAAATATTAGAAAACGTATGAAAATCAAGTCAGATTATTAAAAATAATTAACAGTCAAGAGAAATAAATATTTAAAGATTTTCTTTGGCTTGAAAATTATTATTTTCCTGACACGGAGTAAATCACTCACAACAATCAAATACGCTGACGGAATAAACAAAATCATTTTACAGTGCACAAAAATTACTAAATAGTAAAATTCTGTTAACTGTCAAAATTATTGTTTAAGAGATACAAAAATTTTGGGGTGTTACAGAAGCAGAACTTCCATGTAAAGTTTTGTTAAACCAGAATTGTTTGCCTGAGGTGAACAATTTTGGGGACAAAATTTTTAAAAAGGAGAGGAGAAATGTAATACCCTTAAGCACATGTTAGACTGGTAAATGGTTACCGAAGGTAGCATTTGACTTGTTTAGCATGTCAGTCAAGTTTTGTGATAAACTGAGTTCATTTAGGCACTTAGTTACAACACAGAAGTTGTAAAGTGGCTTAAAATAACTCAGATAATAGCATAAGTTGTTACATTAAGGGAAATAAACATAGAAAGTTTATTTCTAGGTCACAAATAAGCCAAGTAAGATGTGGTAAAAGTTTCAAGAGAATCAGAGTCAGTTTGGTATTTTTAGGTATACTGGTTGTGCATTTTCATACCGAATGACTAGCAGCAGATATAGAAAATCATGAAAATAGTGAAACAACAATTTAGATGAATCCTATGATTTATTCTAAAGTTGTTGGAAGCTGAGAAACTTGAATTAGCATGATTCAAGTGTCCTTAGCAGATATAAGTTTCAGTGTAGAAACTTAAGTTAATCTTTTCTCTTAATTCCTCCACATCCCACCCTCTATTTCTCTCTTCTCTCTCGGCAGAATGAAGAAAAACAGGGAAAGAAAGAAAGAAAAGAGAGAAAGGGGAGAAGGGAGAAAGGGGAAGAAGAAGGAGGAGGAGAGGAAGAGCAAGATCAAGAGGAGAATCAATCACTAAGGAAGAGGAATCAAGTAGATCTTGGCTTCATCTTCATCTTCAAGACCAAGAGGTAGGGGTGTTTGCTATCTAGTTCTTCATCTTCTATTCCTTTCTTCATGTATGAGGCATATGAAGGTTGCTATGTGGTTAGGAACTTTAGTTGTGATTGGAAATCACCTAGAATCCATGAGTTGAAGATTGGATCAAGTTTAGGAAATTAATGGAATAGGAAACACAACTGTTTTCTGCTCCAGGAGTGCTGTTCTACAGTGTGGTATTCGAATACCAAGGTTGGTATTCAAATAAAACATCACAGACAACTCCAGAAGGTGAATTTTCATGCGTGGTATTCGAATACCACCAGAGGTATTCGAATAGACCCAAAACAGAGAGAAAACTCATTTCTGATGGCCTGTAGTGTTTTAAGCATAACTCGAGCTACTGCTATTGGAATGAGTTGATTTTAGAGTCATTTTAAAGCTAAGACATAAGGCTTCATGTGGTAAAAATTTTAGAATTATTGAGCAAGCCAATCAATACCAGTTTCTGTTTGAATCCAAGGAAGATTCTGCAGAAAAAGGCATTCTGGCAGTCAGTAAACCAAATTGCATAATTTCTTGCTCCGATGTCATATCGACATGAGACTAATGGCATTTTGAAGCTAAGATGTAAGGCTTCTTGCCTGTAAAATTTCAGAGTTATCCCATTTGTGGTTTGTTCCCAGTTACAATTTAAAGTCAGGTCAAAATCAAGTGAATCAAATAATGCCCTGTTTTGGCCTCTACAAAATGTAGCATAACTTTGGCTACACTTAGCCAAATGAAGCAAGGTTTGCGGCATTGGAAAGATATGAGAAAGAGCTATATGCTCATAAAAATTTAGAATTTTAGAAGTTATGATGCATGTTTGGTGCTATCTTGAAAATCAGCCTTTTTAGGCAAGATTTGAGGTGTTTTTGAGAAAGTTGAACACTAGAATCTTTAGTAGCACCTTAGGCAACTTAGTGTTGCATTAGATATCACTTAAGATGTGATGAGATGGTGCAATGAAGATGAGTATGCTAGTATGCATAATAGTATGCACTCTAGTAGAAAATGAGAAAGGTATGAAGCTTAGAATATCCAAGAGTAGTGGATTAGCTTAGGAAGATACCTAAGACCTTGAACGACAAAGAGTTGCAAGTAAGAACCACTCTTGAGTTAGATTCACTTAAGTGGAGACAAGATTGTGTATTAGTTCCAAAGAGGGAATGTTAAGGTACTAAGTCTCAAGTTAAATGAGACTTGGTACATTGCTAAATACACAATAAGATGAATTGTGACTGAGAAGATGTCATAATCATAACGTAGAATAGAAATGTGCAATAACTTATGTATTAGCAAAGATGAGTTAGAAGTACAAGATAAAGGGAATTTACTTCCTTGGATACTAACAAAAGTATGGAAGTTAAGTTCTTAAGCATTCTATGAGTTTAGAATAGTTAAAGAGGTATCTGGAACCTTAAGCATACAAGTGTAGTATAAGCTACTACCAGAAGTGTGATAGAAGGGAAAGCTAGATACAACCAGAATACGTATGTTAGCACACAAGTGTAGTATAAGCTACTACTAGAAGTGTGATAGAAAGGAAAGTTAGATGCATGAATTACTCTCTTTAATTAAAGTTGAGTGAATTATGCAAAGTTTTAGAGAAATGCTCATTTATTTCCTTAAGCAAGGGTAGATGAGGCATTAGTTAAGATAGACTCTTTCACTAGGATGAGTGGAGTCTATAAGAGAGTAAGATGGTGTTTATGTAAGAGGTAAACATAACACTAAGCTTTTCACACACTAGTCAGTTAAGCTAGTATGTATGTGAGGAAAAAGAACCTTAGTGCAACCAAGATTAGTGGTTTGTCATAGGTGAGTATCTAACACCTCAGCAACATAGTGTTGCATTAGAAATCACTTAAGAGATAAGAGTGATGAGGTGGTGTTTAGGTACAATTATGAGAAATGGACTGGTAATGTTTACTTGAGAATGTAACGTTATATGACGCGAGGTCATTTAGCCAGAAGGTAAGGAATCAGAAAAGTTCCTAAGGGGACAAGTATTTCTAACCAAGTGCTAAGGTTACATATAGTATGAGGTTACAGATTCTCCTCATTACAAAGGGTAAACATAAGAAGCCAAAGTTCCTAGGAGAATATACTTAGATCATAAAGGAACTAAGTATATAAGTACGAATGTAAGTCTATGAATTGGTCAAGTAGGATCGATCTGGTGAGTATCCTTTGATGTCATTCATGGAGGCAAAAAGAGATAGAGGGGTGTCCGAAGGACTTTTGAGAAGGACATAACCCTGATGTCTCGATAGTGCCAAGGCCAAAGGAGATAAGTGGGAAATCCAAAGACGCTCTTTGAGTAAGGATGAAGCCCGAATTTCTCAGCGTGCCAGGATATGTGTAATGTGAGGATAAGCTTTTCCTCGAATTACCACTGGATGATATACTAACTAGTTCCTAGCAAACTTCTTTGTTTTCAAAATAAACTTTTGCATGTATTTCGAAACAAAACCCTGCATTTGTATTTCATTCACATGCTCTTAGGATTCCTTAGGCATATTCATATTACATATCATTATCATTGCATTCACGGACAGTTGTATAGGCATTGTCCGTCACTGTTGGTATGTACAGCTTTATGGCCGTTATATGTATTAACAGTGTGTAGGCTATCGGTTGATGTCACACTATAAGAAAGTGTGCAGTTATGAGAAAAGAGGAGGAAACTTTTATCCAAATAAGGGAACTTTTATATCTATTAGAGGAAAGAGATATACTACAAAACGACATTTCGACGATTAATGATTAGAGACAACCAATATTGAGTTATTTGGAAAATCCCAGTCAAGATGTGCATAGAAAGCTCAAGTATAGAGCGTTGAAGTTTGTGGTATTAGGGGGAGCCTTGTATAGAAAGTTTGTCGATGGAAATTTAGAAGTTTGCCCGAGTGAAGCGAGAGGCTTATATTGCCTTAGCGCGAAGTCCACGAAGGAATTTGTGGAGCTCATCAGGCAGGTGAAAAGATGAAATGGGTCCTTCGACGTCAAAGGTATTATTGGCCAACACTAGTTAGGGATTGTATTATGTTTGCCAAGTCTTGTGAAGAGTGTCAAAGACATGGCCATATACAAAATGTTCCTGCCAGTGAGTTACACGTTATAGTTAAACCTTGGCCTTTCAGAGGATGGGCTTTGGATTTAATTGGCAAAATTCATCCTGTCTCGTCAAAAGGACACAAATACATTCTAGTAGGAGTCGATTACTTCACCAAATGGGTTGAGGCTGTAGCCTTGAAGGATGTAACTCAGTAGGATGTGATTAACTTTATTGAAGATAATATAGTTTGTCGGTTTGGAATACCACAAACTTTGACAACTGACCAAGGATCAGTATTCATTGGAAAGAAAGTTGTCGAATATGCCAGTTCAAGGAAAATTAAAATGCTCACGTCGACGCCATATTATGCTCAGGCGAATGGTCAAGTAGAGGCCATGAACAAAATAATCATAAATTTGATTAAAAAGCATATTGGTCGACAACCTAGAAACTGGCATAATACCCTTAATCAAATTCTATGGGCATATAGAAATTCACCAAGAGAATCGACGGATACTTCACCATATAAGTTAGTTTATGGTCATGATGCAGTGTTACCAGTTGAGATCAATCTTCAATCCATTCGAATTCAAAAACAAGACGAGTTACCAATTGAACATTATTGGAACTTGATGTTTGATGAATTAAACGAATTAAGTGATGAAAGATTAGTAGCTCTAGAAAACTTGATTCAACAGAAAGAAAGAATTGCAAAGTTTTACGACAGTCGAGTTAAGTATAAATCTTTTAAGATTAATGACTTGGTTTGGAAAGTTATTCTACCCATGGATAAGAATTGTCGAGAATATGGAAAATGGTCCCCAAAATGGGAAGGACCATTTAAAATTACTCAGGTATTTTCTGGGAATGCTTATGCACTTGTCGAGATTAATTCTGGTTTGAGGATTAAATCAATTAATGGCAAATATTTAAAGCCATATAAACCGACAATGTATGAAGTGAAGATAGAAAATTGAGTAAAAATGAAATTTCATTCATATATTCGACAAATACAAATTACATACTGATGTTACATCTGGTTTAGATTGTCAAGGAAGATAACAGAGAATTAAACCTATTCTAAATAAAACAGAAGCTTCTCCCCAGCTGAATGTGTTCTAAATTGAGCTCGTAGGACCTGAGGAAGAGGAAGGAGCAGACGACCCTTAACTTGTCCTGGACGAGATTTTGGATGGTCGTCTACTCCCTGATGAGCCATTCTCGTCATAATAACCATGTTTTAAAAACATTGGGTTATTACGATGATTACTGAAGCTCATCAAGAGTATTACGATTCTTACTGAAGCTCAAAATAAGAGTCACCATTAATACAGAAACCTTCTTCCATTTTTCCCATTGAAAGAAGATGAAATTTTCTGATGGCATGGTAAATTTTGTTGAAAAGGAAAAAAGGAAGGGTTGGGTGATACTCTTTGAACCTTGGTGTCTCGGAGGACACTACTTATAGGGATTTTTTGCGGAATAGGTTATTAATTTACGTTTTGTAACTTACGTTATAATTAATTAAATTAATTATGATGTATAGTTACGAGATGCATTGAAAAGAAACAGAATGAAAGAGCATTTAAAATATATGGAATTATAGAAGCAATAATAAAAAAAGGGGTATTGGAAATTGATAAAAAAATGTTTTATTAAGTATTGGCCTAGAAGGCCATACAAATTCTGTCGGATAGATAGACCGACAATATATATAAAAAAAATACTTAGAATTTTTGAAGAACCCCCCAGGAATCTTCTAAAGATTGCTTGTCGGAGCAGGCAGTTTGATATTCCGCTTCAAGAGAATTTATTTTTGCCAATACAGTTTTGGCTTCCACAGCCCATTGCTTGGTATTATTGGCAATACTCTGTTGTCTGGCAACCCCTTGTTCTAATGCTGTTTGAAGTTTTTGGTTGCGACGACGAGCAACCTCGAGTTTCTTCTCCAAGTCTTCAATTTCCTTGTCGAGCTCTTCTTTTTTGGTTTTTCCTTTTATATATCTCTGTCTATCTAGGATATATCTAGATATCTGTATTCGGATGTTATAGTTACAACACAGAACTACAAACAAAAATCCCAGAATTCAACCCCGTGGTTTAAACCATATCATGGGAGAGAGAGGGAATGGGCACCTAGGGTCTGTTGATGGTGGAGGGGTAGCGGGATAGCAGCGGAGGACGGTGGCTAGTCGCGGTTCGTTCATCACGTCGTGCGTCACTTGCAAGCTCGTTGGCTGGTGCCTGGCAGTTCAACAAGGATGAGTGGTTGTTGGTGGCTTAGAGAAAGCGAGAGAGAAATGAGTGGTTAGTTGCTACTAAGCTAGTTTTTCAATTTGGGGGATGAAAGTGTTTTCACCCATGACCCACCCACCGTTCTCGACCAGGGCTTCCCCTACCTTAGGTTTTTTTTTTAATTTTAAATTAAAATTCCGATGTGAAGATTCATTTACAAAGCTTTTGTTGTGTTTGAGTTCACTTCCTTGATGGGTTCTGCTTCTTTTCACTGCTAGAACCTCCAAAGTTTGCATTTCACAACTTGGGAGAATTGGGTGAGAAGTTGAGATGGTGGGGAAGATGAAAGGTAATATGGTCTTAGTAGATAGTTACATATACTATCAAGTTATTTATACTATATATACCAAATATTTGATAGTATAAGAATTTATCAGCTTGTTTATACTATCAAACTTTATCCTATTATCTTATACTATTATGCTTTATACTATCAAGTGCACTAAACGCAGCCTTACTAGCAAATTGAGAGGCACTGTCTACCTATCAATCTATATTTTTTACTTTTTATTATATTTATGTAAAATTATTCATATAAATTTAAATACATTTTTAAAAAATGAGACTAACTTTTATTTTGAAACATTTGTCGCGTAAAATTATGTGAAATTGTAAATATTAAAATGAAACAATAATTGAGATGAATAAAGAAGAAAGAAAATGTTTAGAGTAGGAGACGTAAAACAATTGTGAGAGTCCAAAGACCAAAAATATATTATAATAGTAGAAAGTGGGTGGAGTAATTATTTTATAATAGTGAAAAGTGAGATGGGTAGTTACTTAAGTTTAAATTTACCATTTTATTCATTTCACTAAATTATTAAAATTGTGTATAAGTGAAATAAAATGACAAAAAAGGAAATAAAAAATTTAAGATCAAAAGAGAACAATCCCCTTTTACTATTAGTATAGATAAATTAGAATTCATATTTTTTATTATTTTTTATATTATATAGATAAGAAACAAATATTAATAACAACAAATTATTGATGCGCACACACATATATACCATTGTTTTGTACTTCTTAATTTACAATTTTAATTGAGGGACCAAATTCTTAGTTTTCTAAACATGTCTACCATTTCCTTACATTTATCAAATAGTTATTTTTATTAATTTTTAGCTTAAATATATTTTTAGTCCCTCTAAATATAGCGGTATTTGGTTTTAGTCTCTTTAAAATTTTTCTTACGATTTTGATCACTATAAATTCCAACGTGAATGAAATGAGTCTCTATCGTTATCTGACGTCTGTTAAATGTTGATGTAACAAACGAAACTCTATGTTAGTGTTGCTACATGTCCTTCATTAAACACTTTATGATGCCACATGGATCCATGTCATCAATGTGGGTCATGCTTCCTCATTAAAGAGCACGTGCAAGTCACGTTGCTTCTTCTTCCTCATTTGTGGCCTCCATTCCTCTGTTCTGCCCCTGCTTTCTTCCCACTCCCACCCTCAACCCCAAGCCCTCCTACATCGCCTCTCCCCTAACCCTCAAACTCAGACCCGACCTCAATCGACATAAGGAGGTTGGAATGCCAAAAAAATATGTGGCATATCAAGAATGCGTAGATAAGCTATTTGCTATGCAAAAACCTTCAAAATCTCAATGGGTTGACAAGGTAAAATACATTCAATTCAAACGAAGAGTATAAGGAAAGAAAATAAGAGAAGAAAATAAAGCAACCCCATGAATTTATGACAATTAAATAGCAAGTAAAAACGGTTGTTGTTGTTTTCTATTTCGGAAATTAGATCCCAATGCAAAAATAAGTTGTAGCTGAAAAAATCCCAATGATGTAAAAATATTAGGTTTTGCAAGTTTTCTTCAAGAAATAATTGCAATTCAGCATAGCATAATTACAACCCCATCTTCTCAGAAGAAAAAAAAATGCAAGGGCATAGTGGAGAAAAAGGACCTAATTAAGAAACAGTTGAAAATGGATCCATTTCAATAAAGATGGAAACTTTAAAGCAACCCAAAAAAGAAATGAGGAAAAGTGGTGAAATGGGAAGGGGAAGAAGAAACCTTTCCATCAAGATGGATTTTATCCTTGTCTAGTTGAAAATGGCCTTGTGTTGGAAGTAAAAATAAAGATTTGGCAGTTCGTTGGTTGATGGTGGTTTTGAGGAAATTTTCTAAAGTGTTGAACCGACAGAAATGCTAAACAGAAATCGACAGTAGCATTGAATAAAGAGGGAGATTCTAATGTGGCTGATATATTGATGTTTTTAAGAAGACTTATCCGACAGGAAGATTACATCAGGTCGACGAAAATTGGTTAAGAATAGTTGAGTGCTGGTCTCGTCGAAAAGCGGATACTTGTTGAAGGAAGAAACCGCTCGAACATGTTGGTTTTTTTTAGGATGTCAGTTATTTTTGATATTTGTCTATAAATACCAGTAGTCATAATGTAAAAAAGGAGGTTATTTACTGATACAAAATCCTAACACCTCAACCCGAGCATATTAAAGGATTTTTGTCCAAGTATGCCTTCCTTTTCCATTTCATGTCATTTAAATTAATGCAATGTTTCTTTAAAATTCTTTACTTTTTCAGTCTCGTCTTTTAAATTTTCTTTACAGTTCTTCGCACTTTTATCTGCTTTTCTTTACTGCTTTCCATTTAAATTCTGCACTTTAATTTCGTGCCATTTACATGCTTTCAATCAATTTTCTGCATTTTAAGATTCCTGCTCAATTTCTTTAAATTTTCTTAAATCCTTTCAAACTTTCCTTTCTGCATTTTCCTGTTTATTTTACTTCAAATTGCTTAAATTTCTTTTGTTTACTGTTAAAACCATTTTTATAACGAGATTACCACATAACTCGTGAACCCACATTCGTTTGATAAAATATATTTGTTTATTGGAATTAATTCTGAATCTTTGAACCAAAATTTCGCATAAACAAATTGGCACACCCAGTGGGACGAGTTTAGAGTAACTCGTAGTGTCATAGGAAATGGTTTTATGCGTTTAAGGAGTGGAAGATTTATCTACTCTTCTCAGAATACGCAAACCATGAGTAATGTAAGTAGTCAGGCTTCAGATATACCTTCGACAAAGTTCTATGTGTCACCCTCAATCGTTGTTAATATCTTGGTTCGATAGAGGATGTTATAGCAATCGGTGCTCTCCGGAGTAATCCAAGTAGTCGAACAAGTGTTGCTTGGAATGACTCACTATCGTAAGTCACCAAGTAACCAAAGCATAATAAATTCAAATTCGAGGTTTGTGCCCCAATATGGGTTGCCACCGAATTATGTACCTCTTATTATGGCACAAACGGGACTTGGCTCTACTTTAACTAATACTGTCAGACAATCAGTAGTTTCATAAGGCCAACCACAGATAAGTTCGGCCTTGGCAAGTTTTGGTAGCCAAAGAGTAGGGGTTGCAAGTACAAGCAATCCAACTCCCTTTCGACAAGAGAGATTAAATTTGGGACCAGTTTTCCCAAACATGTCGAGAGACAATCCCCAAAGTATAACAGGGCCAACTATGAATTCTTTGGCCAGTTTTCGACAACAGATGGATGAGAGTAATCATGATATGGTGCATATGTTCACTCAGCAAATGGGTGTTGTGATTACGCCAATCATGGAAAATACAAATAATGTTTGCAGTGCATTGGCTCAGCAAATGGCAAGGCTAAACCAAGCCTTGGGACTAGGTGATGTGGCCAATAATAATATTCGGGAGCCCAGCCTGGGGTAAATAGGGAAATGGTCGCACTGCAGGTAAATGTGGGGCAAAATCAACAAAACTTAGATCAATTAGGCCAAAATGATCAGCCACGTTTGGAATATGGAAATGTCCATATGCTCCGTCGAGGAAATGAGGATCAAATGGCTAGAAATGATATAGCCATGAGATTGCTTCGACAAAATCTTAGGGGGCAACAAGTGGTTGAACAGAATGTAAACCAAGTAGTGGAACAAGTGCTGAATAGATTTGGTTTTAACGTTGGCTACGCCAACCAACCATATTTTGTGTCAGCATTTCCTGAATGGGTCCAACAGGCAGAGTTGCCTAGAGGAGTTAAGATTCCAAAACATTCTGAGTTTGCAGGGGAAAGTGGGGAATCGACCGTCAAACATATTGCACGGTTTACAATAGAAATGGGGGAGTTGGCCATTGTTGAAGGCCTTAAAATGAGATTCTTCCCAAGTTCCCTCACAAAAAATGCTTTTTCCTGGTTTTCGACATTGAGACCAAATTCAGTCCACTCCTGGGCTCAATTGGAAAGAAGCTTTCATGATCAATTTTTTAGAGGAGATTTGAAAGTGGGACTCGCAGACCTTTTCAACATCAAAAGGATATATAATGAAACTGTGGATGACTATCTTGCTAGGTTTCGACAAATGAGGAGTAGATGTTTTACTCCTATACCTGAGGTCAAAATAGTAAAGATAGCTGCAAACGATTTAGATTATTATATAAGAAAGAAGTTGGTGAATCAACATCTGATTGATCTTGCCTAGCTAGGTGAAAAAGTTAGGTAAATAGAACAACTAAAAGTTGAAAAGATTCAAAAACAAAAAAGATTTCTTAAAAGAGAAAAGGTGGCATTTGTCGGGTTAGATGAATCCGACAATGAGTTTGAAGGCAGCGATGATGAGTTCGAAGTTAACATTGCTGAACTTCGGAACGGTCCTCCTTATGTTTGTCAGGCATTACAGCCTACTAGAAATAAGGAGAAAATGGGTTACGTTAATAAAAAAGCATATACATTCGACGTAAACAAAGCTGACAAGATTTTTGATTTGTTATTAAAAGACAAACAGATTAAATTATCGGAAGGTCATAAGTTGTTAAAGTCGGATGAAATTAAAGACCGAAAATACTGTAAGTTTCATAATAGTTTCGGTCATGTTACTAATGAATGCGTTCGTTTCAGAGACTTAATTCAGAAAGCAATAATGGATGGGCGTCTGAAGTTTGCCGACAAGCTTAAAGCGGATATGAAAGTTGACATAGATCCGTTTCAGGCTAAAGTATCTTGTGTTGACCAGCAGGTTCCTTTAAATGTTGGGATGCTCAACATAAGGAAGTTGCAAGAGCTCAACGTGGATACAAATGATGCAACCGACGTATATCCTAAGCCAGGTGAGTCTCTAGAGGCATTTCTTGAGAGAAAGAAAGATGAGGGCAAGGTAAGGTTGTGCTCAAGGTGTAATGCAGTATATGATGAGCTTGCTGCGAAGAAAGCTGCTGAAGAACAACTGAGTATCCAACAAGGTAAGAAAAATGTTCTCGACAGAAAACCCTGGAGACCACAGAAGACTTTTCATGCTCCAAGGCCAAAGCAAGTTTACATGCCTAGGCCTAACATGAATGGTTGGTTAGTCGAATCACAGGGGTTTGTAGGAAACAAAGCTCATGTCAGACCAGTCAAGACAAGGGTGCCGCCTGCTAATGTTGCGGTGAATAAGTGGATGAAGAATTCCGTAATGGATGGACATACGTATTTTCGACGGAATGTGTCCGCCAGGAGGGGTAATTTCCAAAGGGATCAACCTTTTTGGAATGAAGACTACAAGAATAGGAGGATCAATCTGGAAAAAACTTTGATTGGCCAAGATGAAGCAGGGCCATCAAAGGTTCTTCCAATGTCGAAAAGCAAGAAAAGGAGATTACAGAGATTAAGACAAGCACAGAAGAGAAGATATATGACTGAAGGGTTAGTGATCAAGGAACAACCCGTAGAAATAGGTTGTTTGGTTGTCGAGAAGAAACCACTGCTTGATCAGGATAAAGATGGTAGGAAGATAAAAAGTGTTGTTACCAAGGAATCATTCCCAGAGGAGCCGACAACAAATGCAGTTAGACGACTTGATACTGATGATAAATTCCGACAAGAAAGGTTGGAAGAAATAAGAAGGGGTAAGCAAGCTCGAAGGCCAATTCCAAATAAAACAAAGAGGAAATGGCCAATTGGGTTGATAGCGGCAGAAAAAGAGGCAAGAAAGAACAGTTTACCAGTCGAAAAGGACAAGGAGTTGATCAGCTTGACAATAGGAAAAGAGCAAATTAAAGACTCTGGAATTAAAAATAGTAATATTGAAGACTGGTCAAACGAAGAAATCAGGAGAGTTTTAGAAGACCCAGATCAAGATGTCGAGTGGAGGAAGAAAATGCTCAACATAAGAAAAGAAAGAGAAAGATTGGCAAAGTCTGACTGCCAAGATATAGACCCAATGACTGATGAAGTTATTGAGGCCTTGAATGATCCAGAGGATCCTTTAGGCCTTGGTGATGAGGAGCAATTCGACATGGATATCAACATGGAAGATAGTCTGGATGATATCTTGACGGCTATGGATAGCAATTTGCCGTCGGAAGATTACTTAAGGATTGGAAGGCATTTAGATGAAGAGCGAGTCGACGAAGAGGAATTCTTGAAGGCGATGAGTGTTAATTTAGTTTCGGTGTTACCTGCAGATTTTGAAGGGTATCACGAAATTGAATACACTGGGGAGAATGAAGAAGATGTTGATGACCTCGACGATCATTGGCTTCTTTTTCAGGATAATATGATCACTGTCTTTGACAATACAACTTAGCTTGAAAAATCGACAGAAGATCAGAAGGCTCATTTACTACCGTTACACATCAAGGCTCTGTTGGAAGGAAAACCCACCAATAGAGTTTTGATCGACGGGGGGGGCAGCAATCAACTTAATCCCAAGGGCCATGATTAAAAAACTTGGGAAAGATGAGTCAGATTTGATGTCAACAAACATGATAGTCACGGATTTCAGTGGTAAAACTTCTCCATCAGACGGAGTAGTGATGTTGAAGGTACGAGTCGGATCCGTTGTAAGGCCGACATTATTTGTGGTAATATCGACGAAGTCAAGTTACAATCTTCTACTTGGGAGAGATTGGATTCACGCCATCGGAGCAATACCATCAACAGTTCATCAAAAGCTCATTCTTTGGAATGAGGAAGATCAAGTGGAAGTAATAGAAGCAGATGACAGTCCTTGCTATCTTCAGCAACTTTATGTCGACTTCAGAATATATGCTCCAAGTGTTAAACCAGTAACAGCGAGTGGTGGGGTGATTAATAAGGACGCACTTGAAGTTTACCTGAGGGATCAGTTTGGTGTACGACTGGTGAAGAAGGCCGAAGAAGATTGGCCAAGCACTAGTTATGAGTGTTAATGATTATTCAAAAAAATTGTCGGCTTATTTGGCCGACAAAGTAGTATTCACTGCTGAAAGCATGCTGTCGGATTGTATAATTGATGATGGTCCTTTAGGATTTGAAAAAGGGCTTGATGAAAAGCAGAGTGTGGAAGTGGAAGATCCTTTGGAAGAAATAAACTTGGGCACTTGAAGCACATGAAGGCCCATTTTCGTAAGTTCATTTCTGCCAAAGGATTTTAAAGAAAAGCTTGTCGGGTTAATTATGGAATATAAAGATTGTTTTGCCTGGGATTATGATGAAATGCCTGGATTGAGTAGAGATCTTGTCGAGCACAGATTGCCTCTGAAAGAAGGATGCAGACCTGTTAGGCAAGCTAATAGGAGATTTGCACCTGAGGTGATATTAAAGATAAAAGAAGAGATTGAAAGATTGCTTAAAGCCAAATTCATCAGAACAGCCAGGTATGTCGAATGGCTTTCTAATATTGTTCCTGTAGTTAAGAAAAATGGCAAGTTGAGAATATGTGTAGATTTTAGAAATTTGAACACTGCCACACCTAAAGATGAGTATCCTATGCCAATTGCGGACATGTTAGTTGATGCCGCATCTGGACATGAATTATTAAGTTTTATGGATGGCCATGCAGGTTATAATCAAATTTTTATTGCCGAAGAGGACGTGTCGAAAACGCTTCAGTGCCAGGGAGCTATTGGGACATTTGAATGGATAGTCATGCCTTTCGGTTTAAAGAATGCAGGGGCCACTTATCAGAGAGCAATGAATACAATTTTCCATGATGTCATTGAAAAATTTATGGAAGTCTACATCCACGGTGTCATTGTCAAGTCGGAAACGAAGGAAAGCCATTTGACAAACTTAAGGCAGGCATTCGACAGAATGAGGAAGCATAGCCTTAAGATGAATCCAGAAAAATGCGGTTTTGGAGTGTCGGCTGCCAAATTCTTGGGTTTCCTAGTCCATAAAAAAGGTATAGAAGTGGACAAGAATAAAGCCAAGGCAGTTTTGAAGGCCACACCACCGACAAACAAGAAAGAATTGCAATCTTTTTTAGGAAAAGTTAACTTCCTAAGAAGATTTATATCCAATTTGTCGGGAAGAACCAGAGTTTTTGCTCCATTAATCAAGTTGAAGGCTGAACAAGATTTTGTGTGGGAACCTTGCCACCAAGAAGTCTTCGACCAGATAAAACAGTATTTGACAAAACCACCGGTCATGATGCCTCCAGTGCCTCGTCGACCGTTGAAATTGTATATATCAGCATCAGAAGAAACCATAGGAAGTATGCTGGCTCAAGATATAAATGGCGTCGAAAGGGCCGTGTATTATCTTAGTCGGGTTTTAAATGATGTTGAGAGAAGATATAGTGCAATAGAGAAGCTTTGTTTAGTATTGTATTTCTCATGTACTAAGCTTAAATATTACATGATGCCTTGTAATGTACTGGTTATGTCAAAAACTGATATAATAAAATATATGTTATCAAAACCAGTGTTAAATGGTCATATTGGAAAATGAACTATCGCTTTGTCAGAATTTTCTTTACAATATGTACCAATGAGAGCAGTAAAAGGCCAAGCAATTGCCGATTTCTTGGCCGATCATCCTTGTCTGGATGTAGAAAATATAAATATTATCGGTTTAAAACCTTGGTGTTTATATTTTGATGGTTCAAGGCATCAAAATGGAATTGGAGTGGGGATTTTAATTGTTTCCCCTCAAGGTACTCCAACCAAGTTCATGTTTGAACTTAAATATGCTTGTTCTAACAACGAGGCTGAATATGAAGCCTTAATTGTCGGATTGGAGATACTAGTGGAAATGAAAGCACGTAATGTGCATATATTTGGTGATTCGCAGTTGGTCATTAAGCAACTTGCCCAAAAATATAAATGTGTTAGTGAAAATCTAATGAAATATTTTGTTGTGGCAAGCAAGCTAATGAAACAATTCGACGAGATAACTGTCGAACACATTTCCAGAGATTTAAATGAAGAGGCTAATGAATTAGCACAAGTAGCCTCTGGGTATAGACTTTCATCCAAGGTTCTTACAAATCTAATGGAAATAAGGGAACTTTTATATCCATTAGAGGAAAGAGATATACTACAAAACGACATTTCGACGATTAATGATTGGAGACAACCAATATTGAGTTATTTGGAAAATCCCAGTCAAGATGTGCATAGAAAGCTCAAGTATAGAGCGTCGAAGTTTGTGGTATTAGGGGGAGCCTTGTATAGAAAGTCTGTCGATGGAAATTTAGAAGTTTGCCTGAGTGAAGCAGAGGCTTATATTGCCTTGGCAGAAGTCCACGAAGGAATTTGTGGAGCTCATCAGGCAGGTGAAAAGATGAAATGGGTCCTTCGACGTCAAAGGTATTATTGGTCAACACTAGTTAGGGATTGTATTATGTTTGCCAAGTCTTGTGAAGAGTGTCAAAGACATGGCCATATACAAAATGTTCCTGCCAGTGAGTTACACGTTATAGTTAAACCTTGGCCTTTCAGAGGATGGGCTTTGGATTTAATTGGCCAAATTCATCCTGTCTCGTCAAAAGGACATAAATACATTCTAGTAGGAGTCGATTACTTCACCAAATGGGTTGAGGCTGTAGCCTTGAAGGATGTAACTCAGCAGGATGTGATTAACTTTATTGAAGATAATATAGTTTGTCGGTTTGGAATACCACAAACTTTGACAACTGACCAAGGATCAGTATTCATTGGAAAGAAAGTTGTCGAATATGCCAATTCAAGGAAAATTAAAATGCTCACGTCGACGCCATATTATGCTCAGGCGAATGGTCAAGTAGAGGCCATGAACAAAATAATCATAAATTTGATTAAAAAGCATATTGGTCGACAACCTAGAAACTGACATAATACCCTTAATCAAATTCTATGGGCATATAGAAATTCACCAAGAGAATCGACGGGCACTTCACCATATAAGTTAGTTTATGGTCATGATGCAGTGTTACCAGTTGAGATCAATCTTCAATCCATTCGAATTCAAAAACAAGACGAGTTACCAATTGAACATTATTGGAACTTGATGTTTGATGAATTAAATGAATTAAGTGATGAAAGATTAGTAGCTCTAGAAAACTTGATTCGACAGAAAGAAAGAATTGCAAAGTTTTACGACAGTCGAGTTAAGTATAAATCTTTTAAGATTGATGACTTGGTTTGGAAAGTTATTCTGCCCATGGATAAGAATTGTCGAGAATATGGAAAATGGTCCCCAAAATGGGAAGGACCATTTAAAATTACTCAGGTATTTTCTGGGAATGCTTATGCACTTGTCGAGATTAATTCTGGTTTGAGGATTAAATCAATTAATGGCAAATATTTAAAGCCATATAAACCGACAATGTATGAAGTGAAGATAGAAAATTGAGTAAAAATGAAATTTCATTCATATATTCGACAAATACAAATTACATACTGATGTTACATTTGGTTTAGATTGTCAAGGAAGATAACAGAGAATTAAACCTATTCTAAATAAAACAGAAGCTTCTCCCATCTGAATGTGTTCTAAATTGAGCTCGTAGGACCTGAGGAAGAGGAAGGAGCAGACGACCCTTAACTTGTCCTGGACGAGATTTTGGATGGTCGTCTACTCCCTGATGAGCCATTCTCGTCATAATAACCATGTTTTAAAAACATTGGGTTATTACGATGATTACTGAAGCTCATCAAAAGTATTACAATTCTTACTGAAGCTCAAAATAAGAGTCACCATTAATACAGAAACCTTCTTCCATTTTTCCCATTGAAAGAAGATGAAATTTTCTGATGGCATGGTAAATTTTGTTGAAAAGGAAAAAAGGAAGGGTTGGGTGATACTCTTTGAACCTTGGTGTCTCGGAGGACACTACTTATAGGGATTTTTTGCGGAATAGGTTATTAATTTACGTTTTATAACTTACGTTATAATTAATTAAATTAATTATGATGTATAGTTACGAGATGCATTGAAAAGAAACAGAATGAAAGAGCATTTAAAATATATGGAATTATAGAAGCAATAATAAAAAAGGGGGGTATTGGAAATTGATAAAAAAAATGTTTTATTAAGTATTGGCCTAGAAGGCCATACAAATTCTGTCGGATAGATAGACCGACAATATATATAAAAAAATACTTAGAATTTTTGAAGAACCCCCCAGGAATCTTCTAAAGATTGCTTGTCGGAGCAGGCAGTTTGATATTCCGCTTCAAGAGAATTTATTTTTGCCAATACAGTTTTGGCTTCCACAGCCCATTGCTTGGTATTATTGGCAATACTCTGTTGTCTGGCAACCCCTTGTTCTAATGCTGTTTGAAGTTTTTGGTTGCGACGACGAGCAGCCTCGAGTTTCTTCTCCAAGTCTTCAATTTCCTTGTCGAGCTCTTCTTTTTTGGTTTTTCCTTTTATATATCTCTGTCTATCTAGGATATATCTAGATATCTGTATTCGGATGTTACAGTTACAACACAGAACTACAAACAAAAATCCCAGAATTCAACCCCGTGGTTCAAACCATATCATGGGAGAGAGAAGGAATGGGCACCTAGGGTCTGTTAATGGTGGAGGGGTGGCGGGATAGCGGTGGAGGGGTGGCGGGATAGCGGCGGAGGACGGTGGCTAGTCACAGTTCGTTCATCGCGTCGTGCGTCACTCGCAAGCTCGTTGGCTGGTGCCTAGCAGTTCAACAAGGATGGGTGGTTGTTGGTGGCTTAGAGAAAGCGAGAGAGAAAGGAGTGGTTAGTTGCTACTAAGCTAGTTTTTCAATTTGGGGGATGAAAGTGTTTTCACCCATGACCCACCCACCGTTCTCGACCAGGGCTTCCTCTACCTTAGGTTTTCTTTTTTTTTTTTAATTTTAAATTAAAATTCCGATGTGAAGATTCATTTACAAAGCTTTTGTTGTGTTTAAGTTCACTTCCTTGATGTTTTACTTCTTTTCACTGCTAGAACCTCCAAAGTTTGCATTTCACAACTTGGGAGAATTGGGTGAGAAGTTGAGATGGTGGGGAAGATGAAAGGTAATATGGTCTTAGTAGATAGTTACATATACTATCAAGTTATTTATACTATATATACCAAATATTTGATAGTATAAGAATTTATCAGCTTGTTTATACTATCAGACTTTATCCTATTATCTTATATTATTATGCTTTATACTATCAAGTGCACTAAACGCAGCCTTACTAGCAAATTGAGAGGCACTGTCTACCTATCAATCTATATTTTTTACTTTTTATTATATTTATGTAAAATTATTCATATAAATTTAAATACATTTTTAAAAAATGAGACTAACTTTTATTTTGAAACATTTGTCGCGTAAAATTATGTGAAATTGTAAATATTAAAATGAAACAATAATTGAGATGAATAAAGAAGAAAGAAAATGTTTAGAGTAGGAGACGTAAAACAATTGTGAGAGTCCAAAGACCAAAAATATATTATAATAGTAGAAAGTGGGTGGAGTAATTATTTTATAATAGTGAAAAGTGAGATGGGTAGTTACTTAAGTTTAAATTTACCATTTTATTCATTTCACTAAATTATTAAAATTGTGTATAAGTGAAATAAAATGACAAAAAAGGAAATAAAAAATTTAAGATCAAAAGAGAACAATCCCCTTTTACTATTAGTATAGATAAATTAGAATTCATATTTTTTTTTTTTTATTTTTTTTTATATATAGATAAGAAACAAATATTAATAACAACAAATTATTGATGCGCACACACATATATACCATTGTTTTGTACTTCTTAATTTACAATTTTAATTGAGGGACCAAATTCTTAGTTTTCTAAACATGTCTACCATTTCCTTACATTTATCAAATAGTTATTTTTATTAATTTTTAGCTTAAATATATTTTTAGTTCCTCTAAATATAGCGGTATTTGGTTTTAGTCTCTTTAAAATTTTTCTTACGATTTTGATCACTATAAATTCCAACGTGAATGAAATGAGTCTCTATCGTTATCTGACGTCTGTTAAATGTTGATGTAACAAACGAAACTCTATGTTAGTGTTGCTACATGTCCTTCATTAAACACTTTATGATGCCACATGGATCCATGTCATCAATGTGGGTCATGCTTCCTCATTAAAGAGCACGTGCAAGTCACGTTGCTTCTTCTTCCTCATTTGTGGCCTCCATTCCTCTGTTCTGCCCCTGCTTTCTTCCCACTCCCCCCTTCAACCCCAAGCCCTCCTACATCGCCTCTCCCCTAACCCTCAAACTCAGACCCGACCTCAATCGACATAAGGAGGTTGGAATGCCAAAAAAATATATGGCATATCAAGAATGCGTAGATAAGCTATTTGCTATGCAAAAACCTTCAAAATCTCAATGGGTTGACAAGGTAAAATACATTCAATTCAAACGAAGAGTATAAGGAAAGAAAATAAGAGAAGAAAATAAAGCAACCCCATGAATTTATCACAATCAAATAGCAAGTAAAAACGGTTGTTGTTGTTTTCTATTTCGGAAATTAGATCCCAATGCAAAAATAAGTTGCAGCTGAAAAAATCCCAATGATGTAAAAATATTAGGTTTTGCAAGTTTTCTTCAAGAAATAATTGCAATTCAGCATAGCATAATTATAACCCCATCTTCTCAGAAGAAGAAAAAATGCAAGGGCATAGTGGAGAAAAAGGACCTAATTAAGAAACAGTTGAAAATGGATCCATTTCAATAAAGATGGAAACTTTAAAGCAACCCAAAAAAGAAATGAGGAAAAGTGGTGAAATGGGAAGGGGAAGAAGAAACCTTTCCATCAAGATGGATTTTATCCTTGTCTAGTTGAAAATGGCCTTGTGTTGGAAGTAAAAATAAAGATTTGGCAGTTCGTTGGTTGATGGTGGTTTTGAGGAAATTTTCTGAAGTGTTGAACCGACAGAAATGCTAAACAGAAATCGACAGTAGCATTGAATAAAGAGGGAGATTCTAATGTGGCTGATATATTGATGTTTTTAAGAAGACTTATCCGACAGGAAGATTACATCAGGTCGACGAAAATTGGTTAAGAATAGTTGAGTGCTGGTCTCGTCGAAAAACGGATACTTGCTGAAGGAAGAAACCGCTCGAACGTGTTAGTTTTTTTTTTAGGATGTCAGTTATTTTTTATATTTGTCTATAAATACCAGTAGTCATAATGTAAAAAAGGAGGTTATTTGCTGATACAAAATCTTAACATCTCAACCCGAGCAGATTAAAGGATTTTTGTCCAAGTATGCCTTCCTTTTCCATTTCATGTCATTTAAATTAATGCAATATTTCTTTAAAATTCTTTACTTTTTCAGTCTCGTCTTTTAAATTTTCTTTACAGTTCTTCGCATTTTTATCTGCTTTTCTTTACTGCTTTTCCATTTAAATTCTGCACTTTAATTTCGTGCCATTTACATGCTTTCAATCAATTTTCTGCATTTTAAGATTCCTGCTCAGTTTCTTTAAATTTCCTTAAATCCTTTCAAACTTTCCTTTCTGCATTTTCCTGGTTATTTTACTTCAAATTGCTTAAATTTCTTTTGTTTACTGTTAAAACCATTTTTATAACGAGATTACCACATAACTCGTGAACCCACATTCGTTTAATAAAATATATTTGTTTGTTGGAATTAATTCTGAATCTTTGAACCAAAATTCCGCATAAACACCTTGTATTTGAAGTTTTCTCCTTTGTGGCTCTATGTAACACCCTAATACAATTTTTGTAAAATACGCAGAGTATTTCTGGACAAATCGCATTAAACGTGTCACTTCAAAGAATGCATAAAAAAATAAAATCCATAATAACCTTTATAACTAATATAAAGAGCCTCGAATGATAAAAAAATCATATATACATACATCTCTGGCTAACAAGTCATATCATATACATAAACTTTTACATACAACCAGAAAAGTAATAACATACAAACTGGTTCAAAAAGAAGTACAACTACTAAACTAAGTCTTCTGTTTCTTCTTTTTCTTGCCCTTTCCTATTGGAGGGTCTGCACATGGAATTACATGAAGTATACAGGGGTGAGAAATCACAATTTCTCAGTATTACTATACCAAGACCAGCAGTTAATCATTTACAACAAATAAATAACTAAGCACGTTAATAATATAAACAATATAAGTATTCGATAATCAATAACATCAAAAGATTGGCCATACAATCCTAAGATATTATCAAACAAGTGACTAACCAATCAATTGATTAAGCAATGAAAACTGCTCATACAATTGTCAACCATGCAATGCTTTATGTGTTGAGGTATGGTTATGCTCAAACAAGTACTAATATAATGTTTATGCAATGTAAATGCAAGTTTTGAAATTTGAAAACACAAGCTACTTGCTTAATTTTCCAGAAACCTCTGTTTCTTGTATATACAAAGTAGAATAAGCCCAAAAGCCTAATTCCACTTGGTAATAGGTAAACATTTTTCCCTTACCCACGTAAGAGTACTATTGTTACCCTCATACCGGTAACCCTGACCAAAATAGCATACCAGTTACGAGAATCTAGATCAACACCTTATTCTCTGGGCATATGGTTGTGCACACCATCTAAGGTCACAATACATAGGAAATTAACAAATACTAAGTTTGAAAACTAATTATCCAAGCCACATTTAAATACTAGAACATAGGAACCTTAGCCTCACTTATCCATCAAAGGTAGCAAGATTCATATCTCCAGCTAAATAGTATCTAGAACATCACATAATCACTCACAAGTGATTTAGAAGTCAACCTCATGATGACCAAAGTTCTAAACACTAACCTAGGTGTAACACCCACCGTAGGGTGCCACATTTATGTTACTTAATTATTGAATTACCCCCAAAGTTCATAAAGTATGATGTTATAATAAAATACGAGTTGTAAATTTTTTTTTTCCTTTTTGATATCGATAAAATAAACTTAGCAGAAACTAAAAATATTATACATCATCATACATAATTTACATCAGGGACATTACAGAAGTACTGTCAACATTATTTATATATAGACCAAGTCTCAAATTCCTCAGATTCCTCAGCAAGTAGGAATCTGGCACGATGCGAAGTCCTACAGACAGGTGTCCGAGCAGACGACACGATATTAATTTCTGTTGGGACATAATACCTAGTATCCCAATGCTGCTTGATTGACAGCGGAAATTTGACATGTACATATATAGTTACGGAAAGAAACGGATCTCCATGGAATTCCCTGCTCATGTTGACCATCAGATTTCCTTGATATATAAGTCCCCTCTCATTGGGACTAGTCCTCCATGCTCCAGCTCCACTGTTGAACTGTAATCTCACGTAACTAAAAAAACTAGGTCTTGATGTCATTTTATCAAAACTCTGCTTCTTCCACAGGAACCTGTTCTTCTTCACCCTCTTGTTCTATGCCTTGCTCAACGTCTTTACCAAATATAAATACAGTATAAAATAATATACAAAGAGGTGAGATCACCTACTCCAATACCAACATGGTAATACAGAGATAACACATACAATATATTATACAAATACATCATACCATAATTACAATCATGCCATCAACATTATTTATCATAACAAATATAATAAATAATAATTACTGATAATCACATATTTTATACATTAATAAACTCTTATTTTTAGTCATTTACACTCTTCATGTACTTAATTGATTAAGCCTAGTTATGTTTTGTAGGATTGGACTCAAATTGGACTTAATTGATTTTTTTAGCATTATTTGGGTCTTATACTGTTTCTGTATTTTGGTCATATCTTGAGTTCTAGGTGTCTAGAAATTATGAATTTTACCTTGTAGGAAAACTGAGAGAAAGCTCTACAACTTTGATGAAGAGCTCAAAGTCACATTCAGACATCTAGTGGAACTAATTGGGCTTGGAAATCAGAACATGAGTTTTGTGACTGGAACCTAAACAGTGTACAGTAATCAGAGCATAACTCGAGCTGTAGGAACTTTCTTGGACTACAATTTGGAAAGTTGAAAGTTAAGACCCATATCTACAACTTTCATGAAGAACATAAGAGCTCATTCGGATAGCTTGGAGCTGATATTGGGTCTGGAAGTCAAAACAGAGGTGCTGAAACTAGGCCTGAACAGTCTGCAGTAATTGGCTCATATCTTAGGTTGTAGGATGAATTTTTGGATGATTTCAGTGCCATTGGAAAGCTGAGACAAAATGCTACAACTTTCATGAAGACCATGTTGCTTCATTCTGATGGCATCCATAAGATCAGCACTGAATGATTTTGGAGATAAAGAATCTCAATAATTTTCCATTCACCAACTCACCATTTGGCATTTTCCACTCATTCATCCACTCATCCACCTACTCTTAATCAGCCCCCTTATCATTTTGTATCCCTAATCCTCTATAAAAGGCACCATTGACTGATCATTTGGTGTTCTTAGTGTTAGACTTAGTTTTTAGAAGTTATGGTTATGCTTGTTTATTGTTTTCCTTTGTTGTAATTTTCTCTTGCTCTAAATTGAAGCTCTGTTCATCTTTCTCTTCTTCTCTCTTTCTTTCTTCTTATCTATGAGTAACTAAATCTGCATCTTACTTGGGTGAAAGAGTGAAGCTCTTGGTAATGAAATAAGGTTAGATTATTCTATTTCTTGTGCTTAAATGATATATTATCAAATGGACATTATATATATTGTATTTTGTTTCCAATCAATTTAGAAACTTTCTTTGTATAATGGAGATCTTGATTTATTGTAGACAATAGGGTTGGCACAATGAATGCTTGAACTCATTTACAAATGTTGGTAGATAATTAAAGGAATCATAATATGATTACATATATAATTGAACTTTGAATGTTATATTTTCCGATTGGAACCTCCGTTGTGTGTGGATTTCAGTTGAGTTATAAAGAGAAATAATCTTGCCTTTAATTTATTACCAAGAGTGGATCTCCTAACCCAAGCAAGTTCTTAAATTCATTTGTGAACATCTTTTATTACTTTTGGTGTTGTGACAAATCCTTTTCTTACCTCAATTAATTTTTCTTCATCAATTCCCTAAGGATCGACCTCGGACTCTCGAGAAATTTATTACTTGAGACAACTTGCACTTGGGTTTGCATCCTTTAATCTCGCAGTCAATTACCATCATGCCATGATCATTATTCAAATCACACGATAATTACAATAATGCCATCAATATTATTTATTATCATCATCATCCAATATTCCTCAAAAGTTCAATTGTCATAACCAATATTCCTCAATTATTATATCATACAGATATAAATATTCAGATTTATGCATGTGCACATAGACTCAATTTCCTACTCCATGGAGCTAATACTCAGTTCGGAGAAATTGATCCGAAAGATCTATCTGTACCAACATGCCTCAGATCACGTGCCACATTTCTCATATGTGTTTGCACATCTAGCATATACACGACAGTCTTTACTAGATCTTGATTAAGAATAGTGTCTCGGTCAGGATCATCGGTGCGTTGCATCGATCTAACCCACGGTACAGAAGAGCTACCAATTGCCCATTATGAGCAACCCGTACCCCAATGCCTCCAAAGTCAACAAGTAACTTACACTATGTATATCGCACCCACTTAAGAGGTGTACGTCTCTCCTAGGCACTTAGCCTTATCCAGTCCATCGGACTTTTTCAATGCATGTTCAATGCACCAATGCCAATCACAGGCAAAATTCATCATTTTCTCATACAGTGTCCATACACTATTCTGACAGTAATCCTACTGTTAAATTCATCATTTTCTTATACAATGTCCATACACTAGTCCAACAGTAATCCTACTGTTAATTCAGTCGTGAAATCATATTATCGCATTTTTATTATCGCGCAACACTTTTGTCGCGTTTTCACAATCGCGCAACATTTCTATTACGTTTTCACAATTTCGTAATATTTTTGTTTCATTTTCAAATCGCGTAGCAATTTTCCATCATTTTCTCAATTAAGTAAAAATATTCTATCATTTTTTAATCACGTAGTGATTTTTCAACATTATTTCTGTAACATCCCCCTCAGGGTATCACATTTTCGACTCCCAACTCATAATCTGTAAAGAAGTTCGTAAACAAGGTTTGAGTTATAAAAGATGGGTTTTAAAATTTCTTTTCATCAAAGACGAAAACATAAACTTACTGATATCTATAAGTATTACTGAAAATATATTTAATATACAATATTGACACCAACTAATATTTAACAATTTAAAGAAAAATATAAAACTAACAGAAAACTCTCTCTCTTTAACAGTAGCAAACCCTATGACGGGTCCTACTTAATAGCACGGTACAACACTAACGAGAGACTTAACATACTTATTCCTTCTCGTATCCATCTGGATGCATCAGACATCTATTCTATGTCAACACTGCACGCTATCAAATCTGGAATGGTCATTCTCTGATGTTGTCACTAATTTCAGAATATCTGCCACCCGTTATGTCTAAGACAACTCGTTCCATCTATTATATAATTTTTAATAATACAAACACAGCAAAACAATATAACAAAGAGGTGAGATCACCTACACCAATACTAACATGACAGCACAGAGATAACACAACAGCATATCATATAGATATATCATGCTATCAACATTAATCAATTATCATCATCAAATCATTTATCAATTCAATTATCATTCAACATCTATGGTGATGCCCTCATCATTATCCAATTATCATCTAAGTATTCAAAACAATTGTCATAGCCAATATTCCTATATCATACATATATAAATGCTCAGATTCATGCATGCGCACATAGACTCAATGTCCTACTCCATGGAGCTAATACTCAGTTCGGAGAAGTCGATCCAAAAGATCTGTCTGTACCAAAATGCCTCAGACCAAGTGCTATAATCCTCATTTTGATTTTTGCACATCTAGCATATACACGATAGTTTTTATGAGATCCTGATTAAGAATAGTATCTCGGTCACGATCATCGGTGTGTTGCATCGGTCTAACCTACGGGAAGAAGCGCGACCAACCACCCGTGTAAGCAACCCGCACCCCGATGCCCCCAAGGTCAACAAGTGACTTACACTACGCATATCGCACCCACTCAAGAGGTGTACGTCTCTCCTAGGCAAATAGCCTCATACAGTCCCTCAGACCTTTCCAGTGCATGTTCAATGCACCAATGCCAATCATAGGCAAAATTTATCATTTTCTCATACAGTGTCCATACACTAGTTCATGCATATAAAATGCACCAATTCCAATTCCAGGCAAAATTCACCATTTCATATTCAGGGTCCACACATTGGCCCATCCTTAGTTTAATTTCATAATCTCAAAATCAGGGTCCACACACTGGCCCAACAGTCATAATACTGCATTTTCAACAGCGAAATCATATTATCTCGTTTTCATAGTCACAAAACACTTTTGTCGTGTTTTCACAATCGTGCAACATTTCTATTATGTTTTCACAATTTTGCAACGTTTCTATTGTGTTTTCAAATCACGTAGTAGTTTTTCAATGTTTTCTCAATCACATAAAATCATTTACACGTTACCCAAATCGCGTAGCGATTTTCCACCATTTTCACAATCGCGTAACTTAAAAATCATTCTTTTAAGTCGCGTAAACTATTTTTCATCATTTTCAAAATATTGAAACACTTTCCAAATTGCGTAGAAATATTTCAACGTTTTTCAAATCGCGTAGCTTAAAAATCACGTTTTTAAGATACGTAAAACATTTTTCACCATTTTACAATTACGTAAAATATTCCTTAATATTCCAAACATTATTTTGGACTTCTAAACAAATCAATATCATTTCTAACATCATTTTTCCATTACGAAAAATATTTCTTAACCTTCAAATATTCCATTTCCACTTTTCTCAAAATATTATGACTTTGTACTTCCTTTTCCATATTTTCTTACTCAAGAAAATCTTTTTCCACATTTCTTTACTCAAGAAGTCTTTTTCCACAATATAATCCACAAAAGAATTCCTTTTCCAAAATATAATCCACAAAATCACTTTTCCATTGATATAAATCAATGTTTCAAATCTTAAAATTTTACTAACGCTCTCCAAAACCCAAAGAATGAGTTACACGTTAGAAAATATCAAATCATTATTATATTCTCCATTTTTCTCAAATCAATTCTAAAATCAATTCTCTTCAAAATAAATTGAGGAGTGTTTGAACCTCTCTTTTTCATTTACATACTGAAATTCATTTCTCAAGTGATAAAATACTCTGATTCCCTTTCCGAATTCCTTGTACTAATTCAAATTACATTTTCACTTGGAAAACCACTTTGTTTTATAAAACCAAGGCATTGACAAGCCTTCAAAACCGTGGTACATAGTCATTGAAACCATCAAATATTTTCCCTTCTAAATTGATATGGTTTTACACAAACAAAACCATTAAAAATTCTTTAACAAAAATTGTGAGCACTTGGTCTTTGAATCAAGTCATTTGCTCATTTTCATTTTTCACTTTCTCTGCAAATCCTTAAAATCAACATTGCTATTTTCATTTAAAACTCATGATTAGTAAAATGCTTAGAAACTTTTTACACAAAATAAATTAATAAAAATCCTTCTAAAACCGTGTTCATGTACTCTTTTAAAAATAAACCCTTTGTTTATTTTCCTTGTTTTTCTAAATATCTCATTTCATCATTCATGAAAATATTAATTTGTGACACCTATCTTGAAGTGTCTTGGCCAAAATTCACCATTTTCTAGGGACCAAAAATTAATTCCCTTGTTCTTGAAAATTTTCAACATAAACCCTCATCATGGGTATCAAGACCGTAGCCCTCTTCCTTTGGCCATTGGAGCCAAAAATTAATTTCTTTTCCATCATCTCATCATGACATACATATACATAATTTCAACATATTCTTATCATGCATGTTATAAGCATACCATATTATCATCTTGCATATTATAAGCATACCATATAAGCCATAAAATCATGCAAAGCATATCAAGCATAGGCTAATAATCAAAGCACATAAACACCCATAAATTATTACATGACCATGGATATGAATCCTCACATGGATTCACCATCCATCAAATACACAAACCATCTCTCACCACCATACTTGGTTGGTGAGATGAATCTCCCTCTTACCTCTTGAAGATCCTCAAAAGCTCCTTGTTTTGCTTCTCTTTCCAAGTCCTTCACCACCAAGGGCTTCTCAAATACAAAACCAAACATATATTTATTAGTAAATCAAGCTTGAACAAGATAAACCATGGATCAAACATGGCTTAGAACCTTGAAAATCAAAAGAAAAGTGAAGATTAACAAACTTCACCAATAAAGCTCCAATCTTTAGCTTGAGAAACAAGGTTGAAGATGAATGATTTAGAGAAAGTCTCCAACATGAAAGTTGCTTAGAAAATCATGTAGATTCAAGATCTATGGTTGGATGAAATTAAAAGAGCTTGGAGAGTGGTTTTGGGTATCTTGGCCGAATGGTTCTTCTTGAAGATCAAAGATGGAATTTTTTATTTTTGTGAGGGAAAGGTTTCTTAAACTTGGTTAAGGTAAAGAATTAAGTGAAAACACTTGGTTTCCCTTCCTATCAATTTCGTGGAGCTCCTTGAAAAAATCCCTAAAAATCATAAACAAATCTTAAAATCAATAACAAGTGAAAAAATAGATAAACCATGATTCAAGCATGGCTTATAAAATCAAAACTAAAAGATTGGGTGAAGAAATATGAACTTTACCATTTTTGTTAGAAACTTGAAGCTTGGATTTGAAGCTCAAAATGAATGATTTGATGAAAACTCATAACTAGAGATGTTCTTAGAATAAGGTAAGGATTCAAGAAATAAGGTTGGATAAAATTTTTGAGTGATGGAGGGTAGAATTAGGGTACTTGGCCGTGAGCTATCTTGGAGAGGAAGGAGAGGAATTTTTCTAAGAGTTTGCTTGAAGGAAATGATCAAGAATGATCAATAAGTGACCAAGACAACTAATAATGGTCTTGAAACCTATCTAAGCCCTTAAGCATGCACCAAAACTGTCCCCCCTCCATGCATTCTCCTAAGAGTGCAAATAATTCAATTATGATGCATAATTGACTAAGACACCTAATAATAGTCATCAAACTTCCTTCAGCTCCAAAACAATCACCAAAAATCGTCCCCCCTCCATGCATGCATTCCATAATGTTGTCATCTTTTTCAAGCCACCATTTAGAGCATTTTAGGCTATTGATTAGATCAATGGTTAGGATTTAGGTAGACTTTTGATTAGAAGACTTAATCTAGGCCATTAAATCTTTTTCCTTAAAATTCTAGCCATTAGATCCATCTCCAAAAATAAAAGGTCAAGATTACTCCTTCTTACTTTTAATCCAAGGGTCATAATTAGTCATAGCCATTTTAGAAGACCAAATCTCCACCATTGATTAAATCCAAATCCAATGGTTATAATTGATCCATCTCCACCGTTGATTTAATCCAAATCCAACGATCACAAATGGTCCTAGCCACTTTATAAGATCAAATCTCCACCCTTGATTTAAATCTAAATCCAATGGTTATAAATGGTCATAGCCATTTTATTAGACTAATCCTACACCGTTGATTAAATCGACGGTTGATATCAAAGTCTTCAATATTAGACTTGCTTCCTATTGGTTTGTCAAAAGAATTAAACTTGTTTCCTATTAGTCCGTCAAAAGTTGTCATAACCATTATCGTTGACTTAAGTAGTATAATTTCTATTTTTATCTGCTAAAACTCCAAAAAGAATATATTTACTATATTTTTATCGCCCGATAATTAAATACAGTACAAAACATAGTACAATAAAATTTTCTAAAACTGTTTTCAGATTCAGGTTTAGTAAGATCCCCTGTCTCCATCTAAACAGTACAAATTTTTCTATGCGTAAAATTTTTTTCATGTTTTGGGACTCACCCCGGGCCCACGTAGGACCACTGGGCCCAAAAACAACCCAAAAACAACCAGATAACTATAAAAATTTATAATCATCCACAAAAATCACAAATATTAGAAAACGTATGAAAATTAAATCAGATTGTTAAAAATAATTAACAATCAAGAGAAATAAATACATAAAGATTTTTCCCGACTCGAAAATTATTATTTTCTTGACATGGAGTAAATCACTCAAAATAGTCAAATAAGCTGACGGAATACTCAAAATAATTTTACAGTACGCAGAAATCACTAAACAATAAGATTCTGTTAACTATCAAATTATTGTCAGCTATTTAGGAAGTTTGGGGTGTTACAATTTCAATCGCGTAAAAATATTTAAACGCTTTCCAAATCGCGTAGAAATATTTAAACATTTTTCAAATTGCGTAGCTTAAAAATCACGTTTTTAAGTTACGTAAATCATTTTTCACCATTTTTCAACTTCGTAAAATATTTCTTAACCTTCAAAAATTCCATTTCAACCTTTTTCAAAATAATATGACTTCTCACATTATTTTTCACATTTTCTTACTCGAGAAAATATATTCCACAAATTCACCATTTCATTGAATTAAATCAATGTTTCTCACTTAAAATTCCCTAACGCTCTCCAAAACTCAAAGGATGAGTTTTACATTAGTAAATTTTAAATCATCAACATTTCTTTTATAATTCAAAATAAATTTTTGAATTCAATCCTCTTCCAAAACAATTTGAGGTTCAAACCCTTACAACCTCTATTTTCCTTCCATAACTGAAATTTCTATTTCTCAAGTGATAAAACACTCTGATTCTATTTCCAAAATCCTTGTATTAAATCAATTATTTTTCCACGTAGAAAATCACTTTATTTCATAAAACCAAGGCATTACAAACCTTCAAAACCGTGGACATGGCCATTGAAACCATTCTTATATTTTTCCTTCTAAATCATCTAAGTTCCATTCATGGTTTTACATAAACAAAACCATTAAAATTTCTCAACAAAACCTTGAACACTTATTCCTTGAAAACAAACCTTTGTTTATTTTCCTTGCTTTTCTAAATATCCAATTTTACCATTCATGAAAATATTAATTTGTGAATACCTATTTTGAGGTGTTAAGGCCGAAATCCTCATGGTCATTAGAACCAAAAATTGTTTTCCTTTCCAACAAATTTTATGGCATACATCACATATAATCAACATATTATATTTCAAGCATACCATAAAAGCAAATAAGAATCATACTAAGCATGCAAGCACAAATAAAACATGCTAAGCACATAAACCAAATAAACACATAAACACCCACAAATAATTACATAACCATGGATATGAATCCTCACATGGATTCACCATCCATCAAATACACAACCATCTCTCACCACCATGCTTGGTTGGTGAGATGAATCTCCCTCTTACCTCTTGAAGAACCTCAAAAAGCTCCTTGCTTTGCACTTTGCACAAGTTCTCTACCAACAAAAGTTTCTTGAACATAAAACAAACAAAAGTTTATTAGTATATTAAGCTTGAATAAGGAAAACCATGAATCAAACATGGCTTAGAACATGAAAATGAGATAAGAAATGAAGTTTTCCTTACACTTCACCTCAAAAACCCTAGAACTTGCTCTTAGAAAAAGTCCTTGAAGATGAAAGATTTAAAACTTGCTCTAAACTACAAAGTGTCTTAGAATGAAGTATAGATTCAAGAAGTATGGTTGTTTGAAATTAAAGAGTGATGGAAGGTGGAGTATGAGTGCTTGGCTGAAACTTAGAGAAGAAGAGAAATGGAGAGAAAGTTTGATAAGCTTAGCTTCTTGAAAATGATCAATAATGACCAAGATGAATAATAATTGGTGTCTTGAAACTTTGCTAATCTCCTACACTATCACAAAACCGCCCCCCCTTCTTGCTTCTCAAAATGTGACCAACTCACTAGCCACCATTTTAGGCATTCTTAACCATTGATTAGATCAATGGTTAGGATTAATGTAGATTCTAGGTTTAGCCTTAGATAGAAGACTTAATCTAGGCCATTGGATCTTTCCTCCTTGAAATCCTAGCCATTAGATGTATCTCCAAAATGAAGGGTCAAGATTACTCCTTCAAACTTTACATCCAATGGTCATAAATGGTCCTAACCATTTTATAAGACCAATCTCCACCGTTGAGTAAATCAATGGTGGATGTCCAAGCCACTAATGTTGACTACGCAGTACAATATTTATTTTTTATCTGCTATAACCCTACAAATAATATTTTTACTGTATTTTTATTGTCCGATAATTAAATACAATACAAAACACAGTAAAAGAAATTTTAAAATTGTTTCCAGATTCAGGTTTAGTAAAATCCCCCGTCTCCATCTCAACAGTACGAATTTTTCGAGCTGCAGAAAATTTTTCACTTTTCGGGACCGACTTGGGCCCACGTACAGCCCCCTGGGCCCACAAACGGCCCACAGATAACACTAAAATAATCAGAGTAATATAAAAATTTCATAATCATCCACAAAATCACAAAAATTATAAAACTTATGAAAATCAAATCAGATTATGTAAAATAATTAAGACTTAACAGAAATAATTAAATTACATAAAATTTTCCCCGGCCCCAAAAATTATTATTTTCTTGACACAGAGTAAATCACACAAAACGATCAAATGTATTCACTAAATACTCAAAACAATTTTACAGTACACAGAAATTACTAAACAGTAGAATTCTGTTAACTGTCAAAATTACTGCCAACTAGTTAGGAAGTTTGGGGTGTTACACTAGGCATTCTATCACACTTTGAATGTCTAAGCATTTCCAAACTTTTCATATATGCAAGTTGATAATTCTTCCCAAGAAATATCTCCAAAAGTGTCTCATAACATCCAAAAAGGCTTGCACAAATGATCCCATCAAGAACCTCGGTAATCGATTACACTCTCCTTGTAATCGATTACATCCCTTCCAGAAGCTTTGTAATCGATTACATAAACCTTGTAATCAATTACATCAGGCATAAACACAGTTTTGCAGAATTTTGCAGAACTTGGTACTATTCCATTGGGACAAATAACAGATTTTGATCACTTCAAACTAATTTCTAGGTGATTTCAAGTTCCTAACAAGTTCACTAACATGAAGGAAACACAAAACAACAATTGGTTTCATCAAAATGGGATCCAAACACAAAATCACCCATTGAAACCCCAAAACCTACACTTTGGGTATTTTAGGTCTGAAATGGATAATTTTAGTTTCTAATCCATACTCTTTGTATAAACAAGTCATAAACAACATTTATCACTCATCCAAGCAAGAAAATCACATATCACACCACAAGAACTCAATTTGACACCTTAGAACTCAATCAAACTTAACATGGAGAAATGAGGAAAAAGATGAAACTAAGTTCAAGAACCCCTACATTCAAACTCTTTAAGCTGTAGAATATGGTGGAGATGATGAAGAAATGATCACAAGTCTTCAAGCTTCTCCTTCCTTTTAGCTTTCCTCTTCTTCTCTTCCTTCTTTTCTCTTTTCTCTTCCTTCTCTCCTTGTTCTGTTTTCAACCGTGAAAGAAGAATGAGTTGTGATAGAAATATCACATCAAAGAAGTCAAGAAAGAGGGCTAAACCGTGGATAGCTTAGGACTTTTAGTTACTATACTAAAAATTCTCGATCTGCTAAAAACACTCAACTTTAGCTAAATCTAGTTTTTCAAGTTCCAACAACTTTCAAATAAATCATAGGATTCATTAAAAATATTGTTGCACCAAAACCATCATTTTTCATATTTGTGACTAGTCATTCCGGCTTAAATTAGACAACCAGTATGGCTAAAAATACTAAACTGACTCCGAAAATTCTCAAACTTAAACCACATCACAGAATACATATTTGTGACTTAGAAATAAATTATCCTCATCTATTTCCATTAGCTAAGCCATTTATGCTAATATCTTGGTCATTTTAAGTTATTTTTCACCTTTTGGCTTGCAACAAAATATCTAAACTAACTCAAATTGTCACAAAATTAAACAGGCATGTTAAGCAAATATTAAGTTACCTCTGTAACCATTTACTAGTCTAACATGTTGAAGAGGATGTTACACTATAAGTGGTGAATCCCACCAAACATTGAATCGATTGAGGTTGGGTCTGGGTCTAAGGGTTAAGGGAAAGGCAATGGAGGAGGGCTTAGGGTTGAGGGTGGGAGTGGGAAGAAATCAGGGGCAGAGTACAGGATGTAACATCCTCTTTTTACACATGTTAGGCTTGTATAAAGTTATAGATGTAGCCTAATACTTGTTTAACATGTTAGTTAAATTTTGTGACTTTCTGAGTTAATTTAGACACTTTGTCACAACACAAAACGTGCAAAATAGCTAATTTAACTTAGAAAAAATAGCTTAAATGCTAAATCAAAGGAAATAAATATGGAAAGTGTAACATCCCGAGAAACATGTTAGGCTTGTATATGGTCTCAGAGGTACTATTACACTTGTATAACATGTCAATTAAGTTTTATGACAAACTGAGTTCATTCAGACACTTTGCTGTAACCCTAAATGCGAAAAATAACTTAAAATGACTCAAAAAATGGCATAAATTTCTTAGTTAAGTGAAATAAATAAAGATAATTTATTTCCAAGTTACAAATAAGTGGAACAAGGTGTAGTTAAAATTTGAGAGCAATCGGAGTTCGTTTGACATTTTTAAGTATACTAGTTGTGTATTTTAATGTTGGATTGACCTCCAGCAGATATGAAAATTTCAGAAAATGGTGAAACAATAATTTAGATGAATCTTAGGATTTATTCTAAAGTTGTTAGAAGTTAGAACACATGATTTAGCAAAATCTAAATGTTATTAGCAGATATAAAATTTCCAGTATATGGTTTAAGTAGCTTTGGTCTTATCTTTTGATCTCATTTTCTCTTCTTCCATATGTTTCACTTGCTGAAACAAACATAGAAAATGAAAGAGAGGGAAAAAAGGAAGGAAAGGGGAAAGCTCAAGAAAACAAAGTGAAGGCCAAGATTTGAAGATTTCCATTCAAGAACTTGAGGTAGGGGTTATTTCCTTTAAACTCTCATCTCTTTCCTTTTTACCTCATGCTTGGTTAAGCATGTTTAGGTAAAGAATGAGTATTTTGAGTTGAGTTCTTAGAACCCAAGTTTATGTTTTGATGAGGTAAAAGAGAGTTAAGAGTTAAAGCATGATTGAGATGCATGAGCTGAGTTGGAAAACTATGTAAGTTTAGTTTTAAAGGTGTGAAGTTAGTTTGAGAATCCAATGGCACGATGGAATACTGCTGCATGTTCCATTCTATTTTAAAATAGTTCACATAACCAGTTAAGAAAGTTCTCTAATCGATTATGTGTTGGAGCAGGACGTGATGATGTGTGCATTAATCGGTTAGAAGTTGAGCATAACCAATTATGCAAAGATTGAAGTGGTTGTTATAATAACAGGTTAGGAAAATAATCTAACCGGTTATTCATAGTTCCAAAATACTTCAAAAATAGGTTATAACTGATTATTGTGTCAAGCTAACTTGTTATAAACACTAAGAAAACACGTTGAAACAGAAAAACAAAGGGGGCTAACCGATTATAGTGATTATGTAATCGGTTAAAGGAAAAGTAGCCTTAATCAAGCTATGTGATGATTGTTAGTGATCTAATCAAGATAAGTGATGAAAGATCAGAGCTCTAGGAGTCCTAAATTCATTCTTAGTGCATAGTTACTTCTTTAATAGTTAAAGTTGAGTTTAAAATGCAAGTTTTAGATTAAAACTCTTTTATCTCATTAAGTTGAGTTATAATTGAGTAATAAAGAATGGCTCCCTTATATATTAAGGTTGAAAACCCTAGTATTGGCTCCCTTATATAATAAAGTTCAACCCTAGTATTGGCTCCCTTATATAATTAGATTGAACCCTAATATTGGCTCCCTTATATAATAAAGTTGAACCTAGTATTGGATCCCTTATATAATAAGGTTGAACCCTAGTATTGGATCCCTTATATAATAAAGTTAAACCTAGTATTGGATCTCTTATATAATAAGATTGAACCAAGTATTGGCTTCCTTATATAATAAGGTTGAACCATGTCTAGATTGTTCTTTTATTAATTAAAGTTGAACCATAATATTCATACAAGTGAAATTGATATTTTACAATTGAGAAGTCATTAGTTAGATATCAATAGTGATTCTATGAGTTATAGTTTTTAGTTGTATATTTCTTATACTTGAATCAATGCCATGAGATGTATATTATTACCGAGAATGTTATGTTCTCACCCCGTTTTATGTTTCATGAATAGCAGGTCAAGACTTAACCGTGGAAATCAAGAAAAATAGGGGGAAAAAGAAGAAAAAGTCTATACAACAAATAGTTTTAGTTTTATATTTTTCATAACAACTATTGTAATTAGTTATTATGAGTTGTGTTATGTTGTATTTCTTACCTTTGCCCTTGAGGCTTTTGTATGTAAATATGTATAACTTTTGTTTAACATGGCTCTCCATATTTATTTGTATAAATGATATAGAACTAGTTTATTAGACGGGTTAGTAGTAGCATGACTAATACCATTTATCTTTCTATATAATTAAATATTTTAAGATAATCGTATTAGGGTGTTTCAGAAAGTTCATTTCTAGGTCATAAATGCGTGAAAGAAGATATGATTAAATTTTGAGGGCAAACGAAGTCAATTTGATATTTTTAAGGATATCAACTGAGTATTTAAGTACCGCATTAAGGCACAGCAGATATGAACAATTATGAAAATGATGAAACAAGAATTTATATGGATCTTATAATTTATTCTAAGGTTGTTGGAAGTTAGGAAACTTGATTTAATAAAATCAAAATGTTCTTAACAGATACAAAATTCAACAAAATGACCATTTTGCCCTTAAAACTTATCTTTTAAAAGATGAAATTTCTCTCATCTTTCTCACTTTCTCTCTTACATGTTCTGCAGAGGAGATGAAAATAGAGAAAGAAAAGGGGAAAAAGGGAAGGAAAAGGAAAAAAGAAAGAGAAAGAAGAAATGGAAGAGGAGAGAGAGCTTGGAGCCTCCATGGTCATCTTCAAGACCTTGAGGTAAGGGGGTTTTCTCATCTCTTTTCTTCTTCATCTTTGTACTTTCAAATATGAAAATTTGATGGTTAGTTGAGATTATGGTTGATAGTGGATTGTATAGTTGTTGATGATTTGTAATAAGCTTTGATGGTTGTTTTGGTTGAAATTTGATAAATGAGTGTAAAACCCTTATTTGTTTCTTAACCTGAAAGTGGATCCTTGGATGTTTGTTAATGAAAACTTGATAGTAGGATGAGATGATGTGTTGAGATTGAATTATACATGACTTAAGCTGGATTGGAGCGGAAAAATTACTTGTGGGATGTGTTTTTCACGTTTCTAGAAAAATCAAAAACATGAAGGGAAGTCGTGGCACTCTAAGGGTGGAAGCCATGACACTCCCCTTGTAGGAATCAGGAAAATGTTTCTGAGAGCCTAGAGCCGCGGCACTGAAGAATAGGAGTTGCAACCCTCTGTCAAAAATAAGCCAAAATGTTTGTTGTGGTGTTAATCACATATCTTGAGTTATAGAATCGGAATGACCTGATTCCAATGACATTTGAAAACTAACATGTAAGGCTATTTGCCCATAAAATTTCAGAATGTTTGAAGCTATGATGTACATTTGGTGCAATCTTGAAAATCAGTCTTTTTGAGGCAAATATTGAGGTGTTTTGGGATAGTTTGAGCTTGAATGGTTTATGAGCCATGTGTTGTTCTCTTTTTAGTTAAGGTTGAGTTAGGATGATGTGATAAAAAGGGTGTTAGATCCTTATATGATAGATTTTGCCATGTAATGTATTACGTATTGTTATTAAATGATGTAAAGAGACACATTATGGTTTAATTAATGATATGATAGGGGTGTAATATGAACCCTGACTTTATTGATTGAGAAATTGATATATTTAAATAATGTGCATCATTGCTTATACTTTGCAAGAAATTAATGGTAACCATGATGATTAAGATGTTAAATGATGATGAAAATGAGGCATTGAGCCATGATATGATGTTATGTTGAGAAATATAATGATTTATACATGTTATTAAATGATGTTGATGAGTATGATATTAGGAAGCAATATAAAAGAAGGGTAAAGGTAGATGAGATTAAATAAGTCCCTCTCTACAAATATGTATGGTAACATACAAATGTAAAGTTTGATGATTATGACAATTGATTCCCTATTTTATAAGAAAAAGTAAGATTATGTACAAAGTGAAAGAAGAAAATGATTTTAATATTGTTGCATGTTTTGGTTTTCAAAATTATTATTTAATGTTTTCATGTATTGCAAACTTATGTTCTTGATGGTTGATAACTCCACATTTTGTAGTTATTTAGTCCTATATATGTGCCTTATTGTCCGCTTAGTCCTTATTTTGATGCATGAATGGAAGAGTTTAGCTGCATACTTATATGATTTGATTTTAACGTCTTCCATCATGATTCTGAGAAAATGTGTCTGATTCTCGGATATACTAAGTACATTTGCACTGATTATTGAATTGGAAATTTCTCTATGGCAGGTAAGGTTCCAATAAAGTGAATCATTTCAGATTTGGACCAACATTGCAAGAGAAAGCCAAATGCAAGGATTAGCTTGTCACGTCGTGGCGTGGCATTTGAATGCCGCAGCGTGAGCCTCCCCTACATCCAAAGTCAGAGAGCTACGCATGTAGCGCGTCGTGGCGTAAATAGTTGAATGCCGCGGTGTGACCCTATTTTCTGAGCCCTATAAATACTGTTGCATCGATTTTTAAGGGGAGTTAGGTTTTATTTTAGAAAGTTGCGGCCAGGTTTTATCATTTCAGACTAGTAGGAAGCAGAAGTGACCAAGTTTGGAGTCTCTCTTCACCTTGGTGGAGGATTGAAGCTTGGAGGATCACTCTCTTGAGCTTTGTTCTTCTCTCTTCTCTTCTCCTTTCTCTTTTCTATATCCATGACTCTGAGTATTAGTGTTCTATTTTTGTTGGTCATGGCTGGCTAGGCTGTTTATAGGGTTTTACTTTGGATCCTCATATGGATATTGATTAATCTTGTAATCCTTTGAGTTATATACATGCTTTGGTTTTTGTTCAATCATATAGTGCTTAATGCTTTGATTGTTTGATCAGCTTTCAACTGATTTGTTCAAATCTAATGATCCTAGACATATGAATTTGGATTTGAAATCGTATGTATGATTGATGCATGTTCTATTTCATTCAATTGGCTTGGATGCAATCATTCGTTAATAGGATAGAAATATACCTATTGAACATACATAGTAATTAATTGGGAATAGATCATTCATTAGTAGAGCTTACACTAGTTCTCATGGAAACATAGTGGATTAGGTAGGTGATACCAGGGTTGATTGACATAGACATAGGCTTTTAGCTAAATTAGATTCTCAAGCTAACCTAGCCATTGCATTTATATTACTCGTAAGGATTACTTGTTAACAATTGATATAGGAGGTAAAAAAGGATGCCCTATTTTCTAAATCATTATCTAAACTCAATCTAATAGTTTTTAAGTTCTTCTTAGTAGTTTAATACGAACCTTTCCAATTTATAACTCTTTGAATAGAAATACTTAAGTTGTTGGTTTATAATTAGTACTGAATTTAACGATTATCCTCATGGGGACAATATCAGACTCTTAGCTATACTATAGGTGCAATTCGTGTAGTTACGGTAAGCAAAAGAGCCAACAAGTTTTTGGCGCCGTTGTTGGGGATTAACGGTTTAAATTTAGCTTAGCTAATATAAACAACGAAGTTAAGTATCTCTAGTTCAAGTTTCTTTTGTTCCATATAGATTTAATTCCTTATTCGTTAATTGTTTTAGGTTGTAGTAAGATGGCGGAAGAAATCGCTACAAACGAGGTGGAGGACGATAGTCACACTAGGCCATTGAGGGAGTTTGCTACTCCTCAAATGGACAATTTACACTCTAGTATTAGACGTCCTATCATCCGAGCAAACAACTTTGAGATTAAGCCAGCCATCATCCAAATGATCCAAGCTTCAGTACAGTTTGGCGGCTTATCCAATGAAAATCGCAATGCGCATCTCTCAAACTTCCTGGAGATTTGCGACACGTTTAAGCATAATAGAGTATCAGATGATGCTATTCGTTTGAGGATCTTCCCTTTCTCTTTAAGGGAGAGAGCTAAAAGCTAGTTGCATTCTCTGCCAGCGGGATCAATTACAACTTGGGCGGAGGTATGTACCAAGATTTTGAATAAATACTTCCCTCCGGCCAAGACTGCAGAGATGGTGAATGATATTACATCATTCACCCAGTCTGACTCAGAATTCTTACATGAAGCCTGGGAAAGGTATAAGGATTTGTTAAGAAGGTGCCTGCATCATGAGATACCACCTTGGCACTAGATTCATTCATTTCATAAGGGCTTGCTCCACCACCACCGCCCAATAGTAGATGCTGCAGTCGGAGGCTCCTTGTTAAGCAAATCTTTTGATGATGCCTTCCAGCTATTGGAGGAATTAGCTGCTAACAGCTATCAATGGCCTTCAGTAAGGAATACTCCACGGAGAGTGGCTGGTGTGCATGAGATGGATGCCATAACCTTACTAACAGCACAAGTTGCAGCATTGGCAAGTAAGATGGATAGTATGGGATAACAAAGATCTCAACAAAGCCCATTTATCCTTTGTGACAATTGTGGAGATAATCATGCGAGTGATAGGTGCCCTGGTATGTCTGAAAGTGCACATTATATTGGTAACTATTGCTCCCAACCGAATAACCCATACTCTAACAAATATAATCTTGGATGAAGAAACCATCCAAATTTCTCATGGAGGGACAACAAAGGACCTTCTTCCTCCTCCAATGCTCCAGGACCTGAACGCCAGTATAACCCTCCTGGTTTTCCAACTCAGCCAAGACAACCAATGCAAGAAAGGAAACCTGCATTGGAAGATATGTTCATGCAGCTGATAGCAAAGAACGATGCTTTCATTTCCAAGACCAACTCTTACATGCAAAGGACTGATGCTCACTTATCAAAGAATGATTCGATGATTCAAAGCCAAACAGCTTCAATGAGAGCATTGGAAACACAAGTGGGACAGTTGGCAAATGTCGTCAACAACAGGCCCCCAGGCACCTTCCCAAGTAACACTGTTAATAATCCAAAGGGTGTCTCGAATGAGGACTATAAAGTCATCTCACTGAGGAGTGGCAAGGACATTGAGGGAAATCCTAGGACGAGATTGCTGAAGGATGAAGTGATCAAGAGCAAAGACCATGAAGAAATAGTCCACAAGGAGGTGGACAACAAGAAAGAAAAGGAAAAGGATGAAAGTAAAGTCCAAAAGAAGGTCGAGGACAAGAAGTTTGTGAATAATCCATATATACATCCTTTACCTTTTCCAAGCAGGTAAATCAAGCATAAGATGAACGAGCAGTTCAAGAAGTTTTTGAAGTTTTCAAGAAACTTCATATAAACATCCCATTTGCTGAAGCCTTGGAGCAGATGCCCAGCTACGTTAAATTTATAAAGGATATTTTGTCCAAGAAACGTAGGCTGGGTGAGTATGAAACGGTGGCATTGTCTGAGGAATGCAGCGCCGTTTTGCAACAGAAGCTTCCCCCAAAGCTAAAGGATCCGGGAAGCTTTAAAATCCCTTGTGCCATAGGGAAGGATTTCTTGGGGCAGGCCTTATGTGATATGGCAGCAAGCATTAATCTTATGCCCCTATCCCTATTCCAGAGGTTAGAGTTGGGGGAATGTAAGCCCACATCTGTAACTCCCCAACTAGCCGATCGCTCTTATACGTATCCAAGGGGAATTATGGAATATGTCCTAGTGAAAGTGGACAAGTTCATATTCCCTGCGGACTTTGTGATACTGGATATGGAAGAGGATCACAGGGTCCCTTTGATTTTAGGCCGCCCATTCCTTGCAACAGGAAGAACCCTCATAGATGTGGAGAAAGGAGAGCTCACTATGAGGGTCCAAGATCAGGAGGTCACCTTCAACATTTTTAAAGCTATACAGAGTCCTCAAATTCAAGAAGAATGTTGTTTAGTAAGTGAAGTTGATAAGTTGACATATAAGGCACGTGGTGGAAGTATAGTAAGAGCTCTCAGTGAAGGTCAATTTATCTCAATCCGAGGAAGTAGAGATGATAAACTGGAGCGGCTAAATTCAAATAATGTGATTAAGTCATGCAATCCACCTTTTGAGAAAGTTCTAAATGAGAAGCTTAAACCCATGCCATTTCAAGTGTTTCAAGCTTATTCAGATGCAAAGGAGGAAGATCCTCTCCCTTGGAGCAAATACAAGTGGAACAACACATAAAGTCCTGTCGGGACTATAAATCAGGCCCTTCTTAGGAAGGAACCCAAGCTAATTATCTTATGTTTTAAATATGTTTATAGTTTGTGTTTTTATGTCTTTAATACTTAATATGTGTTTTTTGTCGTTTGTGCCAGTTGTTGTTGTTTAAACTGTAATTTGATCATTTGGGCATGTTGTATAGGTGTTAATGGCCCATTTTGGCCAAATGTCTAGGCTGAAGTCAGTTTGCTGTAGAATTTAGCAGACTGACCTCTCACGCTGCGGTGTGAGTTAATTGCATGTCGCGACGTGAGACCTTATTAGGTTATTATTCAGTTGCTTTATGTCGCGGCGTTAGATGTTTTCATGTTGGGGCATACGTGTTTGTTCAAATAAAAATAAAAATAAAAATAAAATAATTATAATATTATTTATTTAAAAATTAATTTTAGAGGGAATTGTTGACTCAGTACATATAACGTCGCGGCGTGGTACGTCTGTTGGGGTTAAACGCCATGACGGTTCATTTGTCCCTCATTACGTAACCCTCACCTTCATTTCTCAGTGTTTTCTCTCAAACCCCCCTCGTTTTCCATTTCCCTCATTTCTAGCTTCCTTTCCTTGCTCACAACAAGGTATGAAAGCTCTCCCCTTCTATTTATTTTTAATTTTCGTATACTTTATTTAGTTTTTTTAAAATTTCTATGTTAAATGTATATTATTTGTTGTTTAGATTGGTTAAATGGGTGTAAATTGTAGGTCTATTTTAGTTTTAAGGTAGTGGTTGTGATATACTGCTTGGAGGAGATGATTTGCTTGATTTGGTGGGTATTTCTGGGTTCGGGTTGACTGCGCGCCGCGGTGTGGTATTTGAATGCCGCGGCACCATGATGAAATTGTTTGCATGCCGCGGCGTAAACTTTGAGTGCCGCGACGTAGATATGAATTTGGTTGAATACCGTGGCGTATCATGTGAGTACCGCGGCGTGGTCATGAACAGATTGCATACCACGGCGTTGGTGTTAGTGCTGCTGCGTGAGACATCAACTTTTCCAGAATTGTTCAAAAATTGTAAATTTTTCATATGCTTTCACTGCCATTACTTGTTATTGATTGTTTGCAATTCATTTTCAAGTACCATGGGCCCAAAGCGCTAGCGTGGATCCTTTAGCCAGAGACACAGGGAGCCAACTCCCCCTTCGCCCTTTGATGAGGCGAGATTTGTGTCGGCTGAAGCAGCACAGAGATACACCAGACTAGTTTTGAAATCAATCACATTTGAGCGAGGATTCTCCTTTAAGGAGGGCATCCTGGAGCATATTGATCAGACGATCTGCCACCATCGCTGGAGTAGATTTGCACAGCACCCCAAGGTGGCCATTCTTCCTGTGGTTCGCTAATTTTACGCGAACATAGACACTACTGATGCCAACACCACGATTGTTATTGTACGGGGGCGCCAGGTCTCCTATGCTACAATGGTCATCAGGGTCGTATTAGACTTGCCGGCTCCTCCATTGCTTTACGAGTACACTCATTTCCTTAGAGTTGACTCCGACGGCATAGACCTCGCCATGGTTACAGCCAGGATCTGCAAGCCTGCAGCACAACCAGTGGAGTGGGTATTGAGCGTCCAGGATGCCAGACCCAGATACTTCCGATGAGCCTGTTTGATGCCAGAGGCTCGAGTCTAGTACCATTTTATCTGCACGCAGATTCTGTCGTCCGCTAACCTATCAGAGGTGACTCAAGAGTGTGCGATCATGATTTATGTTATTCTTAAGCATCGAGCTATAGATGTCGGCCATATCATTTACCAGCAGATTCGCAGAACTGCCAGGGAGTGTAGGAGTTTGTTTTTTCCTTCCCTCATCCAGAGGTTGTGTCGAGGGCAAATAGTCCAATCTCAGGACCATGAGGAGCGATCCATTGAGAAACAACCTCTCAATGATTATTTCATTGAGAAGGTCAGAGTAGCTCCAGCAGCACCACCACCAGCAGCTAGGGGACCACTGAGGCAGGCTCCAGCAGAGCCTAGGGCAGAGTCAGAACAGCCCAGGGCAGCACTAGCTGATGTTGCATCCTAAAGGACCCAGATGGAGGCCCGGGTGACCGGTCTAGAGGCCTAGGCAACACAGACGACAGCCATGCTGGCGTATATCATACAGACTCAGAGATGGACTGCGGAGCGGTTGCACTTACCCATAGAGGACTACCCAGTCCCAGACTTCCAGCCCGTGGCAGTTGCTAACCCACCACCACCACCCCAGGAGCCAGGGCCTTCTTTCCAGGAAGGCCATGATGACGATGAGGAGGACGAGCATGCAGATGATGAGGCCACCGATTATGAGGAGGCTTCCATCTAGCCATTGAGGCTTTCATGCCACTTTTCTTTCATTGTAGTTATTTTTATCAGTATATTGTATGTTTTTCATGTACAGTGTGGACACGGTTTTCTCAAGTTTGAGGGAGTGTCCTAGACTTAGTATTTTGATGTTTATGCATGTTTATAATATGGATGCTTATGTTAGTATTGCCTCTTGTGGATATAATATTTTGGTATTTTAGTATAATTATGTATGTGTGTAATTATGTATGTTTGTCAATATCCAAAGGAACTTGTATCTTGATAATCATTTCTGGAAAATCTCATTCAAGATACAATTGTCGTTCCTTTTCACAATTTGAATCATAAAGGTTAAAAACTAATGTGAAATGATTGTTCAATGATAGATATGGATGTAAATTGACCTTAACATTTTTGTGAATCCATATGCGATCTTTGAAGCATGTTGAAGCAATCTAGTTTCATTTTAGGATTGATACGTTTCCTACTTGCATGTTTGTTGAACTTTGGGATTGATAAGAAGTCTTGCCTAGAGAAAGTTTATGGATTGTGCATGTGAAGGTATTAGTTATCTGTGAAATTGTTTTTGAACTCTCTTGAGGTGAAATCCTAATCTATGCATGATTGAGAAAATGATTAAGGCATTCTTTGGACCGATTGAGCCTTAAAAAGCTTACCTTGACATGATCATATCCTGAGGTCCCCTTTGAAGCCTTATGTATGTTTGGCCTTATGTTTTTCACCATCTACATATTCCATACTATGTAACCATTTCTAAATGCATGTGAAAACATGACATTAGATATCTTACCATCGTTGTTGTTGAGTGCATATATATATGATTTCTTGAATTGAGTCCATTAATCAGGGGTACTAAGTAAGTCAAATTCAAAAAGAACTTGTTTGAACCATCTGCAGTTAGAAAATCATTGCTTTGTAAAAAATGAAAGAAAGAAAAATTGAAAAGAGAAAAGCAAAGCAAAAGAAAAAGAAAAAAAGAAAAGTAAAAATAAAGCATTGAATGGTTCTTATGAGTTCTAATCTCTCAAAGTTCTTGTGGTATACCCTGATAATGTTACTTGTGCTCAAGTCTGGAAATTATATGTGTATGTGTCTCAATGTTTGTGTTAAATTCATTCCCTTTATTCTTTAACCCATACCATTGGCCGAACATTATAAGCTGATAAAGACCCTTTTGATCTTCAATTATGTGTGAGTTACATTAGTGAAGAGTGAGTTCAATTACAATTTTATGGATTCCTTGATGCATATTCATTTGTATGTTCATAAACTCATCCGGGTGAGTCCTAATTGAAAAGAAGAAGTTTGGTATGCATGATTGTGGGAAATTGTATCTTAATTGAAAGGAAACTGTAATTGTCAGCATGAGTAGGGTTGTATATGTGTGAAACTGAGTGCGAGGCAAGTACATTCTTTGAGATTTTATGCAATCATCTTACAAGAGTTCTATTTAAGTGAAAATGGAATGTACAGATTGTTGTAGCAGGTTAGCAAGTTGATCAATTTGAATGTACTTTGTTTTGCTCGAGGACTAGCAAAAATCTAGGTTTGGGGGGTGTGATAACTCCACATTTTGTAGTTATTTGGCCCTATATCTGTGCCTTATTATCTGCTTAGTCCTTATTTTGATGCATGAATGGAAGAGTTTAGTTGTATACTCATATGATTTGATTTTAACGTCTTTCATCATGATTTTGAGAAAATGTGTCTAATTCTCAGATATACTGAGTACATTTGCACTGATTATTGAATTGAAAACTTCTCTATGGCAGGTAAGGTTCCAACAAAGTGAATCATTTCAGATTTGGACCAGCATTGCAAGAGAAAGCCAAATGTAGGGATCAGCTTGTCACGTCGCAGCGTGGCATTTGAATGTCGCAGCGTGAGCCTCCCCTGCATCCAAAGTCAGAGAGCTACGCATGTAGCACGCCGTGGCGTCAATAGTTGAATACCGCGGTGTGACCCTATTTTCTGAGCCCTATAAATACTGTTGCATCGATTTTTAATGGGAGGTAGGTTTTATTTTAGAAAGTTGCGGCTAGGTTTTACCATTTCAGACTAGTAGGAAGCAGAAGTGACTAAGTTTGGAGTCTCTCTTCACCTTGGTGGAGGATTGAAGCTTGGAGGATCACTCCCTTGAGCTTTGTTCTTCTCTCTTTTCTTCTCCTTTCTCTTTTCCATATCCATGACTCTGAGTATTAGTGTTCTATTTTCGTTGGTCATGGCTAGCTAGGCTGTTTATAGGGTTTTACTTTGGATCCTCCTATAGATATTGATTAATCTTGTAATCCTTTGAGTTATATACATGCTTTGGTTTTTGTTCAATCATATAGTATTTAATGCTTTGATTGTTTGATCAGCTTTCAACTAATTTGTTCAAATCTAATAATCCTAGACATAGGAATTTGGATTTGAAATCGTATGTATGATTGATGCATGTTCCATTTCATTCAATTGGCTTAGATGCAATGATTCGTTAATAGGATAGAAATATACCTATTGACCATGCATAGTAATTAATTGGGAATAGATCATTCATTAGTAGAGCTTACACTAGTTCTCATGGAAACATAGTGGATTAGGTAGGTGATACCAGGGTTGATTAACCTAGACATAGACTTTTGGCTAAATCAGATTCCCAAGCTAACCTAGTCATTGCATTTATATTACTCGTAAGGATTACTTGTTAACAATTGATATAGGAGGTGAAAAAGGATGCCCTATTTTCTAAATCATTATCTAAACTTAATCTGATAGTTTTTAAGTTCTTCTTAGTAGTTTTAATACGAACCTTTCCAATTTATAATTCTTTGAATAGAAATACTTAAGTTATTGGTTTATAATTAGTAGTGAATTTAATGATTATCCTCGTGGGAATGATCTCCGACTCCTAGCTATACTACAGGTACGATCCGTGCACTTGCGATAAGCAAAAGAGCCAACAATGGCCTTCATAAAAAATCTTGTTTCACGGTTTCCATACTTTTTCATATCTGCTAGTAGTCAATCCGATATTAAAACACATAACTAGTATGCTTAAAAATACTAAACTAACTCTGTTTATCTTGAAACTTTTACTACATCCTACTAAGTTCATTTGTGAATTATCCATATTTGTTTCCCTTAACTTAGCCCTTAAAGTCATTATCTGAGTCATTTTAAGTCACTTTCCACATTTTGTGTTGCAGCAAAATGCCTAACCTAACTCAGTTCGTCATAAACTACATAAACATGTTAAGCAAGTATTAGGCTACCTCAGTAACCATACACAAGGCTAACATGTTATTGAGGGTATTACACATAATCACAATATTTCTACATTTAAATCTTGTTGGTCAAGGTGAAGAATTAGGTTGATGGCGAGGAAGACAATATTTATAATAATGTGATTGCAAGATTAGGGTATTTATTGCCCAAGAAGGCTAAAAATAGTGTGTGAACTCCTGCTATTCTTTTCTAATCTTATGGACTGCTGCTCCAGTTCAATTTCAAAGGTTTTTCTTTATTTCCTTTTTCTTTAATTTATTCCTTTTACATTGAGCTTGCTTTAATCAATGCTCTTGTGTTTATGACTAACTACAGAACTTAATGAATGAGTAGACTTTTCCTAAGGATCTAATTTGTTAGCTTAAATGAGGCCAGTTAATATGGATTTAGCCTTGTGATATGTACCAAATTTCAAGAAACTTGATAAACTTTCTAACTTTATGAAGTGATTGAATTATTAATATTTATAAATGTTTTCTATTATAGTGATTTTGACCCTTTAATGATTGTCATATCTAATGGGGATGGAGTATATTACATTTTCTCAAAGATGCATATTGAGTATGTTATGTAGTCCCTTACAAGTTTTTCATGCATCCAATATCAAATTTAGAAAGAGGGGCTTTGCATAACTAATCATGAAGGAGAGCATCTTTTACAGTTATCCTCTGCAAGAGCACATACCTCTAAGTCATATCATTCAATTTTAAATCAGAGAGACTAATCAAAATTCAAAACTTAATCCATGATGAACACATACCTTTTCTAGTCGTTAGATGCTTAATCATGAAGAAGCTGAGGAAAAGTCATTATGTGGGCCCTTCCATTGATAATACTTAATCCATGATGAACATATACCTTTTTTAGAGATTCTTATTACACCACAAGGGCAATTGATGATGGCAACTCTCTCCAAATAATTATCCATCCACACAAACTTTTGTCCCTATTTTGAAGTATACAATCAACTTTCCCATCCTACTTTATTTTATCTTTTTCCTTCTTTCCTCCTCTAAATTCATTTGTGTAACATCCCAATAATTACACTCCATATTGTTATATCTAATTATATTACAAGTGAGTTTAAGGTCTCTAATGATCAAAGTGCACTTAATTTAATTTCTTTAATTTTTAAAGATTAAAGAACGATTAAAGTATAAACTTAGGTTTAATTAGCCTAAGTAAGGGCTTTTGGAAGAAAAAAAGTAATTTTAAATAATGAAATGTAAGGGTTTTATAGGAGCATTAGTCAATCTCAAACTATTGATATGATAAAATATGTAGTAGAGATTAGTTAAATAATGAAGGGGTTAATGAAGATAAAGATTAGAAAACAAGTAAAATTAGATATAATAATATTAATTGGAGCTTTTTAGTATAGGAAATCAATTTGAGAAATTAAATAAAATAAGAGTTAGTTAAAAGGAAATAATATTTAATCATAACAAGTCAGTGGGAAACTTTGAATAAAAGCTAGTGGAATGATGATATAGTCATTCCTTAGATTAACTAAGATTAGTAGTTATTTAAGTTACCATAAAGTAGTCTAGAAATACCTTGACTACCATGGTTATTGATGGTAATTTAGAAAAAATAATTTTAAGTTAATTAATGAAGTAAATGAAGAATTCAGGTGGGAAAGTATAGGAAAGTCAGTCCCTACTCTTCTCCACCATTGCATGATACACACACATATTCACCAATCCTCAAACACCCCCACTGTAACATCTTGAAAATTGATAATTTCATGATAAATAGTTATTTTATAATATTTGTGATTTTTGTGAATTTTGTAGATTTTTTCGGAAATAATGAAATTTTTAAAATATTTCTCGTTTTACGTACACACTGAGCAAAGCTGGAAAAATAGAATATTTTCCCTGAGGCTGGTAAACCTTGAACTGTGGAAATGTTGACGGAGCGATCTTACTAAACCCGAGGTCGGACATAATTTACGAGGTTTACGTTTTTCGATATTTTTATCTGAAAAATAAAAAAAAATTGTTGTACAAATTTATTATCCGTTGGACAATAAATACTGATTTCTATTAACTGTAATATTTGTCCATTGGATAATAGCTTGTGCTAAAATATAAGTGCTCTAGAATGTTCACTTTAATGACAGCACCTTTGACTTTTCAAAAAGTGGGTTTTTGGCTTCTTGAAGAAGCTTTGGAGGAAGCTTCCTAGCAACTTTCCAAGCATGCATGAAGCAAATTTTCCCTCCTCTCCCTTTCACCTCTCCATAGCAATGAGCTAATTTTGGAGCCCAAAATTATGCTTTTCACTTATCACCTTTTTCATTCTAATTTCAAACTCACCAAAAAGCTATCACTTTCTCTCTCTACACTTTTTCTCTCATTTTCTTTCAAACATTTTCTCTTCCTTCTCTCTTCTTCTTCCACGACACCCACACCATTCTTCCTCCTCCATTGTTGCTTGATTCCAAGCAACCATCTTGCTTGAATCCATTTCTCCCTTGAAGCTTTTCTTTTCTTGTTGAGATCACCTACAAAGAACTCAACTTTCCTCTCCATTTTCTCCTCCCTTCCACGGCCAAGACCACCATTGTTGGCCATCCAAGATTTTCATTTAACCAACCTCATTTCCTACCATTTTTATCACATAAAACATTTTCTCTTTTGTGACTATCACCAAAATCCATCATTTTCATTTTCTTCCATCAAGCTTTAAAGTTGGAGACTTTAAGGTAAAAGTTCATAGCTTTCTCATTTTTTTTCTCATTTTCGTGATTCATGGTCACTTTGGTGATCATGGATGCCTTTTTCAAGTTTTGGTTGTGATTCTTGTGAGTTTGATGTTCTTAGGTTTTCTTGAAGGTGGAGGACAAAATTCCCAAAGAAAAATGAGCTTGCATTTCTTGTTTTCTCTCTTGATAAGAGGGAGATTGTCCACTTCCACCTCTATTGGTAGTGGAAAGCTTGTTTGTGTGTTAATTTTGAGAAACCCATATTAGGGTTACTCTCTTGATTGTATGATTTTTCTAATGACCTTTGTGTTAATTGACTTGTATGAATTTATTTGGTTGTATTTATGTGTATTGATGATCTTGGATTGATTTTGATGGATTGAAAATGTGGCTTGGAAGCAAGGATTCCTTGCTCTCCTTAAATGAGGCCCACGGCCATAACCCCTTCAATAGGGTGTTCATGGTTAAAAATTTTGTAATAAGTTGGAAAGATACCTAATTAAGTGAATAATAATCAATGGAGAAATAAAAATCTAGAACCCCTAATTTCCTTGAGGCTCATGGCCTCTTAAGGTGGAAATGCCAAAATGTAATGTTAAAATGGAGACTTGGTTAATTAGAAAATTAGAGATTTATTAGAAGTTCATAAAATGGGAAGAATAAAGAATAAGACTTTATCCGATAACTTAGAACAATTTTGGACTTAAAGAAAGAACGAGAGAGTGTGTGAGACTTAGAGAACCTTAGAATGATTTTCTAAGTGATTATGAATAAGTTAAAGTAAATAACTTGACAAATTAAGAGAAATAAATATTGAATGAGAATTTCAAGAGAATTCCTCTAGAGAGAGATTTTATAAGAAATGTTAAGTTAAAGTGAAATTCCACAATGAACCTTAAAAAGTGTACTGTCATATTTGAGAATTTGATAATATGTTATTGTGGGTCCATGTGCGGGACCAAAATTCTATTGATGTTTAACTTGGCCAAAGTGTGGCATGTTATGAGAAAGTATATTATTGTTAAATATACATAGATATGCATTGAGTCATCATGCATTATGAAAATCTGGTGGACTCTGTTGTAAGGCTGTATGCCTAGGAGATTGAATCACACCTTAGTGCCGGTGCGAATGGACAAAGTATAGGTCATATCGTTGACCTTGGGGGCGTCGGGGTGCAGGTGTCCCACAAATGGACAGTTGGTAGCTCCTCTAGGTCATGGGATAGACCGATGCAAGTGCACCGATGATTTGGACCGAGACAATGTCCTATATCGCGATCCTATGAGAATGCCGCTATATAAAGCCTTGTTGCGCAAATGATTGATTTTTCTAGAAAGCACTTGATTTTATGGCTGATGAGATACTGACATGTCTCCTTGATCATTCTCTCCGATGTTTTTGTCTAGCTCCATGGAGTAGGATTTCTAGTACCGAATGTTGGATTTTGGTACCATGTGCACGTGCATAGTGAGTCAACATATTATTTGGAATTTGTTCATATGATGATGGAACTGTTGTTTATTGATGTATAACAGCCTGGATTTGTTAATTTGTTTATTATGTGAATCTTGATGATGATTATTATTCCTGTTATGTTGTGTGGGTGTCTTGCGCCGTTTTGTTTCTTTACTGCCATAATTGGTACTAAATGTAGGATGTCTCACCTCTTTTCTGTATTTCTGTTATTTTGTATATTTATTGTTACCCAAGTGGTTTCAGTACTCAAGAGGGGGGTGAATTGAGTATTTAAAACTTTCCACAAACACTTATAAAAGCAAATTTCTTCGAAGCTAAATATTAAACAAATGCGAGAATAAGGAAGATAATAGGAAGCTTTAAACGCAGCAAATAAATAAGTAAGAATAAAGAGATAAAAGAGAGAACAGCAGGCACGATATTTATCTTGGTTCAGGCACCAACCACTTGTGGCCTACGTCTAGTCCTCGAAACATAATTCGAGAATTTTCACTATAACTTTAGGCTTAAAATTGGTGCCTGCAACCTTTACACAATAGAGCACTCCTCATACCTTAGGATACCTCACTTTTTGTGCTTGAGCCTCAAAACAGGGATACCTCACCCTATCAATTTCACTAAGGGATACCTCACCCTTTTACTGAGGGATACCTCACCCTTTTACAAAAAAGTAGAATATAGATGAAGAGAAACTCTCACAAAGAGCAAGTATTACAATTTGAAGCACTAGGAAGCCCTCTTAGGATACCTCAAAGTTTTGGCGAAAAAAGCACATAAATTATGAGAAAATAGAGAATCACATTTTTAACACAAGCAACAAATAATTCAAATGGTTTAGCCAGCCTTCAGAAGAGACCCAAGGTCTCTATTTATAGAGCATTGAAGAAAATAGTCATTGGGTACAATTAATATCATAATAAATGTCGAAAACGATTACGTATGATTTTAAAAATTAAAATAGAGCCTCATGGGTTATTCGAATACTAGCAGGGTGTATTCGAATACCACAGATTTAAAGACTTATAAAAAACATATCTGAAGGAAGTTATTCGAATACCATTAGGGTGTATCTGAATACCACTGTTATAAAAACTTGTGAAAAAGGTCCAGAAGGATGTTATTCGAATACCTCTTAAATGTATTTCAATACCTCTATTGAAAAAATAGTTTTAAACATTTTCAAATATCTAGGAAATGATTCTTTGGATTTGGAATATTAATTTTGAAAACATTTTAATCTTTGCATCCAAAACCAATGAGATATACAAAAGGCTTCGCACACAAAGACTCTAAGTCCTAAAGCTGATCTTGAAGTTCTTAAACTTAGTCTTGCCATCATCTTCATCATGTTTGTTATCATCAACACTATTATCCATGTCAGTTAGCCAATTACATTTTTCCTATTTTTGATGATGACAAACTAACATTTGAGAAAAGTGTTAGTTCAGATAAATTGAAATTCACAAAGTTAATATGAGAAACTTACTCCTCCTCTTTTTCGTAAGAGCTGATTTATATCAGAGATGTGCGCAGCAGCTCCCCCTTACTTTTGGAATCCAATTTCCATTTTTGTCTTACATAAATTTTACTTTTTTTTCTCCCCCTGGCTTTTCTCAAACAAACAACTCAAACTATTTCTCCCCCTTTTGTCATGATCAAAAAGATTGGGCAAGATATAAAGTTAAAGCAATATGATATTTATTCAAGTTTAACATTTGCATATCCTCAAGTTGAATGAACTTTTTCCATTTAAATGTGTGCTTGAGGTAGTTATCACTCTATAACAAAATTCGAAGGTTTTCTTTGGTATCCATCAATTTTGGATCCAGAGAGGTTAGTCATTATGCCAAACTCATAAGAAATAAGTATTCAAAACATTAAGGCAAAAGATATTTTATCTATCAATTTTGGCAAAATAAATATGCTCATCAAAATAATAGCCAATTACATTTGGTTAAGCATTTGCATTACAAAAAATTTAACATATGCAACATATTCTTGAGAAATGAAGGGGCAAGAGCAAGCTAAAGCAGAAGCAAGAAATATGCATTTAAGTGCGCCATGTGATTTTTATTTAAGGTATAAATTTAGGCTCAAAAGAAATAAGATGTATTTCATCAAAAGCATGTCATTCATAGATTCAAATAAATTTACATTTGCATTTGCATCAGAAAAGATAGAAACAGAATAAAGATCAGGCCGTAAGCTTGGCTTTCTGCCAAGGGTTATTCGAATACCTCATCCTATATTCGAATACCCACCACAGAATTACAAATTCCAGAAAGAGCATATATTCAAATATTTAGCCAGATTTAGGTAAAAGCTCCTGTGAAGGCTTTATTTGAATAGGCTAGGTATTATTCGAATACCACAAATATAAAATATAAGAACTGTGGTTGTTGGTATGCAATTTATTCGAATAAATTGAGTTCTATTCGAATAGAACTGTTATGCAACTCAATTTTTAGAGCAGCTGATTTGTGTTATTCGAATAACCATAAGTTTATTCGAATAAACCTATCAAAAATACATCACTAAGCAGGTTCAGGGAAGGAATTTAAGAAGAAAAAGCTTACCATAAGATAGTGCACTTACAAGATACATTATGGGATATTTTTATCCAAAGACTGCAAGTCCAAGCTTCATGAAAACAAGGAAGAGAGCTAGAAATTATTTCTGGTCTTGTGCTTGTGGTAGCCACTTTTAAAATGCCACAATGAGATCTTAGCCTTCAAGCACACCTACAACACATTTCAATTTTTGGTTTTTGGTACCCAAATTTTTTTGGGTCCTTGAGTGTTAGTGTTGGGTATAGTACCCTTAGGAACCCAAACCATTTTTGTTCCAATTTTCATGATGATGTTTTTCCTTGCATTACATGTTGATGCACTATATCCTTTCTTTCCACAATACAAACATTTAATAAAAGGACTACATGAAATACTAGAATTAACAAAGAAATTTTTATAAAATTTTTGTTGATTTTTTGGGTTATATCATATGCCGACTTTTTGAAAAACAACTCTTTGTTTTCCTAATAAAATATTTAAATTATCTCTTCCAAAAGTGAATTTTGAAAGGGTGTTCTTTAAATTTTCAATTTCTTTTTCAAGTATATGACATGAAGAACAAGATGAAGATGTAAAAGCATGTGAAGTACAGGTTCAGCATGCATCAATTAATCATAATGTTTCATTTTCAATTTTTAATTCTTCTATTTCTTTATTTAAAATTAGAATTTGGTTTTCCAAAGAAGAAATTGTTTTCTTAGATGAAGAAATTAATTTTGTGAGCCTTATTAATTCGTCATGCAATTCTTCGAAAGCATCTTGAAGTTCATTATAAGAAGGAGATAAGTCAAAGTTACAAATTACCTCATTATTGCTTTCTTCTTCTTCTTCTCCATTAGCCATAAGACATAGATGAGCTTCTTTGTTATCTAAACTATCAGTTGAGTCCATGTCGTTGTCATCCCATGCTATGTAGGCTCTTCTTCCCTTTCTTTCCTTGAAGGGTTTCTTTTTAAATTTCTCTATTTTCTTTTCAAAAATTGGGCACTCCATCTTCATGTGTCCAAGTTTACCACACTCGTAGCAAGTTGGAATTGATGATGCTTTTCTTTGAGTTTCCTTTTTCCTGAGAAATTTTCTAAATTTTCTTACCAAAAGGCTGAGGTTTTCTTCATTTAGTTTTGTGCCTTCTCTATCATTATTATCACCGTCACCATCATTAGTTGAGGAATTGGCTTTGAGTGCAATTCCTTTATTTTTCTTCTTATCATTTTCTTCACTTTGATTGGGTCTATTTAACTCCAATTCATGCCCTTGAAGTTTTTCAAAAAGAGTCGCAAGAGTCATAGTTGCCAAATTTTTTGACTCTGAAATTGTAACAACTTTTTTTCTAGGAAAAGAAGGAACGTCGCACCATAATAAAGCGAAATAAAATGTGTAACATATAAATAAAATCATCAATCCGGTTCATTTTTATATTATAATAAATCAACTCCTTCAAATAGTGAACATATAATAATTGGGTAGCATATATACATATAAAAACTTTCCTTTTTGTTAAGAACAAATAATAAATATATTTACAGTAGAAATCGACATGAAAGAAAATCATCCATTCACATATTATATATATACTTGCATCAAGCCTGTTTAATTACATCATTATGTATACAAAAAAAGCAAAAGCTTTACCCACCCCAAGCTGTTTACAAAATATGCAGTTCATCAACATAGCAAAACATCAGGCTTCCCAAAAAGATATACGGATAGCCATTAGTAGCCACCGACAGTATCAACCCCCTAAGACTGACGAGAAGGAACCGTAGCAGGATCCTCCTCAGGGTCTTCCTCGTCAGATGAGATCATCATCGGAGCGACCAAATTTCGAGCAGAGGCTCGAGCAGTGGAAAGAAATAAGTCCTCCTATGGGGTGTAATAGAGATCATCCCACAGATCGCAGACAGGTAGGTAAAACTCTAAATGGACAAAAATAGTAAAATCAAAAATAGGTGGGTCATAGCAACCCCAAGCTAGTGATACCGTCAACTCCCCGTGACAAATGCAATGGTCCGTGCGCAAGTTTATATGCCAACAGTCGGGACCTCTGTGAAAGGTCATCCTTACATATCCCAAAAATCAGCGTGGACGTGACATCTTCAAGCAAGTTCTAATCGCAGTCAGGCCAGAAACCAGGAAACTCAGGTGCTTCCCCTTCTTCGTGAACGTCTTCTCAGAAGCATATAAATAAACAGAAATATAGAGGTATAGGAAAGAAGTGAGACACCCAACATTCATTACCAATATGGCAGTAAGAAAACAAAATGGCATTGGATACCCACATAACATCGCAACACATATATTTATCAACAATAATTATAAAATAAGCAGTAAGAGAAGAACCACAAGAAGTGATAGTAAAAATAAGCAATAAAAGATAAACAACACTAATATCTCAAGCAGTCAATAGTTCAACAATCAGATAATAATTACAGCAATAAAAGGAATAATTTAACAGTTGTAAGTACTCATGCCAGATGAAATATGAGACTGACAATGCTTAATGCATATGGTACTAAAATCCTACTCCATGGAGCTAGACATAAACATTCGGAGAGAATGATCGAGGAGCACATGCCAGTATCTCGTTAGCCTTAAAAATAAAGTGCTTATCATAAAAATAATATTTTGCGCAACATAGCTTATATATGGCACTCTCAACAAGATCGCGATATAGGACAATGTCTCGGTCCGGATCGTCGGTGTGTTTGCATCGGTCTATCCCACGGCCCTAGTGGAGCTACCACTATCTATTGTGAGACACCCGCACCCCGACGCCCCCAAGGCCAACAACATGACCTATGCTTAGTCTACTCGCACCCACACTAAGGTGTAATTCAATCTCCTAGGCATGCACCGCCTTTACAACAAGATCCAACGGACGTTCACAAATGTATGATGACTTAATTTACATCATGTATAATCATCAATAACATGTTTCTCATAAACATTGCATATGATGCATATTCATCAACAATATTCTCCATATGAAACATACCACAATGACATACAAATCAATTCTCAATAACATCACACATTCATAAAATTCAACTCAAACCACAATTTTATTTTATGAATCCAATATCCCCAATTATCTAAGTCTTGATTATTTACACAAGTTTTAGGTCAATGAAACCCTTGAAACTGTGGCCTCTCAAGAATAAATAATCAATCAATTTCTTCCATCACATTATTAATCTCTATAACAATAAAATGTTCAAATCACAAGATTGTAAAAAAATCATAATTTAGGCCAATAAATCCCCCTTTGAGGCTGTGAGCCTCTTGAAGTGAGAATTCCAAAATTTTCTATTTCCTTTACCACTTCTTTACATGGCCAATAATTACCTAAGTTCCATTACATACAAAAACCAAACTCAAACCCCTAAATTTATGGTCAAAATCGTGGCCTCCCCCAAAGGGTAAGAAACCCTCAAATGTTCTATTCATCCAATCCAAGCAATCTAACATCATCAAGGCATTCAAAACAACTAACATTACCACATAAATCAAATAGGCACACAACATGAAAAATAAACATATAAAGAGAGCAATCCATTATGGATTTCTCCATCAACAACCACATAAAAGTTCCATAACCACCAATAATGGTTGAAGTGAGTAAATCTCCCTCTTACCTAAAGGAAGAACAAGAAAAGAACCTCCTTGCTTGCTCCTTGGTAGTTCGATTTTGGGCTCCCAAAAACCCTAGAAATCAAACTCAAAGAATCAACACCAATGGCTTGAAAAAGAAAGGATTCATAGCCATGAATATGACCATAGAAACGAAAAATAGGAAGAGAAAGTAAGGGATCAAAGATTTACCTCCAAAGTTTCAAGCTTTGTTCTTGAGAAAAGGTGAAGAAGATGATGGATTTGGAAGAAAATGTCTAAAGAGAAAATGTTTAGAATGAGAAAAGAAGTATAGGAATGGTGATAGTAAAGCAAGAAAATGAAGAATGGCCACCAATGGGCTGCAAACCGTGGAGAGAAAAAGGAAGAGAGGAAGATGGAGAGAAAAAGATGAAGATAAAGTAAAGAGAGAAAAAAGTTAATAGCTTTTTGTGATTTTGATTTTTGGAGTAAAATGTAATAAGGAAAAACCAAATTTTGGCTTCCCCCTAAGGACCCTAAGCCTCGGCAATGAAGATAGGGAGAGGAAGTGAATGGCTTCTTCCACAAGCTTTGGGCATTTTAGTCATTTGTGGTCAAAGCTGCCATAAGAAGCTTGATTAAAATACATTATTTTTTAGATAAAAGTGATTTAATTAGACATAAAGTATATTACATTAGGATAAGGTGATAGAATTTCTAATACATGCTATTATCTAATAGACAATAGTTACAGTTGACAGAAGTTAATATTAATTGTCCAGCGGATAATAAAATACACAACAATTTTTATTTATTAGATAAAAATATCAAAAAACATGAAATCTCGTAAACCGTGACCAGCCTCGGGTTTAGTAAGATCCCTCGTCGACATTTCCATAGATCAAGGTTCTCGGAAAAAATATCTCATTTTTCCGATTCCACTCAGTGTGTACGTAAAACGAAAAATAATATTAAAATATTTCGCATTCTTAGAAAAATCCTTAAAAATTCTCAAAAATCACAAATATTGGAAAATAACTATTTATCATAAAATTATAAATTTTCAAGGTGTTACAACTCTACCCTTCAAATAGAAATTTTGTCCTCGAAATTTTCATACCTTAGAATAGTTGTGGGTATTGCTCCTTCATCTTGTCTTCAAGCTCCCAAGTTGCATCTTCAGTTATTTCATTCCAGATCACCTTTACCAATAGGATGTATTTCCCTCTGAGTTGCTTCTCCTTCCAATCCTCAATCCTTACAGGGGTTGTCTCATAAGTTAAGTTCTCTTTTAATTGTACCGTGTCAGGTGCTATGACATGATCAGGGTTAGGAATATATCTTCGAAGTTGTGACATATGAAAGACATTGTGAAGATTTGAAAGAAAAGGTGGTAAAGCTATTTGGTAAGCAACTGGACCTATCTGGTAAAGAATTTGGTATGGTCCAAGAAATTTTGGAGTAAGCTTTCTAGACTTAAGAACTCAGCCGACCCCAGTCGTAGGCATGACTTTCAAAAACACATGTTCTCTTTCTTCAAACTCAAGAGGCTTTCTCCTTTTGTCTGCATAACTCTTTTGTCGACTCTGAGTCGTCCTCATCTTCTCCTGAATCATTTTGAATTTCTCAGTCGTTTGTTGTATAAGGTCAGGTCCAACGGTAAGTCGCTCTCCACCCTAGTACCAACACAAAGATGTTCTGCATCTTTGTCCATACAGAGCCTCATAAGGCGCCATCCCTATGCTTGAATGATAACTATTGTTGTAGGTGAACTCTACCAATGGTAAAACTTCATCCTAACTTCTAGTTTGCTCTAAAGCACAAGCTCTGAGTAAATCTTCCAATGATTGAATTGTCCTCTCTGATTGACCATTGGTTTAGGGATGGTATGCAGAACTTAAACGTAGCTTTGTTCCCATCGCTTGTTGAAAACTTTGCTAATCAAATCTTCATTAATTAAATCTTCATTAGAAAAATTCTTTCCTAATGATACAAGATGATTTACAAGGTGGGTGAACCTCTTTTGTATTTCTTGAATGTTTTCTCCTTGGTTCATTATCAATAATTCATATTCACGAGTAAGAGAATTAATTCTCGACCTTTAACTTCACTAGTACCCTCATGGGTAACTTGTAAAATGTCCCACATTTCTTTAGCAGTTTGCAATTTGAAATTTTAAAATATTCATCATACCCAAAAGCTGTGGTAATGATGTTTTTTGCTCTTAAATTATATTGAACTTTTCTCTTGTCCTCATTAGTCCATTCACTTCTTTGATTTTCAATCTTTATACCATTGACCTCTCGCGTAGGTATAAATGTGTCATTTTCGATAGCATTCCACACATTTAGATCAATAGCTTCGATGAAAATTTTCATTCTTTCCTTCCAATATGCATAACTATCCCCATTGAAAAAGGGTGGTCAGTTTATGGAAGTTCTTTCTCAAAAACCATTTGATGAAGCCATGTACTCTTGAAGCAGTTAAGCTCTTTATACAAAAGTCTAGCTCTGATGCCACTTGTTACCCAAGTGGCTTCAATACTCAAGAGGGGGTGAATTGAGTATTTAAAACTTTTCGCAAACACTTATAAAAGCAAATTTCTTCGAAGCTAAATATTAAACAAATGCGAGAATAAGGAAGATAATAGAAAGCTTTAAACACGACAAATAAATAGGTAAGCAATATTAAATAAATTGCTAAAAATAAAGAGATAAAGGAGAGAACAACATGCACGATATTTATCCTGGTTCAGCCACCAACCACTTGTGGCCTACGTCCAGTCCTCGAAACACTGTTCGAGATTTTTCATTATAATTTCAGGGTTAAAACAGCTGCCTACAACCTTTACACAATAGAGCACTCCTCACACCTTGGGATACCTCACCCTTTGTGCTTGAGCCTCAAAACAAGGATACCTCACCGTATAAATTTCACTAAGGGATACCTCACCCTCACTAATTCACTAAGGAATACATCACCCTTTTACAAAGTAGCAGAATATAGATGAAGAGAAACTCTCACAAAGAGCAAGTATTACAATTTGAAGCACTAGGAAGCTCTCTTAGGATAAGTCAAAGTTTTGGCGAAAAAAGCACAGAAAATATGAGAAAATAGATAATCATGTTTTTAACACAAGCAACAAATAATTCAAATGGTTTAGCCAACCTTTAGAAGAGACCCAAGGTCTCAATTTATAGAGCATTGAAGAAAATAGTCATTGGGTATAATTAATATCATAATATATGTAGAAAACGATTACGTATGATTTCAAAAATTAAAACAGAACCACATGGGTTATTCGAATACCAACAGGGTGTATTCGAATGCCACTGATTTAAAGACTTATAAAAAATAGATCTGAAGGAAGTTATTCGAATACCATCAGGGTGTATTCGAATACCACTGTTATAAAAACTTGTGAAAAATGTTCAGAAGGATGTTATTTGAATACCTCTTAAATGTATTCGAATACCTCTATTGAAAAAATAATTTTAAACACTTTCAAATATCCAGGAAATGATTCTTTGGATTTGGAATATTAATTTTGAAAACATTTTAATCTTTGCATCCAAAACCAATAAGATATCCAAAAGGGTTCGCACATAAAGACTCTAAGTCCTAAAGCTGATCTTGAAGTTCTTAGACTTGGTCTTGCCATCATCTTCATCATGTTTGTTATCATCAAAACTATTATCCATGTCAGTTAGCTAATTACATTTATGTGTTTCTCTGAAGACATTGGTGAAGAAGGGGAGTGCACGAATTCCTCAGTTTCTGGCCTGACTTTGATTAGTACCTGTTTGGAACATGACGTCTCGCCCACGTGGCTTTTTGGGGTATGTTCTACTGACATTTCATGGAGGTCCGGACTGCTGGCACATCAACCTGAGCACGGGTTACTGCATCTACCACGGAGACGTAACGGTGTCTCTGGCATGGGGTCATCATGATCCGCCTATTTTTACTACTAATGCACATTTGCATTTAGAGTTTTACTTGCCCATTCGTGATATGTGGGGTGAACGTTACTACTCCCCACAAGATGATTCATTCTTATTCTCTGCACATTATAACACCCCGAAAATTGATAATTTTGTGATAAATAGTCATTTTATAATATTTGTGATTTTTGTGAATTTTTCTCGATTTTTCTAGAAATGTTGAATATTTTAATATATTTCTCATTTTACATGCGCACTGAGCGGAGCTGAGGAAATAAAATATTTTTCCTAAGAACCTTGAACTGTGGAAACATCGACAGGGGATCTTACTAAACCCGAGGCTGGACACGATTTACGAAATTTTATGTTTTTTGAGATTTTTATCTGATAAATAAAAATCGTTGTACATTTTATTATCTGTTGGATAATTAATATTGGCTTTGCTATCTGTAATAGTTGTCAATCGGATAATAGCTTGTAGTAAAAATCCTTATCATCTTATCCAAAATCTACTTTGTGTCACATCCTTTAACTTTATTTCAAAAGAATGTTAAATTTAATCAAAGCTTACCAAGGAAGCTTCCTAGAAATTTCCCAAACGATATATTTCTTTTTTCCCCTCCTCTCTCTCTTGTTCCACGGCAGATGCACTCCTTGGGGAGCCAAAATTGCTTTTCCCCTTTTATCACTTCATTTCCATTTCAAAACACAAAAAGAAATCTATCACTTTTTCATTCCTTTTTCTCCCTTCCTCTCTTCTTCTTCCTCCATGGCACCACCCACCATTGGAGTGTAATTGGCTAGCTGACATGGACAATGATTTTGATGATAACAAACATTAAGATGATGAGAAGATCAAGTCCAAGGTTTTCAAGATTAGCTTTAGGACTTAAGGTCTTTGTAAGGAGACTCATTGGATATCTCATTGATTTTGGACACAAAGAAATATTTTCAAAATTGTTTTAAATTAAATATCACAAATCCAAATCATGGTTTTGAAGGTTTAGTTATGATGGTAGTTCAAATTTATGAAAAATAGCAAAGTTTGAGTTTTGAAAATCTGACCTTTAGTTACTCTTTTGATCATAACTTTCAAAATAATTTGATTTTTGTTTTGAAACTTATTTCATTTGAAAATAGACTCAAATATCTTTCCAATGACTAGTCATTTGTTTTAAACGGATAAAAAATGAAGAAGTTATGACCTTTTAAAGTTAGATTTCAAAATCAGAGTGGTGTATTCGAATACACCACATAGGTATTCGAATACCACACCCCAGAAAAGTTTTCAGAACGTGTTTTTAAGGATCTATTCGAATACCTAAAGGGGTATTCGAATACCACAACACAGAAAATGTTCCAGAACACGTTTTTGAAGGATCTATTCGAATACCAAATATGGTATTCGAATACCACGACCCAGAAATCACGTAACGGCTATTTTCTTGAGCTTTTAATGAATGAAATTAATACCCAACGACTCTTTTTCTTGGAACACTATAAATGCATAGTTTTGGTCATCTTTTACACTATGCTCAATGATCTGAATCATTCTTTGCTTGTGCTAAAACGTGGTTTTCAATTTTACATATTTTCTGTGCTCTTTTTGCCAAAAACCTTGAGATATCCTAAGAGAGCTTCATAGTGCTTCAAATTGTAACATTTGCTCTAAGTGAGAGATTCTCTTCATCTATATTTTGCTTCTGTAAAAAGGGTGAGGTATCCCTTAGTGAGTTGTGAGGGTGAGGTATTCCTCAGTAAAAGGGTGAGGTATCCCTTGTTGTAAAGAAGGTGAGGTATCCTTCAAAGGGGGTGAGGTATCCCTCTAAGGTTTGTGTAAGGGTGAGGTATCCTGTTGGTGAGGCTTTAGCACAAGGGTAGAGTTTCCTGTGTGTGAAAAGTGCTCTATTGTGTAAAGGTTGCAAGCACACATGTTGTTAAGCTTGTATTGAATAGTGAAAAATCTCAACCGTGTTTCGGGGGACTGGACGTAGGCCACAAGTGGTTGGTGGTCGAACCAGGATAAATATCGTGCATGCTTTTCTGCCCTTAATCTTTTATCTTTATGCACTTTATTTATTCTTGCAATTTAATTATTATTTGTTCTTCTTATCTTCATCTTATTCACGACTTTTAATAATTAAATTCAGTATAATTTATTTGTTTAAGGCTTTTGCGAAAAATCTTTAAATACTCAATTCACCCCCCCTCTTGAGTACTGGAAGCCACTTGGGTAACATGGAGACCATCTCCATTTGTTTGCTAAACAAATTCCATTTCTAGCTTCCTTCCATCATTCTAAGGTTCTTCTCTTTGGTGGCCATCCACTAGTTCTTCCTTTTCCATTTTCCACCATTGGAGACCAAGTTTGGAGCTTTTGAGGGTAAATCTCTTGATCCTTTCTTTCTCTTCTTCTTTTTCGTTTCTATGGTCATTTCCATGACCATGGATCCTTTCTTTCTCAAGCTTTGGTGTTGATTTGTTGAGTTGTATTTTAGGGTTTTTGGAGTGGTCTTGGCCTAAATCCACCAAGAAGCAATCAAGGAGTCTTTTCTTATTCTTCCCTTAGGTAAGAGGGAGATAATCCTCTTCAACCTATCTTGGTAGTGAGGAAACGTTGGTTTGATGTTGTTGATAAGGGAATCCATGTGGGATTACCCTCTTGGTTGTATTATTTTCATGATTTTGTTGTTATTTGATTTGTATGAATCTATGGATTTTCATTGTGTGTTTTGATGACTATGAATCTATTGATTTTCATTTTTATACCTTGATGACCATGAACCATGTATTGGGTTATTTGAAATGGGTGAGAAACATTGAAAATGGGATCAAGAATTTTGCAGAAACGACTTCTGTAAAATTCTTGCCGATGCACGAGCGCTCAGGCGTTGTGCAGTGAGCGCTCAGGCGTTGTGCAGTGAGCGCTCAGGCGTTGTGCAGTGAGCGCTCAGGCGCTGGAGCTTAAACGCTTAAGTGCACAACGCCCAGAAGGACTTCCAGCAACGCAGCTCTGTGAGCGTTCAGGCGCTGTGTGTTAGCGCTCAGGTGCTGAAGACATGGTGCCTAGGCGCCCAGAGCATAATTAGCCAAGAAAATGTGAGATGATACTAGGACTTTAGTATGAAGATATTACAATTAAAATAAAGTAAAGAACTTGATTTATTAAGAGAATTCCTCTAGAGAGAGACTTTATAAAAATTGTTAAGCTAAAGTGAAATTCCATAATGAATCTTAAGGAGCGTTTTACCACTTTTAAGAACTTGATGCTATGTTATTTTGGGTCCATGAGTGGGACTAAGGAATTATTGATGTTCAACTTGACCAAATTATGATATGTTATGGATGAGTATATCATTTGATGAACATACATTAATATGCATTGAATTATCATGCATTGTGAAAGTCTGATGGACTCTGTTGTAAGGCTGTATACCTAGGAGATTGAATCACACCTTAGTGTGGGTGCGAATAGACTAGTGTAGGTCATATCGTTGACCTTAGGGGCGTCGGGGTGTGGGTGTTCCACGAACGGACAGTTGGTAGCTCCTCTGGGTCGTGGGATAGACCGTTACAAACGCACCGACGATCCGGACTAAGACACTATCCTATATCGCAATCCTGTGAGAATGTCGCTGTATAAAGCCTTGATGCGCAAATTATGAATTTTTCTAGAAAACACTTGATTTTATGGCTGACGAGATATTGGCATGTCTCCTTGATCATTCTCTCCAAATGTTTTTGTCTAGTTCCATGGAGTAGGAATTGTAGTACCAAATATTGGATTTTGGTACCATGTGTACATGCATAGTGACTCAGCATATTATTTGACATTCACTTACATAATTATGGATTTGTTGTGTTATTAATGTTGTATATGCCTGGAATTATTGAATTGTTTATGATTGGAATCTGGATGTTGTTTATTATTGCTGTCATGCTATGTGGGCGTCCTGCGCCGTTCTGTTTCTTTACTGCCATAATTGGTATTAAATGTAGGATGTCTCACCTTTTTTCTATATTTCTGTTATTCTGTATATTTATATGTTTCTCCGAAGACGTTGGTGAAGAAAGGGAAGTACACGAGTTTCCCGGCTTTTCGCTCGATTTTAATTAGTACATGCCTAGAGCATGACGTCCCGTCCATGCGTATTTTTGGGTTATGTTAAGTTGACTTTTCACAGAGGTCCAGACTGTTGGCACATCAACTTGCATACGGATCACTGTGTCTACCGTGGGGACGTGACGGTGACACTGGCTTGGGGTCGTTATGACCCGCCTGTTTTTAGCATCACTGTAAATGTTCATTTATAGTTTTATTTACCCGTTCGTGACATGTGGAGTGATCTTTACTACACTCCACGTGAGGATTCATTTTTATCCTCTGCACGAGCCCCCGCTTGTAACTCGGTTGCTCCGATGAGGATTTCCTCTAACGATGAAGACCCCGAGGAGGATCTAGCCATGGTTCCCTCTCTTTAGTGTTAGGGGCTGATGCTGTTGATAGCCACTGATGGTTATCTATAAATTTTTTGAGGGCCTGATATTTTGTCTTTTTGGAGGGCTCTATATGTGTAACCATTTTGGGGTGGGTAAAGCTTTTACTTATTTTGTATATCTGATGATATAACTAAACAATGATAATATAAGTATATATGTATGTACGATGCATGGTTTACTTCGGATGTTGATTTTGCTGTAATTACGTTTTATTATTCTATTATGACAAAAAAAGAAAGAAAAGAATTCGCCAAATTTAGCATACGTTTATAAATGAACAGGCTTACCTATATTAAAATGAACCGGGTCTTAGTTCATGTTTTATTTTCGCATTGTCCTTTTTGGTGTGACGTTCCCTCCTCAAAAAGGAGCGTTATACTAGTTTGGTATCAGAGCCCCAGTTTAAGTTTTCTTTTGGGTCTTTATGGTTAGGTCTGTCTTGTTTGTGCTGTGTAATTCTCTGTGTTTAGTATTCCGAAAGGATACATCTAATTTTTCCTTGTATTTTGTATAGCTTGACTTGAAGAGAAACGATGGTGTGTAGACGAGAAGTTGAAAGTATGGCTACAGCTGCAGAAGCAATGCAACAAATAACAGATGTTATCGCACAACAAACTGAAAGAGCTACTCAACAGTAGGAAAGAGCTGCACAACGGTTGGAAGCGTCAGCCGATGCCCAAAATCTGTCAGAATTCCGTCGTAACAAGCCTTCTCATTTTAAAGGGGAATTTAATCCAAAGAAGGCTAGGCTATGGATCAAGGAGCTGGAGAAAATTTTCAGAGGCATGAACTGTGCGAATGACAAGAAGGTAACCTATGCCACTTTTATGTTGATCGGAGACGCAGAAGAATGATGGGACGAAGCACAGAGACTGTTAGAAGCTGAAGGTTGAGTAATCACCTGGGAGATATTCAAGGATAGATTCTTAGAGAAATATTTCCAAGCGAGTGCAAGACATGCAAAAGAGATGGAGTTCCTCAGTTTGAGGCAAGGGAACATGATTGTTAGCAAATATGCTGCGAGATTCGAGAGCTTGTCCAAATTTTTGACATATTTCCAACATCAGCCGAATGAGGTGTGGAAGTGTCAAAAATTTGAAGAAGGATTGATGCACGACATGAAAAGGGCGGTCATAACCCTAAAGATCAACCAGTTTTCAGAGCTGTTAGATACGTGTCGCTGAGTAGAAGATCTGGATCAGGCACGGGACACGAGGACCCGTAACTTTGGACCTACTAGGTTCCAAAGAGAGGTGGCAACAATGCAAACTGCTTTCAAAAGAAACCTTATTCCCGACCACCGGGAAACCAACAACAGTTACTTGGTGGAGGACCTAGCGGGGCTTCTGGTGGAAACCGAGCTAGTCAGAATGCGGCATCTACGCCGAAGTGTATGAAGTGTGGGAAAGAACACTTGACGAGGGATTGCACCATCAAAGGAATCATCTATTTTCGATGCGGGAAGCCTGGACATATCTCTCGTGACTGCAATCAAGCTAAGGCAGAGGCTTTGGTCAACACTGCAAGAGCTGTAAAACCACAAGTAGGAGGTTGAGTCTATACCATGAGTGGAGCGAAAGCCTCCGAATCTAAAGATCTGATACAAGGAGAGGGTACCATAGGAGGTAATCTTTTAAATGTACTGTATGACTCTAGGGAAACCTACTCTTTCATTTCTTATGACTGTGTGTGACGACTTGGTTTACCTATGTCTTCTTTACCCTTTGACTTGACTGTTTTTACCCTTACAGCTAAACCTGTTGTTACCACCAAAGTTTATTTAAATTGTCCTTTAATTGTTGAAGGTAGAACCTTTTCTGTTGATTTGATCTGTTTACCTCTTTCCCAATTAGACGTAATTTTAGGAATGGATTAGATGTCTTCTAACCATATTCTGTTAGATTGTTCTAGTAAAACCATAGTTTTCCCTATGCATGAGAATTCTAGATTTTTTATGGCCAACCAAGTTCAAGCTTTCTTGAAAGAAAGAGCTCAGTGATACATGTTATTGTCTTCCTTAAAAGTTGAAGGCGAGGCAGATGTGGATGCAATTCCAGTGGTTAATGAGTTTCCTGAAGTCTTTCTTGATGATGTACCTAGTCTACCGCTGGAGCGGGAGATAAAGTTCACCATCGATCTTGTGCCTGGATCTGATCCTATTTCTATAGCACCTTATAGGATGTCACCGTCAGAATTGGTTGAGCTCAAGAAGTAGTTGGAAGAACTCTTGGAAAAGCAGTTTGTTAGACCCAGCGTATCGCCATGGGGAGCACTAGTGTTACTAGTCAAAAAGAAGGATGGGACTTCGCGATTGTATGTGGACTATCGTCAGCTGAATAAGGTCACGATCAAGAATAGGTATCTACTTCAGAGGATAGAAGACTTGATGGATCAATTAAAAGGAGCAACAATGTTCTCTATGATCGATCTGGGTCGAGCTACCATCAGATTCGAGTAAAGGTGGAAGATGTTCCCAAGACGGCTTTTCGTACCCGTTACGGTCATTACGAATATCTTGTAATGTCGTTTGGTGTGACAAATGTGCCTGCTATATTCATGGACTATATGAATAGAATCTTTCATCCTTACTTGGACAGATTCATTGTCATTTTCATTGACGATATTCTAATCTACTCTAGAAATCAAGAGGATCATGCTGAACACCTCAGTATAGTTCTCTAGATTCTGAAGGAGACAAAGTTGTATGCCAAACTGTTGAAGTGTGAATTCTGGCTAGAAGAGGTCAAGTTTTTGGGTCATGTGATCTCAAAGGAAGGAATTGCAGTAGACCCGTCAAAAGTGTAAGCAATTTTGTAATGGGAAAGGCCAAAGATAGTGACAGAAATTCGGAGCTTTATGGGATTGGCTGGATATTATCGAAGATTCATTAAGGGATTCTCAAAGATTGCGGGGCCTCTCACTCAGCTAACAAGAAAGAATCAAGCCTTTGAGTGGACTAATGCTTGTGAAGAAAGTTTCTATGAATTAAAGAAACGACTAACTACTTCACTAGTGTTAGTTCTACCCGATCCAAGTGAACCCTTCAAAGTATATTGCGATGCTTCATACCAAGGATTAGGGTGTGTGCTTATGCAAAATAGAAAAGTGGTGACTTATGCTTCGAGACAGTTGCGAGTGCACGAGAAGAACTAGCCAACACATGACTTGGAGTTATCAACTGTGGTATTCGCTTTGAAGATATGGAGACATTTTCTGTATGGGGCGACGTTCAACGTTTTTAGCGACCACAAGAGCCAGAAGTACCTATATGACCAAAAGGAGTTGAATATGAGATAGCGAAGGTGGTTGGAATTTCTAAAGGATTATGATTTTTAACTTCTATATCACCCTGGAAAGGCAAACATCATGGCAGACGCTTTAAGTAGAAAGATACTCAGCATCTCTGCTATGATGGTCAAGGAGAAGGATTTGATAGAACAATTCAGGGATGTATGGTCCTTTATGGAATTGGCACCAGTGAAGATTTGTATGAACATTGTCAGTATTTCAAATGACTTAATGGGAGATATTTGAGAGAAGCAGAAAGTTGAAAAGATTTTGCAAGAAGAAAGGGAGCTAATGAAGTAAGGTGGTGCGACAACATTAGAGGAAGGAACTGATGGAATCTTGAGATTCAAAGGTAGAGTTTGTGTACCCAAAGATTAAGAGCTTAGGAAGTATATTCTCGAACATGCTCACATAAGCCAGTTGAGTATGCATCCGAGAATAACCAAGATGTACTAAGATCTGAAACAGTTATTTTGGTGGCACGGAATGAAGAGTGATATTGCCAGATGTATGTTGTCTTGTCTGGTTTGTCAGAAAGCAAAAGTTGAACACTAGAGACCATCAGGGATGTTACAACCCCTGGCTATTCTCGAATGGAAGTGGGATAGTATTGCGATGGATTTTGTGGTTAGATTGCCAAAGACCAGAAAGGGTTATGATTCGATATGAGTAATCATTGATCGACTCACGAAGTCAGCACATTTCTTGCGAATCAACATAAGGTACAACCTGGAGAAGTTGACTCAGTTGTATATTGGTGAAATCGTTAAACTACATGGTGTGCCTACTAGTATTATTTCTGATAGAGATCCAAGGTTCACATCAAAGTTTTGGAAAAGTTTACAAGAAGCGTTAGGGACTAAACTTCGGTTGAGTTTTGCTTATCATCCTCAAACCGATGGTCAATCGGAAAGGACAATTCAATCATTGGAGGATTTGCTTAGAGCTTGCGCTTTGGAACAAACTAGAAGTTGGGATGAAGTTTTACCATTGGTAGAGTTCACCTACAACAGTAGTTTTCATTCGAGCATAGGGATGGCACCCTATGAAGCTCTATATGGACAACGATGCAGGACACCTTTGTGTTGGTATCAAGATGGCAAGCGCCTTACTGTTGGACCTGATCTTATACAGCAAACAACTGAGAAAGTCAAGATGATTTAGGAAAAGATGAGGACGACTCAGAGTCGACAAAAGAGCTATGCCGACAAAAGAAGAAAGCATCTTGAGTTTGAGGAAGGCGAGCATGTATTTTTGAAAGTCACGCCTACGACTGGGGTCGGCCGAATTTTGAAATCTAGAAAACTTACTCCTAAATTCATTGGACCTTACCAAATTCTTTGTCGGATAGGTCCAGTAGCTTACCAAATAGCCTTACCACCTTTTCTTTCTAACCTTCACAATGTTTTCCTTATGTCACAACTACGAAAATATATTCCTGACCTGAGCCATGTCATTGCACTGGACACAGTACAATTGAAAGAGAACTTAACCTATGAGACAACTCCTATAAGGATTGAGGATAAAAAGGTAAAGTAACTCAGAGGAAAGGAGATCCCGTTGGTAAATGTAATCTGGAATGACACAACCGGAGATGCAACGTGGGAGTTAGAGGACAAGATGAAGGAGTAACATCCACAATTATTCTAAGGTATGAAAATTTCTTTTTACAAGGGGAGAGTTGTAACACCCCGAAAATTGATAATTTTGTGATAAAAAGTCATTTTATAATATTTGTGATTTTTGTGAATTTTTCTCGATTTTTTCAGAAATATTGAATATTTTAATATATTCTTCGTTTTACGTGCACGCTAAGCGAAACTGGGAAAATAGAATATTTTTTTCGAGAACCTTGAACTGTGGAAACGTCGACAGGGGATCTTACTAAACCCGAGGTTGGACACAGTTTACCAGGTTTCACGTTTTTTGGTATTTTTATCTGATAAATAAAAATCGCTATACATTTTATTATCCATTAGACAATTAATACTGGCTTTGCTATCTGTAACAGTTGTCCATTGAATAATAGCTTGTAGTAAAAATCTTTATCATCTTATCTAAAATCTACTTTGTGTCACATCCTTTAACTTTATTTCAAAAGAATGATTAAATTTAATCAAAGCTTACCAAAGAAGCTTCCTAGAAATTTCTCAAATAATACATTTCTTTTTTTTTCCCTCCTCTCTCTCTTGTTCCACGGCAGATGCACTTCTTGGGGAGCCAAAATTGTTTTTCCTCTTTTATCACTTCATTTCCATTTCAAAACACAAAAAGAAATCTATCACCTTTTCATTCCTTTTTCTCTCTTCCTCTCTTCTTCTTCCTCCACGGCACCACCCACCATTGGAGACCATCTCCATTTGTTTGCTAAACAAATTCCATTTCTAGCTTTCTTCCATCATTCTAAGGTTCTTCTCTTTAGTGGTCATCCACTAGTTCTTCCTCTTCCATTTTCCACCATTGGAGACCAAGTTTGGAGCTTTTGAGGGTAAATCTCTTGATACTTTCTTTCTCTTCTTCTTTTTCGTTTCTATGGTCATTTCCATGACCATGGATCCTTTCTTTCTCCAGCTTTAGTGTTGATTTGTTGAGTTGCATTTTAGGGTTTTTGGAGTGGTCTTGACCTAAATCCACCAAGAAGTAATCAAGGAGTCTTTTCTTGTTCTTCCCTTAGGTAAGAGGGAGATAATCCTCTTTAACATATCTTGGTGGTGAGGAAACGTTAGTTTGATGTTGTTGATAAGGGAATCCATGTGGGATTACCCTCTTGGTTGTATTATTTTCATGATTTTGTTGTTATTTGATTTGTATGAATCTATGGATTTTCATTGTGTGTTTTGATGACTATGAATCTATTGATTTTCATTTTTATACCTTGATGACCATGAACCATGTATTGGATTGTTTGAAATGGGTGAGAAAGCTTGAAAATGGGATCAAGAATTTTGCAGAAATGAGTTCTATAAAATTCTTGCTGATCCACGAGTGCTCAAGCACTGTGCAGTGAGTGCTCAGGCGCTGGAGCTTGAACGCTTAAGCGCCCAACGCCCAGAAGGACTTCTAGTAACGCAGCTCTATGAGCGCTCAGGCGCTGAAGACATGGCGTCTAGGCGCCCAAAGCAGAATTAGCCAGGAAAATGTGAGATGATTCTAGGACTTTAATATGAAGATATTACAATTAAAATAAAGTAAAGAACTTGATTTATTAAGAGAATTCCTCTAGAAGGAGACTTTATAAAAATTGTTAAGCTAAAGTGAAATTCCATAATGAACCTTAAGGAGTGTTTTACCACTTTTGAGAACTTGATGCTATGTTATTTTGGGTCCATGAGTGGGACTAAGGAATTATTGATGTTTAACTTGACCAAATTGTGATATGTTATGGATGAGTATATCAATTGGTGAATATACATGAATATGTATTGAGTTATCATGCATTGTGAAAGTTTGATGGACCCTGTTATAAGGTTGTATACCTAGGAGATTGAATCACACCTTATACCTAGGAGATTGAATCACACCTTATACCTAGGAGATTGAATCACACCTTAGTGTGGGTGCGAATAGACTAGTGTAGGTCATATCGTTGACCTTGGGGGCGTCGGGGTGCGGGTGTTCCACGAATAGATAGTTGGTAGCTTCTCTGGGCCGTGGGATAGACCAATGCAAACGCACCGACGATCTGGACCGGGACACTGTCCTATATCGTGATCCTGTGAGAATGCCGCTGTATAAAGCCTTGATGCGCAAATTATGAATTTTTCTGGAAAGCACTTGATTTTATGGCTAACGAGATACTGGCATGTCTCCTTGATCATTCTCTTCGAATGTTTTTGTCTAGCTCCATGAAGTAGGAATTGTAGTATTAAATGTTGGATTTTGGTACCATGTGCACGTGCATAGTGACTCAGCATATTATTTGGCGTTCACTTACATAATGATGGATCTGTTGTGTTATTAATGTTGTATATGCCTAGAATTGTTGAATTATTTATTATTGGAATCTGGATGCTGTTTATTATTGTTGTCATGCTATGTGGGCATCCTGCGTCATTCTGTTTCTTTACTGCCATAATTGGTATTGAATGTAGGATGTCTCACCTCATTTTTATATTTTTGTTATTATGTATATTTATATGTTTCTCCGAAGACGTTGGTGAAGAATGGGAAGTACACGAGTTCCTCGACTTTTGGCCCGATTTTGATTAGTACATGCCTAGAGCATCACATCCCGTCCACGCGTATTTTTGGGTTATGTTAAGCAGACTTTTCATGGAGGTCCGAACTGCTGGCATATCAACCTGTGTATGAATCGCTGCGTCTACCGTAGGGACATGATGGCGACACTGGCTTGGGGTCGTTATGACCCACCTATTTTTAGTATCACTGTAAATGTTCATTTAGAGTTTTATTTACCTGTTCATGATATGTGGAGTGATCTTTACTACACTCCACGTGAGGATTCGTTTTTATCCTCTGCACGAGCCCCCGCTTATAACTTGGTTGCTCCGATGAGGATTTCCTCTGACGATGAAGACCCCGAAGAGGATCTAGCCACGACTCCCTCTCATTAGTGTTAGGAGCTGATGTTGTTGATAGCCACTCATGGTTATCTATAAATCTTTTGAGGGCCTGATATTTTGTCTTTTTGGAGGGCTGTATATGTGTAACCATTTTAGGGTGGGTAAAGCTTTTGCTTATTTTGTATATTTGATGATGTAACTAAATAATGATGATATAAGTATATATGTATGTATGATGCATGGTTTACTTCGGATGTTGATTTTGCTGTAATTACGTTTTATTATTTTATTATGAAAAAAAAGAAAGAAAAGAATTTGCCAAATTTAGCATACATTTATAAATGAACAGGCTTACCTATATTAAAATGAATTGGGTCTTAGTTTATGTTTTATTTCCGCATTGTCCTTTTTGGTGTGACGTTCCCTCCTCAAAAAAGGGCATTACACACGAGGCCCCACTTGTAACTTGGTTACTCCGATGATGATTTCCTCTGACGAGCAAGACCCCGAGGAGGATCCAACCACGGTTCCTTCTCATTAGTTTTAGGGGTTGATGCTGTTGATAACTACTTATGGCTATCTGTAAATCTTTTTGGGGGCCTAATGATTTGTCTTTTTGGTGGGTTATATATGTGTAATCATTTTGGGGCATGTAAAGTTTTTGCTTTTTGGTATATCTGCAGATGTAAATAAACAAGTATAGTATAAGTATATATATATGATGAATGGTTTACTCCTTATATTAATTTCCGCTATAATTATGTTTCATCATTTTCTTTTAAATGACAAAAAAAAAAAAAGAATTTGCCAAATTAATGATACATTTATAAATGAATTGGCTTACCTATATTAAAATGAACTGGGTCTTAGCTTGTGTTTTATTTTCCGCATTTTGGTCTTGGTGTGACGTTCCCTCCTTAAGAAAGGGGTGTTACACCCACCCTTTCACTAATTCATGTAAGCTACCCATTTGGAGATCATCATTTCCAATTTAACTTACATGATATAGTAGAAAGAGGAAACAAGAGAGAGATCGAGACAAAGAAACATTAAGAGAGAACATGAGGAAGAGAGAAAGCTTGAGAGAAAGGGTTGCATGCCTTGATTAGAGGTTGAATTTGGTCTTGACCTAGAAGAGAAAGACGATATAGAGGACCTAAGCTATATTTTGAGCTATGTTGAGAGGGAATTAGTAAAGTCTCAAGTAGCAAGTTTTATTGAGGTAAATAGCTAAGAACCCTTACTCTTGCATGTTATTATTGATAGTTTAAGATTATGGTTTTCCTTGCTCTAAGTTGCAAGGTTTGCTTGTGGTTCTTGATATTTGAAGTTATAGTTTTCCTTGCTTTCAGTTGCTAGATTTGCATTTGGTTTTTTATGCTTGAGGATATAGTTTACCTTACTCTAAAGTGTTGTCTTTGCATGTCAATATGTATGATACTTGTGTTAAATAATTTTTATTCTACAAAAGGTGAATGGATGAATTCTTCTTTTATAAAGCTATATATTGTTGCTTGTTAACTCTTAGCTACCATTTGAGATTATAAATCTCATAAATTGTTTATGTGACTTTCAACTTTTAGTTGAGTCCACGGTTCAGTAAAGAAACAGAAGAATTATACTTTGTTCCTTTTATGAATTTGTGGATTTATTTTGAGCATATAAAACTATAATGTTGTTGTATGATTTTGGGAGCAAAAGATTATGAAATTTATATCTAATTGGCTTGGTTCCCTTTATGTATATGGTGCTATTTATTTATAGGTAAAATAGACATTTTGATCCCTTATCTTTAGTTCTTTTTTAAATTTAGATCCCTATCTTTTATCTTTAATTTTTTTTCAATTTGGTCCCTTATCTTACAAATTGCCTATCAATATGGTCTTCTAGTCACAATTTTATTATCTCCTTAACATAAGTTATAATGTGTCATTCACCGGTTGTGCCACATCATCGTCATTTCATATTCACATCATCGCCACATTAGTGACATACCATCATCATTTGTGACATGTCATCACCTTTGTTAGGATTTGTAATGGAAAAGTAATGGAGTACAACATTGATAGACAATTTGCAAGATAATGGTCAAAATGAAAAAAAAAATAAAAGATAGGGTTCCAAGTTAAAAAAGAAATAAAGATAAGTGATCAAAATACCTATTTTGCCTTATTTATATAAGGACTATACATATATAGAGTTTGTTGTATAAGAGTATGAAGTTGTGGTGAAGTTAGTTAGTTGTACAAAGGCAGTGTAAAAATAGTTATTGCATGGGTGGAGTTGCAGTCCTCCTTACTAAAGGTGCAAGAATTTAGCTTAGATTCGTGGTGAATGTGAAATCAAGTCCTTTTAGTGAATGGATCCCTAGAATTATTTTTTTAGTTCCTAACTATTTCCATCAGATCTCGACAATGTAATCGATGGCATGATTCTAGAATCTTAATTTAGGGAAGGGAATCACCTCCTCCTATGAGCTCTCTATTTTCACATTGTCTAAATTTGCGAATACAAATGTCTATTCGATGAAATGCAAAATGCCATTAACATGTATAAGAAATAGTAATTTGACTTAACTGAAAGAAAAGAGTACAACTTACAAAGTTGTAACAATTACAAAAACAAAATAGCAAAGGATAAAAATGAACTAAGGAACTGAATAACAAAAAGTAAAAATCTTGGAAATATAAAGGTGCTTAAGGGACTTATTTCCTGCTATGTGTGTGAGGAGTTATGAGTGTCAAGCCTTTTCTCCTTCTTCAAATCTTCTACTTATACTCTTCTAGCTACCATCTATCCCATTTCCTTTTAAATTTGAAAACTTACACAATTTGGGTGCCTTTTAAGTAATTGATTCTCTCTTTCAATATTAACATCTACATTTTCTCTCCTACAACGTGTCCTAGGTAGTTACATGCAGTTTTCAAGCAGTTTCCTGAAGTTTCTAATGGCTGGTGACTTTTGTTCTGATCTACCTGGACCCTATCCTTATGTCGACTCCTTCCTTAATGTTGACTATGTTCTTCTCTATTGGGCTACTTTCTGATGTTGACTCCTTAGTTTCTTATCTCTTTAGTCACATGTTTCTTCTACTTATTATTCCATTTTGCAAGTTCTTGCTCACTTTTCTATATTGCTAATACAAATTTCAAAATATCTCTAATATATGCCCCCCACAAGTGTTGCCTTTGATCCAAATTACTTGAAAATGCTACACTTGTTACTACTTAATTGGTTGTATATAGGGTGCTACCCATAGGAAATAAATCTCATAGTGCCATTAATTGTTGCCTTTGCCCTTTACCAATTTCCATTTTTGGATTTTCAACTATAAATAAAGGACACCTTTTAAAGCTTCTTGCATGGCTTCTAAAAGAGCTTTTCATCTTCCAGCAAATTCTTTATGGGGTACTTTAATTATTTTTTATATTCTCATCCACCCAGAAAGTTCTGTCACCTTAATTATATTGAATTAAGTTATGAGCATCTTCTTGAAGATCCTTTTTCATGCAAGGTTCTTCGTTAACATTTACTTGACACCTTGTCTTATTACCTTGAAGTTGGCCAACACTTAGCTTTTACCCAAGGTTCTTCGTTAACAACAATTTGGCACCTTACTTCACTGCCTCCTAGACTAGATTGGGTCAAGACCCGTGAATGTTGCATTTAGAGGATGATGGAACTTAATAGCAGACCGTGTATGGTTTTATTGGGTAGATGAACCCTTATTTATTTGTTGCCTTTAGGATGACTTAAAATAAGGTTCATGACTTTGCATTCAAAGGATAGTCTGCTGTTGTAACGCCCCTTTTTGGGAGGGAACGTCACATTGTCAAATAAATAAAATGCGGAAATTAACTGAACAACGATTAAGACCCGGTTCATTTTAATTAATTAATGTTTAACCATGTGAACAAACTTGGCAATATTTTTTTTTTTTATAATAAGAATAATGATAATACGGAATGCGTATAAAAGTAACGAATAAGACAATACAAAGAAAATTTGCACCGAAAATATATATATATATATATCCGGAGTTTAATACAAGCTGTTTCATAAATACAAGCCTGGCCATCATCAAAAGCAAAACTATACCCACCCCAAGGAACATGCATATACAAAATATACAGCCCAAATCAAAAAAGAAAGATACATCGTGCCCCCAAAAACAAAAACATCTTGTACCATGACATCAAGTAGCCACCAATGATCATCGACCCCTTAAATAAAAAGGACCGATTCAGATCATCGGGAGGACCCTCATCGGGATCTTCCTCATCCGAGGACTCATCCATAGGAACCACAGAGGCGCGGGACGGAGCCCGAGCGGTGGAATCAAACGAATCCTCCCGCGGGGTGTAGTAACGGGGACCCCACATCTCCCGATAGGCGGGTAAAACTCCAAGCGTATGTTCGATGTAGCAAGTGAGGACCGGTGCCTCATGGCGTCTCCAGCAAGTGATACGAGACACGTCTCCCACATACACACAACGGTCGGAGTTTAGGTTGATGTGCCAACACTCCGGCCCTCCGAGGAAGGTCGGCGCACATCTCCCAAAAATCCCGCGCGTGCGTTACATCGTCGCAGTCAAAGTCAATCCGTGCGGGCGAAGCCGGGAAGGCGAGGCTCTTCGTCTCTTCACCGTCGTCTTCGATCGCACTGGGGTGCACATAAATAGCAAGTAATAGAAGCACACGGGGAAAGAGGTAAGATATCCTACCATCAATACCAATACAAAGCAACCAAGAACCGAATGGCGCATAACGCCCACGTAGCATGTAAAGGCAATAAATAAGCTTTTAAACAGATAACCGTCAAGCAATCATTAATAAAGGTAATGAATAATTCATAATATCCAGCAAAGTTAAATATCAGGTAAACAATAATTTTCAGATGTCAGAATATTCCATGATGCATGGACACAACATTCAATTTCCTACTCCATGGAGCTAGACTCAAACAATCGGAGAGAAAGATCGGGAGACATGTCGTGACTCTATTTGCTCGAGGCAGTGCTATCAATAATTTTCCACGTGCACAATCATGGCATTGCATGACATTCTACACTAGATCACGATATAGGACAAGTGTCAAGTCCGGATCGTCGGTGCGTTGCATCGGTTTGCCCCACGTACGGAGGAGCTACCAACCGCCCATTGCGAAGGACCCGCACCCCGACGCCCCAAGGTCATAACAAGACCCACACTTGTCTACTCGCACCCGCACTAAGGTGTGTTCAATCTCCTAGGCAACTTGGCCTTACAACAGTCCACACGGACATCACAATGCATAAGACACTATGCATGCTCATGTATGATCCACAATCTCATACGAATTCATAATATACCATAATTGATCAAGAGAGTGCAATAAGCAAATTTGCATCCAAGAAGAACCCAATATCCACATAATATCAATTTATAATTCAAGGAACACATTATGGGTCCATTATGGATTTCTAAAATCTCCAAGTCTTATGAAATTCATCTCATTGGTTCATTTACTTGTCATTTGATTCAAGTTACTTGATTCTTATAATTACCTTCCAAGCTTAGCTCATTTCCTAAGTCTCCACCACAATCCATCATGAATTTATTGTTACAAGTTTCCTATTATCAATCTACATTTTTAATCGCTTGATTAACTCAAGTCTTGACATCTCAAATTTGTTAATCTTTTCCTCATTCAAGCCCTCAAAACCGTGGCACTCAAGAGAGTCTTAGATCACAATTTTCTTCTCACTAATTTAGTCTTCCTTTACTTAACCTACCTAGCATTATTCTTGGCACCATGACAACCAAAATTCTGCTCCTAAAACAACCCAAAACCGTGGCACTTACCAAGGTTTAACAACCAGAATTTTGTCCATTTAAACCAACCTTAACTACTTGATTTTATTAGCCATGCATTGATCAAAAATTAAGCATTACTTCCACTCATTTTCCAGCACAAAAACAGCCCCAAAAACAAGCCAAAAACCGTGACTCACTCAAGGTTCCAACAACCAGAATTTTATCCATTCAAATCAACCTTAACTACTTGATTAAATTAGCCATGCATTGATCACAAATTAAGCTTCATTTCCATTCAATTTCCAGCACAAAGACAGCCCCAAAAACAAGCCAAAAACCGTGGCACTCCAAGGGTCCAGCAAACCAGAATTTTTCAGCATTCATACATGGTTTCCAATCACAAAATTACACAATCAATCAACCACTCAAAGCTAAATTAAAATCACATTCAAGAAACCAATTTCAAGCAAGTTCAAGAACAACCACCATGTGGTTCTTCTTCCAAAAATTAAATACAAGATTCCTAGTTGCTAAAGAGGTTGAGGAGGATTAATCTTCCTCTTACCAAGTTGATGAACCAAGAAACTCCAAGAATCACCCTTGATTTTCGGATTTGGAGCACCAAAAACCCTAGAAAATTTGGTCCAAGTTAGAACAATGAAATGGTGTGTAAAAGAAGAAGAAAATGGCCAATAAACCAAGGAAAAACAGAAACGAAAATGGGAGGGGAAGGCTGGAATTTTTCAGCCATGGGAGCTCACCTTCAAGGCTTGAGGAATGGTTGAAGATGGAAGCTTTTCTTGAAACTCCAAGCACCAAAGATGAAGAGGAGGAGTAGGAGATTAAGGAAATGTGGTTAGATTAAATTTTTTGTGAAGGTTAGGTTTCATGGGAGAGGGCTGGACGCAGGGGCTGCTGGAAGGAGAAGAGAAATATGTGAAAAAAGAAAGGAGAAGAAGAGAACGTAAATGAAGAAGCAAAATGTGTTTTTGGTGATATTATGTCAATTGATTTATTTGAATAATTGAATCCAATTTCTTTCTCCAATTTGGGCTGCAGACCACGTAAGTGAGAGGAGAGAAATGAGTGGGAAAAATTTGGCTTCCTTTGGAAGCTAAACACTTGGTCAAAGCTTGGGTCAAAGCTTGTTAAGGAAGCTTTGATTAAAATACACTTAAATTTGAATTAAAGTGAGTAAATTAAATATAATGTAAATAGCATTAGGATAAGGTGATAGTATTTTTTTTTTTTACACACTATTATCCATTAGATAATAGTTTAATTGGACAGAGTCAAGATTTAATTGATCGACAGATGAATTTTTCATTGATCTTGATTTAATTGTATCAAGTAAAGATTTCTTAAAAATTGCGAAACCTCGTAAACCTGTGTCAAGCCTCGGGTTTAGTAAGATCCCCGTCGACTTATCCATAGTCCAAGGTTCTCGAGAGAATACATCGCGTTTCCCCGATTCTGCTCTCACAAGACGCAAAACGAGGAATATATTAAAATATTCGACGGTTAGGAAAATTCCCAGAAAATTCTCAAAAATTGCAAATATTATAAAACGACTATCCGTCATATAATTTTCCAATTTTTGAAGCACTACGATCGTTTTCACGACTGCTTTCGAGTTTTACGTGAACGAGGAATATATTAAAATATTCGTCGTTTAGAAAAATTCGAGAAAAATTTACATAAATCACAAATATTGGAAAATGACTATTCATGGTGAAATAATCAATTTTAGGGGTGTTACACTGGTCTCAAGAATTCCCACTTAGTGTGCACGCAAAACGAGGAATATATTAAAATATTCGTCGTTTCGAAAAATTAGGAAAAATTCCTAAAAATCAAGAATATTATAAAAAGATGATTCATGATCAAATATGTATTTTTTTGGAATGTTACAACACTCCCTACTAAAAGGAATTTCGTCCTCGAAATTTTCATACCTTAAAATAATTGGATGTTGCTCCTTCATCTTGTCTTCCAATTCCCAAGTCGCATCACCGGTTGCTTCATTCCAAATCACCTTTACCAATGGAATCTCCTTGCCTCGTAGTTGCTTTATCCGTCGATCCTCGATTCTCGCAGGAGACGTTTCATAGGTCGTTCTCTTTTAACCGTATCGTGTCCTAGGTGCTATGACATGACTTGGATCTGTGTAAATATTTACGAAGTTGTGACACATGGAATACATTATGTATGTTTGCAAGAATAGGGGTAAGGCTATCCGGTAAGCTACCGGACCTATCCGACGAAGAATTTGGTAAGGTCCAAGAAATTTCGGAGTGAGTTTTCTAGATTTCAAGGCCCTAGCCGACCCCGGTCGTGGGTGTGACTTTCAGAACACATGCTCACCTTCTTCAAACTCAAGAGGCTTTCTTCTCTTATCCGCATAGCTCTTCGTCGGCTCGAGCGGTTCTCATCTTCTCTTGAATCATCTTAACCTTCTCGGTCGTCCGCTGGATAATATCTCGGTCCAATCGTAAGACGCTCGCCGTCTTGGTACCAACATAATGGTGTTCGACACCGTCTTCCATCTGAGCTTCATAGGGTGCCATCCCTATACTCGAATGATAAGCGTTATTGTAGGTGAACTCCACCGGTGGTAGAACTTCATCCCAACTTCCACTGTTCCATAGAACAAGCTCTAAGTAGGTCTTCTAGAGATTGGATCGTTCTTTCCGATTGACCATCGGTTTGTGGGTGGTACGCCGAACTCAGACGTAACTTTGTTCCCGGCCGATGCCCGTAGACTTTGCGAGAATTTTGAAGTAAATCTCGGATCCCTATCCGAAACTATACTCGTAGGCACACCATGCACCGACAATCTCTCCAATATACGGTCGGGTCGCTTTTCCAAACCGTACCTTATATTAATCGGGAGGAAATGAGCCGATTTTGTAAGCCGATCGACTATTACCCAAATCGAGTCATGTCCTATCCTTGTCCTTGGCAATCCTACAACGAAATCCATTGCAATGCTTGTCCCATTTCCATTCAGGAATAGACAACGGTTGTAGCAACCCAGCAGGTCGCTGATGTTCCACTTTGGCTTTTTGACAGACTAGACAAGTCGATACACATCTAGTGACATCACTTTTTAGTCCATGCCACCAGAACAACTTCTTCAAGTCTTGGTACATCTTTGTTATACCAGGGTGCATACTTAGTTTGCTAGTGTGGGCATGATCCACAATATATCGCCTAAGCTCTTGGTCACGAGGAATACAAACTCTACCTCGGAATCTCAGAATTCCATCTGTTCCTTCTTCGAACTCTGTTTTCTCGCCTTGTTTCATTTGTTCTCTTATTCCTTGCAAGAATTCATCGGTCTTTGTTTTTCCCGTATGTCTTCCATCAACTCGCTTGAGATGGTAACCATATTCATGCAAATTCTTAGGGTTCCAACTTAACAAATGACCATACATCTCTAAATTGTTCGATGAGATCTCTTTCCTTAATCATCAAGGCGTAAACACCGATAGTCTTTCTACTTAAGGCGCGTCACCACAACGTTCGCCTTGCCTGTGGTGGTACAACAACCGGAAATCGTAATCCTTTAAAAACTCCAGCCATCTTCATTTGTCTCATATTCAGCCTCTTTCGGTCGTACAAGTACTTCAAGCTCTTGTGGTCACCGAAGATGTTGAATGTCGCTCCATAAAGGAAATGTCTCCATATCTTCGAGCAAAAACCACTACACCGCCAACTCCAAATCATGAGTCGGGTAATTCTTTTCATGCACTCGCAACGTCGCGAAGCATAGGCTACCACCTTTCGGTGTTGCATAAGAACAGATCCCAATCCTTGGTACGAAGCGTCACAATACACCTCGAACGGTTCATTCGGATCAGGTAACACTAATACAGTGAGGTAGTCACCGTTTCTTCAACTCTTGAAAACTCTGCTCACATTTATCAGTCCATTCGAAAGCTTGATTCTTCTTCGTCAATTGAGTGAGCGGTCCGGCAATCTTGGAAAACCCTCTATGAACCTCGGTAATATCCGGCTAAACCAACGAAACTACGGACTTCCGTCACTGACTTCGGTTGTTCCCACTGCAGTACTGCTTCTACTTTGCATGGATCCACCGCGATTCCTTCTTTTGAGATTACGTGACCCAAAAACTTCACCTCATCAAGCCAAAACTCGCACTTCGACAGCTTGGCATACAGTTCCTTTTCCTTCAAAATCTGAAGAACTATCTTTGAGATGCCCGGCGTGATCCTCCCGATTCTGAGAATATATCAGGATGTCATCAATGAAGACGACAACAAACTTATCCAAGTACGGACGAAAGATGCGGTTCATATAGTCCATGAAAATAGCAGGGCGCATTCGTCACACCAAACGGCATCACAAGATACTCGTAATGGCCGTATCGCGTACGAGCGTCTTGGGTATATCCTCCGTCTTCACTCTTATCTGATGATACCCAGATCTCAAGTCAATCTTCGAAAATACCGCTGCCCCCTTCAGTTGGTCCATCAAGTCATCAATTCTCGGTAGAGGATATTTGTTCTTGATTGTCAACTTGTTCAATTGCCTGTAATCCACACACAATCTCGAGGTACCGTCCTTCTTTCGAACTAGTAACACAGGTGCTCCCCACGGAGACACACTTGGTCTAACGAACTGCTTCTCCAAAAGCTCTTCTAGCTGCTTCTTAAGTTCAGCTAATTCTGTCGGTGACATTCGGTACGGTGCTATAGACACGGGACCAGCTCCCGGTACTAGATCAATAGCAAACTCGATTTCACGTGCCGGCGGTAAACCAGGTACTTCTTCAGGGAAGATCTCAGGAAATTCCTTCACTACCGGAATAGTACTCAAATCAGCCTCACTCTCAATTTTCAAAGAAGACAATAGCATGTACCCCTGAGCTCCTTCTTTCAAGAAAGCTCGTGCTTGGTTGGCCGTCAAGTATCTAGAATTCTCATCCACAGGAAAGACTATGGTCTTACTAGAACAATCTAACAGAACATGGTTGGAAGATAACCGGTCCATCCCTAGGATTATATCTAGCGTGAAAGAGGTAAACAGATCAAATCGACAGAAAAGATTCGACCTTCAACAATCAAAGGACACTTCAAATGACTTTGGTAGTAACTACCGGTTTATCAGTGGGGGTTGAAACAGTCAATTCAAAAGGTAGTTCGGACACAGGTAAACCAAGTCGCAAAGACACAGTCATATGATATGAAAGAATGGGTTGCCCCAGAGTCATACAGTACTTTTAAAAGATTACCTTCTATGGCGCCTTCTCCTTGAATCAAGTCTTCGGATTCGAAGCTTCACTCCACTCATAGTATAAACTCGACCTCCGGCTTGCGGTTTCTTGGCTCGGGTTGCATTGACTGAAGGTTCAGCCTTTGCTTGGTTGCAGTCTCTGGACATATGGCCCGGTTTGCCACATCTGAAGCAAATGATTCCTTTTATCGTGCAGTCTCTTGTGAGATGATCCTTCCCACACTTCAGGCATTTGGACGGGTAGGTCGTATTCGACCCGTTCGATTCCCAGAGAAGAACCTCCACCGAACTTCCACCGATTTGTTGTTGACTCCCCGTTGGTCGGGAATAGGGTTTCTTCCGAAAGCGGTTTGAACCATCGCCTCCACCTCTTTGGGACCGTACAGCCCAAAGTTCCCGCTTCTCGAGTCTCTAGCCTGCTCCAAGGCTTCAACTTCGCAGCAAGTGTCTAACGCCCGAGAATACCTTCATCTTCAAGGTAATCACGGCTTTCTTTACCTCGTACCTCGGTCCTTCGGTGAATTTCCGGCATTTCCAGGCTTCATCGGTTTGATCCGGTAATGTGTTGAAAATCTCTCCAAGTTTTCAAACTTGGCTGCGATTCGGCCGACGGTCATGTTCCCCTGTCTCGGGTTGAGGAACTCCATCTCCTTTGCGTGTCTCGCATTCGCGAGAAAGTATTTGCCCAAGAATTTCTCCTTGAACAATTCCCAAGTGACCTCTGCTCCTTCGGCTTCTAACGCCCTTTGAGCTCCATTCCACCGGTCTTCGGCATTTCGACAAGCATAAAAGTCGCATAATTTACCTTCTTGTCTTCCGCACAATTCATGCCACGAAAGACTTTTTCCGGTTCCTTGATCCATAAATTAGCCTTGTCGGGATCAAACTCCCCTTGAACTGCGGAGGGTTATGACGACGACGAAATTCTCGCTAAGTTTTGCGCATCGGCGGTCGCCTCAAGCCGTTGAGCGCCTCTTTCTTGTTGTTGAGCAAAAGCGCGTTCGTTTTGTTGCGCAATGAGTTCCGCCATCCGCTGCATTGCTTCCACAAGGCGGTGCAATATCTCCACCTCTTGCCATTTTGCCTTTCTCTTAAATTAGATTACCGAAAACATAAGAAAAGTCGAGGAATCCACTCAAGACACTCACCACGTAGATTCACACAAAGACAAACAAGACAGACTCACACTCAAGACCCAAAGAAAACATAAACCGGGGCTCTGATACCAACTTAATGTAACGCCCCTTTTTGGGAGGGAACGTCACATTGTCAAATAAATAAAATGCGGAAATTAACTGAACAACGATTAAGACCCGGTTCATTTTAATTAATTAATGTTTAACCATGTGAACAAACTTGGCAATATTTTTTTTTTTTTATAATAAGAATAATGATAATACGGAATGCGTATAAAAGTAACGAATAAGACAATACAAAGAAAATTTGCACCTGAAATAGCATATATATATATATCTGGAGTTTAATACAACTGTTTCATAAATACAAGCTGGCCATCATCAAAAAGCAAAACTATACCCACCCCAAGGGAACATGCATATACAAAATATACAGCCCAAATCAAAAAGAAAGATACATCAGGCCCAAAAACAAAAACACCCATCATCAAGTAGCCACCAATGATCATCGACCCCTTAAATAAAAAGGGACCGATTCAGGATCGTCAGGAGGACCCTCATCAGGATCTTCCTCATCCGAGGACTCATCCATAGGAACCACAGAGGCGCGGGACGGAGCCCGAGCGGTGGAATCAAACGAATCCTCCTGCGGGGTGTAGTAACGGGGACCCCACATCTCCCGATGGCGGGTAAAACTCCAAGCGTAAGCTGATGTAGCAAGTGAGGACCGGTGCCTCATGGCGTCTCCAGCAAGTGATACGAGACACGTCTCCCACATACACACAACGGTCGGAGTTTAGGTTGATGTGCCAACACTCCGGCCCGAGGAAGGTCGGCGCACATCTCCCAAAAATCCGCGCGTGCGTGCGGACATCGTCTAGTCAAAGTCAATCCGTGCGGGCCGAAGCCGGGAAGGCGGTGCTCTTCGTCTCTTCACCGTCGTCTTCGATCGCACGGGGTGCACATAAACAAGCAAGTAATAGAAGCACGGGAAAGAGGTAAGATATCCTACCATCAATACCAATACAAGAACCAAGAACCGAATGGCGCATAACGCCCACGTAGCATGTAAAGGCAATAAATAAGCTTTTAAACAGATAACCGGTCGAGGCAATCATTAATAAAGGTAATGAATAATTCATAATATCCGAGCGAGTTAAATATCGGGTAAACAATAATTTTCAGATGTCGAATATTCCATGATGCATGGACACAACATTCAATTTCCTACTCCATGGAGCTAGACTCAAACGGTCGGAGAGAAAGATCGGGAGACATGTACGTGACTCGCTGCCGAGGCCGGTGCTATCAATAATTTTCCACGTGCACAATCATGGCATTGCACGGACATTCTACACTAGATCACGATATAGGGACAGTGTCAAGTCCGGATCGTCGGTGCGTTTGCATCGGTTTGCCCCACGTACGAGGAGCTACCAACCGCCCATTGCGAAGGACCCGCACCCCGACGCCCCAAGGTCATAACAAGACCCACACTTGTCTACTCGCACCCGCACTAAGGTGTGTTCAATCTCCTAGGCAACTTGGCCTTACAACAGTCCACACGGACATCACAATGCATAAGACACTATGCATGCTCATGTATGATCCACAATCTCATACGAATTCATAATATACCATAATTGATCAAGAGAGTGCAATAAGCAAATTTGCATCCAAGAAGAACCCAATATCCACATAATATCAATTTATAATTCAAGGAACACATTATGGGTCCATTATGGATTTCTAAAATCTCCAAGTCTTATGAAATTCATCTCATTGGTTCATTTACTTGTCATTTGATTCAAGTTACTTGATTCTTATAATTACCTTCCAAGCTTAGCTCATTTCCTAAGTCTCCACCACAATCCATCATGAATTTATTGTTACAAGTTTCCTATTATCAATCTACATTTTTAATCGCTTGACTAACTCAAGTCTTGACATCTCAAATTTGTTAATCTTTTCCCTCATTCAAGCCCTCAAAACCGTGGCACTCAAGAGAGTCTTAGATCACAATTTTCTTCTCACTAATTTAGTCTTCCTTTACTTAACCTACCTAGCATTATTCTTGGCACCATGACAACCAAAATTCTGCTCCTAAAACAACCCAAAACCGTGGCACTTACCAAGGTTTAACAACCAGAATTTTGTCCATTTAAACCAACCTTAACTACTTGATTTTATTAGCCATGCATTGATCAAAAATTAAGCATTACTTCCACTCATTTTCCAGCACAAAAACAAGCCAAAAACCGTGACTCACTCAAGGTTCCAACAACCAGAATTTTATCCATTCAAATCAACCTTAACTACTTGATTAAATTAGCCATGCATTGATCACAAATTAAGCTTCATTTCCATTCAATTTCCAGCACAAAGACAGCCCCAAAAACAAGCCAAAAACCGTGGCACTCCAAGGGTCCAGCAAACCAGAATTTTTCAGCATTCATACATGGTTTCCAATCACAAAATTACACAATCAATCAACCACTCAAAGCTAAATTAAAATCACATTCAAGAAACCAATTTCAAGCAAGTTCAAGAACAACCACCATGTGGTTCTTCTTCCAAAAATTAAATACAAGATTCCTAGTTGCTAAAGAGGTTGAGGAGGATTAATCTTCCTCTTACCAAGTTGATGAACCAAGAAACTCCAAGAATCACCCTTGATTTTCGGATTTGGAGCACCAAAAACCCTAGAAAATTTGGTCCAAGTTAGAACAATGAAATGGTGTGTAAAAGAAGAAGAAAATGGCCAATAAACCAAGGAAAAACAGAAACGAAAATGGGAGGGGAAGGCTGGAATTTTTCAGCCATGGGAGCTCACCTTCAAGGCTTGAGGAATGGTTGAAGATGGAAGCTTTTCTTGAAACTCCAAGCACCAAAGATGAAGAGGAGGAGTAGGAGATTAAGGAAATGTGGTTAGATTAAATTTTTGTGAAGGTTAGGTTTCATGGGAGAGGGCTGGACGCAGGGGCTGCTTGGAAGGAGAAGAGAAATATGTGAAAAAAAGAAAGGAGAAGAAGAGAACGTAAATGAAGAAGCAAAATGTGTTTTTGGTGATATTATGTCAATTGATTTATTTGAATAATTGAATCCAATTTCTTTCTCCAATTTGGGCTGCAGACCACGTAAGTGAGAGGGAGAGAAATGAGTGGGAAAAATTTGGCTTCCTTTGGAAGCTAAACACTTGGTCAAAGCTTGGGTCAAAGCTTGTTAAGGAAGCTTTGATTAAAATACACTTAAATTTGAATTAAAGTGAGTAAATTAAATATAATGTAAATAGCATTAGGATAAGGTGATAGTATTTTTTTTTTTTTACACACTATTATCCATTAGATAATAGTTACTGATTGACAGGAATCAAGTATTTAATTGATCGACGGATGAATTTTTCATTTGTCCGATTTAATTGTATCAATAAAGATTTCCTAAAATTGTGAAACCTCGTAAACTGTGTCAAGCCTCGGGTTTAGTAAGATCCCCTGTCGACTTATCCATAGTCCAAGGTTCTCGAGAGAATACATCGCGTTTCCCCGGTCGCTTTCGGGCCACAAGACGCAAAACGAGGAATATATTAAAATATTCGACGGTTAGGAAAATTCCCAGAAAATTCTCAAAAATTGAAAATATTATAAAACGACTATCCGTCATATAATTTTCCAATTTTTGAAGCACTACTGATCGTTTTCACGACTCTGCTCGAGTTTTACGCAGAACGAGGAATATATTAAAATATTCGTCGTTTCCGAAAAAATTCAGAAAAATTCACATAAATCACAAATATTGGAAAATGACTATTCATGGTGAAATAATCAATTTCCGGGGTGTTACACTGGTCTCAGCAATTCCCAGCCTAGTGTGCACGCAAAACGAGGAATATATTAAAATATTCGTCGTTTCCGAAAAATTCCGGAAAAATTCCTAAAAATCAAGAATATTATAAAAAGATGATTCATGATCAAATATGTATTTTTTTGGAATGTTACAGCTGTCAAGTTCTCCTATTCTTTTGAATGCAAGGTCTTCATCGTCTTCTTCGCCCCTTATCGCTTCTGGTAGCTCGAAGATGGCTTTTACCCATTAAACCATTCTTGATAGACACTATTTGCTTTTAAATTCAATTTTGTAAACTTATATCAACAAAGTCCTACTTTTTTTACTTTGTAACTTTGCATGCTCATTATAATGTTATTCACTTTTTGTCGACATTTGATTTATACCCTTATTCATCTTGATTCTCCAGGCCTCTAAACCAAACTCTCAATACGGATTTGACCATCGACTTAATCATTATGAATACTTTTATTAAATTGACTTACTAAATAGGTCATGACAATATGACTCAACTGAATAACTCAATTTTTGGCTAAAGACATGATCATAATATTGCTCTTTTCAGCCAAACTTAGAAGACCAATTTAGTTGAAATGTTGAGTTTTAAGCCAATTGTCACATGAGACAACTAAACTTGTGTTTCACAAATATTTTAGCTAACATAGACAAGTCTAAAATGAAATTGAACTCATGGTCAAACTTCTTAATCAAATTTCTCAAAACTAACTTTAGCTCATTGATCCGATATTTCAAACCAAAGGGTTGATTGTGGGGTCAAATATCTTGACTTATATATATATATATCACTACAAAAAAAAATGGACTTTAGCCACATTTAAAACCGTGGCAAATTTGAACAAAAATCGTGGTCAATTAACATTAGCCACGGTTATCAACTACGTGCTTAATCATGGCGTCGCTCCAAATTTAGCCACGGTGATTTTGATTGTGGTAACATTTTTTTAGCTACGGTTACATACAAAATTAGCCACGGTTCTAACCGAAGCTAAGTGTCATAGCAAAATGAAAAAAATTAAAGATACCCACGATTAAACCGTGGCTAATTTAATAATAGTTTAGGGTTTAAAATTAGCTACGGTTAAGCGTAGCTAAATTAACAATAGTTTTCACTTTGAAATTAGCTACAGTTAAACCGTAGCAATGTTCATAACGGTTTGAAATTAGCCATGGTCAAACCGTGGCTAATGTTATTATTATTTTTTTAATAATTTCTTGACATTTTTCATACTTCCCTTGATATCAGTACATATTTGAAAAGTTAAATATAATATTAAAAGCCAAAACATTAATTAAAGATAGCCAATCTCATATATATATATATATATATATCAAATCATAAGCAAAAGCAAATTCAAAACATTTAATATTCATAATCATTCCTATTGTTAAATCAAAATGCAAAACAGAATACTACAATTTGTTCAAGAATATTCTAAGTAAACATGACTAAAAACGTGAAACATCAAGTAGGTAACTCACTACCAAACTTATCTTGTAAAAATTTGTGAAGAGTTGCCAATTGACTTTGAGTTTGTGCAAGTTGTTCTTGAGTTTGTGCAAATTGTTCTTGAGTTAGTACAAGTTGTTCCTTACTTTCTTCATATCCAGTCAGCTTCTCTTCCAAAGTTTCTACATGCTTCACCAAGTCTTCAACGTGTTGTTGGGATACATTATTACTAGAACCTCCAAAATTCACATAACTAATGGAATGTCTATGCTTTCCAAAAGCAATAGAAGGGCAAATGCTAGTGCCTAAACCACGCACATGACCTGGATGCTCATTTTCGTAGACTTTTCCAATTGCATCATCGGGATGAGCCATTACCTTTGATGGAACCCCTACAGTAGCAGCACGCTCTTGATCTTCAGGTAGGTGGTTTGATATTTTGTCCTACAAGTAAAAATAAGACAGCAACAGAGTTTGTTATGATTTGGTTACAATAAGACAGCACCCAAATTTTATAATTTTATATATATAAAAATTAAGGCAATTTGTGAATTAAACTACTCAAAACCAACTACTGGATGCATGCTTCAACATATATATCATAATAACAATAATTGCACTATCCATAGACATTTTATTAGTTGTTGCAGTTGGGTCATGCCTTGTTTTAGTTTCTAAAATTAGGAGGAGGCAAGTAGTCAAGCTTGGTACTACATTTGTTTGGCATGCAAAATTGACAATCACAGTCCATAGAGACAACCAATATAGCCATTTAAATGTGAGTTTGTTCCACAAGCAAGCAAATGTAAGAAAGTGTTATAATATACAAAATTGATATGTCAGGCAAGCATAAGGTGGATCTTGATACAAATAAGACAATCCTTATTTATTTTTCTTCTACTTTTTGATAAAAGAATAAATTATTAATAGAAAGAGAAAATATTCTATTTCCTTGCCAAACAAGATGAAAAATACCATCACTGCATGATGTTGTTGGCATAGGAACTAGCAATTAAAATTAAAATAAAAAATTGGTTTTCTTATCTTTTATTGAGAATATGATATGGATCTAAACAAAAACTGGCAATCTCATTTCACCAAGTCAACTAGCCCAGATGCCAGCAGTAGTTCACAGAACTTTCTGACCTCAATCTCATACTTGAAATTGAAAATCACTTGTAACCTTTCTCCTTGTACATAATCATAACAACCTATAAAACAAAATCAACAGAAAACTACAACAATAAACATAATCCCATAGAAAACTACAGTTTGCTTCATGCAACACCATGGTGGATAGTTGTAAATATACAACATCATAGGCCAAATACTATTATTGGAACTTAGAGTTCCAAATGGATTGAAACCATCTGTAGCTAAACCAAGTCGTATATTATGAGGCTCTGAAGCAAAGTCTTCATACAATAAATCAAAGTCCTTCCATGCTTTACTATCCCTAGGATGCCTTAACAACCCATTTGGGTTAGGCTCCAATGCATACCATTTCAGGAGCTCAGCAGTTTTAGTGCACATGTATAGCCTTTGCATCCTAGGTATAAGTGGGAAGTACCTCAATACTTTTACTGGTTGAGGTTTTTTTTTTCTTTTGGCCATCCATCACATTACTCGTACCACCATTATTTTCACTTGGTTTATACCTGGATGCATTGCACTTCATGCATTTCTCTATATCCTTATCCTCATAACGTCCCCAGAACAACATGCAATTGTTCGGACATGCATGAATTTTATCATAGCTTAGACCTAAGCTCTTAATAATCTTTTTTGCCTCATAGAAAGATGCTGGTAGTTTAGCATGGGGAAAAGCATCACTTAAAAGGTCAATGATCATTGAAAATGTTTTATCAGTTGCACCACATAAGACTTTTATAAGATACAAACGAACGATGAATGACAATTTGCTATATTTTGTGCAACCATGGTAGAGTTCTTGATTCCCATCCCTTAACAACTCCCTAATTTTTTCTAGTTCCTCATTGCTTGTATCTTCTATACCCCTAGGGTGGTCACCATTAGGTAGATTTGATAGACCAGAACCTTGAGTTCCATGATTATCAAAGACACCAAAAACATCATTTAGCATATCTTGCATTGGATGCTGTCTAGTTGGTTCTTGTACTTGTGATATTGATTCTACATTGGATTGAACATGTTTTTCCCCATGCATGTACCAAAATGTGTACTTTCTTGGAAAGCCCTTTTGAAGTAGATGACTAAACACTTCAGCTCTATTGCCCATATGACGAAATCCACATGTAATGCAAGGACACAAAATTTGTCCATTTATAGGTGCATTTGAAAAGGCAAAGTCTAAAAATTGGACTACCCCATCCAAGAACTCATTTGATCTAATTGGTTTCTCAATCCAACTCTTGTCAATCATAATTGGAGGAATCTGTTTTCAAGATTAAATCAAATCATTAAAACATTTAAGACAACTAATAATATAATTTTGAGAATATAGCATAAGTCCAAGTTAAAATTTTTGACAAGAAACAGAGCCAAATCAATAGTACTTAACTAAGAGATAGTTAAATTATAGGCAAACTGTTAAATATGTAAGTCCAAATTAAGAGAATCAATTAAGTAACATATATTGGGCAAATATAGTGTCAAACTGAATCAATAATGACTATGCCTTCATTACTCTCATTATTTCAAGTATCTACGGTACACGCCCACGAGATCTTTAAGATTTTCAATGACAAATCAAACATATGTGCAACAAATTAAAAAGTGATTAGTGGACTTACTTGGAGTCGAACAGAGTTGCAGAAGAGGAACCCCAATCAATCTTTAAAATAGAATAGTACCCCTAAGAATCTTCATAACAGAAAAGTACAATTAGAGATGGCTTAAATTTAATTGAAATGGGAAAAAAATAGTCCTCAGCTTATAATAGCAACCAGTAGAATGTGCAGTGCAGCTTATAGCTGATTTCTCAGCTGACCATTTTCTCAGGCATTTAAAAATATTTGTTTTTGCACTTGTGTAAATGCTAAAAAAAAAAGTAATCAAGGTTGTGGCCTTATAGTTGTAACAAACAAGTCGCTATTGATAAAATACATTGCCAAATATAAAATTACCTAAATACTCCACAGTTTCAAAAACATCAATTAAATTTATTCAATCTATTCCTTTTTGTTCAGTCTCATCAAATTAAGTGAAAAGATGTTACTCTGGTTACATATTAATGTGAATCATTTCGACTGAGAGAAATTATTACATATGTTAGTGTTACAGCATGTATATACAGAACTTATCATGGACACCAAGAAAGGAACATTTAATTCTAACTACATGTCTATGTCCCAATATATGCATAGATATCAAGTAATAAGTAATGACAACGTACATTACCAGGAATGTGAAAACTCCAGACTCTGCAAGAACTGCTGCTTTTTCTGCAAAAAGCCAAGAAATAGAGATTAGTGATAGCTAGCAATTAATACAAAAAACAAGCAGTTCTAGCAATTTGAGATGAAGTGTCAATGGCTGATACTGGATCAGCTTCTATTGGCTTTCCAAACTAGCAGGCTAATGTCTCTATAAATTACCTTTTAACATCAAATGAAACAGCCTCCAGGACCTAAATTCAAAATATATTTGTCTAGCTCAGATAAAAAAATATATTCAAAACAACCTTTCATAAGATCCCAGGAGATATGCCTATTACTCACAACAGACTCACCACAGAAACCAGTGAAACGCCATTCACTTTCCTCTCCTTGTCTGTTTATCTACACATCTGTGAAATTTGCATAATAGGATTGCAGCGTAACATCATAGTCAGCATTCCATAACAAACCCAACTCACTTGTACGATCATCACTATCCACTGCAAAGCCAAACGAAAAATCTATTCTCCACTTAATTCTTTCAAACTCATATACTTGGATAACTTCATCTCACTCAAAAACACCAAGTTGTGCTCATCGTTTGTTTTCCTTTGCCACCAGCTCCTATTAACCTTGCTTTATGCTTCCACTTTCTTCTACTTTTGGAACCTCCTGAAGAGAGTTTAGAAGGAGAGATTTAGAAAGTGTGAGTGTGCCTTATCTGCTACATCACTCCCCATAAAGTTCCTGGCCTCAAACAATTGTTTCTTGCTCCCCACAATCCCGCCCTGATCTGCTACATCCAGATTATAAGTTTTTTTTATAGGACTACTAACACTCTATTCTAAGTTCTCCATAGTCTTCGCCACTAGTACACCACCAGACTTCAAGTTACTTCAATTTACTATGTTCACCATATTTTGAACAACTGTTTCTCCTATCTCCATAGGTTAGTTCCATTATTTTGTAAAAGTTGGGGCAATTATTACTTTTTGTTAAGCACTTTTACAGTAGGTGTGCTAACAAAGCGCACAAATCTGTAAAATAACCCCCCACCCCCACAAAGAAAAGAAAAGAAAAGAAAAAATCAAAAAAGAAAGAGAGAAAGAGAGAAAGAGAGAAAGACAGATAAAATGAAGAGAACAAAATTAGCTTCATAAATTTATAAGTTGGATCAATGTGCTACTGGATGGAGGAGAAGCAGAGGGGCATGTGGATAGGGGGCAAATCAAGCAGAGCCTAAGTTCTTGACTTGTTGATAATTTTTACAAAATTCCTTCCTCTTTTCTCATCTTCCGCTGGATCCTAATTTTCTAAAGTTTATCCACTCTCCAAGGTCCCAGCCTACAAAAGTAGTTTAACAAAAAAAAAACACCTTTATTCTCTAAAATTTCAGGCCTATAACCAGTTAAACACACATTGAAACATTAAGCAAAAGACCTTGTGCATAGCTCCCAAACAAGACGACACCAAACATAACATATTTTGTTCCCTCATAAGTCAGATTTTCAAGTAATTTATAACTTTTTCAAACCAATCAGAACCACAATGAAACCAACCCCTTTATAAAGCAACCTGTCAAGGCCAACTGCAATGATATGAGTCTTTATGGGACAAGTATCATACAAAAGAACAAGTACAAAATGGAAATAAGAGGTTGAACTCTAAAGCAAGCATTTCAAAAGCGGGAAGGCCATCATGTATTAAGAAAAGCAAGATTGAATCTATATTTTTTATTATTAAAAGCCTTGTATGTAAGCATTCCAAAGAAACAAACAGCACATGATTACAAGGTCGACATCCAGAGTTATAGATCAAACACTGCATGCTCCCATACAAATAGAAATTGCAGAATGAAGTCTAAATTTGAAACTAAACTGGCATCAGATGGCAATAAGATAAAATCTGAAACTTTTACAGACACAAGGGTTGTATCTTAGCTTCCTAAAGAGATGGGAAATGTGTGATTGTGAATTTTCCAGCCTTAGTATGAAAATGTGAGTGCTGACCAAAACCAAGAACATGAAGAACAGAAGTGACTTAAGAAAAAAAAAGACCGACACCGATCAAGAATGGGTTTAAATCTAAAATTTTTATGATTAAAAACCTTATATGTTAGCTTCCGAGGAAAAAAAAAAAGGCACCAAAATCCAATGTTCCTAACACAAGTTATGAGTTATCATTCAAAAGTTGGATTTTATTTATCAACCTAATGATTTGATACAAATACGTAATTTCATAAAAGAAATTTATGGGCTGTGAAATAATTATTAGTAGAAAAAAAACAGGGACCTCAATAGCAATGTTTTTTAATGTAGGAACTATTTCTCAAACAAGTATTACTACATATCCTAGGACATATAGACAAGTTATCAGCCCATTTGCAGAGCAGAGGCAAGCAATATAGAGATAAGATAAAGAGACGGGCATCAATCATTGAGAAAAGAAACCATCCATAAACAAAGGAGGAGAAAGTTGTGTCACTTTCATTTTGTGCAACCACATCTTTTGGGGTCACAAAAGTTCTCCTTAAAAGTATAAAATAAAAAAAAATTCACATTAAAATAATTAGAAGAAACAAAAAGTCTGGGAACTGGAACAAACCAGTAAATATAAGCTTTAAAGTTACATTGCAAAATCACAAATATTTTTTAAAACAAATTGCTAAAAAGTGAACTCACTTGACAATTGAATAAGCTTGGCTCTTCTACAATAGGTTTGGATATGACTACAAAAACGGAATTAATGCATCATCAGAAATCACCTATATTATTAGAAGTTGGAAAGAAAAAAAATTCTTTATCTTTTTTGAAAAGAAAATTATTAATTGACAAACATACACACCATAACCCTGTAAAAACTGTATATATCCAAAAGATCTTAAAATTCTTCCTTGAACCAAAAATGTCAAATATAAATTGACAAAAGTTGCACTAATGAGAGGCAGACACACTGCTACTTAACTATGCCAAAAAGTTGATATCAAATCTGCCACACATTCTCACAATGTAAGATCATTTGTATTAAACTTTGTGACAAGTCATTTGTATTATTAACCATATTGAGAAATACTATCTAAACAAAATTCCTAAGCTTTGATGGAGCCTTCACGTTCAAAAGGGTATCTACAAGTGTTACTACACCTCTACACTAATTGATTCACAGATTCTTCAAATTTGATTGGAAACATGTAAGAAAGTTCTTGAAATCAAAGAAAAAATGAAGAATCATTTACAAACTCCATGATCCAAACAATATCATAAGTAGCACAGCAAGTGGTAATTACCTCTCAAATGTGGCCTTGGAAAACCAGAATGCAACATTGGTGGGAGGGAGAACCAGAATACCTCTCAAACGAAAGGTTCTAATAAACCAGAAGCTATTTTCTTATGAACAGCTCCAAAAAAGACTAACAGTTCACATCTGCAAAATTATCAAACACATAGGCAAACTTAGAGGGGAAAACGTAGAGAAAGAGAGAGAAGAGAGAGCAAAAATGGAAGAAAGCTTCCAATGAGCTCTTTGTAAACATAGTCAGAAGTGAGATTGGGGAACACAATATATATATGTTTGATAAAAAGATATATATTATCAATGTGTTTGACATGCATATAGCTAACCATCCTATCTGCCAATGTGTATTATTATTATTTTTTCAACCAAAGTTCTTTATAGCCCACCAAACAAATTGGTTTCAAGCATGATAGCCTGCCAACTTTTTTCAATATGGCCAAATAAAAAATTCCACCACGTTGATTCTTTTGAGTAGATAATTGATCTAGTACTACCAAATTCTGGGTTTTATTAATTGTATGTATAGATAATTGAAACTACTTTTTGAATATTAGGAAGATAGGAATATTCAAAGTATAAGGCATTCTACGAAGCTATCTGTCTTTCTTCCTTATGGTTTTATACCCTAGAATATTATTACTAACTAATCTTGGGGTTTTTGGACATAATATATATTAGTCATCTTTGTCTTTTTAGCCTTTGTGTTCCCTTTGGTCCTGCTACTTTGCTAGCTTTTTGGTCTTTGAACAGAGAAAAAAAACAGAAAAAAAATAGCATGCGCTTGGAATTTGGTAGATAAGGCAGCTGACAAAGACTTTGATATATGTCCAAATCTTGTTGCCACGCTATATAGGCCTTATCTAGACGAAGCAATTTCAAAAGCACAAGACACATACTGACAAGCTTCATCATTTGAAATTATCGCTAAGTTGAACAATAAATTAAAATAAGCTGCTTGAAGTGAAACATGATCTGCACATTTGAAAGAGGGTGTATGGATAACTAATATTCCAACCTTTATTTGTACTGCCTTATCTAAATGAGAAATTTCCCCCTATTAAATCGTAACTCATACCCGTGTAGCGGAGCAACGACGAACTCATACCTGTGTAGCGGAGCAACGACGAACTCATACCCATGTAGCGGAGCAATGATGAACGGCTGTAGCGGAGGCAGCAGCAGCTACTCCAATGGCTAATTGGAGAACGATGGGTTTCGGTGAGATTGGGGGAAGAGAGAGGGGGGACGAAGAGCAGGGGAGATGGAAAAAGAAACTAACAAAATAAAAACAAATGTTGGGGAATAATAAGGAGGGAAATGAAAAAAGAAAAAGGAGGGAGTAATATTGGCGGGCTGCTTTGCCACGATGGCCCAATTTCGTAGCAAATGTGGGCAATAATAGTTGGGTTTGCTGCAATTATTATAACCGTGGCTAATAAACCGTGGCTAAATCCCGTGTTTCTGGTAGTATATATATATATATATATATGCTTTGGCTTAATAAACCAAGCTTTATCTTAACCAATCCACCAGGCTTAGTTGGATTGATTTTATTTGACCAAATTGTGCTATAAGATAACCCATACAATCCAGAAAAATGATTGGGTAAAGTTGTCACAAGAAATGGGTAAGTCTAGTAAGGGTGAAATTTTAGATGATCAATTTGAAATCTCTATCATAATCCCATTGTTTAGGCTAGATTTAGATGAAGTGGGTCTTTGGGTGAACCTAAGCTCATTAATTTTAACCTTGAGGTATGTTAGCATTTGTTAAATTCCACTCTATTTTTGAACTCTTCCTCAAAACTAGAAACCTTTTCCCTTAGAAGAAAACAAATTGGTGTATATAATGTAACACCCTCCCTAGGGTATCACATGTCTGACTCCCGACTCATAATCTGTAAAGAAGTTCGCACAAAGTTTGAGTTATAAAATATAGGTTTTAAAATTTCTTTCTTGCTGAAATATAAACTTTCTGAAATTCATAAGTAATACGGGAAAAACATATTGAAACAGACTCATATACAATACTGACACCAATTAATATTTAACAACTTAAAGAGAAATATAAAACTTACAGACTCTTTTTTTTAACAGTAGTAACCTTATGACAGGTTCTACTTAATAGCACGGTATAACACTAACGTTAAAACTTAACATACTTATTCATTCTTGTATCCATCTTGTTGCATCAGACATCTGTTCTACATCTGTTCTTTGTCAACACTGCACAACTTCGAGTCCTAAATGTCCACTCCTTATTGTTGTCACCCATCTCAGAGTATCCATCGTCCGTTATGTCTAAGACAACTTGATCCTTCTATTATTTTATTTTTAACAGTACAGACATAGCAAAACAACATAACAAAGAGGTGAGATCACCTACACCAATACCAACATGGCAGCACAGAGATAACACAAACAACATATCATACAAATATATCATACCAGAATTCTAATAAATGCACTCAACATTAATCAACTATCATCATCATACCATTAACATTATTATCATCATACAATAATCACAATATTGTCATCAACATGAATATCATCATCATCATTCAAGTATTCAAAACAATTGTCATAGCCAATATTCCTCAATTAATATATCACACAGATATAAATATTCAGATTATGCATGTACACAAGACTCGATTTCCTACTCCATGGAGCTAAAACTCAGGTCGGAGAAATGATCGAAAAGACCTACCGGTACCACGTGCCTCAGACCACGTGCTTTAATTCTCATTTCAATTTTTGCACATCTAGCACATACACGACAGTCTTTATCAGATCTTGAATAAGAATAGTGTCTCGGTCAGGATCATCGGTGTGTTGCATCGGTCTAACCTACGGAAAGAAGCGCGACCAACCACCCGTGTAAGCAACCCGCACCCCGATGCCCCCAAGGTCAACAAGTGACCTACACTACGCATATCGCACCCACTCAAGAGGTGTGTTTCTCCTAGGCAATCAGCATATATACAAATTCCTCATCTCGGACCATTCCAATGCATGTATAATGCACCAAATACCAATCACAAGTATAATACCAATCACAAGTATATCTCATAATTTCTCAGATATAGTTTATACAATGCACGAATATATCAGTGCAAGTCCAACCACAAGGGTCATTCTTTTCAAATTCGTTTGTTCAATTAAATCATATGCCTCATCGTATATTTTTTTTCCAATGCATCTAAAATGCACCACGTGCCAATAACAGGCAAAACTAGTTATTTTCACAAACAGTATCCATACACTGGTTTTACAGTAATCATACTATATTTTTAATAACAAAATCATGTTATCATGTTTTCATAGTTGTAAAACATTTTTACCGTATTTTCACAATCGCGTAACATTTCTGTTACGTTTTCAAAATACCACAACTCTTCTGTTGCACTTTTAAACCACGTACAAATTTTTCAATGTTTTTCTCAATCGCGTAAAAACATATGTTTCTCAAATCGCATAGTATTTTTTCACTGTTTCAAAATCGCGTAACTTAAAAATCATTCTTTTAAGTCGCGTAAATCATTTTCCATCATTTTCAAAATATTTAAAATACTTTCCAAATCACATAACGATTTTTCGTCATTTTCACAATCACGTAAAAATAGTCTATCACTTTTAAATCACATATTGATTTTTCAATAGTAGTTCAAATTACGTAAAATATTTAAACGTAATTCAAATCGCGTAGAAATATTTTACTGTATTTCAAATCATTTTTAAGATACGTAAAATATTTTTCAATATTTTACAATCACGTAAAATATTCCTCAATATTCCAAAATATTATTTTGGACTTAAATAAATCAATATCATTTTCAACACATTTTTCAAATTGCGTAAAAATATTTTACTGCATTTCAAATCGTTTTTAAGCTACGCAAATAATTTTCACCACAATTTCATTACAGAAAATATTTCTTAACCTTCAAAAATTCTTTTTCAACTTTTCTCAAATTAATATGACTTTGTATTTCATTTTTCATATTTCCTTACTCAAGAAAATCTTTTTTCACATTTCTTTACTCAAGAAATCCTTTTCCAAAATATAATTCATAAAATCACTTTTCCATTGATATAAATCAACGTTTCAAAACTTAACAATTTCTAACGTACTTTCAAAACTCAAAAATAAGTTATACGTTAGTAACTTTTCAAATCACCATTATATTCTCCATTTTTCTCAAATCACTTCTAAAATCATTCTTCAAAATAAATTAGAGTTCAAACATGTTCAACCTCTCTTTATCTTTCGTTTACAAAATTCTCTCAAGTGATAAAAACACTCTGATTCCCTTTCCAAAATCCTTGTATTAACTCCAGTTACGTTTCCACTTTGAAATTCACTTTGTTCATAAAAATCAAGGCATTACAAGCCTTCAAAAACGTGGACATGACTATTGAAATCATCAAAACATCTTTTTCTTCTAAATCAATATGGTTTTACACAAACAAAACCATTAAAGCCATCAAATACTTTTCCTTTTAAATTGATATGGTTTTACACAAACAAAACCATTAAAATTTTGTTTTCAAAACCGAAATACCAATGGTTATAAAACCAAACCCATTTGTTCAAATTCATTTTTACTTTCTTTACAAATTCTTTTTCACCTTCTTTGCAAATCCTTAAAATCAACGTTTGCCCGTTTCATTCAAAACTCATGTTTAGAAAAACACTTAGGATCGTTTTACACAAAATAAATCAATAAAAATCCTTCAAAACCATGTTCTTGTTCTCTTGAAAAACATATCCTTTGTTTATTTTCAATACTCTTCAAATCAATCCAATTTTTAATCTTTCATGAAAATCTTAAGTTATAAACACCTATGTTGAGGTGTCTTGACCGAAAATCCCATAGCCTTTAGAACCAAGAAAATTCATTTTTCTCCACTTCATAATTTTCATTAAACAAATCAATTTCCTTGTTCTTGAAAAATTTTCAACATGAACCCTAATCAAGGGCATCAAAACCATAGCTCTTCCTTGGCTTTTGGAGCCAAAAATTGATTTCTTTTCCATCAATACATCATGGCATACACATACATATTTCATCATAAATACTATAAGCATGCCATATACTCATCATGCATAATATAAGCATACCATCAAAGCCATAAAATCATGCATAGCATATCAAGCATAGGCAAATAAATCAAAGCTCATAAACACACATAAATTATTACATGACCATGTATATGAGTCCTCACATAGATTTAACATCTATCAAATATAAGACCATCTCTCACCACCATGCTTGGTTGGTGAGATGGATCTCCTTCTTACCTCTTGAAGATCCTCAAAAGCTTCTTGATTTGCTTCTTTTTCTAAGTCCTTCACCACCAAGGGTTTCTTAAACACAAAACAACACATATATTTATTAGTATCTTAAGCTTGAATAAGAAAACCATGGATGTGCATCATGGTTAGAACCTTGAAAATCAAAAGAAAAGTGAAGAGTAACAAACTTCACCATTAAAGCTTCAATCTTTAGCTTGAAGAACAAGGTTGAAGATATATGATTTAGAGAAAATCTCCAACATGAAAATTGCTTAGAATATCATGTAGATTCAAGATCTATGGTTGGATGAAAATAAAAGAGATTGGAGAGTGGTTTTAGGGGTCTTGACCGAATGGTTTCTCTTGAAGCACAAAGATGGAATTTTTTATTTTTGCTAGAAACTTGAAGCTTGGATTTGAAGCCCAAGATGAATGATTTTGGAAAAACTCATAACTAGAGATGTTCTTAGAATGGTGTTTAGGTTTAGGAAATGTGTTTAGATGAAATTTTAGAAGCTTGGAGACATGGTTTCTAGGTGTTGACCGAATGGTGTTTCTTGGAGAAGAAAATAAAGTTTTGTATTTTGCTTTGGAGAAGATGATGAATAGAAAGCAATTATGATACAAATGATAGAAACCAAAAATTTTGGTCTTCTTTGGAGTGCATGGCCATAGCTCATATGGAGAGAAAGAAGAGAATATATTTTGATAAGTCTTGCTTTTGGAAAAACAATGAATGATGAAGATTGATCAAGATAGGTAATTAATGGTCTTCAAACTTTTTCTTTGGCCTAAAAAGGCTACTCAAAAATGTCTCCTCCTTCCTATGCATTCTCTAAAACCGTCCCCCCCTCCATGCTTCTTCAAAATGTGACTAATTTCACAAGTCACCATCTTAAGCATTCTAGCCATTGATTAATTCAATGGTTAGGATTTTAGGTAGACTTTTGATTTTAGAAGACTTAATCTAGGCCATTGGATCTTTCTCCTTTAAATTCTAGCCATTAGATGTGTCTCCAAAATTAAGGGTCAAGATTGCTCCTTCAAACTTTTAATCCAAGGGTCATAATTAGTCTTTGCTACTTTTTAAGACTAAATCTTCACCATTAATTAAATCTTCATCCAATGGTCATAAATGGTCTTTGTTACTTTACAAGACCAAATCTCCACCCTTGATCACTTCTAAATCCAATGGTTACAAATGGTCATAGTCACTTTATATGACCAAATCTCTACCCTTGATTTAATCTCTATCTAACGGTTATAAATGATCTTATTCACTTTTAAGATCAAATCTCCACCGTTGATTAAATCAAGATCAAGTCTCCATCATTAATTAAATCAATGGTGGATATCCAAACCACCAATATTGACTTAAGCAATATAATTTCTATTTTTATCTGCTAAAACCCCACGAAAGAATATATTTACTGTATTTTTATCGCCCGATAATTAAATACAGTACCAAACACAGTATAATAAAATTTTAGAAACTGCTTTCGAATTCAGGTTTAGTAAGATCCCCTGTCTCCGTCTAAACAGTACAAATTTTTCTATGCGTAGAAAAATTTTTGCTTTGCGGGACCCACTTGGGCCCACATACAGTCAAAAAAAATTCATAATCATCCACAAAAATCACAAATATTAGAAAACACACAAATATCAAATCAGATTACGTAAAATAATTACCTAACGGTAAAAATTAAATTACGTAAAGTTTTTCTCGGCCCGAAAATTTTTATTTTCCTGACACGGAGTAAATCACTCAAAACGATCAAATATTCTGACGGAATAAACAAAATAATTTTACAGTACACAGAAATTACTAAACAGTAAAATTCTGTTAACTGTCAAAATTACTATTTAAGAGATAGGAAATTTGGGGTGTTACATATAACAATTCAATAGTTACCATGTCTTCAACTTTTTCTTCTAGTGATTTTGATGAGTTTCACAAAATTTTGCAGAGAACCTTTGTAACATCCTAAATACTAGTACTAATGACATATCTAAATTGCGCATTAGTAATTAGATTTAGCAGATCATTTTTAAGTATCATAATATTTTTTTGTATAGAAACAAATAAAGAATATATAAAATTATGAGCCTATCTCGCAAATTATATTATACATATATTTGGAATTGAAGTTTATACAAACTGTACATTAGAATATTTTACATACATAACTTGCCATGAAGACACAAAATCTATGCAACTAAGTATCTCTATTAATACAAAAGAAATAGAACATTTCTACATCCAAGTCCTTTATCTCGCTTAATTGCACATGTCCTTCCTAGAACCATTATGGAAAGTCAACAAATGGGGTGATAATTTTACAATTCTCAGTAGTTTATTATAAGAAAAACATGTCATCATAATAATTTCAGTTGTATCGGAGAAAAAATCAAGTGGATATTATTAATTAATTTCATAGAAAGGTGACTATTGCCAAAACAATTTCCTTTCTCTTTCTGAAACAAAGGTTCACTTTGTATTCTTTATCAAAATCATTTGTAAAATTAAATAATTCATTGAGCCTCATCATTTTTCAAAAATAATCAATCATCATATATCATCGTTTAACATATCTTGTCATTAATCTTATCTCATTATTCATCATACGATAAAATGGGTATGGAGGGAATGTTCATCCTCATAATACATTTCACTTAGTAGTAGTCTGCTTTCAGATTGGTATACTTTAACCTATTTATAACAGTCTTATCTTGTTACACATAACTACTCCGAGTAACCTAAGCCATCTCTAGTGAGGGAATGTCCATCCTCAATCTAGAGTTATAAGTAGCTAGGGAATGCTCATCCTTAACTACTCTGATAGGAAGGGTATCATCTTTCCTCACACCATTATTAATCTAGGATTACCTCAAGCAAAGAGAGAATGTCCATCATCAACTACTTTCCATCTAGGGAGAACTCAAGTAAAGAGGTAGGGAATGTCCATCTTCAACCTCAATTACTCTAACAGTGAGGGAATGTCCATCCTCAACCACCATTATCTAAGTCTTACCCCAGGTACGAAGATAATTTCCTAGATAATGGGTTACCCTTGAAAATGAATTAATATCTCTTCAATGAACACATTGGTCATCAAATTCATCATACATACAACAATATACTTCATGATATCATTTTCAACATAAGCTAGATGCATAACATCATTGTGCATCTTACTCTAAATGTAAACCATTCTCATTTCATAGTTTTATTAAGTCAAAAATTCAATAAAGATGTCTTTGTCCTTTGGCGATTAGGTACTCAAAATTTGAGCACTTAGTCGCCCAAGTTTGGGAGATTTTGGAGGCAACCGATTAAGCAATCAAGAGCTAGGCAACTAGGCACCTAGGCAGAACTTCATTATGCCACTGACCGATTAAGCAGTTAGTTTTTAGGCGCCTAGTGGCAGAACGCCCAGAATCTCCTCCTTTGAACTAATATCCCATCTCTACCTTTCTTACTCAATTCCAAACAATATTCTAAACCAAAATATAGTCTCAAAGCATCTAAAATTTCATGTATATTCTTTTCAATACCTTCAATACCCATTATTAGAAATCTCAAATATATGAAATTATATAAACATATATAGGTTTAGAATTCACAATCATGTAAAAATCAACTCTAGGATATACAAAATCTTCAAATTCTATCAAGTTGTACTAAGCAAAGCTTTGATTACAAAAGAGGGAAATAGTATAACATCAATCCCATAAACATGGAAATTTCAACACAATTCATAAGTTCAAATCATAGATACTAATTAAAACTTATGTTCTAGTTTCAACCATCAACTCCTTCATTCAAATACAATTTTTGAAATTCAAAGAGAATAAGATGAAGAGAAAGACAAAACAACAACCCCTACCTCAAATTCTCTAACTTATTGGGGCTTGCTTCCCCTTCTTTTCTTTCTTTTCTCCTTTCCCTTGTTTCTTCTTTCTTTCTTGTGGTTGATGGCCTTCCACTCTTTCTTTTCCCTTCTTTCTTTCTCTCTTTTCTGTAGCTGGTTCTTGTGAAATTCGAGAGCAAAATGAGAAGAAAGAAAGGTCAAAATTGTAGATAAAGATGAAGGAAGAAAGAGGCGGTGGAAGTGAGGAAAAGATAAGAATAAGAATTATGCTAAAACTTTTGTATCTCTTAAGAATACTTTAATATTCGAAAGCTAAGTTTTCTAACTTTCATAAGTGTTATAGAAAATTTTAAGACTTCACTTAGTCCTTATATCCATAATTTCATAATTTTGTATACACTGCTATTATCAGTTAAGCTCTATTACTCTTTCTCAAGTTAGATTAAACCTAAGAATTAAGCAAATAGGTTTACTGATATTCACTTTAACTAGTATTACTTACCAAAATATTCTCCATCTAGTATCTGATATCTCCACAAAATTTTATGATTTTTTAAGCTACGTAACTGTCCAATTAGTCCTTTAAACACTTATTCAGTATCATCAAAAATACTAAATTAATTCAGTTGATTCTTCAAAATTTATCACATCTCTTTCCAGTCACTTATGACCTAGAAATAAAATTTTCATATTTATTTATGTCATATTGGCTATTTATACTGAAATCTTAACTAATATTCACATTCAATATTATAGAATTATGATCAAACTAATCCAAAATTTAACAAATAACTTATACCAATATTGTTAAGCTTCTATAACCCTGATTATGATTATTAGGTTAGGGAGGATGTTACAACATTGCTACTGCTAAATTAAGATTTGTGCAAATGCATATCAGTTCAATATCCCAAAATTCCAAACGATCTTACACATTTGGCTTGGGTAGATGCACTTATTTGAGATATCAGCTATGAGGAATTTCGTACCTTATTATTAAGTAAATAGGTTTTCATTTCCACATATTTTAACAACTAATGTTGTCTACTCTAGTTTTTACCTTTCTTTTTCGTTGGATATTCCTGGCATTGTTAAAGGTCGAAACCTTCATACTAAGGAGATTGCTTCATTTGACAATTTCTACAAAGTACCAAGAATCTTGATTTTGTGGGGGACAACATAAGGCGAGCATCTCCAGCTTTTGTTAAGAAATGACATCAGTAGTTCAACCACTATCTTTGCAGATTTAGCAAGGCCTATCAAATTGATTCTTCCGCTGATATCCTCAACTACTTGAAGCCTTTCAATCTTGTCAAACTTTCAAACACACCCTTCGTGTTAGCCAAGCCAACTATCGGGGTTCGTTTGGCTGAGTCCACTATTCCTTGCGTTCAAAGTACAATCTGGCTTATTTAATCTGTTTTATTTGCATTCTTTAGTTAATTAGTTCATTACTTCACCAATTTTTTTAGTGAGTATTAATGTGATGGCTTCGACACCCGTTCAACGAGGAGTCACTTTAGTCATAGTAGGTTTTTCTAATCCAAGTCCTAGCAAAACACTACCTTCAATGACTATAGCTTTGCCTGGCACTTCTTTTTAACCAACTCACCGGATTAAGGTATAACTACTCTGCCTTTTCTTCTGTGTTATATGTTCTTACACAATATTTAAAGAATTTCTACTGTGATTCTAGATAGTTGCATAGAAGTGGCCTTAAAAGTAATGTTGACTATCTTCGCCTGGTCATAATGAATATTCTCCTCGAAAAGATGAACCTACACCAAGTAATCTTGAACCATTTCCCTTTATTGTCGAAAATACTCAACCAAACTCTTAACTACCCATTGTTTCAAAAATTCCTAATACTTCGACTAAACCAATAACTATTCCAAAGTCTAATCCTAGTGAGAATCCTACATATTCACAAAAAGGCCAATCTAGAAGGTCTCTATTATTAGAAGATGAAGAGAAACAAGTTGAAGGGTCCAAGGGTGAAACCATGTATGAAAAGGGTTCATTTAGTGAATATGAGTTTGACCATTCTGCTAATGAAGTGTTGAATCAAGATGATGATGCTTTGTTTGACGGCATCTTCAAACATCCTAAAAGCTCACCACCTCATGAATTAGACTTGAATCAACCTTTTTCCCTCCTCGAAGAATTTAAACTATTTCTATCTCAAGATTTGTAAACGCCGCAAGCGATATTTCAACTTGGAAAAGAATATCCTTGCTTTTCCAATTTCTTGCATATAGCATGGATGATTTAACTGGGAAAGAATTATTAGTCATTGCCAAACAATTCGAGATGATCTTAACTCAGTTTCGCAGTGCCCAGGAAGCTATTGATCATCATCGTGCTTTTGAAAGAAGAGGCAAAAAGTTAGTTGATGAGTCTCTTTAAACTCAAAAGGAAAAACACACAAGCTTAAGATGACTATGTTTTCTTATGCTGAAGAGTTGAAAAGGGAGAAAGCCTTCCTTGATGAGATCGAAGATCTAGAGGTGAAATTATCAACTACAAGGTTTACTTTAAACTTATCTCATCAGAACTCAGCTCAAGATCAAGTTGATATAGAAAGATACTCTAAGTTGTTGAAGGATAATCAGACCCAGACAACTCTTTTGGTTGAAGAGACTACTGTTTGGTCAACTTTGAGTGCTAAAGTCGAATTGGACAAAGAAGAGGGAAAATGAACTTAAGTTGAGCAAATTTGGCAAACTTTGTCAAATGCCTCTATTGCGTCGTCGAGTAAATAGCTTGTTCTTTTAGTCGCTTTGGGACTTTTAGTACTTCGCATTTTTTTATACTTTTTAAGTCTCTTTGCCAATGTACTTTAGTTTGCAACTTTTAAATTTAAATAAAGCTTCCTTTTGAGTATCATTGTCCTTTTAATTCGACGCAATTCCATAGTGCATGCATATGTATTTCTCATTTCGTTCCCATGTATCTTACCAAAGTAATCATAATGTAGGTGCTTATTGACTAGTTACATGACTCCCTATGTTTACGCAGCAGTTACTTGACTTTACCTTTATCATATTTTCGAACTCCTCTCTCTCTGTATGAAGGCATAACCTTACTTGCTTTCTACTTCAAAAAGCCTTGACATTCAAATTTCCACTTCCTTGATAATTAATTCGAGATATTTTTATCTTCACACCAAGGCTCCAGAAGAATAAGACAAAGGAAAATTTGTATTTGGTCTTAACCTTCAAGAACTAATAAAGGTCCCTACACCTACAACATCACAGTAGAGTGCCCTAACTAGTCAGGTAATGGTTAGATCTTATTCTCCACTTTTAGTTTATCATGGCCCTATTTTAAAAGATATTGTCAAGGATTTAGAAAATGAGAAATCAGCCTTTATGGTCGAAGGGGAGGATTTGTTAGTTAATTTCCCAAAAATCCTATTTAACCCTTGGTTGGCTGGGAATCAAATATTCAAGAATTTTTTATACCCCGTACAAGACTATCGAGCTTGGTTTACCCATGTAAGTAAGGCGAATGGTGAGTTTTGGAAGTCAATTGGTATCTATGATGTAACATCCTAAATTTAATAACAATAGTATAACATATATTATACCACAATAATTGAATCTAAGCATGCAACTAACTACTAAAAACATTTCTAATATAACATATATCAAGATTATATAAGAAAATATGAGCCACAAACAAGAGATTATATACAAAACGTTTGCATGTCTCATAAATACAAAATATGTACAAGGCTAAAAATTAGGCCTCTCAAGGCACAAAATATACATGGTTTCAAAAGAAACGTAAAGATAAACTAAGCTAAGCCATCCAAGCTCCTGCTTGCACTTCACTTTCCATAAATCTTCTTCCTTGGAAACATTATGGAAACACACACATGTGGTGAGAATCATACATTCTTAGTAGTTAAATCCATAAAACATGTCATCACAATCATTCCATCTATTTCAAGGGAAAATACAATTCTAAACTAGAGTCTCATATATATAAAAGCCAGAAAGGTGGCAAAAGCCAAAATCATGTTCTTTCTCTTCTCGAAATAGATTCTCATTTTTACAAGTTTATATAGAAAACTCATTTCCACATAATACTCATAAACACCATTGCAGTCTCATAAATAAGCAACTGCCCATATAATTGGTATGCGTGAATATGTTATGATTAGCAACCTCTCATACAATTGTCATGCTATGCCAAATTATGTCTTATGTTTATGCCTATGCAAAAACCTAAATATGAATGTGGATAATGTTATGATTCCTTAGACTTAGTGAAGGAACTCGTCCTCAATCATCCAAGAATTGTATGATATGTATGAGCCTTGAATAGAGCGAAGGAACCTGGTTCCATAAGCTTTGTACATGCATCGGAACCTAGTTCCAAAAATCCCCTCCGGATAGTGGTTTGATCAACTACGCGGTCTTCAACAATTCAGGGTAGTGAACTCATCAACTACACGGTCTTTAACAAGGATCACTATGATAGGAAGGATTGATTACATTCTCATTCAAAATCATATTTGATCACCAACAGTGAGAATCTCATCCTCATCAACTAGTTATGAAAAACAATGATGCCAATTGCTACAATAACTAGCAAGTCACTTGGATTACATTCATAACCACAAGTATGAAATAAAATAGTGTTAATTAATGCAATAGATAGCATGTCAATTGAATTACATCCATCATCTCAAATATGAATAACAATAATGCTAAATATCACAATAAATAACATACTAATTAATTTACATTTATCACATAAACACTTCATTAAATACTCCTATTAGAGTCCCATCACTCATTAAGAAGCATAAAAGAAGAAACTACACAATTAGAAGACTCCATTGCATCAAACAAAATCTCTATTTCTGCAGCTACGCCTAGGCGTAGCTCTGTCACGCCTAGGCGCCATGCTCTCTGTCTAGGCGTGGTTCTATCACGCCTAGGAGATAACTCCATAAAATATAGTTATTTTGGCCCTATATATATGCTCTATTGATTGCTTAGTCCTTATTATTATGCATATATGGAAGATTTCAAGCTTATATTCATTGAACTCAATTGTGATGTCTTCCTATATGATCTTAAGCAAATTAGTATAATTCTTCATAAGATTATGAGAATTCGTAACTGTGATTAACTTGATGATTTCTTTGTTGGATGAAGGGATCCAATCAAGCATAAATTTGGAGAATTTGGACCAACATTAGAAGAGAAAGCCAAGTTTGAATTTCAGCATATAACGTTGTGGCATAGGCATATTAATGCCGCGACGTGGTGCATTCAGCAAGCTGCATACTGAAACCCGAGGCTAGGGCACCGTGGTGTAAAAGTATGAATGTCGTGACATGGTGACCTAATTCCAGTATGCGTCACGGCACAAGTTGGTTCACGCTGCGATGTGATAGTGAAAACTTTGGCCTATAAATACTGTTCCATCAGATTTCTGAAAAAACTAACGTGGAAGAAAAGAGAAAACACAACTAGGGTTCACATTTCATCACTTGGAGAGCAACAAAGGGAGTGGAAGTGGAAACTATGATTCTTCAAGGAGGATCAAGCATCCAAGGGCTTCAATCATAGTGTCTTCTCTCTTTTCTCTTTATTTTGTCTTATTCCAGGTCATGGACATAAATCTTTTTATGAGATTTTCGTGTTCTATGGCTAGCTAAGCTATGTATAGAGATTTCTTTGGATTTTCCTATGAATATTGAATAGTTTTGTAATCCTTTGAGTTTATATAGATGATTTGGTTTTGTTCAATCATATGGATCTTAATGCTCTTAATTGTTTGATCAGTTTTTAAGTGATTTGTTGAAATCTAATGAACTTAGATATAGGAATTTCAATTTGAGATCATAGGTATGGTTGATGCATGTTTAATTTCATTCTAATGGTGGGGTGAGTTAATTTGCTAATAGGATAGAAATATACATTTTAATCATACATAGTAATTGATTGAGAATAGATCTTAATGAGTGGATTTTATACTAGTTCTCATGGAAACATAGTGAATTAGGTAACTGAAGCATAGTTTATTGACCTAGACATAGGTTTTTAACTAAGTTAGATTCTTAAGCTAACCTAATCCTTTTGTTTATATTGCTTATAAGGATTGCTTGTTATCAATTGAAGTAGAAGGTGAAGAAGGATTCCTTATTTTCTGATCAGTATCTTTTAATTCTAATTTACTACATTTAAGTTTTTACAGTTAACCTACACAACCTTTTATAATTTGAATGTTCTTGGATAGTACTAAGTAAGCTATTGGTTAATATTTGGCTCTTAAGATTGATGTATTCCTCATGGGAACGATATATGACTCTTTACTATATTACTTGTGTGACCTATGTACTTACAGTAAGCAAAAGAGCGAACAAGTTTGTGGTGTCGTTATCGGGGAACTACGACTTAATTTTAGTATTGTCAATATTAACAACGAGTTTATTTAGTTCTAGTTCAAGTTTCTTTTTGTGCATATTAATTTAAGTTTCCATTCTTTATATGTTATAGGTACTTGTAAGATGGCGGATGAGCACAACCATATGTGGCCTTTGAGGGAGTTTGCAACCTCTCAAATGGATAACTTGCAGTCTAGCATTAGACTGCCGACCATCTGTGTAAATAATTTTGAGATCAAGCCAGCCATAATTCAAATGATACAAACTTCTGTACAATTTGGTGGCTTGTCCAACGAAGATCCCAACACTTATCTCTCTAATTTCCTGGAGATCTGCAACACCTTTAGGCACAATTGAGTATCTGAGGATGTCTTTCGCCTAAGGCTATTCCCTTTTTCTCTCAGAGACAGAGCCAAGAGTTGGCTTTAATCTCTGCCTGCAGGATCAATAACAACTTAGTTTGATGTATGCAACAAATTTCTTAATAAATATTTTCTTCCAGCCAAGACAGCTGAGATGGTGAATGATATCACTTCATTCACTCAAATAGAATTTGAATCCTTGCATGAAGTCTAGGAGAGGCGCAAGGATCTACTCAGGAGGTGTCCACACCTTGCTATTCCATTGTGGCATCAAGTCTATTCATTTCATAAAGGCTTGTTGCTGCAACATCATCCAATAGTGGATGCAGCAACTGGAGGCTCTTTATTGAGCAAATCTTTTGATGTTGCCTTTCAATTGTTGGACGAATTAGCAGCCAACAAGTACCAATGGCCCTCTGCAAGAAATACTCCACAGAAGATGGGTGGAGTGCATAAGGTGGATGCTATAACATCGCTGTCAGCCCAAGTGGCAGTAATAACAAGCAAGATGGACAGTATAGGGCAGAGCCCTCACCAGAGCCCATTTGTGTTATGTGACAAGTGTGGTGACAACCATGCAAGCGATATGTGCCCTTCTATGTTAGAAAATGCGCAATATGTCAGTAACTATCGCCCTCAGCAGAATAACCCATACTCAAACCAGTATAACCCTGGATGGAGGAACTATCCCAACTTCTCTTGGAGGGATAACCAAGGAGCTTCCTCCTCAACACCTGGAAATAAGCGACCTTGCAATCCTCTTGGATTCCCCTCCTAGTCCAAATAGCCAATGCAAGATAAGAAACCATCTCTTGAAGACATGTCCATGCAATTGATGGTTAAGATCGATTTCTTTATGACAAAGACTGATGCTCATCTGGAAAATAATGATTCAATGATTCAGAGTCAGACAGCTTCGATGAGAGCATTGGAGATGCATGTAGGGCAGTTGGCAAGTGCCATTAATAACAGGCCCCCAGGCACCTTTCCAAGTGATATAGTCAATAATCCAAAGGGTTTCTCCAACGAGCACTGCAAAGCCATCTCGCTGAGAAGTAGGAAGGACATAGAAGGGAATCCAAAGACAAAGCTGCTTGAGGAAGAGGTCGAAGTGAGTAAGGACTAGGAGATAGTGAATGAGGAAGTGGAAAAGAATGAAGAAATTGTCCAAAAGAAGGTAGAGGAGAAGAAGGTAAAGGAAAGCCTTATACACATCCTCTACCATTCCCTAGCAGACAAGTTAAACATAAGACAAATACACAGTTCAAGAAATTTCTGAAAGTTTTTAAGAAGTTACACATCAATATTCCTTTTGCGGAAGCATTAGAGCAAATGCCTAGTCACGTCAAGTTCATGAAGGATATTTTATCCAAAAAGCATAAATTGGGTTAGTTTGAAACGGTAGCATTGTTAGAGGAATGCAGTGCTGTTTTGCAACAAAAGCTTCCTCCAAAGCTGAAGGATCCGAGAAACTTCACGATCCCGTGTGCCATAAGAAATCAATTCTTTGGACAAACTTTATATGATATGGGAGCAAGCATTAATCTCATGCCCTTATCCATTTTTCAGAGGCTAGGTTTGGGGGAATACAAGCCCACATTAGTGACCCTCCAACTAGCTGATTATTCTTATACATACCCGAACAGAATTATGGAGGATGTCTTAGTTAAAGTGGACAAGTTCATATTTCTCCCTGACTTTGTCATTCTGGATATGGAGGAGGATCGTAAGGTGCCTCTGATTCTTCGCAGACTGATCCTTGCCACGGGGAGAACACTCATAGACGTCCAAAAAAGTGAATTAACTATGAGAGTTCAAGATCAAGAAGTAACTTTTAACATTTTTAAAGCAATTAAGTTTTCTTAAGATGATGAAGAATGTTCATATATAGGTATATTGGATAATATCATTGTTGATGCTTTTCATGCTAAACCTCTTGCATTCTCATTGACTTCATTAGCTGAGCAGGATGAAAATACTAGGGATGATGTTTCTGATTTTAAAAAATGCTTTGATGCAGTTCCTAAGTATTTCAGGTCACCCAAGTTTGAACCTTTGGAGTTCAATGTATCTAAAGAGACATCGAAGCCTTCCATTGAAAAACCTCCAAAGCTTGAGTTGAAGCCTTTGCCTAACCATTTGTAATATGCTTATGTGGGAGCAACCTCTACTTTGTCAGTAATCATATCATTATCCTCACGGATAATCAAGAGGAGAAACTTCTTTGTGTGCTTTGAAAGTACAAACATGTCATTGGATGGACTATTGCTGATATTCATGGCATTAGCCCCTCCATCTGTATGCATAAGATTTTGTTAGAGGACAGTCAGAGTGGTGTTGTGGAGCACTAAAGGCGGCTTAATCCAATAATGAAGGAAGTAGTGAGAAAAGAGATAATTAAATGGCTTGATGTAGGTATAGTTTATCCTATTTTCGACAGCCCATGGGTTTCACCAATTCAACGTGTTCCAAAGAAGGGTGGTATGATGGTAGTCATCAATGAAAATAATGAGCTTATCCCTTCTCGTAAGGTTACTAGCTGGAGGGTATGCGTAAACTACCAAAAATTGAATAAGGCCACCCGAAAAGATCATTTCCCGCTACCTTTCATTAACCAAATGCTGGATAGATTAGCTGGAAAGGCTTATTATTGCTTCTGCGATGGTTGCTCTGGATATAATCAAATTGCCATAGAACCTGAAGATCAAGAAAAGACGATATTCATTTGTCCCTATGGCACATTTGCTTTCCGGAGGATGCCATTTGGGCTATGCAATGCACCAGCAACCTTGCAATGTTGTACGATGGCCATCTTTGCAGATATGATTGAGCATGGCCTTGAAGTCTTTATGGATAACTTTTCAGTGTTCGGAGATAATTATAATAGTTGTTTACAGATTCTCTCATCCATGGTAAAAAGATATGAAGAGACCAACCTTGTCATAAATTGGGAAAAATGCCACTTTATGGTCCAAGAAGGCATAGTTCTTGGCCATAAGGTTTCTATCAAAGGGATGGAGGTTGACAAGGCAAAAATAGAGGTGATTGACAAGCTTCCTCCGCCAAATTCAGTAAAAGGAATTTGCAGTTTTCTTAGTCATACCGGTTTCTATCGAAAGTTCATTAAAGACTTTTCTAAGATTGCTAAGCCTCTTTGCAACCTTTTGGAGAAAGACATTCAATTTACTTTTGATGAATCATGTTAGGTTGTATTTGAGGAACCGAAGAATAAACTTGTGTCAGCTCCAGTGATTACCACTCCAGATTGAGAATTACCTTTTGAACTAGTGTGCGACATTAGTGATTATATTGTGGGTGCAGTTTTGGGGCAAAGAAAGGACAAGGTGTTTCGCTCCATTTATTCTGCTAGCAAAACACTTAGTGAACAGCTAAACTACACCACAATGAAAAGAGAGCTGCTGGCTGTTGTATTTGCATTTGAAAAGTGTCAAGCATATTTAGTGGGCACTAAGGTGATAGTTTATACGGATCACTCCGCAATTAAATACTTGGTGAGCAAGAAAGATGCAAAACCACAGTTGATTCGGTGGGTCTTATTATTGCAGGAATTTGATTTGGAAATTCATGATAAGAAAGGGGCAGAGACTCAAATTGTAGACCACCTTTCTAGACTTAAAAATGAAGAATGTCAAGCTGAACCGATCACAATTAGAGAAACATTTTCGGATGAGCAGTTTTTTGCTACCACAACTTAATCATGTCCATGGTACGCAGATTTAGTGAAGTACATAGTGGGTGGTGTGTTGCCCCCTGATCTGACCTCTCACCAAAAGAAGAAATTCTTATAAGATGTTAGGTACTTCCTCTGGGATGAGTCGTTCTTGTTTAAACAGTGTCCGAATCAGATGTTAAGGAGATGTGTGCCTATGGAGGAAGTTGAGTAGATTTTGAGCCTACTTATTTGAGCCTTGTGAAGGAAAGTTAATAATTCCAAGTATAAATATACATTTGAAAACAAATTGATCCATACTGACATTAATAGTCCAAGTGATACAAACTAAGCCTTTATAGGCATATGTACATATAAACTATAAACAAACCATTACATAATTAATAATACGAGGCAATGGTCCAAAACAATAGGTAATCCTATTCTACATCTGCATCTTCATCTCTACTCTAAAGTTGGATCTCACGCTGGAATTATAATGGAAAGAAGAAGTAAAGGGGTGGGAACTATAGAAATTCTTAATAATTCTAACATAGAAATGTCATCATAATAACTCTAGCTTCTTCGGGTAAAATAAATCAATACTTTAAATATCACATGGAAAGGTGGCCAAAATGCTTCCTTTCTTTTCCCCCGAGGCAAAAATTCAATTTTAATCATTTATCAACAAGATATATTCAAATAATATAACTAGTCTCAACATATCATCAAATAAACCATAGATTTCATCAAGGATATATATATCAAGTACAAACCATAACTCACTATTACTAGAATATTTACATTCTCTCTTGATGCAAACATTCAATATCAAATATATGATATACATAAATAATAAATTCATGATGTGTATGTGCTCAACATAGCATAAATTTTTATCTAGTGCTCATTAATTATTATTTTTCTAAGCATATTCCTAGGATCTATGTCCTTTTATATCACTAGGTAGGGAAGGAATGTTGCATCCTCACACTACTAGTAACCTTAGCCAATCTAGTGAGAAATCACATCTAAGAATTCATGATCACCCCCCTTACGAGGACTGTAACATTCTTTCTAACCTATTAGTCTTAAAAAAATTGATATAGAAACTCAATAATATTTTTTTTTAATTTTGAAATTATTCTGAGTTCGTTTAGGTATGGTGCTATAACTCAAGATATGAAAAATAACTCATATTATCTTAGAATTTAGCACAAATTGCCTAGATGATGGAAATAAATAAGAAAAAATTATTTCTAGGTCACAAATAGTTAAAATGAGTTGTATAGAATTTTGAGGAATTAACTAGGTTAATTTGGTATTTTTAATAACACATAATGAGTATTTAAATGTCAAATTAAATAGGAAAGTGACTTGGAAAAATTATGAGATTTTGGGAAGATGCTAAGTACAGGATGAAGAATATTTTGGAAATTGTTACAAGTTAAGGTAGAGATACCTGTGAGCCTATTAGTTTAGTTCCTTAGGTTTGCCTTAACTTAAAGAAGAGTAATAGAGCTTAAGTAATAGTTAATAGTGTATAGAAAATCATTGAATGATGAGAATAAGAACTAAATGAAGTCTTAGAATTTTCTATGACACTCATAGAAGTTAGAAAATTAATTAGTGCAAAATCAAAGTATCTCTAAGAAATAAATTTCCATCAGTTAGCAATGACAACACATTCTCTCCTTTGTTCTTACCCTCTCCTGTTACTCCAATGCCTCACTCTTTGCTCACTTTTCTCTTCACCTATACGGTCAGTAACAAAAGAGAGAAAAGAAGAAAGAATAAGAAAGAAAAGAGATAAAGAGAGATAGAGAGAGGGGGAGCAAAATGAGAGATAGAGAAGAAGGAGGAGGAGAAAAGGACTACCAAGGGAGTCAAGGTAGGAATTTGTGTAACACCCTCCTTGATATGTTAGTAATGTTTATAGATAAAAATGAACCATAATACTTGTTTAACATGTCTAAGTAATTTTGTGATTTTTTGAGTTAGTTTAAGTATTTTGCCACAACACAAAACGTGTAAAATGACTATTTTAACTCAGAAAAATAGTATAAATTACTTAGATAAAGGAAATAAATATGAAAAATTTATTTTTAAGTCACAAATGTATGAAACAAGGTGTAGATAAAATTTCAAGATAAACTGAATTGATTTGATATTTTTAAGTACACTGATTATGTGTTTTAATACTGAATTGACTTGTTGCAGATATAAAAAATTACAAAAATGGTGGAACTTGAACTTAGATAAATCTTAAGCTTTATTTTGATACATTTAGAAGTTATGAAACTTGATTTAATAAAATCAAAGTATTTTTAACTTATATAAATTTAAAGTACTAATTTTTAAATGGTCATCATTTTCAAACAACAGTCTTGATTTTTATATGTTTTCTCCACCAAAACACGTTTCCTGCAGCCACACAAATTGGAAGGGGCAGAAATGAAGCAGCAACAAGGAAACAAAGAGAGGAAATCAAAGATTGAAGAGGAAGAGGAAAGGAGAAAGAAAAGCAAAGGCAAGACCAATCTTGAAGCTTGAATCCGAGAGTGAGATAGGGGAAAAAGTTCTTATTTCCATCTTACTCTTTTCTTACTTTGATGTTCTCTTATGTGTGGGCTGAAGATGGAACTCAATATTAAGAAATTAAATCTCACACCACAATGAAAAAAGAATTGGTCTTAGGTTCATTTGGGTGTTTATTTGCTGCAAGTTTTGAAACTTAAAGATAAGTGATGATTGAATAAGGTTATTTATTAACCTTGCAAGTTGTTTAGTAGCTTTGCTTTGATGAGAACCGTGATTGACTTTTCATGAGTAAAATGAGATAAGTAATTGAAAAGTGAAGAAGCTGGTCTTGGTGCTATTTTTTCTATGAGAACCATGGTACACTTCTGTGAATGTAACAATATAGGTGTAAAATGAGTTATACAATTGAATAATGGAGAAAGTTGTCACGGTACAGCCATGTATATATATATATATATATATATATATATATATATATATATATATATATATATATATATATATATATATATATATATATATATATATATATATATATATATATATGTATTTGATAGAAATGAAAGAATTAGTTTATGTTGTAACGGTAAAGCAGAGGTAAAAGTGATGGGAAATAAAAGAGTGAACTATGCATGTTGTCCAACGGTTCAACAGTGTAAATTGCTGCGCTAAATATATAAATTATGTATTTGTATGTAACATATGCATGGCTGGTCTCATTAAAGCAATACAAAATGTTGCCCTGCATATTCTAAATGTATAATTACTTGCTGTTTATATAGTCATCTTGGTACAACATATGACTGTCTTATACCTCTAAAATGTCCATAAATGTAGGTGTTGTTTATGGCTATCTTATACCTCTCAAATGTGCATGAATGTAAGTGTTGTTTATGGTTGTCTTATACCTCTAAAATGTGCATATATGTACTTACATGTTGTTCTCGGTACAGCAGGGTGCTTCACCTATAAAATCAGCATTTTGCATGCTGTTCTGGGTACAAATGAGTGTTGCACATATAAAATAAGTTATTGCAAGCTAGTCATGGTCTGAGAAATGCTGTCACGGTACAACAATATAGTATATAGGTTAAATATGCAATTGAAAGGAGTATTGGAACTGGTCTTTGTTGGTCACAGTTTGAAAGTTTAAGAACAAATAAAGGAAGTTGATTCATACTATCAAAATACAGCCATGTAATACATATGTGAAATATAAATTTGAAAGAAATAGTTTATGCTGTCGTGGTTGGTTTATGTTGTCATGGTACAACAATGTGATATAAGTATATAATATGCATTTGAACCAAATAAGGGAGATGTTGGTTAAGCACACAAACCGTGGCTTTCTTGTGAAACCTCTAAATAATTGATGTGTTCCTTAAAAGTGTATATCCATATTAGTTACGGTCTTAACTAAATAAAGGAGCTGGTTCAACACATAAGAAATGCTTATATAGCTATTATATTATTAAGAGTGAAGTTGCATGTTGGTTGGTCTTGGTTCAGCTATGTTATTTGCTGCTTGTTCATGTGAAGTTATTCATTGTATGTTGGTTATATTGAACAAGATATAGCTGAGTTATTTGATTCCTGGTTATGTAAAATGTTACCTTTGCATGTTGATTATAATGGCCACGGTTTGAGAGGAAGTAAGAGGGATGAGCCATGCTAGTTATGGTTTGGAAAGAAACAATGGAGTTGGTTCATGTTAGCTACTGTACAGCAAGATAAAATAAGTAAAAAAGGTATAAATTGCATATGAATTATGCATGTTTGGACACGGTACAACATAGACCAAATTGATGAGAAAGTAAGCATGCTGTCTCACGGCATAGCAGTGTGATATGCTGTCCTATATATATATTTATATACGCATTTGTATGCAATCTTGGTACATCAATGTTATTTATTGTGTTGTACATCCTAAATATGTATATAATTGCATGCTGATTCTTATGACTTTTTATGATGTATTGGTTGTATTATATGTACGAGATTGATGAGTTTGAAGCTATATATATATAATAAGATTTTGATGATATGTTGACGAAAGGAATAGAAATAAATGATAATTATTATGTTTTAGAACTGATTTTGGTATGAAAATGCAATTGATAATCGATTATCATGATAGGATAATTGATTATCAATTTTTTAAAATGTCATATTCGTGAGCAATAATTGATTATCCAGAAGTGCTAATCGATTATTAATTTTCAGAATGTTATGTTCGTGAGTGATAATTGATTATCTAAATGTGCTAATTGATTATCAACTTACGAAATGTTATTCCCATTTGCTATAATCGATTATCATAGCCCCCAGTTTTGAGCAGATAGAACTCTCTACTACATGAAAACTCAAAGGGATACATTTATATTATGTGATGTGAAGGAATTTGATTAAGGTCAATAAATAAGGTGACTTATATTTATGTATGTACACTTTGTGTAGTAGAGAATGACAGGTTTGTGCACATAGTAAATTTGTGAAATGATGAAAATGTGCAGTAAATATATCTATATGATGAGATAAATTAATATGTATACTTATAATGTTTATGAGGTGTATTAGAAATTGATTTGTTCGTTTAAGATATTAAAATTGAGCTAGTATTGAATTGACTTATAATGTGCTCAAAGTTTACAAGACATTTGATATGATCCTCAGTTTAAAAGACTTTATAATTTTTTTTATTTTTTTATTTTTTATTTAAAAACAACAACTAAATTATAAAAATTTAATTTTTAACGTGACAAGATGAAGTTTCTGCTCTTACATAAAAGACATTGAATATGATTCTCAGTTTTAAAAACTTTGTAACTATTTTTATTTTTTTAATTTTTATTTAAAATAAAAAGAAAAAAATAATTAAATTGTAAAAATTTAATTTTTAACTAATCCTGTGTTTGGATATTTTTTCATTAACGAAACGGAATAGAATACGTAAGGATGGATCGGAAAGGAAAGAAAAGGAATGGAACATAGTGTTTCCCCTCTTTGTTTGGAAGATTCATTAGCGAAACGGAATGTAACATGTATTCCTCTCATTCCACCTCAATTTTGGAGAAAACAAAAATTGGGCATTTGAGGGGAAGAGGGAGGAATAATTCCTTCTGTCTTCTGTTCCGTTCCTATACATTTTAAAACTCGCAAAAAAAAAATTATTTATGTTCCCCTCAATTCTTTTTTATTTTTAAAAAATTATTTCTATTCCCCTCATTTCTTTTTTATTTTCATCTTAACCTATCATCCAAACATAGTGTAAGATTCTATTCCTTTCGTCCTCATCCCATTAGCTCTTCCAAGTAAAGGAGTGAACTTTAGCAACCCAGAGGGGAAAACGAGGTGATGAAGATCATCCCCCATGGAATTGAAAGGTAACGCGAAGAATAGCGTTGAAATTGCCAGCTATTACAAAAGCACGCTAGCAGCGTTGTGAAAAGCCTACGATACAATCAAATTGCATAATTCTTGAGGACTTTTCATAATGGGCATGGACTCCAATGAAATTCCAAGGTTGACTACCAAAGCCCATGGAGGCTTGGGCATAGATGAAGAAGGAACCGTGGTCTTCAATGGAAGCCTGTACTCTGTCCTTCCAAGCCAATAGGAGAACCCTCGCGGCCCCAATAGGGGGAACGAGGAACCATTGCTTGAAACTGCAGAACCTGAGAATAGAGGTCGTGCGGGTTTCCAGATTTTTTAATTCCATTAAGAAAAGCCAATCGAGGTCATTGGAGCAACAGAGATCCTTGATATGATGGGATGTTAGGGGGTTGACAAGGCCCTAGCAGTTCCACACAAGTACCCACATAGGTGGCGACAAGAGCGTACAGCAAAGACCAGAGGACTACAGCACCGAAGCTGAAAAAAATAACAAATGGAGGCGGTTGAACTTGGTCAGAGAAGCAACACTATGTCAACGGCGGCGATAGGGAGGGAAACCCTATCACAAGGGTGGCGGCGGCTAAGTTATATAAAAAGTTTATAATATAAACCAAATACATTACATATATTGGAGACGCCATTTAATTATGTACCACTTCGTATCTAGAGAGCGCAAAGATAACTTGGAAAACCAAAAAGTACATGACATATATTGTCTAATTTTTTTAATTAATAAATATTAGTAAATATTTTTATTAGAGTTAAATTTTTTAATTAATTATCAAAACAAAACTGAAATCGTTAATTAATAAATTTTAAAATTAAAATATTTAATTAATTATTATAATAAAGTTAAAATTCTTCTTCAACACTTTTTTGGCTTATCTCCACCAGCCCCAAATGCAAATGGCAAAAGAAGTTAGACGGATGAATGCTCTAATCGAGTTGAACTAGATCTAGCAAATTACCCAAATAAATTGAATGATAATATAAGTCAAAATGGTTAAATTTTGCATCTACATAACAATGTCATTATCTTATTTTTTAAAAAAATTTAAATATAAATAACTGTTGTGCTGCATTTGTGTTCAAAACTTCAAATAAGCCGATTTAAACATTTAGCTTTTAAATATAACTATATATTAGTTCACATGTTCATAAAAAAAAATTGTATGTACAAGTATTTATATATATAGAGAGAGTCAACAACACATTCTAAAATAATATATATATATATATATATATATATATATATATATATAGAGAGAGAGAGAGAGAGAGAGAGAGAGAGAGAGAGAGAGAGAGTCAACAACACATTCTAAAATAATATAAAATCTAAATTGTTCTAAATTTATTAACTTCATACTAAAAGATTTAAGAGGAAAAATACTTACATGACTTGAATTGTTGCTAACAAATATAGACTTAATTAGAAGATGTGGAACCATATGATGAAGGAGTTGGTTTAACAGTGTTATTAAGTGGCCTCAATACTTAAGAGGGGGTGAATTGAGTTTATAAAATAAGTTTACAAATCTTTTACAAAACACTTGATTATTAATTTTCGTTGAAACTATTGATTAATTGAAATGAATAGAAAAATGAGATTGAATGTTTCACTCACAAATTAAATAAGTCAAGATGAGTAGTAACATTCAAGCAAGCATATAAAATAAATGCACAAATGTAAAGAGATGAGTTCAGAAGATCAAATACAAGATTTATCCTGATTCAGTCACCAATCCACTTGTGACCTACGTCTAGTTCTCAAATAATCACTCGAGATTTTCTACTATCTTCAAGCTTCAACAGGTGCTTGATAATCTTTACAAACTAGAGTACTCACCACACCTTGGGATGCCTCACCCTTTATGCTTGAGCCTCAAACAAGGATACCTCACCCTTTACAACCTTTGAGGGATGTCTTACCCTCTTTACAAATCAAGTACCTTTGAGAGATACCTCACTCTCTTTACAAACAAGGGATACCTTACCATTTTTTCTAGAGGGATACCTCACCCTCTTCACAAAGAATCAAAGTGTATATAAAATGAAACTCTCACAAGAGTAGATTACACAAATTGAAACTCTATAATGCTCTTCAAGAATATCTCAAATATGTACAAAAACAGAGCACAAATGATTCAAAGATTGATTTACGGATTAGAGTGATTAAAAGATGATTCTCAGTTGTTGGTTAGCCACAAATGATGCCCCAAGATGTGTATTTGTAAGTTTCCAGATCAAAGGAGTCATTAGGTGTAACACCCCAAATTTTCTAACTATTTGACAATAATATTGACAGTAATAACAGAATTCTACTGTTTAGTGATTTCTATGTACTGTAAAATTATTTTGAGTATTTCGTCAGTACATTTGATCGTTTTGTGTGATTTACTCCGTGTCAGGAAAATAATAATTTTCGGGCTAGGAAAAATCTTATGTATTTTAATTATTACTGTTAAGTCTTAATTATTTTACATAATCTGATTTGATTTTCATAAGTTTTATAATTTTTATGATTTTGTGGATGATTATGAAATTTTTTATATTTCTCTGATTATTTTAATATTATCCATGGGTCGTCTGTGGGCCCAGGGGGGCTGTATGTGGGCCCAAGTGGGTCCGGAAAAGTAAAAATTTTTTTGCAACCAGAAATTTTGTACTATTGAGACAGAGACAGGGGATCTTACTAAACCCGAATCCGGAAACAGTTTTCAAAATTTTTTTTTACTGTGTTTTGTATTGTATTTAATTAGCAGGCAATAAAAACTACAGTTAATTGTGTCCATAGGGTGATAGCAGATAAAAATAAATATTATACTGCATAGTCAACATTAGTGCTTATGACGACTTTATAACAGACCAATAGGAAACAAACTTAATGTTGAAGCCTTTGGATATCCACCATTGATTTAATCAAGGGTGGAGATTTGGTCTTACAAAGTGGCAAGAACCATTTGTGACCATTGGATGGAAAGTATGAAGAGGTGATCTTGACCCTTCATTTTGAAGATACATCTAATGACTAGGATTTCAAAGAGAAAACATCTAATAGCCTAGATTTAGTCTTATAATCTAGAGGCTATAATTAGAATCTACACTAATATTAACCATTGATCTAATCAATGGCTAACAATGCCTAAAATGGTGGCTAGTGAAATTGGTCACTTATTAAGTGCAGAAGGAGGGGGGGACGGTTTTGTGATGGCTTAAGGCCATAGCAATGTTTGAAGACACAATTATTATTCATCTTGATCATTCCAAAAAGCTAAGCTCTTCAAACTTTTCTCTCTATTTCTCTTCACTCAAGCTCACGGTCAGGACCTCTTGAACCAACCATCACTCTTCAAAAATTTTAAACAACCTTACTTCTTGAATCTATACCTCAATCTAAGATACTTTGTATTTTAGGCCAAATTCTAAATCTATCATCTTCAAGGACTTTCTTCAAGAGCAAAGCTCTAGGGTTTTTAAGGTGAAGTGTAAGGAAACTTCACTTCTTATCTCTTTTTCATGTTCTAAGCCGTGTTTGATCCATGGTTCTCCTTGTTGAAGCTTGATATGCTAATAAACTTGTGTTTTGTTTTGTGTTTAAGAAGCTTTTGGTGGTGAATCACTTACTCAAGGAGCAAATCAAGGAGCTTTAGAGGTTCTTCAAGAAGTAAGAGAGAGATTCATCTCACCAACCAAGTATGGTGGTGAGAGATGAATTTGTATTTGATGGATGGTGAATCCATGTGAAGATTCATATCCATGGTTATGTAATTATTTGTGAGTGTTTATGTGTTTTGATTATTTGCTTATGCTTGATATGATTTGCATGATTTATTGCTTTTGTTTATGGCATGCTTGTGATATATATGATATGAATATATTATGTATGCCATGATTTGATGATGAAAAGAAAATAAATCTTTGGTTCCAAAGACCAAGAGGATTTCGGCCTCACACCTCAGAATAGGTGTTTACAAATTAATATTTTCTTGAATGGTAAAATTAGAGGTTTAGAAGAGCAAGGAAAATGAACAAATGAATTAGTTTCAAAGAACAAGAGTCTCACAGTTTTTGGAGGAATTTTAATGGTTTTGTTTGTGTAAAAACATGAATGGAACTTAGTTGATTTAGAAGGAAAAAAATATATGATGGTTTCAATGGCCATGTATCACGGTTTTGAAGGCTTGTAATTTAACACCCTCCCTAGGGTATCACATGTCTGACTCCCGACTCATAATCTGTAAAGAAGTTCACACAAAGTTTGAGTTATAAAATATAGGTTTTAAAATTTCTTTCTTGCTGAAACATAAACTTTTTGAAATTCATAAGTAATACGGAAAAAACATATTGAAACAGACTCATATACAATACTGACACCAATTAATATTTAATAACTTAAAGAGAAATATAAAACTTATAGATTCTTTTTTTTTTTTTTAAACAGTAGTAACCTTATGACAGGTTCTACTTAATAGCACGGTATAACACTAACGTTAAAACTTAACATACTTATTCCTTCTTGTATCCATCTTGTTGCATCAGACATCTGTTCTACATCTGTTCTTTGTCAACACTGCACAACTTCGAGTCCTGAATGTCCACTACTTATTGTTGTCACCCATCTCAGAGTATCCATCGCCCGTTATGTCTAAGACAACTCGATCCTTTTATTATTTTATTTTTAACAGTACAGACATAGCAAAATAACATAACAAAGAGGTGAGATCACCTACACCAATACCAACATGGCAGCACAGAGATAACACAAACAACATATCATACAAATATATCATACCAGAATTCCAATAAATGCACTCAACATTAATCAACTATCATCATCATACCATTAACATTATTATCATCATACAATAATCACAATATTGTCATCAACATGAATATCATCATCATCATTCAAGTATTCAAAACAATTGTCATAACCAATATTCCTCAATTAATATATCACACAGATATAATTATTCAGATTATGCATGTACACAAGACTCGATTTCCTACTCTATGGAGCTAAAACTCTGGTCGGAGAAATGATCGAAAAGACCTGCCGGTACCACGTGCCTCAGACCACGTGCTTTAATTCTCATTTCAATTTTTGCACATCTAGCACATACACGACAGTCTTTATCAGATCTTGAATAAGAATAGTGTCTCGGTCAGGATCATCGGTGTGTTGCATCGGTCTAACCTACGGAAAGAAGCGCGACCAACCACCCGTGTAAGCAACCCGCACCCCGATGCCCCCAAGGTCAACAAGTGACCTACACTACGCATATCGCACCCACTCAAGAGGTGTGTTTCTCCTAGGCAATCAGCCATATCCAGTCCTCATCGGACCATTCCAATGCATATATAATGCACCAAATACCAATCACAGGTATATCTCATAATTTCTCAGATATAGTTTATACAATACACGAATATATCAATGCAAGTCCAACCACAAGGGCCATTCTTTTCAAATTCGTTTGTTCAATTAAATCATATGCCTCATCGTATATTTTTTTTTCCAATGCATCTAAAATGCACCACGTGCCAATAACAGGCAAAACTAGTTGTTTTCACAAACAGTATCCATACACTGGTTTTACAGAAATCATACTGTATTTTTCAATAACAAAATCATGTTATCATGTTTTCATAGTTGTAAACATTTTTACCGTATTTTCATAATCGCATAACATTTCTGTTACATTTTCAAAATACCACAACTCTTCTGTTGCACTTTTAAACCACGTACAAATTTTTCAATGTTTTTCTCAATCGCGTAAAAACATACGTTTCTCAAATCGCATAGTATTTTTCCACTGTTTCAAAATCCGTAACTTAAAAATCATTCTTTTAAGTCGCGTAAATCATTTTCCATCATTTTCAAAATATTTAAAATACTTTCTAAATCACATAACGATTTTTCGTCATTTTCACAATCACGTAAAAATATTCTATCACTTTTAAATCACATATTGATTTTTCAATAGTAGTTCAAATTACGTAAAATATTTAAACGTAATTCAAATCGCGTAGAAATATTTTACTGTATTTCAAATCATTTTTAAGATACGTAAAATATTTTTCAACATTTTACAATCACGTAAAATATTCCTCAATATTCCAAAACATTATTTTGGACTTAAATAAATCAATATCATTTTCAACACATTTTTCAAATTGCGTAAAAATATTTTACTGCATTTCAAATCGTTTTTAAGCTACGCAAATAATTTTCACCACAATTTCATTACAGAAAATATTTCTTAACCTTCAAAAATTCTTTTTCAACTTTTCTCAAATTAATATGACTTTGTATTTCATTTTTCATATTTCCTTACTTAAGAAAATCTTTTTCCACATTTATTTACTCAAGAAATCCTTTTTCAAAATATAATTCATAAAATCATTTTTCCATTGATATAAATCAACGTTTCAAAAACAATTTCTAACGTACTTTCAAAACTCAAAAATAAGTTATATGTTAGTAACTTTTCAAATCACCATTATATTCTCCATTTTTCTCAAATCACTTCTAAAATCATTCTTCAAAATAAATTAGAGTTCAAACATGTTCAACCTCTCTTTGTCTTTCGTTTACAAAATTATCTTAAGTGATAAAAATACTCTGATTTCCTTTTCAAAATCCTTGTATTAACTCCAGTTACGTTTTCACTTTGAAATTCACTTTGTTCATAAAAATCAAGGCATTACAAGCCTTCAAAAACGTGGACATGACTATTGAAATCATCAAAACATCTTTTTCTTCTAAATCAATATGGTTTTACACAAACAAAACCATTAAAGCCATCAAATACTTTTCCTTTTACATTGATATGGTTTTACACAAACAAAACCATTAAAATTTTGTTTTCAAAACCGAAATACCAATGGTTATAAAACCAAACTCATTTGTTCAAATTCATTTTTACTTTCTTTACAAATTCTTTTTCACCTTCTTTACAAATCCTTAAAATTAACGTTTGCCCGTTTCATTCAAAACTCATGTTTACAAAAACACTTAGGATCGTTTTACACAAAATAAATCAATAAAAATGCTTCAAAACCATGTTCTTGTTCTCTTGAAAAACATATCCTTTGTTTATTTTCCATACTCTTCAAATCAATCCAATTTTTAATCTTTCATGAAAATCTTAAGTTATAAACACCTATGTTGAGGTGTCTTGACCGAAAATCCCATAGCCTTTAGAACCAAGAAAATTCATTTTTCTCCACTTCATAATTTTCATTAAACAAATCAATTTCCTTGTTCTTGAAAAATTTTCAACATGAACCCTAATCAAGGGCATCAAAACAGTAGCTCTACCTTGGCTTTTGGAGCCAAAAATTGATTTCTTTTCCATCAATGCATCATGGCATACACATACATATTTCATCATAAATACTATAAGCATGCCATATACTCATCATGCATAATATAAGCATACCATCAAAGCCATAAAATCATGCATAGCATATCAAGCATTGGCAAATAAATCAAAGCTCATAAACACACATAAATTATTACATGACCATGGATATGAATCCTCACATGGATTCAACATCCATCAAATATAAGACCATCTCTCACCACCATGCTTGGTTGGTGAGATGGATCTCCCTCTTACCTCTTGAAGATCCTCAAAAGCTTCTTGATTTGCTTCTTTTTCCAAGTCCTTCACCACCAAGGGTTTCTTAAACACAAAACAACACATATATTTATTAGTATCTTAAGCTTGAATAAGAAAACCATGGATGTGCATCATGGTTAGAACCTTGAAAATCAAAAGAAAAGTGAAGAGTAACAAACTTCACCATTAAAGCTTCAATCTTTAGCTTGAAGAACAAGGTTGAAGATAGATGATTTAGAGAAAATCTCAAACATAAAAATTGCTTAGAATATCATGTAGATTCAAGATCTATGGTTGGATGAAAATAAAATAGATTGGAGAGTGGTTTTAGGGGTCTTGACCGAATGGTTTCTCTTGAAGCACAAAGATGAACTTTTGATTTTTGCTAGAAACTTGAAGCTTGGATTTGAAGCCCAAGATGAATGATTTTGGAAAAACTCATAACTAGAGATGTTCTTAGAATGGTGTTTAGGTTTAGGAAATGTGTTTAGATGAAATTTTGGAAGCTTGGAGACATGGTTTCTAGGTGTTGACTGAATGGTGTTTCTTGGAGAAGAAAATAAAGTTTTTGTATTTTGCTTTGGAGAAGATGATGAATAGAAAGCAATTATGATACAAATGATAGAAACCAAAAAATTTTGGTCTTCTTTGGAGTGCATGGCCGTAGCTCATATGGAGAGAAAGAAGAGAATATATTTTGATAAGTCTTGCTTTTGGAAAATCAATGAATGATGAAGATTGATCAAGATAGGTAATTAATGGTCTTCAAACTTTTTCTTTGGCCTAAAAAGGCTACTCAAAAATGTCTCCTCCTTCCTATGCATTCTCCAAAACCGTCCCCCCCTCCATGCTTCTTCAAAATGTGACTAATTTCACAAGTCACCATCTTAAGCATTCTAGCCATTGATTAATTCAATGGTTAGGATTTTAGGTAGACTTTTGATTTTAGAAGACTTAATCTAGGTCATTGGATCTTTCTCCCTTAAATTCTAGCCATTAGATGTGTCTCCAAAATTAAGGGTCAAGATTGCTCCTTCAAACTTTTAATCCAAGGGTCATAATTATTCTTTGCTACTTTTTAAGACTAAATCTTCACCATTAATTAAATCTTCATCCAATGGTCATAAATGGTCTTTGTTACTTTATAAGACCAAATCTCTACCCTTGATCACTTCTAAATCCAATGGTTACAAATGGTCATAGTCACTTTATATGACCAAATCTCTACCCTTGATTTAATTTCCATCTAACGGTTATAAATGATCTTATTTACTTTTAAGATCAAATCTCGACCGTTGATTAAATCAAGATCAAGTCTCCATCATTAATTAAATCAATGGTGGATATCCAAACCACTAATATTGACTTAAGCAATATAATTTATATTTTTATCTGCTAAAACCCCATGAAAGAATATATTTACTGTATTTTTTTATCATCTGATAAATTAAATACAGTACAAAACACAGTACAAGAAATTTTCTAAAACTGTTTCTGGATTCAGGTTTAGTAAGATCCCTTGTCTCTGTCTAAACAGTACAAATTTTTTTATGCGTAGAAAAATTTGTATTTTGCGGGACCCACCTGGGCCCACATACACCCCCTGGACCCACAAACAGAAAAAAAAATCATAATCATCCACAAAAATCACAAAAATTATAAAATGCACAAATATCAAATCAGATTACGTAAAATAATTACCTAACGATAAAAATTAAATTACGTAAAGTTTTTCCTACCGAAAATTTTTATTTTCCGACACGGAGAAATCACTCAAAACAATCAAATACGCTGATGGAATAAACAAAATAATTTTACAGTGCACAGAAATTACTAAACAGTAAAATTCTGTTAACTGTCAAAATTACTGTTTAAGAGATACGAAAATTTGGGGTGTTACATGTAATGCCTTGATTTTATGAAATAAAATGATTTCAAAGTGGAAATGTAATTGATCTAGTACAAGGATTAAAGAAATGGTAACAAAGTGTTTTATCACTTGAAAAATAGAATTTTCGTATATGAATGGAAAAGAGAGGTTGAAAGTGTTTGAACCTCAATTTATTTTAAAGAGGATTGATTTTTAGAATTGATTCAAGAATTATGATGAATATGTTAAGAACTTGAAATTTACTAACGTATAACTCATCCTTTGGGTTTTGGAGCACGTTAGGAAATTTTAAGTTGGAAACATTGATTTAATTCAATGAAATGGTGAATTTATAGAATATATTACAAAAAGGATTTCTTAAGTAAGAAAATGTGGAAAATGAAGTGAGAAGTCATATTATTTTGAGAAAGGTTGAGAAATATTTTACGTAGTGGAAAAATGATGGAAAATGTTTTTCATAACTTAAAAACATGATTTTTAAGCTACGCGATTTAAAAAATATTTAAATATTTGTACACGATTTGGAAAGCGTTTAAATATTTTTACGAGATTGAGATATTGTTGAAAAATCGCTACGCGATTCAAAAACGATGGAATATTTTTACGAGATTGAGAAAATGATGGAAAATCGCTACGCTAGTTGAAAACGCAACAGAAATGTTGCGTGACTTTGAAAACGCGACAGAAATGTTGCGTGATTGTGAAAATGTGACAAAAGTGTTGCGAGATTGAGAAAACGCGATAATATGATTACGTGATTGAGAATACAGTAAAGATATTGTTGGGCCAATGTGTGGACCCTGAATATGAGATTATGAATTTGAACTGAGAATGGGCCAGTGTGTGGACCCTGAATATGAAATTATGAATTTGAACTGTTATTGGTGCATTTTACATGCATTGGAAAGGTTCGAATGGACTGAAAAAGACTAATTGCCTAGGAGAGAATACACCTCTTGAGCGGGTGCGATATGCATAGTGTAAGTCATTATTGACTTTGGGGGCATCGAGGTGCAGGTTGCCTACAATGGGCAGTTGGTAGCTCTTCTGTACTATGGGTTAGACCGATGCAACACATCGATGATCCAGACTGAGACACTATTCTTAATCAAGATCTGATAAAGACTGTCGTGTATATACTAGATGTGCAAATACGTATGAGAATTGAGGCACGTGGTCTGAGGCATGTTGGTACTTATAGATCTTTCTCTCTCCGACCTGAGTTTAGCTCCATGAAGTAGGAAATTGTGTCTATGTGCACATGCATAATTATTGAGTATTGATATTGGTTATGATAATTGAACTATTGAATATTTGGATAATGTTGAGGGCATTATATAATGTTGAGGGCATTATCGTAATTATTATTTATGATAATTGAATTGTTGAATACTTGAATAATATTGAGGGCATTATCGTAATTATTATTTATTACATCTGTTGTGATGATAAATAATATTGATGGCATGATTGTAATTATGGTATGATGTATCTGTATGATATATTGTATGTGTTATCTCCATGCTACTATGTTGGTATTGGCATAGGTGATCTCACCTCTTTGTATGCCTATTTTATACTGTAATTATATTTGTAAAGACGCTGAGTAAGGGATTGAACAAGAAGGCGAAGAGGAGTAGATTCCTCCTGAGAAAGCAAAGTTTTGAGAAGATGGCGATGCCCAGTTTCCTAGGATATATGACGTTACAATTTCGAGGAGGTCTGGAAGCCTGACATGTTCATCTAGATAGAGAGTGTATTTTCTATATAGGAGACTTGAATGTTTCCTTGAGTAGGTTTTATCAAGGGAACCCTTATTTTAGTGTAAATATTTATGTACACTTAGAGTTTTCGTTGTGCATTAGGCAGTACTGGGGACCTTACTACTATACTCCAAGTGAGATTAGCATTGTGTTGTCTGCTCGGACACCTGTCCATAGGACTTCGCGTCAAGCTGGATTCCTACCTGCTGAGGAATCTGAGGAGGACCCGTCTAAGGATTCTGCTATTTAGTAAACTTGGGCAATATGTTAGTTTTAAATAATGTTCAAATACTTTAAGGACTATGTCTGTATATAAATAATCTTGACAGTACTTTTTGTAATGTATATATGATGTAAATTATTTGTAATGATGTTGTAATATTTTTATTTTTCACTAAGTTTATCTTATTGATATTAAGAAATTTTACAACTCGTATTTTTATTATAACATCACAATTTATGAATTTGGGGGTAATTCAGTAATAATAACATTTAAATGTAGTATCCTACGGTAGGTGTTACATTAGTTGGTATCAGAGCCCAAGTTAGAGTATTTTGGGTTTGTGGTTAGGTCTGTCTTGTTTGTGTTGTGTGATTCTCTATGATTGTTTTCTGAAAAGAAATAATATTGTTTGAAGATTGACCTTATTTTCTTTGTGCTGTCCAGTTTGATTTAAAAAGAACGATATGGCTGGACGAGGAAGAGGACGCTTCAATATTAGAGCAGGTATTGGAGATGTTGGCAATGACAATCAGAACATGGTTGCAGCTATAGCAGCAATGCAATGGATGGATGATGTCGTTGTACAGCAAAACCAAAGGGCAACTGAGGATACTCATAGTTTGTCGGAATTTCGTAGAAACAATCCACCAAAGTTTCGTGGCGAATTTGACCCAAAGAAAGTTGATCTGTGGATCAAAGAATTAGAGAAGATATTTGAAGGTATGAGTTGTACCTGTAACATCCTAAAAAAAATTATGTATCTCTTAAACAGTAATTTTGACAGTTAACAGAATTTTACTATTTAGTTATTTTTGAGCGCTGTAAAATTATTTTAATTATTTCGTCAGCGTATTTGATCGTTTTGAGTGATTTATTCCGTGTCAGGAAAATAAAAATTTTCGGGCCAGGGAAAACTTTACGTAATTTAATTTTTACCGTTAGGTTTTAATTATTTTACGTAATTTGATTTGATATTTGTGCGTTTTCTAATATTTGTGATTTTTGTGGATGATTATGAAATTTTTTACTATTTATGGGCCTAGGGGGTGTATGTGGGCCGAGGTGGTCATACGTGGACCCAGGTGGGTCCCTCAAAGTGAAAATTTTTCTATGCATAGAAAAATTTGTATTGTTGAGGCGAAGACAGGGGATCTTACTAAACCTGAATCCGAAAACAGTTTTTGAAATTTTCTTGTACTGTATTTTGTACTGTATTTAATTATTGGATGATAAAAATACAGTAAAAATATTATTTGTAGGGTTATAGCAGATATAAAAATAAATATTATACTGCTTAAGTTAACATTGGTGGTTTAGATATCCACCATTAATTTAATCAACGGTGGAGAAACAAACTTAATAAAGAAGTATTGGATGATCACCATTGATCTAATCAATGGTGTGGGAGTAAACTTAGTTAGGAAGCTTTGGATGTGCACCATTGATCTAATCAATGGTGGAGATTTAATCTAAACAAGCTTAATAAGGAAGGCTTTGATATCAATCGTCGATTTAATCAACGGTGTAGAATTGGTCATATAAAGTGGCTATGACCATTTATAACCATTGGATATGAATTTAATCAATGGTAGAGATTTGGTCTCAAAAAGTGACAAAGACCATTTATGACCATTGGATGAAGAATTAATCAAGGGTGGAGAATTGGTCTTGTAAAGTAACAAGGACCATTTATGACCATTGGTTGTAAATTTAATCAATGGTAGAGATTTGGTCTTAAAAAGTAGCAAAGACTAATTATGACCCTTGGATTAAAAGTAAGAAGGAGTAATCTTGACCCTTCATTTTGGAGACACATCTAATGGTTAGAATTTAAAGGAGAAAGATCAAATGGCCTAGATTAAGTCTTCTAATCAAAAGTCTACCTTAATCCTAACCATTGATCTAATCAATGGTCTAGAATGCTCTAGATGGTGGCTAATTATGATGACAAATAATTGAATGCATTATGAAGAGGGAGGGACGATTTTTGGTGGCTTAAGAGAGTAGCAAAGTGGAAGACCACCATTATTACTCATTCTTGGTCTTTCTTTGTCAATTTCAAGAAGCTAACACTTCAAAAATTTCTCTCCATTTCTCTTCTCCTCCATGTTTCAGCCAAGCACCCAAAAATACCTTCCATTACTCTTTAATTTCATACAACTTTATTTCTTGAACCCTTACCTTATTCTAAGCAACTTTCATGTTGGAGACTTTCTCTAAATCATTCATTTTCATAGACTTTCTTCAATATCAAAGTTATGGGGTATTTATGGTAAAGTGTAAGGAAACTTCATTTTGTTCTCTCTTTTTCATGATCTAAACCATGTTTGATCCATGGTTCCTCTTAATCAAGCTTGGTATACTAATTTTTATGTATTTTGTTTTGTATTTGAGAAGCCCTTGGTGGTGAAGGACTTAGAAAAAGAAGCAAAACAAAGAGCTTTTGAGGATCTTCAAGAGGCAAGAGGGAGATCCACCTCACCAACCAAGTATGGTGGTGAGAGATGGTCTTATATTTGATGGATGGTGAATCCATGTGAGGATTTATATCCATGGTCATGTAATTATTTGTGGGTGTTTATGTGTTTGATTTAATTGTTCATGCTTTGTATGATTTGCATGATTTATTGCTTTTGATTATGGCATGCTTATGGTAGCTTATGGTATATATGATGAAATATGTATGTGTATGCCATGATGTGATGATGGAAAGGAAATCAATTTTTGGCTCCAATGGCCAAAGGAAGGGGCTGCGGTTTTGATACCCATGATTAGGGTTCATGTTGAAAATTTTTCAAGAACAAGAGAATTAATTTTTGGTCCCTAGAACATGGTGAATTTCGGCCAAGACACCTCAACATAGGTGTTCACAAATTAATATTTTCATGAATGATGAAATGAGATGTTTAGAAAAACAAGGAAAATAAACAAAGGATTTATTTTTCAAAGAGTACATGAACACGGTTTTAGAAAGATTTTTATTGATTTATTTTGTGTAAAAAGTTTCTAAGTGTTTTACTAAACATGAGTTTTAAATGAAAATAGCAATGTTGATTTTAAGGATTTGCAAAGAAAGTGAAAAAGGATTTGTAAAGAAAGTGAAAATGGATTTGCAAAGAAAGTGAAAATGAAAATGAACAAATGACTTGATTTCAAAGACCAAGTGTTCTCGGTTTTTGTAAAGGATTTTTAATGGTTTTGTTTGTGTAAAACCATATCAATTTAGAAGGAAAAATATTTGATGGTTTCAATAGTCATGTCCACATTTTTGAAGGCTTGTAATGCCTAAATTTTTATGGAACAAAGTAATATTTTATAAAACGAAGTGTTTTGTCTCTCGAAAGATTTGACAGTTTTCAATAACACGTTCACGGTTTTTGAAGACTTGCGGATACCTTGATTTTATAACAAAATGATTTTCGCACAAGAATTTGGAAAGGGAATTTGAGCGTTTATCACTTGAGAAAATCAAGTTTTTGTAAACGAAAATGTTTTCGAACTTCAATTTATTTTGAAGAATGTTGTGTTTGGAAATGATTTGGGAAAAATGAAGAATATAATGATGTTTTGAAAATTTACTAACGTATAACTGATTTTCGAGTTTTGAAATATAATAGAAAATGTTAAGTTTTGAAACGTTGATTTATATCAATGGAAAAGTGATTTTTGTGGATTATATTTTGGAAAAGGATTTCTTGAGTAAAGAAATGTGGAAAAAGATTTTCTTGAGTAAGAAAATATGAAAAATGAAATACAAAGTCATATTATTTTGAGAAAGGTTGAAAAGGAATTTTTGAAGGTTAAGAAATATGTTCTGTAATGAAATTGTGATGAAAAATGTTTTACCTATCTTAAAAACATGATTTTTAAGCTACGCAATTTGAAAAATGTGTTGAAAATAATATTTATTTATTTAAGTCCAAAATAATGTTTGGAATATTGAGGAATATTTTACGTGATTGTAAATTGTTGAAAAATATTTTACGTATCTTAAAAATGATTTGAAATATAGTAAAATATTTCTACGCGATTTGAATTACGTTTAAATATTTTACATAATTTGAACTACTGTTGAAAAATCAATATGTGATTAAAAAGTGATAGAATATTTTTACGTGATTGTGAAAATGACAGAAAATTGTTATGTGATTTGGAAAGTGTTTTAAATATTTAGAGAATGATGAAAAATGATTTACGCGATTTAAAAGAATGATTTTTAAATTATGCGATTTTGAAACAGTGAAAAATACTATGCGATTTGAGAAACGTATATTTTTACGCGATTGAGAAAAACGTTGAAAAATTAGTACGTGGTTTAAAAGTGCAACAGAAGAGTTGCAACATTTTGAAAATGTAACAGAAATGTTACGAAATTTTGTAAACGTAACAGTAGTGTTACAGTATTGTGAAAATGTAATAAAAACGTTTTGGAATTTTAAAACATTACAAAAGTGTTACAGTATTTTGAAAATGCAACAGAAGTGTTGTGGTATTGTGAAAACATAACAGAAGTGTTACGGTATTGTGAAAATATAACTAAAATATTTTGGAATTGTGAAAACGTAATAGAAATATTACGCGGTTGTGAAAACACGACAAAAGTGTTTTATGACTATAAAAACATAATAACATGATGATTACTGTTGAACCAGTGTCCATACACTATATGAGAAAATGACGAGTTTTGCCTGTGATTGGTATTTGGTGCATTTTATATGCATTGGAAAGATATGTCTGTGATTGGTATTGGTGCATTATACATGCATTGTAAAAATATGCATTGAGGCATATGATTAAATTGAACAAATGAAATTGAAAAGATTTGGCCCTTGTGGTTGGACTTGCACTGATATATTCGTGCATTGTATAAAGTATAGTTAATAAGCTATTTTGGCCTTTGTGGTTGAAGAGGGAATGAGAATTGATAGTGAGATCTATGATGGATCTTGGGGGCATCAAGGCGCGGTGGTCGACCAGTGGATATCTGTCTGTGGGCTAAGGCTAGACCATATGCCACGTGGCGATGTAGTCCGTTGCAATGCATTGACGATACCCGACAAGAACACAATTCTTTTCAACGACTGGGAGATTGTCTGTGGGTTTAGGCTGGGCAATTAACCAGAGCATTCTTCTTGAAATTGTGAAAACCTTCATGGAGTTATTTTTGAAAAACTGAGTCTATGTGCGCATGCATGAATTTGAACATTTATATCTGTATGATATATTAATTGAGGAATATTGGCTATGACAACTGTTTTGAATACTTGGATTGATATATGATTGGATGATAATAGTTGATTAATATTGAATATATTATTGGAAGTCTTCTATGATATCCCTGTATGATATTGCTGTTTGTGTTGTCTCTGTGCTGCCATGTTGGTATTGGTGTAGGTGATCTTACCTCTTTGTTATGTTGTCTTGCTGTGTCTGTATTGTTAAAATTAAATAGTAGAAGGAATGAGTTGTCTTAGACATACCGGGAGATAGATATTTTGAGTTCGGAGACAACATTAGAGAATGACGATTCCAGAGTCGATAGCGTGCAGTGTTGACAAGGAACAGATGTCTGATGCATCAAGAGGAATACAAAAAGAAATAAGTATGTTAAGTTTTCTCGTTAGTGTTGTGTCGTGCTATTAAGTAGGACCCATCATAGGGTTTGCTACTGTTAAAAAAAGAAAAAAAGAGTCTGTTAGTTTTATATTTCTCTTTAAATTGTTAAATATTGATTAGTGTCAGTATTGTATATTAATCAGTAAAGAAAAAATTTTGAAACCCACCTTTTATAACTCAAACCTTTTATGAACTTCTTTTCAGATTTTGAGTCGGGAGTCAGATATGTGATACCCTTGGGAGGGTGTTACAGTACCGATGAACAAAAGCTTACTTTTGCAACTTTTATGCTAGTGGGAGATGGAGAAGACTGCTGGGCAGGAGCCCGAAGATTGTTACAAGCTGAAGGAAGAGTTGTGACATGGCAGCTCTTTAGGCAGAAGTTTCTGGGAAAGTATTTTCCAGCAAGTGTTCGTCATGCTAAGGAGATGGAATTCCTTAGTTTGAGACAAGGGGTGATGTCTATAAGTGAATATGTTGCAAAATTCGAAAACTTGTCTAAGTTTTCGAGGTATTTTCAGATGCACCTGGACGAGGATTGGAAGTGCAGAAAATTTGAAGAAGGATTGAAACTTGACATTAAGCGATGTTGTGACATTTTTCGCAAGCGCACGGGTCGTACAAGTAGTAAAATAAATATCGTTCCCACGAGGATCGTTTGATTACCAACTCTTACGGTGATTTTGATTATTTAAGCGAACAAATACAATGATGGAAGCTAAATTGAAATCAAAATAAAATAAAAGCAATTAAACTAAGAAGAGAAATAAAAGCAATTAAACTAAGAAGAATTGAGATTTAACCATGGATAAAGACCTAGGACTGGGAATTCACTGCAATATTCTCTATGCTAAATTGTTCATGTTCTTGAAGACGAACTGTCCTAAATTATTTAAAGCCCAATGTCTTGGCCCTAAAAACGTGCTAAAACCTCATCAATCCCATTCTCATGGCAATTAATCCAAGTTCTAACCCATTAAGATTCATGACATTCGTTTGACCCTCGAAGAACTTAACCCTATGTCTAGGCATTAATTCCTAAGTTCAATTCTTAGATTATCAAGCAATTAGACTTCTTCTTTCAATCCTTCATCTAAAGCCTAAAATCATGTAAATATGGCGCGCAACATACCACAAACATTAAGAACACTAAGAATGAATCAAGAACAACAATAATCAATTCAACATAGATAAATAAAGAGTTTCATCCCAATTCTAGATAAAGGGGTTTAGCCACTCATGGCAATTAAAGCACAAACAAGAATAGAGATTAAAGAGACAACCATGATTTCAAAATAAAAGAAAAGATAGAAAAAAAGAACATCAATGGTTGATCTTCAATAGCTCTTGATCTTGCCTCCCAAGCCCTTGCCTCAGATCCATGTACCTCTCAAACTCTTCTGCAGCTAATCCACCATTTCTGCCCCAGAGTTTCCTCCTTTGGGCTTCCTCTCTTGGGGACCCCTCTTCCCTTAGGACTTTTCTCCCCTTTCCAGGAGCTCCCTTAGAGGGCTGTCACTCACCTCTTCGGTTTCTCCCTTCCAGGGGACCTCCCTTTGTGTTTCTTCAGCCTCTCTTCTGCTCTCCCCTTATTCTACAGCTCCTTCCCCTTCTTTTATAATCAATTGGGGAAGGTTTTAACGTCCATGACAAGTTTGATGGGAGACACGGCCGTGTCTATTGGAGACACGGCCGTGTCTCATTACAAAACACATGAAATTTGTCAGAAAACGCGTAAAAAAAGTAGATCTATGAGTGAACAGTGCTCACACGGCCGTGCTTAACTTAGGCACGGTCATGCTTAAATTCCAAAAGCTTTACAGGAGTTAGACACGGCCGTGTGAGGGTCTAGGATGCAAAATTCCACTTTTGGGGGAGGCACGGCTGTGTTCACTTTAGGCATGGCCGTGTCTCCTGGAATTTCATAAAGATGCCTTCGTAAAAGTTGTAGATCTTTTTCTTAGCTTTCTAAGGACACCTGATTCGCCTCGTTTCGACCTCTGTAGCTCAAGTTATGCTCATTTTATCGCACAAAGGTCAAAAACTCTACGAATCTCAACCGTATAAATTCTAAGCTCAACTCCATTGCAATAAATCCATCCAAAGCTTCATAGAGCCATGTCAAAACACCACTTCTGGACCTAAAAACATAGAGAATAACAACTTTGAGACAACAAGGATAAATAGAATAAATGTGGCATAACTCTAACATAAATCAATTAAAGCATCACATTTTATCCAATTTAAGGCTATAAAATACGGGCATAACCAACGAGCTGTAGCAACCTTGGGAATTGAATAGTTTTCAGAATTGTTGGACAAGTGTTGTAAGGTTGAGGAGATTGACCATCAGCGTGCAGTGAGAAATAAGAACTTTGGACCTACAAGATTCCAAAGAGGAAAGGGTAGCGGAGGAAACCGTTATCAACAGAAACCGTATGTCAAACCTGTAGGAGGTCAGACTCGGCAGCAATCTATTGGAGGAAGTTCTGGTGGTAGTAAGGCAAGTCAATTTGGAACTTCTACGCTTAAATGTTTCAAGTGTGGGAAGGACCATCTAACCAAGGATTGTCAGCATAAAGGAGTTATATGTTACAGATGTGGGAAACCTGGACATTTCTCCAGGGAATATGATCAGTTGAAAGTGAAACCATTGGTGGGGAATGTCCGTACTGCGAGGCCACAGGTAGGTGGTCGAGTGTATACCATGAGTGGCGAAGAAGCCACGAAGTCAGAGGACTTGATTATGGAGGAGTGTGCCATAGAAGGTAATCCTTTAATCGTACTTTATGATTCGGGAGCAACACATTCTTGCATTGCATGTGATTATGTGGAATGTTTGGGATTGACTGTGACCACATTACCTTATGATTTGAGTGTTGCTACTCCTACTGATAAGCATATGATTACTACAAAAGTATGTTTGAATTGTCTTGTATGTGTTAGGGATAGAATCTTTTATGTGGACTTGATTTGTTTGCCTCTTTCCAAGATTAATGTAATCTTAAGAATGGATTGGTTATCTTCTAACCATATCCTAATTGATTATTCGAATAAGACACTAGTATTTCCTGAGGCTAAGGATCCTAGATTCCTAACGGCTACTCAAGTAGAAGCTTGTTTGAAGGAAGGAGATCAAGGATATTTATTGATGTCTTCTTTGGAAGTTCAATGTGAAGATGTCTTGAAAGATATTTTTGTCGTTAATGAATTTCCTGAAGTATTTCCTAAAGATATACCTAGACTACTGCCAGTAAGGGAAATTGAGTTTGCTATTGATTTAGTACCTGGAGCTGGACCTATATCTATGGCACCTTATCGGATGTCGCCAGTAGAGTTGGCAGAGCTTAAAAAACAGCTGGAGGATTTATTGGTGAAACAATTCGTGAGACCAAGTGTGTCACCATGGGGAGCTCCAGTATTGTTGGTAAAGAAGAAGGATGGGACTTCTCGTCTATGTGTAGACTACCGACAATTGAATAAGATTACAATTAAGAATAAACATCCATTTCTAAGAATTGATGATCTGATGGATCAATTGCGAGGAGCTGTAATATTTTCCAAGATTGATTTACGTTCTGGTTATCACCAGATTCGTGTGAAAGTGGAAGATATTCCCAAGACTGCATTTTGGACACGTTATGGGCATTATGAATATCTAGTAATGTCGTTTAGTGTGACGAATGCACCTACCATATTCATGGACTTTTTGAACAGAATTTTCCGTTCGTACTTGGATAAGTTTATTGTTATCTTTATAGATGATATTTTGATTTATTTTCGAAGTCAGAAGGAACCTGTTGAACATCTCAAAGTGATTCTCTAGATTTTGAAGAAGAATAAGTTGTATGTCAAGTTGTCCAAATGTGAATTTTGGATAAGCGAAGTTCAATTTTTGGGACACGTGATATCAGAGGAAGGAATTAAAGTTGATGCTTCAAAGGTGGAGACAGTTTTGGAATGGGAAAGGCCAAAGACTGTATCGAAAATCTGTAGTTTTGTCAGATTAGCCAGTTATTATCGACAGTTCATTGAGGGGTTTTCGAAGATAGCAGGACCTCTTACCCAACTTACACGGAAGAATCAACCGTTTGTATGGACTGATGCATGCGAAGAAAGTTTTCAGGAGTTGAAAAGATGACTGACTACTTCACTGGTATTAATTCTACCTAATTCGAATGAACCCTTCGAAGTATATTGCGATGCTTCGTACCAAGGATTAGGTTGTGTACTTATGCAGAACTGTAAGGTGATGACTTATGCTTCAAGACAGTTGAAGGTACATGAGAGGAATTATCCGACTCATAATTTGGAGTTGGCAGCAGTGGTGTTTGCATTAAAAGCCTGGAGACATTTTTCCTATGGGGCAACGTTCACTGTTTTTAGTGTTCATAAAAGTTTGAAGTACTTGTTTGACTAAAAAGAGTTGAACATCAGACAAAGGCGTTGGCTAGAGTTTCTGAAGAATTATGACTTTCAGTTACAATATCATCCCAGAAAGGCGAATGTCGTAGCAGATGCTTTAAGTAGGAAGATGCTTAGTGCTTCCGTTATGATGATCAAGGAGAAGGAACTGATAGAAGAAATTTGAGATATACGTTTGTATGTGAAATTGATACTGGGGAAGATGTGTTTAAACATGATCACCATTTTAAATGATTTAATGGATAGAATACGAGAATGACAAAATAGTGACCAATATTTGCAAGAAGCAAGGAGCTAAGGACCGGTGTTGGAATTTAACGAAGGTGCTGATGGAATGCTAAAGTTTAAAGGAAGAGTTTGTGTACCAAACGATCTAGAACTTAGGAAATTGATTTTGGATGAAGCTCACAGGAGTAAGTTGAGTATGCATCTAGGAGCCACAAAAATGTATCAAGATTTGAAGCAGTTGTATTGGTGGCAAGGAATGAAGAAGGATGTCGCTGAATATGTATAATCATGTTTAGTCTGTTAGAAGGCTAAGGTGGAACACCAAAGACCTTCGGGAATGTTGCAACCTTTACCTATTCCTGAATGGAAATAGGATGACATAGCAATGGATTTCGTAACAAGACTACCAAAGACTCGAAAAAGTCATGATTCTATTTGAGTAATTGTTAATCGGCTTACAAAATCGGCGCACTTTTTACCGATTAATATTAAGTACTCAATGGAAAAATTGGCCCAAGTGTACATCAATGAGATCGTTAGACTTCATGGTGTACCATCCAGTATTATTTCGGATCGAGATTCGAGGTTTACGTCAAGGTTTTGGAATAGTTTGCAAGAAGTGATGGGAACAAAGTTATGTTTGAGTTCTGCTTACCATCCACAGACTGATGGTCAGTCAGAAAGGATGATTCAGTCATTAAAGGATTTGTTGAGAGCTTGTGTTCTAGAACAAATTAGAGGTTGGGATGAGTTCTTACCATTGATAGAGTTCACATACAACAACAGTTTTCATTCGAGCATAGGGATAACACCCTATGAGGCATTGTATGGGAGACGATGCAGAACACCGTTGTGTTTGTATCATGATGGTGAAAGTGCTATGATAGGACCAAAATTTGTACAACAGACTACTGAGAAAGTGAAGATGATTCAAGACAAGATGAGGATGACTCAAACTCGGCAAAAGAGCTATGCTGATAAAATGAGAAGACCACTTGAGTTTGAGGAATGTGACCATGTATTTCTGTGAGTGACACCTATGACTGGAGTTGGACGAGTGCTTAAGTCCAAGAAGCTCACTGCAAAGTTTATCGGGCCGTATCAGATTTTACGTCGAATAGGTCCGATAGCTTATCAGATTGCGTTACTACCTTTACTATCAAATCTTCACAATGTATTTCATATATCGCAATTGCGAAAGTACATTTCTGATCACACTCATATTATTGAGCCAAATGCGGTACAACTAAAGGAGAATTTAACCTATGAAACATTTCCAGTCAAGATTGAGGATCGAAGGATGAAGCAACTTTGAGGTAAGGAAATTTCATTAGTTAAAATAGTTTGGAACAACGTAAGCGGTGAAGCTATATGGGAACTGGAAGAAAAGATAAAAGAGCAATATCCATATTTATTCTGAGGGTGTGAAATCAAGTTTAACAAGTTTCGATGATGAAACTTCTTTTTAGAGGGGGAGAGATGTCACACCCCAAATTTTCTAACTATTTGATAGTAATATTGACAGTAATAACAGAATTCTACTGTTTAGTAATTTCTATGTACTGTAAAATTATTTTGAGTATTCTGTCAGTACATTTGATCGTTTTGTGTGATTTACTCCGTGTCAGGAAAATAAAAATTTTTGGGCTAGGAAAAATCTTACGTATTTTAATTATTACTGTTAAGTCTTAATTATTTTACGTAATCTGCTTTGATTTTCATAAGTTTTATAATTTTTATGATTTTGTGGATGATTATGAAATTTTTTATATTTCTCTGATTATTTTAATATTATCCATGGGTCGTCTGTGGGCCTAGGTGGTTCCGAAAAAGTGAAAAAAAATTTTGCAGCCAAAAAATTTTGTACTGTTGAGACGGAGACGGGGGATCTTACTATACCTGAATCCGAAAATAGTTTTTGAAATTTTCTTTTATTGTGTTTTGTACTGTATTTAATTATCGGGCAATAAAAACTACAATTAATTGTGTCCGTAGGGTAATAGCATATAAAAATAAATATTATACTGCTTAGTCAACATTAGTGGTTATGACGACTTTATGACGGACCAATAGGAAGCAAACTTAATGTTGAAGCCTTTGGATATCCACCATTGCTTTAATCAAGGGTGAAGATTTGGTCTTACAAAGTGGCAAGGACCATTTGTTATCATTGGATGGAAAGTATGAAGAGGTGATCTTGACCCTTCATTTTGGAGATACATCTAATGGCTAGGATTTCAAGGAGGAAAGATCTAATGGCCTAGATTTAGTCTTATCATCTAGAGGCTATAATTAGAATCTACACTAATACTAACCATTGATCTAATCAATGCCTAACAATGCCCAAAACGGTGGCTAGTGAAATTGGTCATTCATTGAGTGTACAAGGAGGGGGGGATGGTTTTATGATGGCTTAAGGCCATAGCAAAGTTTGAAGACACAATTATTATTCATCTTGATCATTCTTGATCATTCCAAAAAGCTAAGCTCTTCAAACTTTTCTCTCTATTTCTCTTCACTCAAGCTCACAGCCATGACCTTTTGAACCCACCATCACTCTTCAAAAAAAACAACCTTACTTCTTGAATCTATACCTCAATCTAAGACACTTTGTAGTTTAGGTCAAGTTCTAAATCTATCATCTTCAAGGACTTTCTTCAAGAGCAAAGTTCTAGGGTTTTTAAGGTGAAGTGTAAGGAAACTTCACTTCTTATCTCTTTTTCATATTCTAAGCCATGTTTGATCCATGGTTCTCCTTGTTCAAGCTTGATATGCTAATAAACTTGTGTTTTGTTTTGTGTTTAAGAAGCTCTTGGTGGTGAATCACTTACTCAAGGAGCAAACCAAGGAGCTTTGGAGGTTCTTCAAGTGGTAAGAGGGAGATTCATCTCACCAACCAAGTATGGTGGTGAGAGATGAATTTGTATTTGATGGATGGTGAATCCATGTGAGGATTCATATCAATGACTATGTAATTATTTGTGAGTGTTTATGTGTTTTGATTATTTGCTTATGCTTGATATGATTTGTATGATTTATTGCTTTTGTTTATGGCATGCTTGTGATATATGTGTTATGAATATATTATGTATGCCATGATTTGATGATGAAAGGAAAATAAATTTTTGGTTCCAAAGATTAAGAGGATTTCGGCCTCACACCTCAAAATAGGTGTTTACAAATTAATATTTTCATGAATGGTAAAATTAGAGGTTTAGAAGAGCAAGGAAAATGAACATATGAATTGGTTTCAAAGAACAAGAGTCTCACGATTTTTGGAAGAATTTTAATGGTTTTGTTTGTGTAAAAACATGAATGGAACTTAGTTGATTTAGAAGAAAAAAATATATGATGGTTTCAATGGCCATGTATCACGGTTTTGAAGGCTTGTAATGTCTTGATTTTATGAAATAAAACAATTTCAAAGTAGAAATGTAATTGATCTAGTACAAGGATTAAAGAAATGGAAACAAAGTGTTTTATCACTTGAAAAATAGAATTTTCGTATATGAATGGAAAAGAGAGGTTGAAAGTGTTTGAACCTCAATTTATTTTAAAGAGGATTGATTTTTAGAATTGATTCAAGAATTATGATGAATACGTTGAGAACTTGAAATTTACTAACGTATAACTCATCATTTGAGTTTTGGAGTACGTTAGGAAATTTTAAGTTAGAAACATTGATTTAATTCAATGAAATAGTGAATTTATGGAATATATTACGAAAAGGATTTCTTAAGTAAGAAAGTGTGGAAAATGAAGTGAGAAGTCATATTATTTTGAGAAAGGTTGAAATGGAATTTTGAAAGGTTGAGAAATATTTTACGTAGTGGAAAAATGGTGGAAAATGTTTCTCATAACTTAAAAACATGATTTTTAAGCTACACGATTTAAAAAACCTTTAAATATTTCTACGCGATTTGAAAAGCGTTTAAATATTTTTACGAGATTGAGATATTGTTGAAAAATTGCTACGCGATTGAAAAACGATGGAATATTTTTACGAGATTGAAAAAATGATGAAAAATCGCTACGCTAGTTGAAAATGCAACAGAAATGTTGCGCGACTTTGAAAACACGACAGAAATGTTGCGTGATTGTGAAAATGTGACAAAAGTGTTACGAGATTGAGAAAACGTGATAATATGATTACACGATTGAGAATACAGTAAAGATATTGTTGGGCCAATATGTGGACCCTGAATATGATATTATGAATTTGAACTGAGAATAAGCCAGTGTGTGGACCTTGAATATGAAATTATGAATTTGAACTGAGATTGGTACATTTTACATGCATTGGAAAGGTTCGAATGGACTGGAAAAGACTAATTGCGTAGGAGAGAATACACCTCTTAAGCGGGTGCAATATGCGCAGTGTAAGTCATTATTGACCTTGGGGGCATCGAGGTACGGGTTGCCTACAATGGGCAGTTGGTAGCTCTTCCGTACCGTGGGTTAGACTAATGCAACACATCGATGATCCAGACTGAGATATTATTCTTAATCAAGATCTGATAAAGATTGTCGGGTATATGCTAGATATGCAAATATGTATGAGAATTGAGGCACGTGGTCTGAGGCATATTGGTACAGACAGATCTTTTCGATCACTCTCTCCATCCTGAATTTAGTTCCATGGAGTAGAAAATTGAGTCTATGTGCACATGTATAATTATTGAGTATTGATATTGGTTATGATAATTGAACTTTGAATATTTGGATAATGTTGAGGGCACTATCGTAATTATTAGTTATGATAATTGAACTATTGAATATTTGGATAATGTTGAGGGTATTATCGTAATTATTATTTGTTACATCTGTTGTGATGATAAATAATGTTGATGGCCTGATTGTAATTATGGTATGATGTATCTGTATGATATATTGTATATGTTATCTCCATGCTACCATGTTGGTATTGGCGTAGGTGATCTCACCTCTTTGTATGTCTATTTTGTACTGTAATTATATTTGTAAAGACGTTGAGCAAGGGATTGAACAAGAAGACGAAGAGGAGCAGATTCCTCCTGAGGAAGCAGAGTTTTGAGAAGATGGCGGTGCCCAGTTTCCTAGGATATATGATGTTGCAATTTCGAGGAGGTCCGGAAGCCTGGCATGTTCATCTAGATACAGAGTGTATTTTCTATATAGGAGACTTGAATGTTTCCCTGAGTAGGCTTTATCAAGGGAACCCTTATTTTAGTGTAAATATTTATGTACACTTAGAGTTTCCATTGTCCATTAGGCAGTACTGGGGAGCTTACTACCGTACTCCTAGTGAGATTAGTATCGTGTCATCTGCTCGGACACCTGTCCGTAGGACTTCGCGTCAAGCTAGATTCCTACCTGCTGAGGAATCTGAGGAGGACTCGTCCGAGGGTTCTGCTGTCTAGTAATACTTGGGCAGTATGTTAGTTTTAAATAATGTTCAAATACTTTGAGGACTATGTCTGTATATAAATAATCTTGACAGTACTTTTTGTAATGTATATATGATGTAAATTATTTGTAATGATGTTATAATATTTTTATTTTCCACTAAGTTTATCTTATTGATATTAAGAAATTTTACAACTTGTATTTTTGTTATAACATCACAATTTCTGAACTTGGAGGTAATTTGGTAATAATAACGTTTAAATGTGGTACCCTACGGTGGGTGGACATTAAAGCTTAACATTTAATGCACCTAATATAGCCGTGGGCACTATCAGGCCACTGGTAATCAATTACACAATCTCTGTAATCGATTACATGGTTGTTTGAACGTGTTTTTGGCTTTCTAGGCAGGATGTAATCGATTATCAGTCTTGTGTAATCGATTACATGACCTCTGCCAGACTTGTAATCGATTACATCCTCAATGTAATTGATTACAAGGCTTCTATCATGCTTGTAATCAATTACATGCTTAATGTAATCAATTACAAGGTCTCTGTTTAGCTTGTATTCAATTATAACACGTGTAATCGATTATCTTGCCATTTGAACACATTTTTCACTCCTAATAAAGTATCCAGGTCATTTTTAACTTTGAGAAACTTGGATTAAATAATATTGGCAAATGTTTAACATAATCCAAGATTGAAATCAACATTTCTTTAAAAATATGAACTTTGAAAATGATTTAAAAAGATCTTGAAAAATCATTTGAATATAATTGAGATACCTTGAGAGTATTTCATATAGATATTCTAAGACCTATATCTAATATACCTCTTTTAATCTTAGTCTTTTTTTTTTTATCTTGATCTTCATCTTGATTTTGTTATCATCAAAAACTTATTTGATATGTTTCAAGACATAAGCATTCACAAAGAGTGTAAGAATTACTTTTAAATTTTAATTGTATTAACTATTTGAGATTTGTTGTAAGAAATATTATTGTAAATTTATTATTCTTAATATGTATAACTTAACTTAAGAAATAAATTAGTTAAGATATATTTATAAAAAAGAAGAAGAAGAAGAAGAAAGATGATGGAACCAAGAAGTGCCCCTCTGACTGATAGTGACCCCCATTATCCCCATTTAAACGACTGATGATTGTTTGGGGAAGGATGGACATTTTCAAAGTTTCAAACCGTAGTCATTGCTATCGGAAGGTCACAAATAGAAACTAGGAACTAAGAAGTGTCTCAACCGTACATATCCAAAGTCTAACTGTACTAAGTATCAATAATAAATTAATGTGGGCTGTTAAACATTGTTCACAGAAGTTTCTTAAATTGATGAAAGAAAAATGATGGTTTTATATTTTTTTTGAGGTATAAATGTAACACCCTAAAAATTCCGTATCTCTTAAACAGTAATTTTGACAATTAATAGAATTTTACTGTTTAGTAATTTTTGGATACTGTAAATTATTTTGATTATTCTGTCAGTGTATTTGATCGTTCTGAGTGATTTACTCCGTATCAAGAAAATAAAAATTTTCGGGCCGGGGAAAACTTTACGTAATTTAATTTTTACCGTTATGTTTTAATTATTTTACGTAATGTGATTTGATATTTGTGAATTTTCTAATTTTTGTGATTTTGTAGATGATTATGAAATTTTTTACTGTTTGTGGGGCCAGGGGTGTATGTGGGCCTAGGTGGCCATACGTGGGCCCAGCTGGGTCCCGCAAAGTGAAAAAAATTTTACGCATAGAAAAATTTGTACTGTTTAGACGGAGACAGGGGATCTTACTAAACCTGAATTCGGAAACAGTTTTAGAAAATTTCTTGTACTATGTTTTGTACTGTATTTAAATTATCGGACGACAAAAAAATACAATAAATATAATTTTGTGGGGTTTTAGCATATAAAAATAAATATTATACTACTTAAGTCAACATTGGTGGTTTGGATATCCACCATTAATTTAATCAATGGTGGAGATTTAATCTAAACAAGCTTAATAAGGAAGGCTTTGATATCAACCGTCGATTTAATCAATGGTGTACAATTGGTCATATAAAGTGGCTATGACCATTTGTAACCATTGGATATGGATTTAATCAATGGTAGAGATTTGGTCTCAAAAAATGACAAAGACCATTTATGACCATTGGATGTAAATTTAATCAATGGTGGAGATTTGGTCTTAAAAAGTAGCAAAGACTAATTATGACCCTTGGATTAAAAGTAAGAAGGAGTAATCTTGACCCTTCATTTTGGAGACACATCTAATGGCTGTAATTTAAAGGAGAAAGATCCAATGGCCTAAATTAAGTCTTCTAAATCAAAAGTCTACCTAAATCCTAACCATTGATCTAATCAATGACTTAAATGGCTTCAAATAATGGCAAGTAAAATTTGTCACACTTTAAAGAAGCAAGAGAAGGGGGGACTGTTTTGTGCTTGTCTTAGGTGTTAAAGGAGGTTTGATGATCATTATTGGTGGTCTTGGTCAATGGTGTATCATTATTGATCAATTTGCACTCAAGGAGAATGCATTGGAGGGGGGGGCTACGATTTTGAGTAGCTTTAGGACATTGGAAAGTTTGAAGACCATATTATTGATATCCTTGCTTTCCTTTGTCTTCTCTAAAACCAATAACTCATCAAGTTTTTCTCTCCACTTTCTTTTCATGGAGGTTTCAGCCAAGCACTCCAAGAATACCTTCCATCACTCAAAAATTTCATGCAACCTAGTTTCTTGAATCCTTACCTTATTCTAAGCAACTTTCATGTTGGAGACTTTCTCTAAATCATTCATCTTCATGGACTTTCTTCAAGATCAAAGTTATGGGGTATTTATGGTGAAGTGTAAGGAAACTTCATTTCTTCTTTCTTTTTCATGATCTAAACCAGGTTTGATCCATGGTTCCTCTTAATCAAGCTTGGTATACTAATTTTTATGTATTTTGTTTTGTATTTGAGAAGCCCTTGGTGGTGAAGGACTTGGAAAAAGAAGCAAAACAAAGAGCTTTTGAGGATCTTCAAGAGGTAAGAGGGAGATCCACCTCACCAACTAAGTATGGTGGTGAGAGATGGTTTTATATTTGGTGGTTGGTGAATCCATGTGATGATTCATATCCATGGTCTTGTAATTTATTTGTGGGTGTTTATGTGCTTTAATTATTTGTCTATGCTTGGTATGCTTTGCATGATTTTATGGCTTTGATGGTATGCTTATACTATGCATGATGAGAATATGGTATGTTTGTGATATATATATATATATATATATATATATATATATATATATATATATATATATATATGATGTGTATGTATGTGTATGCCATGATTTGATGAAGAAAGAAATAAATTTTTGGCTTCAATGGCCAAGGAGGAGTGGTCACGGTTTTTGACACTCATGATTAAAGTTCATGTTGAAATTTTTCAAGAACAAGGGAATTAATTTTTGGTCCCTAAGAACATGGTGAATTTCGGCCAAGACACCTCAAAATAAGTGTTCACAAATTAATATTTTCATGAATGATGAAAATGGATGATTTGAAGAATATGAAAAATAAACAAAGGGTTTGTTTTTCAAGAGAACAAGAACACGGTTTTGAAGGGATTTTTATTGATTTATTTTGTGTAAAAAGTTTCAAAGTGTTTATTAAACTTGATTTCGAAAAACAAAATGGGCAAACGTTGATTTTAAGGATTTGCAAAAAAAGTGAAAAAGGATTTGCAAAGAAAGTGAAAAAGGATTTGAACAAATGAGTTTGGTTTTTATGACCATCGGTATTTCGGTTTTGAAAACAAAGATTTTAATAGTTTTGTTTGTGTGAAAACAGAAATGATAAATAATTGAGTTAGAAGGAAAAATGTTTGATGGCTTCAATGGCCAAATACCCTACGGTTTTGAAAAGCTGGTTATGCCTAAATTTTTATGGAACAAAATGATATTTTATAAAACGAAGTGTTTTGTTACTCAAAAGATTTGACAGTTTTCAAAGAACACGTTCACGGTTTTTGTTAAAGAATTTTTAATGGTTTTGTTTGTGTAAAACCATATCAATTTAGAAGAAAAAATATTTGATGGTTTCAATAGTCATGTCCACGTTTTTGAGGGCTTATAATACCTTGATTTTTATGAACAAAGTGATTTTCAAAGTGAAAATGTAACTTGATTTAATACAAGAATTTGGAAAGAGAATCAAAATGTTTTAATCACTTGAGAAATCGAGTTTTGTAAACGAAAAACAAGGAAAAGTTAAAAATGTTTTCGAACTTCAATTTATTTTGAAGAAGGTTGTGTTTGGAAATGATTTGGCAAAAATAAAGAATATAATGGTGTTTTGAAAATTTACTAATGTATAACTAATTTTCGAGTTTTGGAGTACGTTAGGAAATTCTTAAAGTTTGAAACATTGATTTAAATCAATGAAAAAGTGATTTTGTGGGTTATATTTGAAAAAGAATTTCTTGAGTAAAAAACTGTGGAAAAAGATTTTCTTGAGTAAGAAAATATATTAAATGAAGTATAAAGTCATATTATTTTGAGAAAGGTTGAAAAGGAATTTTTGAAGGTTAAGAAATATTTTCTGTAATGAAATGGTGATGAAAAATGTTTTACGTATCTTAAAAACGTGAGTTTTAAGCTACGCGATTTGAATTACATTTAAATATTTTATATAATTTGAACTACTATTGAAAAATCAATATGTGATTTAAAAGTGATAGAATATTTTTACGTGATTGTGAAAATGACGGATAATCATTATGTGATTTGAAAAGTGTTTTAAATATTTTGAGAATGATGGAAAATGATTTACGCGACTTAAAAGAATGATTTTTAAGTTACGCGATTTTGAAACAGTGGAAAAATACTATGCGATTTTAAAAATGTATATTTTTACACGATTGAGAAAAATGTTGAAAAATTAGTACGTGGTTTAAAAGTGCAACAGAAGAGTTGCAGCATTTTGTAAACGTAACAGTAGTGTTATGGTATTGTGAAAACGTAATAAAAATGTTTTGGAATTTTAAAACGTAACAAAAGTGTTACGGTATTTTGAAAATGCAACAGAAGTGTTGTGGTATTGTGAAAACGTAACAGAAGTGTTACGGTATTGTGAAAATATAACTAAAATGTTTTGGAATTGTGAAAACGTAACAGAAATGTTATGCGGTTGTGAAAACACAACAAAAGTGTTTTATGACTATAAAAACATAATAACATGATGATTACTGTTGAACCAGTGTCCATACATTGTATGAAAAAATGACGAGTTTTGCCTGTGATTGGTGTTTGGTGCATTTTATATGCATTAGAAAGATATGCCTGTGATTGGTATTAGTGCATTATACATGCATTGGAAAAATATGCATTGAGGCATATGATTAAATTGAACAAATGAAATTGAAAAGATTTGGCCCTTGTGGTTGGACTTGCACTGATATATTCGTGCATTGTATAAAGTATAGCTAATAACCTATTTTGTCCCTTGTGGTTGGACTTGCACTGATATATTCGTGCATTGTATAAAGTATAGCTAATAAGCTATTTTAGCCCTTGTGGTTGAAGAGGGAATGAGAATTGATAGTGAGATCTATGATGGATTGTAAGGCGTCAAGGGTTTCGAGCGACGGTCGACCAGGTGGATATCTGTCGTGGGCTAAGGCTGGACCATATGCCACTTGGCGATGCAGTCCGTTGCAACGCATTGACGATACCCGACAAGAACACGATTCTTTTCAACGACTGGGAGATTGTCTGTAGGCTTAGGCTGGGCAATTAACCAGAGCATTCTTCTCGAAATTGTGAAAACCTCCATGGAGTTGTTTTTAAAAAACTGAGTCTATGTGCACATGCATGAAACTAAGCATTTTATATCTGCATGATATATTAATTGAGGGATATTGGTTATGACAATTGTTTTGAATACTTGGATGATGATGATGATAATAATGTGATGGCATTATTGTGTTTATTGTTATTTTATACATTATGATGATGACATAATTATAATTATGGTATGATGTATCTATATGGTATGTTGTTTGTGTTATCTCTATGCTACCATATTGGTATTGGTGTAGGTGATTTAACCTCTTTGCTATGTTATCTTGCTGTGTCTGTATTGTTAAAATTATACAGTAGAAGGAACGAATTGTCTTAGACATAATGGGTGGTAGATATTCTGAGTTTTGGTGACAACATGGAGGAATGGTCATTCAGGACTCGTTGGTGTGCAGTGTTAACAAGGAGCAGATATCTGATGCATCAAGATGGATACAAGAAGGAATAAGTATGTTAAGTTTTCTCGTTAGTATTTGCATCGTCTTATTAAGTAGGACCGTCATAGGGTTTCTTCTTGTAAAAAAAAAAAATCTGCTAGTTTTATATTTCTCTTTAAATTGTTAAATGGTACAATTGGGTCAATAGTGTATATGAATCTGTTTCAATATATTTTTTCGTATTACTTATAAATTTCAGTACGTTTATGTTTCAGTAAGAAAGAAATTTTAAAACTCATCTTTTATAACTCAAACTTTGTGCGAACTTCTTTTCAGATTTTGAGTCGAGAGTCAGACATGTGATGTCCTGAGGAAAGTATTACAATAAATATTATATATATTATTTTTAAAAGTGTGTAATTAAGAGAGAGAAAATAATTAAAAAAATAAATATAATAAATAATATTAGATGAAATATAAAAATATATATATATTATTTGTGATAAAAATATTAAATTATTGGTGAAAATCTTTCTCCTATTATTTTTTATTTCACACACAAATTCTGACCGCTGAACTATTGTTTTTTTTCTTTTTTATTCACGAGAAAGAGGAAGAATTTATTAAGAAACGAGAAAGAGAAAGAATTCATTAAGAAAGACACTTAAACCAGGTTTACGAATTAGAAAAAATACATCATATTAAAAAAAAACAAAACAAATATATTTGATATCCAATTAACTAATAATTTATAGTTTTACTTCTTTTTTGAAAATTATTAATGTTTAAATATTGTTTACATTACATCATAATACAATTTAAAAAATATATTACGCTTTTTTTACAACAAATCTAAAACCTCTCTTATTTATAAGAACGCCAAGATGAAAATAATCACAAAAAAAAATCAAAATGCTTATAAAATAAACAAAAAAAATATAAAATTAAAATTATAAAATCTATCATTTAAAAAAATAGATTTAAATAGACATGCTTAAGATTTAACAAATTTGAATAATTTATTAAAAAAATACACACACAAAAATGTAAGACTTTTACCAAAAAAAGGAAGATAGCAAACCCACCACTCTTACTCTCAAAAAAAAAAAAATCAAAACAAAACAAAAGAGACCAAGAGGGGCTAAGACCGACTTATCTATAATAATTGATAATTACCAATGAACTGTGCTTTTGTAAGGCTTGTAATAAAATGTTTGGTATCTACTTTTTCCTAAATTAAAAAGGGTTTTGAAATATTATATAGTAAAGAGTTTAAAATAAAAACTTTTATATGAGATATAGAGCTTTTATTATTTTTAATATGTTAAATACTTATTTTTTATAAAAAATTCTTATTATAAATTCTTTAACAATTGTTTATGAAAAATGAATTCTCTTATATGTATTTTTTATATAACCTTATTATATAAAAAATAAAAACATTAAATAAGTAAACCTTCTCAAAATTTATCAAATTTTATTTATGATATTTATATCTTATCTTATCTTATTTTGTAAATATCACATAATTCATTTTAAAATGTAAGAATAATATTATTTGTACATTTAAAATATACATATTATATTTATATTATAAATTTATATAAAAAAATATCAAATTAAATTATATATAATTATTATATTTTTATAAAATATAAAATAAATTTAAGAATGAGTTAAAAAAAATTAAAATATTTGTTGTGAACGTGAAACGCTGCCGAAAGTGTAAACCCTCTTCCTCGATTTCTGGTGAAGTCAGGGCACTTGAAAATTGCAGCACCTCTTTGGCGACACGCTAAAATAAAAACGTATTATTATTGCTTTTAATTTTAATTTTTATTATAAAATCATTTGTAATATTTAATGAACTGGCGGTAACTTGTTGGGTTCGGTTCTTAAATTAAATTAGAACTGGTGAAATTGGGTTAAGGATAAAATTTAAGTTATTTTTTTTATGTTTATTATATTTATTTTATTAATTAAATTATGATATGTATTTATTGATATTTTTTTATTTTTTATTTTTAAAAAATATGCACATGTCATAATTTAATTAGTGAAATAAATATAATTAATATAAATAAATAAATCTAAATTTTGTCCCCAAATTAAAACCCACCATTTATCAGTAATATTGTTAGTTTAATGTCGCAAATAATTATTTACTATTCTTTTCATCCACTTTTATTTATATATTAAGAATAATGTGCACAAATTAAAAAAAATATTAAATATGATGAATGATGAGAAAATAGGATTTAATATAAAAATATCATTTTTTTAATTAATTAATATTTTTTATTTTTTTATTAATCTTATATTCTCTGTCTCTCTCACTTCATTGACTAGAGTAGTTGATTTTAAAAAGTTGTAAAAATTAAGTAATATGTATTTACTGAGTTTAATAGAGATAATGAAATATGAAGATAAAGTTAGAAAAAAAAACTAATAGATATTTTAATTTTTTAAATAAATAAATAAATAATATTAAAAAAATTAAAACTTCTAAATAAATAAATAAAAGTGGAAAAAAAATAAAAGAGAAGATCGAAAAAGGTTGATTTAAGAACTTGTCATGTAGCTAAATTAAGTAGGCTGTAATATGGGATTCCTTTGCTTTCTAATTAGTAAGTAATATTTAATTATGTGTCTCATTTAATTAAATATAAATATAATAGATATTTTTAATAAACTCTTTTATTTAAAATATCAATTAATTTTTCTTGGTTTTAGTCTTTAATATTTTTAAATATGATATTTGAAAATAATTATCATATAATTATTAAATCCCTTTTAAAAAATATTCTTACCGTGCAATAAAAAATATTATACTTTTAATTAAATTATAATTTATATTTTAGTTTGATTTATTTAATCAACGATTGAATCTAGACTTCCCAACAATTTACTTATATAATATACTAGTACATATACAAAAAATGTTATATAAAAATTTATGAAATTTTTATTATGTCTGGACATAAATATATAAAATAGAAAAACTAAATATTAAAATTTCAAGTAGTTCAAAAATTATTGTATTCATATGTACTTTAGAATAAAATAATATAAAGAAAAAATATTATATAATAATTAAATAATATATGGAATATATATTAGCCATGGCAATCATCACCTAAGAGGGGGTGAATTGGGTGATTACAAATTTTCAAAGCGACTTTGAGAAATTATGCATTTTGATATTTTTAATTAACACATGTAACGGAATAAGTCTAACAAAGATACAACTATTGTAAATTACTCAAATACAACTTGAGTTATATGATAAATCAAGCAAATAAGCTAAATATCAAGTTCTTAAAATCAATACATCAAGATGACAAGATATGCAATAAATAAATATGTTGCACCAAATATTGAAATTAAAGAGTGTAGGGAAGAGAGAATCAAACTCAAGAATTTATCCTGATTCGACCACCAACCACTTGTGACCTACATCCAGTCCACAAGCTTAACTTGAGATTTTCTTCACTATCTCCTAGACTTCACGTGTAACACCCCAAATTTCCTTACTATTTAACAGTAATTTTGACAGTTAACAAAATTCTACTGTTTAGTGATTTCTGTGAACTGTAAAATTATTTTGAATATTTCGTCAGTACATTTGATTGTTTGGTGTGATTTACTCCGTGTCAGAAAAATAATAATTTTTGGGCCGGGGAAAATTTTACGTAATTTAATTATTATTGTTAAGTCTTAATTATTTTACATAATCTGATTTGATATTTATGAATTTTCTAATTTTTATGATTTTATGGATGAATATGAAATTTTTATATTTTTCTGATTATTTTTGCACTGTTTGTGGGCCAAGGGGGCTGTACGTGGGCCTAGGCAGGCCCAAAAAAATGAAAAAAAAATTATAGCCAGGAAATTTTGTACTGTTGAGACAGAGAAGGGGGATCTTACTAAACCTAAATCTGGAAACAGTTTTTTAAATTTTCTTTTACTGTGTTTTATACTGTATTTAATTATCGAGTGATAAAAATATAGTAAAAAAATATTATTCATAGGGTAATAGCAGATAAAAATAAATATTATACTACTTAGTCAACCTTGGTGGTTTAGAGATCCACCATTGATTTAATCAAAGGTGGAGATTTAGTCTTAAAAAGTGTTAGAGATCCACCATTGATTTAATCAAGGGTGGAGATTTGGTCTTGTAAAGTGACAAGGACCATTTATGACCATTGGATGTAAAGTTTGAAGGAGTGATTTTGACCCTTTATTTTGGAGATACATCTAATGGCTAGGATTTCAAGGAGAAAGATCCAATGGCCTAGATTAAGTCTTCTAATCAAAAGGCTATACCTAGAATCTACCTTAATCCTAACTATAGACCAAATCAATGGTTAAGAATGCTTCAAATAATGGCTAGTGAGATTGGTCACTCAAGGAGAGTGCAAGAAAGGGGGGACGGTTTTGGTGGCTTAATAGCTTAGCCAAGTTTCAAGACACCAATTATTTCTCATTGATGATTATTGATCATTTCAAAGACAAAGCTCTTCAAAACTTTTCTCTCCATTTTCTCTCCATGCAAGTTTCGGTCATAGTACCTACAATCACCTTCCATCACTCTTTAAGTTCAAACAACCATACTTCTTGAATCTATACCTCATTCTAAGACACTTTGTAGTTTGGAGCAAGTTTTAAATCCATCATCTTCAAGGACTTTCTTCAAGAGCAAAGTTCTAGGGTTCTTAAGGTGAAGTTATGGAAAACTTCATTTCTTATCTCTTTTTCATGTTCTAAGCCATGTTTGATCCATGATTCCCCTAGTTTAAGCTTAATATGCTAATAAACTTATGTTTTGTTTTGTGTTTGAGAAGCTCTTGGTGGTGAAGGACTTAGAAAAAGAAGCAAAACAAGGAGCTTGAGAGGTTCTTCAAGAGGTAAGAGGGAGATCCATCTCACCAACTAATTATGGTGGTGAGAGATGGTTTGTGTATTTGATGGAATGTGAATCCATGTGAGGATTCATATCCATGGTTATGTAATTATTTGTGGGTGTTTATGTGTTTATGTGGTTTATGTGCTTTGCATGGTTTATTTGTGCTTACATGCTTAGTATGATTTTTATTTGTTTTTATCGTATGCTTGAAATATAATATGTTGATTATATATGATGTATGCCATAAAAATTGTTGGAAAGGAAAATAATTTTTGGTTCCAAAGACCATGAGAATTTCGGCTAAGACACCTCAAAATAGGTGTTCACAAATTAATATTTTCATGAATGGTAAAATTGGATGTTTAGAAAAGCAAGGAAAATGAACAAATGATTTGACTTCAAAGACTAAGTGTTTCACGGTTTTGATGAGGAATTTTAATGGTTTTGTTTGTGTAAAACCATGAATAGAACTTCGATGATTTAGAAGGAAAAATATAAGAATGGTTTCAATGCCCATGTCCACAGTTTTAAAGGCTTGTAAATGCCTTGATTTTATGAAACAAAGTGATCTTCAAAGTGGAAATATAATTTGATTTAGTATAAGGATTTTGAAAAGGGAATTAGAGTGTTTTATCACTTGAGAAATATAAATTTCGATTATGAAAGGAAAATAAAGGTTGTAAGGGTTTGAACCTCAAATTATTTTGGAAGAGAATTGAATTTGAGAATTTATTTTGAAACGTTGATGATTTAAAATTTACTAACGTAAAACTCATCATTTGGGTTTTGGAGCGCGTTACAGAATTTTAAGTGAGAAACATTGATTTAATTCAATGAAATGGTGAATTTATGGAATAAATTGCGAAAAAGATTTTCTTGAGTAAGAAAATGTGAAAAATAATGTGAGAAGTCATATTATTTTGAGAAAAGTTGAAATGAAATTTTTTGAAGGTTGATAAATATTTTACGAAGTTGAAAAATGGTGAAAAATGATTTACATAACTTAAAAACGTGATTTTTAAGCTACATGATTTGAAAAATGTTAAAATATTTCTACGCGATTTAGAAAGCGTTTAAATATTTTTACGTGATTGAAATATTGTTGAAAAATTACTACATGATTGAAAAATGATGAAATATTTTTACGTGATTGAGAAAACGATAGAAAATCGCTACGCAATTTGAAAACGTGACAAAAATGTTACGCGGTTTTGAAAATGCGACAACGGTGTTGCGCGACTATGAAAACGCAATAATATGATTTCGCGACTGAATAAACAGTAGGATTACTGTTAGACTAGTGTATGGACACTGTATGAGAAAATGATGAATTTGCCTATGATTGGCATTGGTGCATTTTATATGCATGGACTAGTGGATGGACACTGTATGGGAAAATGATGAATTTTGCCTGTGATTGGCATTGATGCATTGAAAAGGTCCGATGGACTGGATATGACTATTTGCCTAGGAGAGACGTACACCTCTTGAGTGAGTGCGATATGCGTAGTGTAAGTCACTTGTTGAGTTTGGGAGCATCGGGGTGCGGGTTGCTTACAGTGAGCAGTTGGTAGCTCTTCTGTACCGTGGGTTAGACCGATGCAACACATTGATGATCCTGACTGAGATACTATTCTTAATCAAGATCTAGTAAAGACTATCGTATATATGCTAGATATGCAAACACATATGAGAAATGTGGCACGTGGTCTGAGGCATGTTGGTACAGACAGATCTTTCGAATCAATTTCTCTGAACTGAGTATTAGCTCTATGGAGTAGGAAATTGAGTCTATGTGCACATGCATAAATTTGAGTATTTATATCTGTATGATATAATAATTGAGGAATATTAGCTATGACAATTGAACTATTGAGGAATATTGGATGATGATGATGATAATAATGTGATGACATTATTGTAATTATTGTGTGATTTGAATAATGTTAATGGCATGATGGTAATTATTATTTATTGTATCTGTTATGATCAATAATGTTGATGGCATGATTGTAATTATGGTATGATGTATCTGTATGATATATTATATGCGTTATCTCTGTACTATCATATTGGTATTGGCGTAGATGATCTCACCTCTTTGTATATTATTTTGTACTGTAATTATATTTGTAAAGACGTTGAGCAAGGCATAGAACAAGAGGGTGAAGAAGAGCAGGTTTCTGTGGAAGAAGCGGAGTTTTGAGAGGATGACATCAAGACCTAGTTTCTTTGGTTATGTGAGACTACAGTTCCACGGTGGAGCTGGAGCATGGAGGACTAGTCCCAATGAGAGGGGACTTATATATCAAGGAAATCTGACGGTCAACATGAGCAAGGAATTTCATGGAGATCCGTTTCTTTCTGTAACTATATATGTACATGTCGAATTTCCATTGTCAATCAAGCAGTATTGGGATACTAGGTATTATGTCCCAACGGATATTAGTATTGTGTCGTCTGCTCGGACACCTGTCCGTATGACTTCACGTCGTGCTAGATTCCTACCTGCTGAGAAATCTGAGGAGGACTCGTCTGAGGGTTCTACTGTTTAGTTATGCTTGGGTAAGCAAGTCAGTTTTAAATTATGTTTAACTACTTTGAGAACTTGGTCTGTATATAAATAATGTTGACAATACTACTGTAATGTATAATGATGTAAATTATTTATGATGGTTTGTAATATTTTATTTTCTACTAAGTTTATTTTATCGATATCAAAGAGGAAAAAAAAATTTACAACTCACATTTTTATTATAACATCACATTTTATGAACGTGAGGGTAATTTAGTAATAATAAAGTTTAAATGTGGTACCCTACGGTGGGTGTTATATTAGTTGGTATCAGAGCTCAAGTTAGAGTCTTTTGGGTTTGTGGTTAGGTTTGTCTTGTTTAAGTTGTGTGATTCTCTGTGACTAGTTTGTTTGTTTAAAGATTGACCTTACTTTCTTGTGTTGTCCAGTTTGAGTAGAGAAACAAAATGGCTAGACGAGGATGAGGACGTGTAAATACTCGAGCTGGAATGGAAAATGTTGGCGATGATAATCAGAACATGGTTGCAGCTGTAGCAACAATGCAACGGATGGCTGATGTCGTTGTACAGCAAAATCGAAGGGCAACTGAGGATGCTCACAGTTTTTCAGAATTCCGTAGAAACAATCCACCAAAGTTTTGTGGAGAATTTGACCCAGAGAAAGCTGATCTGTGGATCAAAGAATTAAAGAAGATATTTGAAGGTATGGGGTTGTATGATGAGCGGAAGCTTACTTTTGCAACATTTGTACTAGTAGGAGATGGAGAAAACTGGTGGGCAGGAGCCCGAAGATTGTTAGAAGCTGAGGGAAGAGTTATGACATGGCAGCTCTTTAAGCAGAAGTTTCTGGGGAAGTATTTCCCTGTTAGTGTTCGTCATGCTAAGGAGATGGAATTCCTTAGTCTGAAACAAGGGGTGATGTCTGTCAGTGAATATGCTGCAAAATTTGAAAGTTTGTCTAAGTTTTTGAGATATTTTCAGATGCACCCGAATGAGGATTGGAAATGTAAAAAATTTGAAGAAGGATTGAAGCTTGACATCAAGCGAGCTATAGCAACTTTGGGAATTGAACAGTTTCCAGAATTATTGGACAAGTGTCGTAAGATTGAGGAGATTGATCAGCAACGTGCGGCAAGAAATAAGAATTTTGGACCTACAAGATTCCAAGGAGGAAAAGGTAGCAGAGGAAACCGCTTTTAGCAAAAATCGTATACTAAACCGGTAGGAGGTCAGAACTGGCAGCAATTTGTTGGGGGAAGTTCTGGTGGTAGTAAGGCAAGTCAAACTGGAACTTTTACAGTTAAATGTTTCAAGTGTGGGAAGAACCATTTGACTAAAGATTGTCAGCATAAAGGACTTATTTGTTATAGATGTAGGAAACCTGGACATTTATCCAGGGATTATGATCAGATAAAGAGGGAACCTTCTGTGGGGAACGTCCATGCTGCAAGGTCATAGGTGGGTGGTCGTGTATACACCATGAGCAGGGAAGAATCAGCGAAATCTGAGGACTTGATCATGGAGGAGTGTGGTATTGAAGGTAATCCTTTAACCGTACTCTGTAATTCGGGAGCAACATATTCTTTCATTGCATGTGATTGTGTGGAGCATTTGGGATTAACTGTGACTACATTGCCTTATGATTTGAGTATTGCTACTTTTACTGATAAGTCTGTGATTACTACAAAAGTATGTTTGAATTGTCCTGTATGTGTTAGGGATAGAATCTTTCATGTGGATTTGATTTGTTTGCCTCTTTCCAAGATTAATGTAATCTTAGGAATGGATTGATTATCTTCTAACCATATCCTAATTGATTGTTCGAATAAGACACTAGTATTTCCTAAGGCTAAGGATCCTAGATTCCTAACGGCTACTCAAGTAGAAGCTTGTCTAAAGGAAGGAGATCATGGGTATCTATTGTTGTCTTCTTTGGAGGTTCAATGTGAAGATGTCTTGAAAGATATTTTCGTGATCAATGAATTTCCTGAGGTATTTCCTGAAGATATACCTGGACTACCGACAGAAAGAGAAATTGAGTTTGCTATTGATTTAGCACCTGGAGCTGGACCGATATCTATGGCGCCTTACCGGATATCGCCAGTAGAGTTGGCAGAGCTTAAGAAACAGCTGGAGAATTTATTGGAAAAGCAATTCGTGAGACCAAGTGTGTCACCATGGGGAGCTCCAGTATTGTTGGTAAAGAAGAAGGATGGAACTTCACGTCTATGTGTAGACTTCCGACAATTAAACAAGATTACGATTAAGAATAAATATCCACTACCAAGAATCGATGATTTGATGGATCAATTGCGAGGAGCCGCAATATTTTCCAAGATTGATTTACGTTCTGGTTATCACCAGATTCGTGTGAAAGTGGAAGATACTCCCAAGACTGCATTTCGGACGAGATATGAGCATTATGAATATCTAGTGATGTCGTTCGGTGTGACAAATGCACCTGCCATATTCATAGACTTCATGAATAGAATTTTCCGTTCGTACTTAGATAAGTTTGTTGTTGTCTTTATAGATGGCATTTTGATTTATTCTCGAAGTCAGGAGGAACATGCTGAACATCTCAAAGTGGTTCTCCAGAATTTGAAGGAGAATAAGTTGTATGCCAAGTTGTCCAAATGTGAATTTTGGTTAAGCAAAGTTCAATTTTTGGGACACGTGATATCAAAGGAAGGAATTGAAGTTGATGCTTCAAAAATGGAAACAGTTCTTGAATGGGAAAGACCAAAGACTGTATCAGAGATTCGTAGTTTTGTCAGATTAGTTAGTTATTATAGACGGTTCATTGAGGGTTTTTCGAAGACAGCAGGACCTCTTACCCAACTTACATGGAAGAATCAACCATTCATATGGATTGATGCATGCAAAGAAAGTTTTCAGGAGTTGAAAAAATGATTGACTACTTCACCGGTATTGATTCTACCTGATCCGAACGAACCTTTCGAAGTATATTGCGATGCTTCGTATCAAGGATTGAGTTGTGTACTCATGCAGAACCGTAAGGTGGTGGCTTATGCTTGAAGGCAGTTGAAAGTGCATGAGAGGAATTATCCAACTCATGACTTAGAATTGGCAGTTGTGGTGTTTGCATTAAAAGTGTGGAGACATTTTCTCTATGGAGCAACGTTCACTGTTTTTAGTGATCATAAAAGTTTGAAGTATTTGTTTGACCTGAAAGAGTTGAACATGAGACAAAGGCATTGGTTAGAGTTTCTGAAGGACTATGACTTTCAGTTACAGTATCATCCCGAAAAGGCGAATGTCGTAGCAGATGCTTTAAGTAGGAAAATGCTTAGTGTTTCTGTTATGATGATTAAGGAGAAGGAACTGATAGAAAAGTTTCAGGATATGCGTTTATCTGTGAAATTGACGCCAGGGAAAATGCGTTTAAACATGATCACCATTTCAAATGATTTGATGGATAGAATACAAGAAGAACAAAACAGTGATCAATATTTGAAAGAAGCAAAAGAAGCAAGGAACAATGTTAGAATTCAGCGAAGGTGCTAATGGAATTCTGAAGTTTAAAGGAAGGGTTTGTGTGCCTAATGATCAAGGACGTAGGAGATTGATTTTGGATGAAGCTAACAGGAGTAAGTTGAGTATGCATCCAGGAGCCGTAAAAATGTATCAAGACTTAAAACAGTTATATTGGTGGCATGGAATGAAGAAGGATGTCACTGAATATGTATCATCCTATTTAGTTTGTCAGAAAGCTAAGGTGGAACACCAAAGACCTTTGGGAATGTTGCAACCTTTGCCTATTCTTGAATGGAAATGGGATGATATAGCGATGGATTTCATAACAGGACTACCGAGAACTCGGAAAGGTCACGATTCTATTTGGGTAATTGTTGATCGGCTTACTAAGTCAGCGCACTTTTTGCCGATTAATATTAAGTACTCGATGGAAAAGTTGACTCAAGTGTACATCGGTGAAATCATTAGACTTCATGGTGTACCATCCAGTATTATTTCTGATCGAGATCCACGGTTTACATCAAGATTTTGGAATAGTTTACAAAAAGCTATGGGAACAAAGCTACGTTTGAGTTCTGCTTACCATCCACAAATAGATGGTCAGTCAGAAAGGACAATTCAGTCATTAGAGGACTTGTTGAGAGCTTGTATTTTGGAACAAACTGGTTGTTGGGATGAATTTTTGTCCTTGATAGAGTTCACGTAAAACAATAGTTTTCATTCGAGCATAAGGATGGCACCCTATGCGGCATTGTATAGGAGACGATGCAGATCACCGTTATGTTGGTATCAAGACGGTGAGAGTGCTATTCTAGGACCAGAATTAGTACAGCAGACAACTAAGAAAGTGAAAATGATTCAAGACAAGATGAGGATGACTCAAACTCGGCAAAAGAGTTATGCTGATAAAAGGAGAAAACCACTTGAGTTTGAAGAAGGTGACCATGTATTTCTGCGAGTGACACCTATGACTAGAGTTGGACGCGTACTTAAGTCTAAGAAGCTCACTCCAAAGTTTATTGGGCCGTATCAAATACTTCGTCGAGTAGGTCTGGTAGCTTACCAGATTGCGTTACCACCTTTTTTGTCGAATCTTCACAATGTATTTCACGTATCACAACTACGGAAATATATTTCTGATCCTACCCATGTTATTGAGCCAGACACAGTACAACTGAAGAAAAACTTAACCTATGAAATGCTTCCAGTTAAGATTGAGGATCGAAGGACAAAACAACTTCGAGGTAAGGAAATTTCATTAGTTAAAATAGTTTGGGACGACGTAAGTAGTGAAGCTACATGAGAGCTGGAAGAAAAGATAAAAGAGCAATATTCATATTTATTTTGAGGATGTGAAATCAAGTTTATCAAGTTTCGAGGACAAAACTTCTTTTTAGAGGGGGAGTGTTGTAACACCCCAAATTTCTTGACTATTTAATAGTAATTTTGACAGTTAACAGAATTCTACTGTTTAGTAATTTCTGTGCATTGTAAAATTATTTTGAATATTTCGTCAGTACATTTGATCGTTTGGTGTGATTTACTCCGTGTTAGAAAAATAATAATTTTCGGGCCAGGAAAAATTTTACATAATTTAATTATTATTGTTAAATCTTAATTATTTTACGTAATCTGATTTGATATTTATGAATTTTTTAATTTTTATGATTTTGTGGATGATTATTAAATTTTTATATTTTTTTGATTATTTTTTCACTGTTTGTGGGTCTAGGGGGGCTGTACGTGGGTTCAGGCAGGCCCAAAAAAAAGAAAATTTTTTTATAACTAGAAAATTTTATACTGTTGAGACAGAGAAGGGGGATCTTACAAAACATGAATCTAGAAACAGTTTTTAAAATTTTCTTTTACTGTGTTTTGTACTGTATTTAATTATCGAGTCATAAAAATATAGTAAAAAAAATATTATTCATAGGGTAATAGCAGATAAAAATAAATATTATACTACTTAGTCAACCTTGGTGGTTTGGAGATCCACCATTGATTTAATCAAGGATGGAGATTTGGTCTTAAAAAGTGTTGGAGATCCACCATTGATTTAATCAAGGGTGGAGATTTGGTCTTATAAAGTGACAAGGACCATTTATGACCATTGGATGTAAAGTTTGAAAGAGTGATCTTGACCCTTCATTTTGGAGATACATCTAATGGCTAGGATTTCAAGGAGAAAGATCCAATGACCTAGATTAAGTCTTCTAATCTAAAGGCTATACCTAGAATCTACCTTAATCCTAACCATTGAACTAATCAATGGTTAGGAATGCTTCAAATAATGGCTAGTGAGATTGGTCACTCAAGGAGAGTGCAAGAAGGGGGGACGGTTTTGGCGGCTTAATAGCTTATCCAAGTTTCAAGACACCAATTATTTCTCATATTGATCATTATTGATCATTCCAAAGACAAAGCTCTTCAAAACTTTTCTGTCCATTTTCTTTCCGTGCAAGTTTCGGCCATAGCACCTACAATCACATTCCATCACTCTTTAAGTTCAAACAATCGGACTTCTTGAATCTATACCTCATTCTAAGACACTTTGTAGTTTCGAGCAAGTTCTAAATCCATCATTTTCAAGGAGTTTCTTCAAGAACAAAGTTCTAGGGTTCTTAAGGTGAAGTTATGGAAAACTTCATTTCTTATCTCTTTTTCATGTTCTAAGCCATGTTTGATCCATGGTTCCCCTAGTTTAAGCTTAATATATGACTGCGAGATTTAAGGATGCAAACCCAAGTGCAGGTTGTCTCAAGTAATAAATTTCTCGGGAGTCCGAGGTCGATCCACAGGGAATTGATGAAGAAAAATTAATTGAGGTAAGAAAAGGATTTGTCACAACACCAAAAGTAATAAAACAAGTTCACAAATAAATTTAAGGGCTTGCTTGGGTTAGGAGATCCACTCTTGGTAATAAATTAAAGGTAAGATTATTTCTCTTTTTAACTCAATTGAAATCCACACACAACGGAGGTTCCAATCGGAAAATATAACATTCAAAGTTCAATTATATATGTAATCATATTATGATTCCTTTAATTATCTACCAACATTTGTAAATGAGTTTAAGCATTCACTGTGTCAATCCTATTGTCTACAATAAATCAAGATCTCCATTAACAAAGAATGTTTCTAAATTGATTGGAAACAAAATATAACACATATAATGTTCATTTAATAATATATCATTTAAGCACAAGAAATAAAATAATCTAATCTTATTTCATTACCAAGAACTTCACTCTTTCACCCAAGCAAGATGAAGATTTAGTTACTCATGGATAAGAAGAAAGAAAGAGAGAAGAAGAGAAAGATGAACATGACTTCAATTTAGAACAAGAGAAAATTACAACAAAGGAAAATAATAAACAAGCATAACCTTAACTTGTACAAACTAAGCTTAACACCAAGTGCTCTAAATGGTCAGCCAATGGTGCCTTTTATAGAGGATTAGGGATACAAAATGACAAAGGGGCTGATTAGGGGTAGGTGGGATGAGTGGATGAATGAGTGGAGAATGCCAAATGGTGAGGATAAGAGTGAAAAATCATTGAGATTTCTTGTCTCCGAAATCATTCATTACTTAAGTCATTGATTTCGTCATTTTCGAGCCAAGTGGTCTTCATGAAAGTTCTAGAAAATTGTCTAAGCTTTCCAATGGCTCTGGAATCACCCAAAAATTCTTCCTACAGCCCAAGATATGACCCAATTACTACAAACTGTTCAGGCCCAGTTTCAGCACCTCTGTTTTGACTTTCAAGCCCAATATCACCATCAAGGAGCCCGAATCAAGTTTTGTGTTCAACATGAAAGTTTTAGATCTGGGTCTTAACTTTCAAATGTCCAAATTTCAGCCCAAGATAATTCTTGCAGCCCGAGTTATGCTCTGATTACTGTACACTGTTCAGGTTTCAGACACAAAACTTGTGTTCTGTCTTCCAAGCCCAATTAGCTCTACTAGATGTCTGATTGAGACTTTGAGCTCTTCATCAAAGTTGTAGAGCTCTCTCTTATCTTTCCTACAAGGTAAAATTCATAATTATCAGACATTTAGAACTCAAGATATGGCCGAAATACAGAAACAGCGTAAGACCAAAATAGTGCTGAAAAAATCAATTAAGTCCAATTTGAGTCCAAACTTACAAAACATAACTAGACTTAATCAATTAAGTACATAGAGAGTGTAAATGACTAAAAATGAGGGTTTATTAATGTATAAAATATGTGATCATCAATATGCTAATAAACTTGTGTTTTGTTTTGTATTTGAGAAGCTCTTGGTGGTGAAGGACTTGGAAAAAGAAGCAAAACAAGGAGCTTGAGAGGTTCTTCAAGAGGTAAGAGGGAGATCCATCTCACCAACCAATTATGGTGGTGAGAGATGGTTTGTGTATTTGATGGATGGTGAATCCACGTGAGGATTCATATCCATGGTTATGTAATTATTTGTGGGTGTTTATGTGTTTATGTAGTTTATGTCCTTTGCATGGTTTATTTGTGCTTACATGCTTAGTATGATTTTTATTTGCTTTTATGGTATGCTTGAAATATAATATGTTGATTATATGTGATGTATGTCATAAAAATTGTTGGAAAGGAAAATATAATTTGATTTAGTATAAAGATTTTGGAAAGGGAATCAAAGTGTTTTATCACTTGAGAAATAGAAATTTTGGTTATGAAAGGAAAATAGAGGATGTAAGAGTTTGAACCTCAAATTATTTTGGAAGAGAATTGAATTTGAGAATTTATTTTGAAACATTGATGATTTAAAATTTACTAACGTAAAACTCATCCTTTGGGTTTTGGAGCGCGTTAGGGAATTTTAAGTAAGAAACATTGATTTAATTCAATGAAATGGTGAATTTATGGAATAAATTATGAAAAAGATTTTCTTGAGTAAGAAAATGTGGAAAATAATGTGAGAAGTCATATTATTTTGAGAAAGGTTGAAATGGATTTTTTTGAAGGTTGAGAAATATTTTACGAAGTTGAAAAATGGTGAAAAATGATTTACGTAACTTAAAAACGTGATTTTTAAGCTACACGATTTGAAAAACGTTAAAATATTTCTACGCGATTTGGAAAGCGTTTAAATATTTTTACGCGATTAAAATATTGTTAAAAAATCACTACGTGATTGAAAAATAATGGAATATTTTTACGTGATTGAGAAAACAATGGAAAATCGCTACGCGATTTGAAAACGTGATAGAAATGTTGCGCGATTTTGAAAACGTGACAATGGTGTTGCGCGACTATGAAAACGTGATAATATGATTTTACTACTAAATAAACAGTAGGATTACTGTTGGACTAGTGTATGAACACTGTATGAGAAAATTATGAATTTGCCTATGATTGGCATTGGTGCATTTTACATGCATGGACTAGTGTATGGACACTGTATGAGAAAATGATGAAATTTGCCTGTGATTGGCATTGGTGCATTGAACATGCATTGAAAAGGTTCGATAGACTGGATATGACTATTTGCCTAGGAGAGACGTACACCTCTTGAGTGGGTGCGATATACGTAGTGTAAGTCACTTGTTGTCTTTGGGGGCATCAGGGTGCGGGTTGCTTACAGTGGGCAGTTGGTAGCTCTTCTGTACCGTGGGTTAGACCGATGCAACACACCGATGATCCTGACCGAGACACTATTCTTAATCAAGATCTAGTAAATACTATCGTGTATATGCTAGATATGCAAACATATATGAGAAATATGGCACGTGGTTTGAGGCATATTGGTACAGACAGATCTTTCGGATCAATTTCTCTGAACTGAGTATTAGCTCCATGAAGTAAGAAATTGAGTCTATGTGCACATGCATAAATTTGAGTATTTATATCTGTATGATATAATAATTGAGGAATATTGGCTATGACAATTGAATTGTTGAGGAATATTGGATGATGATGATGATAATAATGTGATGGCATTATTATAATTATTGTGTGATTTGAATAATGTTAATGACATGATGGTAATTATTATTTATTGTATCTGTTATGATAAATAATGTTGATAGCATGATTGTAATTATGGTATGATGTATCTGTATGATATATTGTATATGTTATCTCTGTACTACCATATTGGTATTGACGTAGATGATCTCACCTCTTTGTATATTATTTTGTACTGTAATTTTATTTGTAAAGACGTTGAGCAAGGCATAGAACAAGAGGGTGAAGAAGAGCAGTTTCCTATGGAAGAAGCAGAGTTTTGAGAGGATGACATCAAGACCTAGTTTCTTTGGTTATGTGAGACTACAGTTCCACGGTGGAGCTAGAGCATGGAGGACTAGTCCCAATGAGAGGGGACTTATATATCAAGGAAATCTGATGGTCAACATGAGTAGGGAATTTCATGGAGATCCATTTCTTTCCGTAACTATATATGTACATGTCGAATTTCCGCTATCAATCAGGCAGTATTGGGATACTAGGTATTATGTCCCAACGGAGATTAGTATTGTGTCGTCTGCTCGAACACCTGTCCATAGGACTTCGCATTGTGCTGGATTCCTACCTACTGAGGAATCTGAGAAGGACCCGTCTGAGGGTTCTACTGTTTAGTTATGCTTGGTCAAGCAAGTCAGTTTTAAATTATGTTTAACTACTTTGAGAACTTGATTTGTATATAAATAATGTTGACAGTACTACTATAATGTATAATGATGTAAATTATTTGTGATGGTTTGTAATATTTTATTTTCTGCTAAGTTTATTTTATCAATATCAAAGAGGAAAAAAAAATTTACAACTCGTATTTTTATTATAACATCACATTTTATGAACGTGGGGGTAATTTAGTAATAATAAAGTTTAAATGTGGCACCCTACGGTGGATGTTACATCACGGGTGCTAGGAAAACTTTTGTACAAACAAGAGCACTCTTCACACCTTGGGATACCTCACCCTTGTGCTAGAGCCTCCAACTCTTCAAGTTTCACAAGTGCTTGAAAAAACATTTACACAATAAAGCACTCATCACACCTTTGGAATAACTCACCCTTTGTGTTTGAGTCTCACTACAAGGAATACCTCACTATTTTCTCTCTTGAGGGATACCTTACCCTCTTACAATGATTTTGAGATGAAGAAAAGATTATAAATTCTCACAAGAGTAGATATACAACTTGAAGAATAAAGGAATAGAAGGATTTTGTAATAAAGAGCTCAAAATATGATTTTGATAATTCAATGATCAAACCAAGTGTTCTAAAGGTTCTTAAAAATGTAAATGCTTCAATATACATTTATTTATAAAATAGTCATTGGTAGTATTTAAAAATGATTTTTTTTATGAAAACTAACCATTTATAATTGTTAGGAACGTTTCTGAGCACTTGGTAATCGATTATATGGCTCGTGTAATCGATTACATGGCCTCAGTCAGAGTTGTAATCGATCACAGGACTTACGTAATCGATTACATGCATTTTGATTTTGAAAACTAACTTTAAATGGCCATAATTTCTTCATTTCTTATTCGTTTAAAGCAAATGACCACTCATTGGAAAGATCTTTGAGTCTGTTTTCATATGCAATAAGTTTCAGAACAAAACTTAAAGTATTTTGAAAGTTATGATCAAAAGAGTAATCAAATGTCAGCTTTTCAAAACTTAATCTTGACTATTTTTCATAGTTTAAAGCAAATGGTCATAACGTCTTCATTTCTTATCTGTTTTAAGAAAATGACCACTCATTGGAAAGATATTTGAGTCTATTTTCAAATGAAAGAAATTTCACAACAAAACTCAAAGTATTTTGAAAGTTATGATAAAAAAAACTAACCAAAGGTCAAATTTTCAAAACTCAAACTTGACTATTTTTCATAATTTAGAACTACTACCATGACTAGCTTATCAAAACATGTTTCTTGGGCATTTTAGCATGTAAGAACCATTTGTAAAGATTTAAAAACATATTTAAGTTCTTTTCTTGTAAAACATCTATCTTTACATAGGAGAAAGCGTAAAAGGAAAATATACAAATTCTAGTCCTCAGGCTTCTTGATGTAATCCAAGCTTCCAAAAATTTCTTCTCTTCAAATCTTGCAAATGCTTCGAACATCTTATCATTCTCATTCTTCTTGAGTTGAGCATGATTGTGATCTTTTATTTTTTTATTGCAATGCTCACTCTTAGTACTTGAACTATCTTACAAAGTATTGCTCACTTAAACAAACATAGTTAGTCCAAGTTCATAATTCAATATCTTCATATACATGATTCATAAATGTATAACTCTAGTCAGTCTAACATACATATAAGACTTTCATAGACACATCCAACTAAGACATTTATCAATTACTAGATATGCTCTATATAGGATGTAACAAAGAACACTTTGCATATTTTTATTTAAATAGAGTCAAATACAATATTAATTTAATACAACTCATATAAAATATTATTGGATATATTATATAAAGAATGCTACACATATCTCATTGCATGATTATTAAGTGAAATATAACTAGATAAAGTACTTAATCATGCATGATACAATATAATCTATTAAGCACATCTATGTAGCATAAACATCATTCTTTTTGTCTTGTCTTTATCATCATCAAAACTTAGCATATTAAACTATTGAGAAAAACTTATTTCGCTCCCCCTTTTTGATGATGACAAATCACCAAAGAAAAATATGTTGAGCAATATAGAAAATAGATATTCGTATAAGCATATCAAACAATAAGCACAAAAATATATTTTTCTTTCCAATTCTCACTCCCCCTATTTGACATCAACAAAAAGGCTTAGGAAACAAAGATAATATTTTCTCTCCACCTATAGATAAAACTCATGTTGCCAAAAAAAGTAGGATCATCAAAACCAAAACCTTCTTCAAGTTATTCAAAACATAACTTTCTCTCCCTATTTGATTTTACATATGATTCAAGAATAGAGAGATGAAACAAGCATGCTTTCAAGATATAAAAGATTATTCATGCAATGCTTGTCATATTTTGGTACATCAACATTTAGCATATGATAATAATAAAACACTTTATGTCATCAAACAAGGATATAAGTCAAGAGATATAAATAACTTAAGAGTCAGGCTCTCCCTCAATGAAGCACAAGATGGATAAGGAGAAATATGTATGCCAAGACCATGTAAGCCCATTACCATAAAGTGAAGCAAGGTGAAAGATACTTATTCTTAATTAATCAATCAAAAATCATTTTAAGACTTCTCTTCCTTTCAAAAAGAATTTTACAAGAGCACATTACATTTTCAAAAGCATTTTAGAAGGGTAAAGAGACTTTATATTAAAACCACATATTCATTGAGAGTGATCAAAAAGTAAACTTTATATTAACCAAATGTCAACTTTTCAAAACTCAAACTTGACTATATTTCATAGTTTTGAACTACTACCATGACTAGCTTATCAAAACATGTTTCTTGGGCATTTTAGCATGTAAGAACCATTTGTAAAGATTTAAAAACATATTTGAGTTCTTTTCTTGTAAAACCTCTATCTTTACATAGTAGAAAGCCTAAAAGGAAAATATATCAATTCTAGTCCTTAGACTTCTTGATGTAATCCAAGCTTCCAAAAATTTCTTCTCTTAAAATCTTGCAAATGCTTGGAACTTCTTATCATTCTCATTCTTCTTGGGTTGAGCATGATTGTGATCTTTTGCTTTCTTGTTGCAATGCTCACTTTTAGTACTTGAACTATCGTACTAAGTATTGCTCACTTAAACAAATATAGTTAGTCCAAATTCATAATTTCAATATTTTCATATGCATGATTCATAAATGTATAATTCTAGTCAGTCTAACATGCATATAAGACTTTCATAGACACATCCAAATAAGACATTTATCAATTACTAATAGATATGCTCTATATAGGATGCAACAAAGAACACTTTGCATATTTTCATTTAAATAGAGTCAAATCCAATATTAATTTAATACAACTCATATAAAACATTATTGGATATATTATATAAAGAATGCTACACATATTTCATTGCATGATTATTAAGTGAAATATAACTAGATAAAGTACTTAATTATGTATGATACAATATACTCTATTAAGCACATCTATGTAGCATAAACATCATTCTTTTTGTCTTGTATTTGTCATCATCAAAACTTAACATATTAAACTATTGGGATAAACTTATTTCTACAATATAAGTAAATGCGAATGATTAATATGTTATAGGGTATATAAGTAAATGCTAATTAATATAATATAAAGTAAATTCCAATTTTTTTCTTCCAAAGATACAAACTTTATACTTTGATTCTTGAAAGATTTTTTTAATTTAGTATATAAATAATGTAAAGTGTCATTACTTTGATCTTTTAAAGATTTTTTATATCAATTTAGTCCCTCAATATTATAAAATATCATCAATTTAGTTTTTTAGTTATGCAAAATGTAATCAAATTAATTCTTTACTTAGGCTTCCATTATACTTGTTTCTCTCAATACGACAAAAATTGATTAATTTAATGATATTTTACATAATTGAAAAACTAAATTAATGACAATTTTTTTAGAACTAAAATGATTACGCTTGTATCTTCTAAAGGAGAAGAAAATAAGACTTTACTCTAATACATAAAAGAAAAAAAATGCTAGACAATAAGAATTTTTTACAAAATGATTTAATATGCTTGTTTACTCTTAAATGAGTAAGTGGTCTATATTACTTTATTTCATCAAATAACTACTCTTAAATTAGTTAAATTATGTCAGAATTATTAGGAGAATCGAGTTTATAAAATCTTATTTTATGAAAATTTATAAAATGTTCAATACCAATGAACTGTAACTTACATAGTTACTTTAACTCCTCATAATTAGTTGAATTATATGAAAATTATGAGAATTTATAAAATGTTTAATATCGATGAACTTTAACTTACATAATATCTGTTATGGATCAAGTTTTGGGTTAGCGGTTTAAGAGCAATCTAGTATGCTAAAGTTGGATCCCGAATAATAATGAGTGCTTTTGATAAAATAAATATGCTTATTTATGAGGAGTAAATCTCTTATAGAATCTCTTATAAATAGATGAATAAGTTATAAGAGATAATTATCATAATGGATTCTTATCCTAATTAACAACATTTATTATCCATTAATGTAGATTTAAATATGATTCTTATTTATTATGCATACCTATAAATATCACACAATATAGCAAAGGTATGCATCTAACCCTAGACACTTTACCCATCTTGTGCACAGTCTAACTTGAGCGTCAAAGTACCTTTTGCAGGTACCTACCTCTCGCACCACCATCGCTAGTACCGTGCTATGGAGAAAACTACCTTCTTCAACCTCATCCAGGTGATCCTCTAAAACCCATTCAGAACATTGACACCTCTTGTGAGAATGATAAACTTCGATACCTATTACCACCACTATGGTTACCACCAGGTAAAATCGCGCCTCTTCTGCTCAAAATCAATTGTGCACCAGATGCTGTTTGGCCTCCACTCCTGCCCAGGATCCAGTTGCTACTTAATCGAAACCCAGACGTGATGGGGAAGAGACTTCTTATACTAGCGAAAACATTTCCCTTCCGATGTGGAGCGTTTCGGAGACATAACAACTAAGTTCACACGGAACCCCCTCAGGTGAAGCCAAACTGCGAATTTCGGCACTGCAGCGTTTAGGCGCGAGGGAGAATGATGAGGGAGTTAGGTCCCAGTAGGGTGAATCACGCCTCCCTGAACTATCACGAGAAGAGCTGACTCCTTGGTTTGACTCCAAGATGATTGCATTCATGAATTAGAAAGAGCCGCTAACCCAGAAAGGGAGGACAAAAACCAGGCTCTCCGCAGGAATCGCACCGACAGAAGGGAACCAGCCCATAACAAAGGATGTGAACCCTAAAATTCCAAGGTAAAGGAACCCGGACAAAGAATTGATAACCTGATGCGAGAAAATCAAGAGCTAGAACCCAGACGAAGGAAATCAGTTAAGCAAAATCAATCTTTCTCTAATCAGTTGATGACTTACGAGATCCCTAGGCGCTTTAAATATCCAACTAATATTGAAGCATTTGACAGGACTATAGAACCCCGAGAACACTTGGATGCATATGTTTCTACTTTAATGTTTGCTGGAAGTGATGATCCACTCATGTGTCATGCTTTTCCTCTCTCTCTCTCTCTCTGAAGAAAGCCTCCTTGAGATGGCTCACCTCTCTAGCTCTGAAGTCCGTTGATGATTGGGATGACCTGCCCTCGAGATTTTTACTGCATTTTACCACTAGTAAGGTGTAGTCGAAATCCATTTCATGTCTTTCTCATATCAAGCAAGGAAAAGAGGAATCATTCTGGGATTATATAGCCTGATTCAATAAAGAAGTAGTGAACATCCATGATTGAGATGAGAGACTAGGCCTACATTACATGTAGGACGACCTCCGCCTTAAAGTATTTTCCTTTTCACTTACTAAAAAAGAGTCCAAGATGATGGACAAGTTCTAGGTTAGAGCAGATGAATACATCAATATAGAGGACATCATCCCCGTCATGAAGCATTTAGAAAAAGAAGAGGATGCTAAACTAAAGCCCGGCTAGGCTCCCCATTACTCCAAAACTCAAAGCCACCACTAAAGGGGAAGTAAGAGAGCTATACTCCCCTCAATATACCTCAGGAACAAATTTACTAAGAGGTTATGAGCACAGAGTTTGAGATGTACAAAAGTCTACTCCATTGAGAAAACATGCACAAAAAGACAAGTCCAAGCACTGTGTGTTTCATGAAGGCTATGGACATACCGCTGAAGACTACGTCAACCTCCAAGATGCTATTAAATCCTTAATCCATGATGGCCGTCTGGGACAATATGTTCGCCAACCCCAGAATAATAATCAGAAAGAAGGAAGGAATTATAGGAAAAGAAGTTACAGTCCTCAGAGAAGCTCATCTTCATATCAAAGAAGATAGTCACCCCCAAGGAATAAAAATCTTAGAGTGGACTCATCCCAGGATAATGCCCAAAATCAAGATAAGGCACAACCTCAAGATCCTCCCTCTCAGGATAAGGAACGCCACCATACTAAAGTAACCCTAACAATCAACACTATTTCGGGGGCTTCACGGGTGGCGGTGAATTAGGAAATGCAAGAAAGAAAGCTTTTCGGATTGTGTTAAGTGTAGCTTCCCATCCGTTGTAAAAAACTAAAGACAAAATCAAGAAAACTCCACTAATCTCTTTTTCTAATTAAGATTATGGTAGCACTATCCCGGATACGATGATCCCTTGGTGATTTCAGGGATAATAACCAACGCCGAAATCCGATGCATATTTATTGACCAAGGGAGCTCGACTGATATTATGTTCCTAGATCTATTTGAGAAGTTAGGACTTTCAAAGAAGGACTTGATCCCGTATATGTAACATCCTCCCTATCCTGTTAGCTTCAATGAATGTTATAGTAATTCGTTAGCACTTGTGTGATTTACCTGTTAATTTTTATAATTTTCTTAATTAGTTTAGATGTAACGATATAGTACAAAACATGAAAAATAATTTATATTAGCCCAGAAATTAGCATACACTGCTTAAATGATGAAAATAAATATGAAAAATTTATTTCTAGGTCATAAATAATTAGAATAAATTATGATAATTTTTAGAAAATTAAATAAATTAGTTTAGTATTTCTAATAAATAGAATAAGTGTTTAAAGACCAAATTAAATAGGAGAGTAGCTTAGAAAATTATGGAGATTTGTGGAGCTGTTAAATAGAGAATGAAGATTATTCCAGAAATGATTACGGGTTAGAGCAGATACCTGTAAGCATATTAGTTTAATTCCTTAATGTTAGTCATGACAACCATCACCTAAAAGGGAGGTAAATTGGGTGATCACAAACTTTTAAAACAATATTAAAAAATTACGCATTTTGAATCACTCAATTAATAAATGTAGCGGAACATGCATAAATTAAGTTAATATAAAATATAAAGAGTGTAGGGAAGAAAGAATCAAACTCAAGAATTTATTTTGGTTCAGCCACCAACCACTTGTGGCCTACATCCAGTCCCCAAGCTTAACTTAATATTTTCTTCACTATCTCCTAGACTTCATGAATGCTAGGAAAAACTTTGTACAAGCAAGAACACTCCTCACACCTTGGGATACCTCACCCTTGTGCTAGATCCTCCAACTCTTCAAGCTTCACAGGTGCTTGAAAAACATTTACATTTAAGAGCACTCACAATACCTTTGGGATACCTCACCCTTTGTGTTTGAGCATCACTACAAGGGATACCTCATAATTTTTTCTCTTGATGGATACCTCACCCTCTTACAATGATTTTAAGATGAAGAGAAGTATTAGAAACTTTCACAAGAGTATATATACAACTTAAAGAACAAAGGAATAGAAGGATTTTGCAATAAAGAGCTCAAAAATATGATTTTGATTATTCAAGGTTCAAATCAAGTGTTCTTGAATTGTAAAAGCTTTAATTTACACTTATTTATAGAGCCCAAGTGATAAAATAGTCATTGGTAATGTTTAGAAATGAATTCGTATGAAATCTAGTCGTTTATAGCTATTGGGAGCGTTCTCTAGGATGTTTTATTCGAATAAATATGTGCTTATTCGAATAAGTCACTTTGGTTTCAAAATCTAACTTTAAATGGTCATAACTTCTTCATTTCTCATTCGTTTTAAGCAAATGACCACTAATTAGAAAGATCTTTAAGTCTATTTTCATATGAAATAAGTTTCAAAACAAAACTCAAAGTATTTTGAAAGTTATGATCAAAAGAGTAACCAAAGGTTAACTTTTCAAAACTCAAACTTGACTATTTTTCATAGTTTTTAACTATCACTATGACTAACTTTCAAAACATGTTTGGTGGAAATTTTAACATGTAAGAACCGTTTGTAAAGATTTAAAAACATATTTGAGCTCTTTTCTTATAAAACTTCTATCTTTACATATGAGAAAGCCTAAAAGAAAAATATATTAACTCTAGTCCTTAGGCTTTTTGATATAATTCAAGCTTCCAAAAATCTCTTCTCTTCAAATCTTGAAAATGCTTGGAATATCTTATCATTCCCATTCTTCTTGAATTGAGCATAATTGTGATCTTTCATTTTCTTATTGCAATGCTCACTCTTGATACTTGGATTATCTTACAAAGTATTGCTTACTTAAACAAACATAGTTAGTTTAAATTCACAATTCAATATCTTCATATGCATGATTCATAAATGTATAACTCTAGTTAGTCTAACATGCATATAAGACTTTTATAGACACATCCAAATAAGACATTTATCAATTACTAATAGATATGCTCTATATAGGATGCAACAAAGAACACTTAGCACATTTTTATTTAAATAGAGTTAAATCCAATATTAATTTAATACAACTCATATAACATATTATTGGATATATTCTACAAAAGATTCTATAAAGAATGTGCATGATTCTTATATGAAATGTAACAAGATGGAGTACATGATCATGCATGATCCATTAAGCACATCTTTGCATCATAAACATCATTCCTTTTATCTTGTATTTGTCATCATCAAAACTTAACATATTAAGCCATTGGGACACACTTATTTCCACACTTAAGTTTATGTTAATTTAAGGAAAAGTAATAGAGTCTAATAGCTATCAAATAGTGTGTATAGATAACTATTAAATTATGTGTACAGGAACTTAATGGAATCATAAAATTTTCTATAACACCTATGGAAACTAGAAACTCATCAATGAAAGATCAAAGTATCCCTAAGAAACAAATCTCTTACACTCAATGGTAACCACACATTATTTTTTTGGTCTTATCTTCCTCTCTCCAGCGCCTCACCACCCAAAAACACACACCTCTGACATTTCTTTTCATTTCCTCTCAGCAAACATCAAGAAAGAAAGAGAGAGAAAAAAATAACATGGACATTATACTTCCAAGCTTTACACGAAGACCTTCCAGCCCTCATCTTCCAAAGCCTTAGTTAGACAACTTTATCTACTCATCAAGCTCTACTAAGTGGTGCTCTTAAACCCATCATCAAGCATACTTCAAGTTCTTCCTTCATCTTCTACAGACTCAAGGGAGACTAGGTAGGGGTCTATGCTTCTCTATCTCACTATTTTCTCTTCTTGCTCCCTAAATCTTGTTTTGGTGGATTGAATTGAGGTTGTTTTTGTGAGTTGTATGTTGGATTCACAGTGCATATGAGTTTTGGTCTTGAGAGTATTTATAGGATTCTATGGAAATTCCTTAACTCTATCTTGATTACCTTAGAATCGAATGATTATTGATGATTATGAGATTGAAATTGTCTTTAAGAATCAAGATGTATACTGAATTGAGAGAAGAATAGGTTTTGGCCAAATTCTATGAGAAGAGGATAATTTCATAAATTACTCCTTTTTCTTAATTGTTTATGTATTTAGAATATTTGTTGTGTGAAATTAGATTTTTTTTCATGGGCTGAATTGATGATGGTAGTTTCAGTGGTCTTGGCCGAGAAAGGTATAAAAAAAATTTGACCCAGATTGATGCTTAAAATTCATGTAAAAAAGATTTGATTGTTATCGTGTAGTCAATTACGACCAAGTATGCTCAATTGAGAAATGTTGTGAATGAATCTAGATGGATTCACCAAATTGACTTAAAAAGAATAACTTAAAGTCATGGCCACATAGGTTGTAACCTCTATCACTTTAGAAGTGACGGATTTGCTCATGGAGCTATTTGGCCAAGAGTGGAGAAGGAGGATTATCCTCAATTTGTTGTCAAGTTCTTGTAAAAAAAATGTTTATTAAATTGTGGTTATGTGATTATTTAAATGAAACTATTATTAATTGATGATTAGGTGATGTTGGTTGAGGGTATCATAAATATAGTCATGGTTGTGGCCATGAGGTCGAAACCTTCAATTAGTAAATTGAGAAATGCTTGAATTTATACTATAGAATTTTATGTGTATTTGATATTTATGGCTGATTTGGCATTATGTTGTTATTATTGAGATGCATTTGAACTCCCAATATTTGGGATTGGTCTTCAATCTTAATGTTATTTCTGAGATTACCATGTTGTTTGAGTTATGAGGTGACTAGTAAATTTTACTAGTTGTCTACTAAACTGTTTGAATTGTAAGTTGACTAGTATATTTTTTTTTTGTTAGTAGACAGGTGTTCTGTTTTGGAAATGAGTTGGCTTATGAATGAGATAAGATGATTCATGTCTAAATGATGAAGCCTGATCATTTTGATTCTTATCTCATGTATATGTGAGTTGCTAGCATTTCAAGTTGCCTTATGAATTATGTGAATTATATGATGATATGAGAAATTGGCACTTGGCATGCTTATGAGATGAATTATGATGTATTGGGAATTGATATGCTTCTTTAAAATATTAAAATTAAGCCAGTAATTGAATTAAAATGTAAAGTGCATCTTTAAGTGCTCAAAGTTCTAACCTCGGGAAGTGAAAGGAAACAGTTTGACATATGTCACCTTTCTATGAAAGATTTTAAAAATGATTTAATTTTCCAAAGCAATTGGAATTGTTGTGATGACATATGTTCGTTAGAAATACTGTGAATTCCTATAATTCTCACTCCACTCTTTTCTTTTTCATGATAATTTCAGCACGTGATCCACCCTTCGTGTAGGGATGCAGATGTTGATGGTACTGAGACACTCCATACTTTTACTATTTATAGTAACTAATTGTTTTTTTTTTTGTGATAAGCAACTATTAATTAAGTCATTTATTTTTTTACCATTGCCATGTAGTATATTTATGCAGTGATTTGTACATGGTTTATATATGCCTATCAAGGCATGATATGTATAATTTTGATACTAATGTAGAAGACTGATGTACTTGATTTTATAGGTTACTGATTCCAGTATGATTTATACATTCTATGTATATAATTGTGTATTATAGGTATATATTTGTACTCTGAGTTAGTATATGAAATTTCTATGATATCTGATTAGATAAATATGTAAGTTCCTAGTGTTTTATCAAGAGAACTCAAAGGACACTAAGCAAATAATAAAGAAATGAATAAATATAGGATGGTAACTTAGTGGAGGCATTCAACCATTCTCTTCATTTGAGCAAAAATTAACTCTCATAAGGCTAGAGTAAGAAATAAAATTGATATAGCTAATTACCAAGGTAAGTAAAAGGTTTAGTTATGACGTGCCTGAGCTTAAGTGCTTCAGTGTAATCCGAATATATGTGGAGTAATTAGTCTTAGGGCATTATAGTATACCGGTGAATTGATTGGATTCACAGGGGACAAAGTCATCCCGATAGGATATTTTGAGACCTATTTGACTTTGGGGAAGGACCCTTTGTTTAAAACACTTAAGGTCAAGTTTCTTATGGTGGATTGCCTTTCTGCCTATAATGTGATCCTGGGTCGTCCTTCACTCAACGTCTTTGGGGCCATGATATCCACCCCTTATTTGGCCATGAAGTTCCTTGACCAGCATGACAAGGTTGTCATAGTCAAAGGAGACCAGGCAATAACTCAAAAATGATATAACGAGAGCTTGAAGATTGCTAAGAAACCGAGGACTATGGACCAGTGTAACAATTTAGCCTTAGTCACTACGGACCCTATCAACTTTCTCTTGATTGAATTGGATGTTCGTGAGGAGATCTGTGATATGCATCCCCAACCTAAAGGAGAACTTCAACTCTTCAACTTAGCACTAAGTCAGACCAGGTAACCAAGATTGGAGGGTTGTTAAATCAAGAAGAAAGATCCCAACTAATTGAATTTCTTGAGAAGAACAAGGATCTCTTCACTTGGACGTCAACTGATATATTGGAGTTGGACCCTGAGTTTCTTTCCCATGACTTTCCATTAAAAAAGATAAGAAGTCAGTGGCATAAAGGAAAAAAAAATCGGACCACCAGAAAGATAGGAGGTGATTCAGAAGCAAGTGAAAGAACTCCTAAATGTCAGTTTTATCTGAGAAGTTTCCTATACGACTTGGTTATCTAGTGTGGTCTTAGTGAAGAAGGCCAACGGGAAGTGGCATATATGTGTTGACTACATAGAGCAAAATAAGCATGCCCAAAGGACCTTTACCCGCTTCCCAACATTGATAAACTAGTGGATAACTCATCCAGATTCTGGCTTCTTTCTTTTATGGATGCCTATTCCAGTTAAAATCAAATTCCCATGTACCCGGATGACGTACAGAAAACCACGTTTATAACCAAGATAGGAAGTTATTATTACCAGGTTATGCCATTCGGATTGAAGAACACAGGTGCAACTTACCAACGAATGATGAATAATGTATTTGAAGAACAGATTGACAAGATGCTAGAAGTCTACATTGATTACATGATTATCAAGACAACGAAGACCAGTAATCATGTGGAAGACTTGCAAGAATTTTTTGCTTAAATACAAAAACATAACATGAGGTTTAACTAAGAGAAATATGTTTTCGGGATTCAGGCCAATAAGTTTCTGGGATTTTTACTAACAAATCTCTGCATTGAAGCCAACCTGGAGAAATGTCAGGTCGTTCTTGACATGTGTAGTCCACAGTCCGTGAAGGAGGTGCAACAATTAACTGGAAGAATAGCAGCCCTCACTCATTTTTCAGCCAAGGCCACTCATAAATCTCTCCCCTTTTTCAAGTTACTAAAAAATGGAAGAGATTTTGAATGGACCCCAGAGTGTGAGGCTATGTTCCAAGAACTAAAGAAAATGCTGGCAATACCTGCAATCCTGATAAAACTAGATTATGGAGAAACTCGATATGCATACCTTTAGTTAACAATGAAGCAATCAGCTCAGTCCTAATAAGGGAAACTAATGAAGGTTAGAGGTTGGTTTATTTTGTGAGTAAGGTCTTACAAGGCCCTAAACTCCGATATCAAAAGATCGAGAAACTAGCCCTAGCACTACTGACCATAGCTAGGTGCTTACGCCAATACTTCCAATGTCATCCCGTAATCATGAAGACGAATCAACCAATTCATCAAGGATTGCATAAATCGGACCTCACTGAAAGAATGACCATGTGGTCTATGGAGCTTTTTGAATTAGGTATCAGTTACGAGCCAAGATAAGCTATAAAGGCTCAGGTGTTATCCGACTTCTTAGTGGAACTTGTTCTGGATCCTGGTCATCCCAAAAAGAATTCATTGATTATTTATGTTGATAGTTCCTCAAATCCCAAAGGGAGTGGAGTTTACATCATTTTAGAAAATAAGGTTGGGCTTACTTTGGAACATTCTTTAAGGTTCGAGTTCCCTACTTCAAATAATTAGGCAGAGTATGAATCATTGATCGCAGGCATCACTATGGCAAAGGAAATATGAGCCATAAATATAGTACTATGCAATGATTCATAACTAATGACATCCCAGATTCGAGGTGATTACTAGGCTAAAGAACTGATGAACCTGTAAAAGTTCATATTTTTACAGTTCAAAATCTTGGTTTTCATCCTCTTTTAATCTTTTTTTATTTAGTTTTGTTCTCAAGTTTTCTTATGTTTTTATTATTTTGAATTGTGTTTTTATTGTGTGTTTATTTGTTTTTAATAAGTAATTACACATGGATGAAGACTAGACACTTGAACGAGGCAAAAAGGCTGACCAATCACTTTTGGTGGCCCAACGCTCAGGCGCTGGAAAGCCAGCACTCAGATGCTGGTATAGCAGAAAAAAGTAGTTTTTCTGGCCTCTCAGTGTTCAAGCACTGAAAGCCCAGTGCTCAGGCGTGTATAGCGTACACAAACATGTTACTCCAGGAAGCCCAGTGCTCAAGCACTAAAGGCCCAATGCTCAGGCGCTTGACGCGTGGGCTGACATGTTATTTTAATTATAAATAAGAAAGTTATACAAAATTGAACACACGCTTACACACTTGGACAGAACGCAGCAGCCGCTAAGAGGCACAAACCCTAAAGTGGTGTGGGCACAATTAGGCTTGAAGATTAGAAATTTTCTTCAACCTTTCCACCTTACTACAATGGAGTTTTTCATATTCTTCCCTTTGTGTTCTTCTTTTTCCATGTGTAACTAAACCTCTTTTGTTAGGGGGATGCTGGATCTTGATACTTTGATGATGTAATTTCTTTTATGGGTTTAATTTATATTTTTATTTCATGATTTACGTGTTTATCTCTATTCTTAATACTTTTCTAAACCTGGTCAATTTGGGAATGATCTTTTGGGTTGATGTATGATTTGAGAAAATTTGCATGAACCTAGAACATATGATCAACACCATAATTTCTGTAATCACTAGGAATAGACGTTGTGGGTCATGTGATTTTTCTTTTAATTCTCTCATTCTTGATAATGCCTTTCTATTTGGGGTTAGACTAAGGGATTAGTTAATTTCAAACAGTGTAAGAGGATTAATATACCAAGGGATTGAGCATTAATTAATTTTGGGAATTGATCATAAATCATTGAAATAGAACATAGTTAAACTAATATTTGAATGTGCATTTAAAGAGTTCAAGTGAAGTATAAACCTTAATGCTATAATACTATTGTTTTCACCCCTTTGATTTATTGTTTTGCTTACTTATATTTTTTTTAATTGAATTTGCAACAACTCTCTTTTTCATTAGCTTAAATAGTATCACTTTCAGCGAATTTAGAAATTAATAACTTAATCCTCTTAGGACGATACTCTTACTCACTTTTTATTACTTCTGCGATTCAGTGCACTTGCCGATATCACAAGTTTTTTGCACTATTGCCGGGGATTATTGTTATTAATATTAAATAATAGTTGAAAAGATATTAATTTAAGCATTTATTTTTCTTTGTTTATTTTTATTTTTAATTTTCTTTAAATTTTCTTTTATTTATAGATAATTATTTTTTTCTTATTTAATTTTATTTTTTATTATTTAGTTTTTTTAATTTATTTCTTTTTATTCATTTTTGTTTTTTTGATTTATTTTTTTATTTTTATTTTATTTTCTTTACTTCATACTGGTTTGCTTGTTTGTTTGTTTATGCAAGGTTCTTTGGAATAGGAAGTATTACTCTTTGATCCATAAATAACAAGAATAGAAAGAGCAATCAGAAAAGTGATCAAAGAAGCAAAGAGAATTGAAGAAGCGAAGATGGCTGAGAATAATAATACACAGAGAAGATGCACAATGGCTGACTATGTCACTCCATCTTCTGAAAGTGTCTCAACTAGTATTGTGTGACCTACTATCCAAGCGAATAACTTTAAAATTAAACCAGCTTTTCTACAGCTGATGCAACAGAATCAGTTTGGGAGAGGTCAGACAAAAGATCCTAATTTGCGCATTGCCAATTTCTTGCAGCTTTGTGATACTATTAAGTATAATGGAGTCAGTGATGTTGCCATTCAGTTACGAATTTTCCCATTTTCTTTGAAAGATAAGGCCAAGAGCTGGCTACAAGCCCAACCTCAAGGAAGTATATCCACTTGGGATGATATGGTCAGTAAATTCCTCACTCGGTATTTCCCTCCATCGATGTTTGTGAAGATAAGGAGTAAGATTGCTTGCTTCACTCAAAACCAGGGAGAATCTCTTTATGAAGCATGGGAAAAATTCAAGGAGCTACTTAAAAAATGTCCTCATCATGCTTTTGAGGTTTGGCAGCAGGTATATATCTTTTACAATGGGTTGAGTCATTCTACTAGAGTAATGGTCGATGCATCTGCAGGTGGGTCTTTAAACACAAAAACTCCGGAAGAGGCCCAAGAATTATTTGAGACCATGGCTACTAATGAGTATCAGGTTCCTAGTAGAAGATCTACAGTCAAACAGGGAGTATTGGAGCTGGACGCTGTTGATACTATCTTGCACAGAATCAAACTATGATGCAACACATTGTCAACCTCACTAAGCAAGTTGGCACTTTGCAAGTAAATTTAGTTAATCACCAAGGTCTAACTTACGATTTCTGTGGAGGGAACCATGTCAATGGTCAATGTGAGGTAGGGAATTCAGGTGTTATTGCTCTAGAGCAGGTGAACTATATGGGAAACCCTTCAAGGCCACAAGGTAATCCTTACTCTAATACTTATAATCCAGGTTGGAGGAGTCATCCCAATTTCTCTTGAAAGAATCAGGCTATTCCATTAAAAGCACATCTCGAACAGAAATCTCCTCTTGAGATTGTAATGGAGAAACTTTCTCTACAGACCTCTATTTTTGTGCAGTAAACTTCAGCTTTTATGGAGGAGTCAAGAACCAATTTCAAGAATCATGAGGCTGCTATCAGAAGTCTTGAGAACCAAATGGGGCAAATAGCGAAACAGCTTCAAGAGAGACCTCCAGGCACTTTGCCCAGTGATACTTTGGTGAATCCTAAGGAGCAATGTCATGTGATCACTTTGAGAAGTGGCAAGCAGTTGAAAGAAAACGCGAAAGTAGCACCTAGTTCTTCAGGAGCTGAAAAAGAAAAAAAATGATATCCTGATTGAAGATGCCTCAATTCAAGATGTCTTAATGCAAGCTGATAATGAAGGAGATGAGATTGAAAAGGAAAAAGCTAAAGAGAAGTTATCAAAGTAGCGGAGAAAAAAGAAAGAACGTGAGCAAAAAAAACCTATTGATCCTTCTTTGTATACTAGGTTTCCTTTCACTCAGCGGTTGAAGAAAGACACTCAAGAGAAGTAAGAAAGACAATTCTCGAAGTTCCTGGATGTGTTTAAGAAATTACAAATAAATATTTCTTTTGTTGAGGTACTTGAGCAGATGTCTTCTTATGCTAGATTCATGAATGATTTGCTATCTAAGAATAGGAAATTAGAAGAAGATGAGACTGTAGCACTTACTGAGGAGTGTAGCGCCATAATTCAACGGAAGCTACCACCGAAGTTAAGGGATCCAAGAAGTTTTAGCATCCCTTGTACTATTAGAAAGTTGAATGTTGATAAGGCTTTATGTGACTTAGGTGCGAGTATTAATTTGATGTCATTGTCAATCTTGCACAAGCTGGGAATTGAAAAAGTGAAGCCTATAATGGTCTCCCTTCAATTAGCAGATCGATTAATCAGACATCCATACGATATCGAGGAAGATTTGCTAGTGAAGGTTGACAAATTTATTTTCTCATTTGACATTTTGATCTTAGATATGGACGAGGATGCTGATATCTCGTTAATTCTTAGAAGACCATTCTTAACCACTTCAGGAGCATTGATAGATGTGCCTAGAGGAGAGCTTATTTTGAGGGTGGATGGAGATCAAGTGATTATTAATGTCTTTGATAAGTCTGTCCTAACATCAGATCTTCATGCCCCTATTAATTGCATTCAAGGTAAAGTTCAAAAGGAGTCAGCTGGTAAGAACTCTGCACCATTGATTAATGTTGATTCTCCTACTTCTAAGATTATTGATGACAAGGAGAAAGATCCTCCTACTTCTGAGATTGCTGGTAAAGAAAAAGGTCTTATCATCTCTCATAATTTGTTGCAAAAAGGGCCGAAATCTTCTGATGATATGAAACCTGATCTGTCATTTGTTGAAAGTTTGAGACCTCCATGGCCTGATGAGATTCCGCATGCTAAGCCAGTTCTGAATATTTTTGGAAATGATTCCAAGTGTAGTGACCGAGTATGGAGGCAAAGATCTGACAAAAGAAAGATGTCTTCTTATTTCTCTTGCTTCAAGACACCATAAATAAAAGGCAACATCGAGCTAATGACGTTAAACAAGCACTTTTTGGGAGGCAATCCAAATTTTCTCTCTTTTTCTCTTTTATTTTTATTTTTGTTCTTATTTCTTATTTGTATTGACTAACATTTTGTTTTTGTTTTTGTTTTGTAGTTAGCTAATGTTGAGTTAGCTTAAGTGTCTCCCTAAGTTCGGAGTTTTTGTAGGGGGATGTATATAGTTGTCGGCCACCAAAAAGAGTTTTCCTTTTCCTTTCTTTAATATTTTATTGTCGTATTTTTGTGTTTTATTTTCATCACCCATTTTGTGTTTTAAGTTGAAATTATGCATACCAGTGTGTTGAATTTAATATCCAATCATTGCACAAATTGTGAATTGATTTTATTTTTTGGGATATCACATGAGAATCCATGAGTTATGTTTATCTCTATTATTTCAATTGTGTATGAATGTTTGACGAGCGCCGAACTCAGTCAAAATTATAACCGAAGTTATTAACTAAGTTTGCAGAATAGTGAACAACACCGGATTGTCTCCTCAAGGATCGTAAATGCAATTTTATCAAAATAAGTTAAGTTAGAAAGGGGGGTTTTGATTGTTCAAGGATTACAATGACAAGATTTGAAGAAAAATAACAATTAAAAGAACAGTCAATTCAGAAATCTATCCGAGATTGGGTGGATTCAATCATAGACCTTTCAACAAACACCTGAAATACATTTGAATGGTTAACTTGGATCTAACCGAGATCTCTCGCATCAGATCCATAATTCATACTAGACAATCGTTCGTAATTCAATTGACAAGTGATAAACACAAATCTGCAATTGCACCATTCATGTAAATATATGTCAATTTAAGCACCGAATTCAATTAACCTAGGCACAAATCAGTAACCTAACCTCTTCAATTACGTGATTAGTTTAGATCAATCAGTTCTAAGTTTCATCACAAATCTCAATCTTCAATTATGTGATTAATTCAGATCAATCAGTTCTAAATTTCATCACAATACTTAATCTTAAACCAAGATCAAATCAGATTAAACATAAACAGAATCACCATTCATGCATTCAAGATCAAGAGAACAGAAGAAGAAGAGAAGAGGAATTCAAATATAAATCAAATACATTACATAACCAAGGTCTCAAGAATCCAAGCTACAATCTCTTCAAGAGTCCCGAATTGACTAGAAGTGACTTAGCTCTCCATTACAATGAAGGAAAAATATACAAGAACTATGAAAAGCTATCTCTAACACCAAGTGTCTTCTTATAGCTCTCCATACCCAGCCTTTTATAGAGGATTAGGAGTAGTAGGTGGATGAGTAGGTGAGATTAGTAGGTGGAATTAGTAGGTGGATGGGTAGGTGAGATTAGTAGGTAAGATTAGTAGGTGAGATTAGTAGGTGAGCTTCCTTGTCTCCGAAATTATTTATTGCTGAACTCATTGATTTCGTCATTTCCAAGCCAAGTGGTCTTCATGAAAGTTCTAGGAAATTGTCTAAGCTTTCCAATGGCTTTAGAAGCACCCAAAAAATCGTCCTACAGCCCAAGATATGACTCAATTACTACAGACTGCTCAGGACCAGTTTCAGCACCTCTGTTTTGACTTTCAGACCCAATATCACCATCAAGGAGCCCAAATCAAGTTTTGTGTTTGTCATGAAAGTTTTACATATGGGTCTTAACTTTCAGATTACAAATTTTCAGCCCATTTTATAAACCCAAACTCGAATTATGTTCTGGTTACTACACACTGTTCGGGTTCCAGTCACAAAACCCGTATTCTGATTTCCATGCCCAATTAGCTCCACTAGATGTCTGAAATTGTCTTTGAGCTCTTCATCAAAGTTGTAGAGCTCTCTCTTATCTTTCCTACAAGGTAAAATTCATAATTATCAGACATTTAGAACTCAAGATATGACCAAAATACAGAAACAGTGTAAGAACCAAATAATGCTGAAAAAATCAATTAAGTCCGATTCGAGTTCAAACTTACAAAACATAATCAAATTCAATCAATTAAGTACATGAAGAGTGTAAATGACTAATAATGAGGGTTTATTAATGTATAAAATATATGATTATCAATGTTCTTCCCATCTTTATGTTTGATAGACCTTTGAATTTAATTGCATGTCAGGCATAGAGAAAGTTTATGAGAATGTATGTGTGTGGATGATTTGCATCTAGAAGTTGTTAGATTATCTCTTGAGGCGAAATCCTAGCAGTGCATGATTAAGGAAATGATAAGGGCCTTCTTTGGACCGTTTGAGTCTTTCAAGTCAACCTGTGAATACAGCATATCCTTAAGTCCCTTTTTGCAGCCTTGATATTGTTTGGCCTCTATTTTTTTTCTTTACCCACATTTACCTTTCCCATACCCACATGAAATTTTTTTCCTCTCTTACATAACCTCTATTGAGTGCATATCGTGTGTTATTTTATTATTCAAGCTTTTGTTATTTTTGTGCATAGAGTATTTATGGAGTTGAAAAATAATTCAAAAAAAATCAAAAAGAGAAAATCCACCCAAAGTTTTGCAAAGAAATAAGTTTGGGAGTGGAAGTTGTTAAAAAAAAAAGGGATGAATAAAGTGTTGATTCTTTTGCTCCGTTTTGCACTTGTTCCATATTTTGTGGCTTGAATTGTGAAATATGCATGAATATGTATATCAACTTTTGCTTTCATTATCCTATCCCTTCTTTCTTAACTCTCACCATTAGCATTATATTACAAGCTTTAAAACACCCTTTTAATCTTTGGTTATGTACTGTTTACATTAGTGGAGAGAGAGATGAAGAACAACACTAAGGATGTGGGTTTGATGTGCATTTGTAGTTTTATAAACCTATTTGGGTTTGCACTATGAAGAGATTGGGTCTTTTATTCATGTTTTTGGGAAGTCATTTTTTGTATAAGAGTTATATGTGAGAGACGATGTGATAAATGGATTGTTCATATGTGACACTTTGTAATTAGATTATGAAGCAAATTCTGAGGATATGAATGATTTTCAATACCCGATATTATCAAGGTTGATTCTGTGTGTTTTGAGTCTCTTTGTTCAGTCTTTTTGTTTTTTGTTTTTCTTTGATTGAGGACAAGCAGACGCTTAAGTTTGGGGGAATGATGAACTTGCGAAAATTCATATTTTTACGGTTCAAAATCTTGGGTTTTCATCCTCTTTTAATCTTTTTGATTTAGTTTTATTCTCAAGTCTTATTATGTTTTTATTATTTTAAATGTTTTTATTGTGTGTTTTATTTGTTTTTAATAGGTAATTACACAAGGATGAAGATTGGACACTTCAACAAGGCAAAAAAGCTGAGCAATCACTTTCTAGTGGCTCGGTGCTCAGGCGTTGGTATGGCAGAAAAGAAGCAATTTTTCTGGTTTCTTAGCGTTCACGCACTGAAAGCCCAACGCCCAGGTGCGTATAGCGTACACAAACATGTTACTCCAGGAAGCTAAGTGCTCAAACACTAAAGGCCCAACGCTCAGGCGCTGGACGCGTGGGCTGACATGTTATTTTAATTATAAATAAGAAAGTTATGCAAAATTGAACACATGTTTACACACTTGGATAAAACGCAGCAGCCGTTAAGAGGCACAAACCCTAAAGTGGTGTTGGCGCAATTAGGCTTAAAGATTAGAAATTTTCTTCAACCTTTCCACCTTGCTACAATGGAGTTTGTCATATTCTTCCATTTGTGTTCTTCTTTTTCTATGTGTAACTAAACCTCTTTTGTTAAGGGGATAATGGATCTTGATCCTTTGTGATGTAACTTATTTTATGGGTTTAATTTATATTTTTATTTCATGATTTATGTATTTATCTCTATTCTTAATGTTTTTCTAAACCTGATCAATTTGGGAATAATCTTTTGGGTTAATATACGATTTAGAAAAATTTGCATGAACCTAGAACATGTGATAAACACCATAATTTCTGCAATCGCTAGGAATAGACGTTGTGGGTTACGTTGTCTTTCTTTTAATTCCCTCATTCTTGATAATGTCTTTCTATTTGGGGTTAGACTAAGGGATTAGTTAATTACAAACAGTGTAAGTGAATTAATATACCAAGGGATTGAGTATTAATTAATTTTGGGAATTGACCATAAATCATTGAAATAGAACATAGTTAAACTAATATTTGAATGTGCATTTAAAGAGTTCAAGTAAAGTCTGAACCATAACGCTTTAATACTATTATTTTTCACCCCTTTGATTTATTGTTTTGCTTACTTATATTTCTTTTTAATTGAATTTGCAACAACTCTTTTTTTCATTAGCTTAAAACTTATTGTGATATCGACAAGAGCACTGAATCACAAAAGTAATAAAAAGTGAGTAAGAGTATCGTCCCACGAGGGATTAAGTTATTAATTACTAAATTCACCGAAAGTGATACTATTTAAGCTAATGAAAAAGAGAGTTGTTGTAAATTCAATTAAAAAGAAATATAAGTAAGCAAAACAATAAATCAAAGGGGTAAAAAATAATAGTATTAAAGCGTTAGAGTTCAGACTTCACTTGAACTCTTTAAATGCACATTCAAATATTGGTTTAACTATGTTCTATTTCAATGATTTATGGTCAATTTCCAAAATTAATTAATACTCAATCTCTTGGTATATTAATTCACTTACACTGTTTGGAATTAACTAATCCCTTAGTCTAACCCCAAATAGAAAGGCATTATCAAGAACGAGGGAATTAAAAGAAAGACCATATAACCCACAACGTCTATTCCTAGCGATTGCAAAAATTATGGTGTTTATCATATGTTCTAAGTTCATGCAAATTTTCCCAAATCATACATCAACCTAAAAGATCATTCCCAAATTGATCAAGTTTAGAAAAGCATTAAGAATAGAGATAAATACGTAAATCATGAAATAAAAACATAAATTAAACCCATAAAATAAGTTATATCATCAAAGTATCAAGATCCATCATCCCCTTAACAAAAGAGGTTTAGTTACACATGGAAAAAGATGAACACAAATGGAAGAATATGACAAACTCCATTGTAGCAAGGTGGAAGGTTAAAGAAAATTCCTAATCTTCAAGCTTAATTGCACCCACACCACTTTAAGGTTTGCACCTCTTAACAGCTGATGTGTTCTATCCAAGTGTGTAAGCATGTGTTCAATTTTGCATAACTTTCTTATTTATAATTAAAATAACATGTTAGCCCATGTGTCCAGCGCCTGAGCGCTGGGCCTTTAGTGCTTGAGCACTGGGCTTCTTGGAGTAACATGTTTTTGTACGCTATACGCGCCCGGGCGCTGGGCTTTAAGTGCTTGGACGCTAAGAGACCAGAAAATTTGCTTCTTTTCTACCATACTAGCGCTTGAGCATTGGGCCACCAGAAAGTGATTACTCAGCCTTTTTGCCTCGTTCAAGTGTCCAGTCTTCATCCATGTGTAATTACCTATTAAAAACAAATAAAACACACAATAAAAACACAATTTAAAATAATAAAAACATAATAAAACTTAAGAGCAAAACTAAATAAAAAAGATTAAAAGATGATGAAAAACCAAGATTTTGAACTGTAAAAATATGAATTTTTGCAGGTTCATGAAGAACCCTTACAACAAAAATACCTAGCCGAGGTGAAAAAGCTTATGGAGAACTTTGACAGTGCTAAGTATAACATATCCCTAGGGAATAGAGCTCAAGAGCCAACATCTTGTCAAAGCTTGCTAGCACCAAAAGCCTTGGTAATAATAGGTTCGTGATATAGGAGACAATGCTTGCACCTAGTATTATGGACCCCGAGGTCCTCCTACTACAAGACAGTGAAACCTGAATCACACCCATAATGGCCTATCTCTGTGATGACATTTTACTTGAAGACTAAAAAAAGGCTTAAAAGCTAATATGGACAACGTCATAGTACACTATCTTGGGTAATCTGTTATACCATCACAGATTTTTCTCCCCTCCTTAAGTGTCTCAGCCTAAAAGAAACTAAGTATGTATTGGTCGAAATCTATGAAAGAAGTTGTGGCCATAACCTCAGAGGAAAGTTGTTAGCACAAAAGGCGTTGAGAGTTGGGTACTATTGGCCAAGTATAGAAACCGATAGTATGGAGCATGTCCAGAAGTGTGACAAATGCCAACAGTTCTCAAACATTTACTTAGCCCCACCAGAAGAACTATCTACGATGTCCGTGCCCTAGCCTTTCTATCAGTGGGGGATGGATATCCTAAGCTCGTTCCCTCAAGCCCCAAGATAGGTGAAATACTTAGTAGTAGTTGTAGACTACTTCACTAAGTGGATAGAGGTAGAACCATTATCTACCATCACCATCGCACGTATACAGAAGTCCACTTATAAGAACATCACTAACATATTCGATGTTTTAGAGTCAATTGTTATAGATAACAAAACCCAATTTACTGACTTAGCAATCTTCTTGTCGGGCTCAAGATCAAGCAATATTTTACCTTGGTAGAACATCAAGACTAATGGACAAGCTGAGGTCGCAAATCGGGTTATACTTCGCGGTATCAAGAAGAGACTTGATGAAACAAAAGCGAATTGGTGGAACAACTTGACCACGTCCTGTGAGTATACCGGACCACGCCCCACTCCTCAACAGGGGAAACTCCCTTCAAGCTTACCTATGGTTTCGAGGCCATGATCCTGATTGAGATAGGAGAACCGAGCTGAAGGAGGTAGAATTTCTTTGAAGAAGTCAACCCGGACCTCATCCGCTACAACTTAGATTTGTTAGAAGAACATCGCCGCATTGCCCACATTCGTGAAGTCCCTATTAAACAACGAAACACAACATGATACAATTCCAAAGTGATACCGCGAAGGTTTGTACCCGGTGACCTTGTTTTGCATATGGCAGATATTAGGAGGGACCATACCAGGTTACTTCAAAGACAAACACTGAAGCTTATACCTTAGAGACCCTCACTAGCAAAAGTTTCAAGAATTTTTGGAATGTTGACAAACTCATAAAGTACTATAGTTAATATCTTTGTTTTCATAGTTTTATCCTTTAAAAGTTACGCTTTTATCATGTGAGTGACAGATTCCAACATGAATAAATTGATGAATAAATTTCCAGTACTTAGTTATTTTACACAATTATAACTATTGCAACCCACAAGATTATCGCACCTTGAAGAGGTCCGAGGAATACAAGTTCCATCTTGGATCAGATACTTCGATGCAAAAAGGCAACCCACTTGACCATTCTCCATGATCTAGAGGCGAGCTTAAGGGTTTTAACCCATGTCCTAATGAGCCTGACCTTAACTCATAAACTTAAGGCAAGTTTAAAGTGGTTAAGAGTATCTGACCGATGCTCGGGCTATGGCAATAATACTTGCCGATATCCGAAAAAGGGATACCACCCTAAAAGGCTTTCATGTCAATGTTACAATTAGAAACTTAGTTAAGTCTTACAAGGCCTTAGTGAAGAATAAGCATTGAAATTCATTATCACTTTTAAGTAATTCAATCTGGGATCCAATATCACTGTTCTAAAATATTCTAAGTGAACGACAAGTCACCTAAGTCCTATTACAAGGATCGAACTCGGAATACAGATTACTACACAAAGATAAAAGTAGACGAATATTTGCTAAGTGTATTTGCTAAGTGTCTGTCAAAAAATTACCAAGATAGGGTGTTGGACCCATCGTAGACAAAGAAGCAAAAGAAACAATATTAGAAATACGCAAGTAGATGTATAAAATAAAATTCTAAGTTATAAAACATAGGATGATGCCCGGGCTCCGGGACTTGTCTTAATAATTGCCCAAAAACAATGGGACTTGTCCATACAAACACTAAAAAACCCCACACAGGGGGTAAAAACAGGAGCAAGAAATTATTAGGCGTTCGGGTTGTGATCTTTGACGTTGAGCTCTTCGACCTCAACCTCCTCTTCTTGCCCATATTTGTCGTTCTCTTCCCTATCTCCTTCCTTACCATCATCCTTTGTAGGGACATGGGTCATGGGGGTAGCTTCAACGACGATGTCTATAATGGCGCCATCCTTGATCACCCTTTGTGATCCGACCCCCTCCACAATAAAACCCGGGTTCAAAAGTCAGATTTGGGCCAGAGCATTTTTGAAGGAAGAGTCAATTGAGGCAGCCCACTCATTTTCCAATTGAATAACCTTGGCCTTTATATTGGTCTCAGTTTGCTTGCGAGGCTTATTCTTAACCTGGAGTGTAGTCAGAGAAGACTCACCAGCTGCGATATGATCCTTGAGGGCTTTTTCCTGGGCCTTGCCTCCTTCAATCTTATTTTGGAGCTCATTTATTTCGGCCTTCTGAAGATCGAGCTCCTCATTGGCTTCCTTCAACTGCCCATCCTTCTAGGCCACTACCATCTCTAGATCTGATTTTTCACCTCGGAGGTTGCCAAGCTCTTTTTCCAACTCTCGAGCCTGGCGTACTTGTTCAAATTCTGACTTGAGAAATCAGAGAACTAAAGCATTGTGCAAGGCTCAAACTTGCGCATCTGGGAGAAGCTCAACCAGATCCTACTCGATCAAGACGTCTTGATCTGCCAGGATCAGAAGAGTGTTGTCAATGATCTGACTAGAGTTGACCCCAAAACCAGACAGATTTGGCAATAAAATGGAAAGGAGTGCCCTCTAGGATCTTATGCTCCCTACTAGCAGTAAGGTTGATAGGTACCTCCTCGGATGCTGTCCTTCTCCCTTTCTGCCCATCACATTTCCTCTTATGCGGCCTGAGGGCCGCCACAAGGGATTCGGGCTCCGCCCCCTGGGTTGGTGGTGGAGGAGGAATTTATGGTTGAGAGGAGTGAGCCAAGGGTTGGGATCTGGAACCAGAGGATCCTTGCTTCCTCATGGCGAGGCGCCTAACCAATGCTTCGACCTTGCCAACTAGTGCCATACTCTCTGCAAAATGGAAACAAATAATGTTACCACACTTAGAAAAAATCATTCAAGACAAACACATTAACATACTCATAGCGACATACCTAAAAATTGTCTCAAAGTATCTGAGGGCTCATCTAGCATATCTTTACAATAGATGACCCCTTTATCATTGACCCACCTAATGAGAAAATTAAGGACGTTGGCTTCATCTTCGATGAGAGCGAAAATCAGAGTCTCCAATTCTTCTTGACTTCGCTCCTAAGCAGCTTGAGTCCAATATAAATATATTCGGGGGGTGCCCTCTAGGGTTAACGAAAAAAGATGTTGTTCCCGAAGCACCCTCTAAGCGGAAAAAGTCATTCTTGAAGTTTTTAAAGGACTCTTGGTATGACTTAAAGATTTGACATCCAACTTGAGCTCATAATGTGACCCACCCTTTTTGAAAACTGTTCCCGGAGGGTGAAAACAAGGTGAAAATGAAGAAAAAGGCCTCCACAAAGTACAACCATTCAAAAACTCTGCACATAAGCTCGTACGTCCGTTTGAAGCCCCATGCATTCAGATAGATCTGCATTGGGGCCACTCGCAGATGATTTAGAACACCTATTTTGAAGTTGGTAAAAGGTAGCCAGACTCCAATGCGAGTAAGCATCGCCTCGTATAGATATATAAAATGGTTGCCTTCCGTCATGGTTGAACAAGCTTTCTCTTAGTCTTTCGGAGCTCGGATTATGAACTCATGATCCTAGTGTCCCTCTTCTGTCAGTTGCAGATACTCTTGTTTATTCACAATATCTTCTGAAATCTTTATGTTCGATGGTGTCCCCATCACCTCTCTGTCAACCCACCCGGTATAAGCTGATGTCTCGAGGGAAAATTAATTCCCTAGGTTCGGATGTGGTCGCTTTCCACCGTCCCATCTCCATGTTACTGTAGTTAACTATAGAAGTCGTACTTATGTCAGAATCAAAAGAGGTTTCATAGTGACTCTCTAACTCTCCCATGAGTACAGAGAGTGGATGAGATGGTCTTGACCTTGCTATTTCTCTGGCTCTATCTACCCTCCATATCATCTCTAGGATGGTTACCCTATATAACAGCCTCTACCCCCATACTACTACTTTCATCATTAATGGACCGTCTCCATCGCGCCTAAGGAAGTAGAGATGATGATGCACTCAAAATTTCTAAAGAGCTTCCCTCCCCATCATTACTGTCTAACACTCTCACCATGGTGTTTATGGAAGAAAAATAAAATGGAGTATAAAGAATACCTTGGTGTTTGAAGGAGGGAAAAGGTGGAAAGGTTGAAAATGTCGTAAAACTCGCCACAAACTGCCACTCAAAGCTCGTAAAAAATCTCCTGGTTTTCCAGAGACAAAAAGGAGAATAGAGGAGAAAATGGAAATGGGGAGTGGTAACCCCCACTCCTATTTATAGGCCCAGAGGCAACCCCTAACTGCCACTATGCGCAGGGGGCAAAATTGTCCAATCGCATTAAATTCAAATCAAGACAATCATGGCAGCGCGAAGATCAAATTGCAGCTACCATTCAGCATTTGTCACGTGTTAGTACGAAACTGTCATCGAAGATAAAAGGACATCAGTCAAATATGAAAAGACACATAAGTAGAATGATGACACTTATGCCGGATTTCATATGTTTAGTGTGACGACACTTATGTCGGACCTCGGATTAGAACCATGCATTCAGTTAAGGTACACAATATAAGGAACAAATTCCAGTTTCATAACTTAATGATTAGTCCCTACAATCAAAATTGACATGGGGGCAACTCAATATGAATTCCTAACAACGGTGTAGCAACTTTAAGGCATAGTGATCTATGTCGGATTCTAGCCTAATTTATCAGTACTGGAGGCTCCCCATTTTTATGTCATATCACAGACGTCGACATTTCATCAGAGACATCGTGAGATCTGACATTTGTACCATGACTTTGATCCCTTTATCCCACGCATGTCATTTTCTCTTGATAATCTCAGATATCTTAACAGTTAACTATCACATCTGAGCGTCAAGCTTGGTGCAGCTATTTTGAATCGGCTTCTGGGTTAGCGGTTCAGGAGCAACTTAACCCGCTAGAGTTAGATCTGGATAATAATGAGCACTTTTAGATAAATAAATATGTCTTTTTATGATGATTAAATCTCTTATAGAATCCCTCATAAATAGAGGAATCAATTATAAAAGATAATAATCTTAATGGATATCCTAATTAACAACATTTATTATACTTTAATATCGATTTGAATAGGATTCATATCTATTATGAGGCACTTATAAATACCATACAATGTAGCAAAAGTATGCATCTAACCTTAAACGTTTTACCTATCTTGTGCACGGTTTAACTTAAGCATCAAAGTGCTTTTTGCAAGTGCTCACTCCTTGCACCAATATCGCTGTCATCGTGCTATGGAGGAAACTACCTTCATTAACCTCATCCAGGTGATCTTTTGAAACCCGTTCAAAGCAGTATCATTCTTGTTGTTTAAGGTGAAGAGGCTGTTATTCAATTGGGGATCCAATGCCGCTCATTTTCCTATTTGCTCTTAAATTCCAATGAGGATCTATCAAGTTGAAAAACACAGTGAAATGATCAATACTTTTTTTTTACTGGGTGAAATGATCAATACTTTAACCATAAAAAAAATAGTTTATTTTATTTTATTAGATCACTAAAAAGAATTTAACTTATTATAATTAAGAATTTAATTTTAATGTACTGTTAATATAAAAGTTTTTTACACTATCATCTAATCATGCATTATCACATTACTAAAAATGTTTGACTCTCATAGTGTGTATTTGGATTAGAATTCGTAACCTTCAGTTTAAGTTAACTTGATTTTATAAACTTAAATTTGATTGAAAGTGATTTTTGTAACAACGTGATTTATGTTTGAAAATTTTTATCTTAAAAGTGAGTTAGAAAAATAAATATTAAAAACAAAATTCTCTAATAGATAAAATTATAATCCAAAAACAAGAAAATATTGTCTTTGGACAAACGGGGGTTAAAGACAAATTAAGTTGAAATATTGCAAATGAAATTTCACCCAAACAAAATTTGCATATCATTTGAGAAAAACAAACACATGTTTGGCTACTTCGCAAATGACATACTAAATATATACATAATAATTATCTTAAAAGTTACATATATAATAATATATGATTGATTATTAATGTAAAAAAATTATATTAATAATATATTAAAATTAAATTATGTAATTAAACTCTTTAAATAATATAATAATATGTAATCAAATAATAATGTAAAGCAACTTTAAAATTAAGAAATTAAATCCTAAGAATAAGAATAGGGATTTAGTAACTAGTAAGAATCTAATCTTACAATCCAACAATAATCTAATAAATTGGAAAACGAAATAAGCTCGGCGTTTGGGGCATCCCGGAGAGGAACGCTTGTTTGTCAACGGACATGACCGGAGCAGACAGACACACTCACACTACTCAACGCAAAAGAGAAAACCAACGCAGACAAAATTTTTATTAACCCCGATAATTTTACTGCGCACAGTATTTACACCTATTTTAATATTAGGTATTATTTATAGAATTTATTTATAAACAGTATTAAATTATATTTTTATCTCTTTTTTTTAAGTCTATGTCTATTAACTAACTTCTTTACGTCATTAACTACTTTTTTATTCTTCGTTAACCAATTTATTTCACGAGCATAGAAACTATGTGATAAAATCTTGTGTCATTAACTAACTTTTATATGTAATTAATTACTTTTTTGTTCTTCATTAATTAACTTTATTTACGAGCATAGAAATAAAGTTAATTAATGAAGAACAAAAATATAGTTAATGACCTATAAAATTTAGTTAATGATACAAGATTTTACCATATAATTTCTATACTCGTGAAATAAGTTAGTTAACGAAGAACAAAAAAATAATTAACGAAGTTGAGAAGTTAATTAATGGACATATACTTAAAAAAAAAAATATAATTTGGTACTGTTCACATATGGAACCTATAAACAATATCCACTATTAAAATGGGTGAAAGTTCTATACGCAGAAAGATGAAACTTTTTCAATTTTTATATTTAAACCTCCGAGTGGGTCCCTCCACACACATGAATTTCTTGCATCACCATCACCATTCACACCATTCCCCCACACCCCACTGCTATCTCCCTCTCCTTCCACCCTCCCTCCCCTCCATTCCCTTCTCTCTCTGTAAAAACTTAAACTTTTCTCTCTTTCATAAGCAAAACGAAATCCACCGAGTGTAGCTGTCACTTCCCTACTCCTTTCCTCGAACCTTCCTCTCTTCTCTTCTATCTATCCATCAAGTGTTTGTGGGCTCTCAAACCTCTGCTTCTCATTCTTCATACCCTCTACATTTCCACAACTGCAATCTCTTTCCTTTACCGCTGAGGTTTTTTTGTTGGGTTGGTACCCTCCTCCTCTTCCTTCTTCTTCTTCTTCTTCTTCTTCTTCTTCTTCTTCTTCTTCTTCATTTTCCATCGCAACCAGTTTCAAAGTTAGAGTTATCAAGTGTTTTGTTCGTTTTCTTCTTTGTTTTTCGTCTCTTTCAGTTTCACTTTCGTGCTTTATTACTACTCCCGATACTTAAAAGATGGCCTTTTTCTTCTTGCTTATGTGTCACTACTTCTTTTTCTATTTTAGTATTGGGTACAAATTTGAGAGTTTAATGATTATGTTAATTAATTTCTGCAAGTTTGATATTAAAAGGGGGATTTTTTTTTTTTTAAGATTGGGTATTTGTTTTTATGGAATCTTTCCCTTTTTAACAATGGTGCATAGTATACATGCACTCACGAGAACACACCCATCGTTTGGAATTTCATTCGTGAATATTAAAGATATGTTGTTTTCAGTAATTATCTTCTAGCCTTCATTCTTAAACACACTGTAATCGCCTATATGATGCTGTGTACGTGTGTACGCCTGGGGTGAGAAATTTGGGTCAAACTATGTTTGTGGGTATCACATTTTCTGGGGTTCTCAGGAAAGCAATGATGCCATTAATCAATTATCAGAAGTTTTAATTAATTTCATCAATTTGCGTATTTGATATTTTCATGGGGAAACCTTGTACTTTGTTTGAGAAATGGAGTATCTAATTGTCAATGTCTTTTTTTATTTCAGGAGTAAGCAGTGGAAATTTGTGGTGCATGAAGGAGCTATCTAGTGAGATTTATCAGGGCCGATTCTTCATTTTCTTCTACATTGTTTTCGAACTAGGCTATAGTTATGAATACTCAGCAAGAGAAGTGTGTTAGGTTAGTTTAATGATGCATGCATTAATTTACTTTGTCAGTGATTTTATGTTGATATCTATGGCATTTTAGAAGCATTCTAGTTGTTGTTGGAAGGAAGTTTTTGGTGCTTGCCGTTGAGGCTGCTCTTTTGTTTCTCTGAACTGTCAGAGGCTCAGAGCCACTCTTTCAGTTACCACTCCTCCACATCAAAATGCGTTGAAATTTCCAACTTGTTAACCTTTTCATTTCAGAAGTTTTATTTCTTAATCAGCACTTTTGATTAGTATATCTTGTTAAGAGGAATATTAGAATCATGGACTAAGTTTATATTATTTATGTGATGTTCAGGTTTCAGGATTGGAATTCAGAGAAGGGTTCTGAGAGCAATTATCCTGCAATTAACAAAACACACTCGGGGAGAATTAGAACTACATTAAATTCAGTTTCAGAGAAGTTTCAAAGGGGATTGGAATCTGGTTCTGAGAGTATAAAGAGATTCAGAAATTCATTCACATCTTTTGCCTATAACAGTGCTCTTTCTAGAAGCTTTAGTTCTAGAAAGAAAATCCTTGATCCACAGGGTCCATTCCTTCAAAAGTGGAACAAGATATTTGTGTTATCATGTGTTGTTGCAGTATCACTAGATCCTTTGTTCTTTTATGTTCCTGTGATTGATGATGAGAAGAAATGTCTTTCACTGGACAGCAAGATGGAGATTACAGCAACTGTTTTAAGATCTTTCGCTGATATTTTCTATATAATACACATGTTTTTCCAATTTCGTACTGGATTCATTGCTCCCTCTTCTCGAGTATTTGGAAGAGGTGTTTTGGTTGAAGATTCTTGGGCAATAGCAAAGAGATATCTGTCATCATATTTCTTAATTGACATTCTTGCTGTTCTTCCCCTCCCACAGGTATGGAAAGTTCTATGAAATTTGTTGGACTTCTTGACTTTCATCTTCTGTATGTCCCTTTAATATCTTAGGGGTTTTTTGGGGCTTAGATTAAAAGTTTTACTTTTTGGGATTCATTTGTAAGCTTATTGACTCAACTTGCTCAAATGTTGCTAGGTGGTGATTCTAATTATCATTCCGGAGATGAGAGGCTTTAAATCACTGAATACGAAGAACTTGCTGAAATTTGTTGTTTTCTTCCAATATGTGCCTCGAGTATTACGAATAATTCCGTTATATAAAGAAGTTACAAGGACTTCTGGCATTCTCACTGAAACAGCTTGGGCTGGAGCTGTATTTAATCTCTTTCTTTACATGCTTGCAAGTCATGTAAGTTTATCCTGCAGTTTTCTTTTTTCTTTTCTCATATATTTATAGAAAATTATTTTTGGTAATATTGCTTTCTACTCTGTTATTTTTTGTGTTATTTCTATTCTATATCTCGGTTTATAGGTCTTATTTTTAAAATAAATTCCATATAAGTATACCTTTTTTCATATGTGGTGGTGGTTGTATTCTATCTACAGCAATTTCATTTTGTTTGATCAATAAATTAAAAATTTTGGTGGTCACAGATATTTGCTCTTGTGGTGACTAAGTGGACACGTACAAGTGAGTTAGGATCCTCGCTTGTGTATATTATACTAGTTGCGTAACAGACATGTAGATTATTAGATACAGATATTATTATATAGGGTAAAATTAGTCTAGGCTAGATTTCTATTTCATGGATTTTATAGCGGCAATAGCGCCAAAGAGTTTGAGCAAATATTTCGAGGATTTAAAAGTAGCACTTGTCATAAATTCAACAAAGCTATAAGAGGTGGATGGGGTAAAAGATGGTTCTTTGAGTGTAATTCAAGTGCAGATTTGATACTTGAAAAAGTTAAAATCTTTTCTGTCCACCTAAAATCATTTAAGAGTGATGATATAGAAAGCATGAGTATGTTTATAAATTAAAATATAACACAGTTTAGATGTGTAGATCTGCTAAGTTCCTTATCAATGCTTCAAGGTGAAGTTTCCTAATTGTGTTTGAAGAGCTTGAATAAATTCTCTTGCACCCCGCTCTGTATGTCAAATTAGATAAGTTTTGGAATCAGTTGACTGTTTAAGGTCACTATGAAGCAAATACACTTCAAAAAGGTGTCATGCCTTTGTTGGGCACATTTTAGTCACTTGTGTCAGATGTGACAAAACACTTCAAAATTTTGCTTTGTAGTAGTATCCATGTCGTGCCCCGTGTCTGTGTTCATGCTTCCTAGGTCACTATGTATATTATAGTTTAAAATTCTGCGGTCTGTATCATTTTATTTTAGTTCCCAATATTGCATGTTTAAATCTGACAGATTAATGTTGCATTTTTATTATGTAAATTATAATATTAATGGAAGTTCAAAATGATGTCTTCTGCATATCTTTCTGATTGTTGAGTTACTTGTTTCTTTTAGGTTGTTGGTGCCTTTTGGTACTTGTTTTCTATAGAACGAGAAACCACATGCTGGCAACAAGCCTGTCGAAGCAATATGACGTGTAACAAGGCAGATATGTATTGTAATGATTATCGGGCAGGGTTGAGCATAATTTCAACATTCCTGAATGCTTCTTGCCCAATACAGGAGGAAAATAAAACAGTCTTTGATTTTGGAATATTCCTTGATGCCCTTCAATCTGGTGTTGTGGAGTCAGGAGATTTTCCGCAAAAGTTCTTTTACTGTTTTTGGTGGGGCCTAAAAAGTTTGAGGTGTGCTTCGTTGATTCTTTTTCAGTATATGATATGAATTTAGATTTAAAGTAATCATATTATGGTTCAATGCATGTATGATTTTGGTGACTGCTCTATATTATGTTTGATGTGAGATTCATAACATTATTATGCAACCTGTAGCTCTGCTTGGACACCATATGTCTGCATGCTCATGGTGTAGAATTGTTTATGATAAGTTTTTTTAATTCTGGCTGGCTCTTTAGGGATAAAAGTTCTCTCCTTTTCAATGTGCATGCATGTGCAGGTCCATGTATTTTTGTGTGCAAGGAGTGGTTGGGCTCATAATGTTTTAAGATAAATGGACAAATAATAAGTTAATTTGTCATGTCTGATTCTGTGTCTCTAATTTTCTGGTGATTTAAATGGAGAGAATTTTTAACGGCAAAGATTAGATCATTTAAAGCATGTAGATTTTTATAGTCTGATTTAGTGCTGAAAACTGGAAAATAGTTTTGACTTAAGTTTTGGACCTGTTTAATTGCTCAATGAACCCAAAGGTGGCGGGGGTGGGGGCGGAGTGGGAGGTCTCAGTTTGTCAATATGAGTGTATCTCTCTTAAATTTCGATGTTGAGCATATTTTTATTAAGAAGCTATCATCTGATGTTCTGTAATTGTTCCTCCATCCTATTTTGAGGGAGCTGGATGCCTTTATTGCAGTTCTCTTGGTCAGAACCTAGCAACAAGTACCTATGTTTGGGAAATCTGCTTTGCAGTTTTCATTTCTATCTCTGGTTTGGTATTGTTTTCCTTCCTCATCGGAAATATGCAGGTTCGTTCCAAATGTCTTCATAGTTTCTTTTAATCATGCAATAAAGCTGGCAAGCAATATTTATTGGTTTTGGAATTTGTAATGAATTGTTTACAAGTGCCACATTTACCTACTGAGATCTGTCCCAAATATTCTTTGATAGTTGTCTTTTTTATTTTTTTCTCCTATATCTATATTGCTAGTTGAATTAAGATTTCCTTGTTAGGTGACTTCCTAGCAAAATAAGGAAATGAGAGTAAAAAGGAGGGACGCTAAACAGCAACATTGCAGTCAATTATTCTTCTAGGTTTTGACCAGTTGTACTTGTTTTGGAACAGACATATTTGCAGTCAACAACAACAAGATTGGAGGAGATGAGAGTAAAAAGGAGAGATGCAGAACAGTGGATGTCTCATCGATTGCTCCCTGACAGCTTGAGAGAGCGAATCAGACGACATGAACAGTACAAATGGCAAGAAACCAGAGGTGTTGATGAAGACAATTTGATTCGTAATCTTCCCAAGGATTTAAGAAGGGACATTAAGCGTCATCTTTGCTTGGCTTTGCTGATGAGAGTAAGTTTCTCCACCTTTTTTTTAACCTGTAGTTATTTTAATTTAGCTCTGATCTTTATCCCTGTTTTTAGCTGTTTCATCCTGGGAATTTTTGAAAAGTTACTGAATGAAAATGTATTTCTACTGTAAGTTTAGCATGCCTATTTTTTGATTGGTGGGCATTTAATTGAAATATCCATTGGGTAGGAAGATATACTTATGCCTAAATATCAATATCTCCTGGACTTCTGCTTCTAGAACATTGTATAATACGGTTCTGATGCTATAGCATATAGCTATAGGCAAATTTTTTCATTGTTTTACTAAGTTTCTTGGTTGAACTTGTGCTGTACATTTGAACACTTTAAAGGGGTGCTGTGCATGTAGTACTTTTAAAATGTTATTGTCTTCTTTATGGTAATTTAATGTACAGAAATAATAAAATTAGTGTTAAACTGTTAATATTGTTCCAAAACTAGTTAATGCAAGTGTTTTGTGCTTCCTGGAGAAGGATCTGTTGGTAATTCAAAAGATTTAGGTATGGTAAGAAAGGCAGTGTTATGGATTTTAATGACAACCCTTGAAAAATAAACAAATTATCCTTGCTATTGGAAGATTTAAAGCTATACTTGACTTTCCATATAATATTAGTAACAACTAGATCTTTTCTCTTGTATGAAATTTAGGTGCCAATGTTTGAGAAAATGGACGAACAACTTTTGGATGCAATGTGTGACCGTCTCAAGCCAGTGCTTTACACAGAAGAAAGCTGCATTGTCCGGGAAGGAGACCCTGTTGATGAGATGCTCTTCATAATGCGAGGCAAGCTATTGACCATGACAACTAATGGTGGAAGAACAGGCTTCTTTAACTCTGAGTTCCTCAAGGCTGGTGACTTCTGTGGAGAGGAGCTTCTCACTTGGGCTTTAGATCCTCATTCCTCATCCAACCTTCCTATCTCAACCAGAACTGTCCAAACCCTTTCAGAAGTTGAAGCCTTTGCTCTAAAAGCTGATGATTTGAAGTTTGTGGCATCTCAATTTCGGCGTCTTCACAGTAAGCAGCTACGGCACACTTTCAGGTTCTACTCACAACAATGGCGTACGTGGGCTGCATGTTTCATACAAGCAGCCTGGCGGCGCTATAGTAAAAAGAAGCTTGAAGAGTCTCTAATGGAAGAGGAGAATAGGCTGCAAGATGCATTGGCCAAGGCAGGTGGTAGCTCACCTAGTCTAGGTGCCACAATATATGCTTCCAGATTTGCTGCCAATGCACTTAGATTATTACGTCGTAATGGCACCAAGAAGATAAGGGTGACAGAGAGAATACCGCCAATGCTGCTTCAGAAGCCTGCAGAACCTGATTTTACTGCTGAAGAGCAATAGAGTAATTAATGTCTTTGGATGCCTGGTTGTGTAAAGAAAAGAAGGGATGTGACTGAGAAGGAAAAAAGAGAATTTAGTGACATTTTGGTAGAATTTATAAGAAGTGTAACTGTAAGATATTTGATGTCTATAAAATTGTGAAGTTGTGTAGATAAATATCTGATTGGTGCTGAATGTTTTTCAACAGAATTTTTGCTTTCTGTTCTGTTTTCTTTAAATACTTGATCATTCCAGTCATGAAAGCTTATAAATTATCTATGGAGTCTCTAGAGATCATATACCAAGGAAGTTCTTTAATATGAGTTTCTTTTGATAACGAATTTCCGTCTCTCTTTTGACCATAAACTGGTAAAGCATGAAGATAATCCAACAAGGAGTGAAAACTACAAAAAAAAAAAAAAACTAAATTATTACTTCAGTCATTCTAAATCTTTTCGGTTTCGATTTGGTCTCTCAGCTTTTATTTATGGCTCTCCGCATTTGACGTCAGAATAATAATTTAGTACAGTAAATTTGTAGCCGAGCAATGGGTCAAGATTTTCTCTTTTTCTTTTGAGTCATGTTTTATATCTAATAGTTCAAATTTATTAGATCATAATAAAATAAAAATTATAAATATAATTTAATAAATTTGAGTCATTGGATATAGAGCATAGCTCTCTTCTTTTCTCAAAAAAAGGAAAGAAACTTGATCTCTCAATAATAATGTAGTATAATAAATTTGTAGTCGAATCAAGTAAATTCTAACATTTCTTACCATGTCATACCTAGCAGTATTAAATACATGATTGATTTTGATTAATTTTGACAAGAAAGTTTTTCTTTTTTTAAAAAAGTTCTCTTAGTAATATTTTAATTTTTTTTGGTGAATAATTTTAATTATAAGTTATTTTGAATATAAAATCAACTAATTCAAAGACAATTTAACTTTTAATGATTGAATTAATTTATGGATCCTTTAATAATTGAAATAATTTATGGAATTCGTTAAATATATATTTGATGTTTGAGTTCTTGCAATCAATTTTCAAATACATATTAGTAAAAATCCTGATTTTGTGGAGGTAGAGAATGACTCAGCAGCCGCCATTACTCTGATCAATATGCTTCACAGAAATGCAACTCGGAGTACACCCACACACGGTGATAAGTGGGTGTGCGCATGCACCAAGTAATTTTACTTGGAATAACTGGTTATTTAGTTATCTTGTTTTTTTTAACTGTGTCAAAATTATATTTTAAGTTCAAAATTTGCCTGTGAGTTTAGGTGTATATAAATATTATTAGTTAAAATTTGTATAATTTTTAATATATATATTTAATTATTAGCGGCAAAAAATTTATATTTTTTTGTATGTATAATTATTTATGATAAAAAATAAATTAGAAGTGATTTAAGTTTTCTATGTATGGACCTAAGTATGTATATAACTAGTGTAGAAGCCCGTGCAATGCACGGCACAACAAATACATAAAATCCAAACAGCATGATAATTTGGAACTTTAATAATATAATGAGTAGTGTTTCATACGTCAACACTTCTGCTGCCTGGAAGTCTCAGCTTGGCTTGTTGGAATCACATGCTACTATGCTCAACACAACTACTACTACATTAGAGTCTGGCTCTGAGCAGCATCACCTTAGTTTCCAAGTTGCGTGGAACAAATTCCTGCAAACCAACATCCTGCATTTTCAATTTTCAATTTACGGTGCAAGTACGAACCTGACATATAGAAGGCAGAAAGATGAAATCACATAATCAGGCAGGAGAAATAAATCCAACACCCACACCAAAACGCTTGAACCTCAAAGCATGTAGATCAAAATAAATGAGGACAAAATGGAAACACATAATGACCTTCGAAGGTTACCAAAACTGAATCGAAGTTCCAACAATCAAGTATCTCCACCAACCAAAGATTCCATTCTAATGGTTGGCTGCATTAATAAAAAATTATGTTTCTGTCATTCATGGTTTCAAGCCAAACATAAAAGAGAAAGTTATCTCATTGAATCGAAAATGAAAATTGAAAGATTATACATAGGTTATCTAAAAAGTTACAGATAGGAAAGCACTTAAAATGTATACACTCAGCCATAAATTACACGAACACTGCAGGTTGGACACTATTTACAGCCACAATCATGGAGGGAAAATTGAGAATGAAGTCACATAGATGTAAGAACATGTGAGAATGACCAATAAGATACGGGATTCAGTGAGTTTTGGAAGGTAACGATACAGAGGTGTGAAGCCAAGCACAAACCTCTCTAGGAAGATGGCACAAAAATGTGGACCAAGTTCATAACATTGAAATCATTTCACTAAACCAACATAAATTTAAAAAGGTGCGAAAGAACGTAAAGTAAGCTATGTAGACTTGACAAAGACCCAATTTCATAATCATTTTAATTGTTCATATTTTTTCATCTCACTCCAAAATCAAAGGTTTACTATTAGTTCATATTGTGGTATCAAAGAATCATGACAAAAAACATTAATTACCACCATAATCGAAAATGGGTGTGTTTGAAGCTATATAGTTTGCCAAAGATTTGAAATACTTGTCTGCCAAATTATTTTTTCCCCTTTGATTTGGATTTTCGTTGCCATTGTTGTATTCAAAATTGGAGTTAAGAAAACTAAATTATTTGGTACAACGGCAACATAAGTCTACAATCTAGATAGAGATTTCTTTAATTAAAAATTGCAGGCAGACAAAGTTAGAGTACTTAAGCAACCTCATTTGAAGGGCAGAAAAACAACACTAATTTAAAAAAACATTCCGTCAAAGACTAAAGAGACATGTAATAGCAAAGAAATATAACAAATGTCCCCTCTCCATTCTAGTTACTTCATCTTGGCACCTAACATGCATTCTTCTCTGTTGGAGGATTTCGTTAGAGGAATCAATACAGATGAGTTTGCTAATACAATATCAAAACAAATGGGACAATAATACCCAAGGTGACAAATAAAAGGATGATGAACAAAGTGAAAAACAAATGCCCAACGAAAAATAAATTGAAAAAATAGAAAAACATAATGACCTATTAAGAGAGCATGCCAAGACACTTGGAAATATTGCAGTTCTTGAAAAGATGTGCCTCACGATGTCATGATAAAGCTGCTGTTGAAGTGCATTCAATACTTTGGTTGGTAACATTAGTAATAAAAGGTGCAATGAATTACACAATCAATTAAAAGGATGGGTATTACATATCCCCTACCCAACAAATCTAGAGCTACAATATATATATATATATATATATATATATATATATATATATAACAGATATAGGTTCAAACTCAAAAACGATGAAATAGAAATTTTAAAAAAATAAAGGTGTTTCCTAGTCTTAACAGTCATAAAAACTTCAAGAACAATCCTATATGATAAATCTAAAAAGCACGTGTTGCTTTTAAAAAGCAAAAGAAGGTGCATCATCAAAGTCGATTTACGAAAGAAACATTCCTGACCTTAACTTTCAAAAAGTACCCTAATCCTCTACCTGGATCCCCCTTGATAACTTATTTCAATGCAAATAAACCATACAAAGCAACCATTTATTTTGAAAATGAGAACAGTAAGTATGATAGCCATAGTGATAAATTGAACATGTGTAAGAAAATTGTAGCTCCCATATTGGATGGTAATATAACAGTGTGTTTTATTTATGTTTTGGATTGAGGTTATATCAAAGAGGTGTGAACAAACTCAACAGGCATGCAATGATATATAAGAATCAGTAAGAACGTGGAATGGAAATATAGATATAGTTGCAAAATCCAAATTAACAGATTTAAAAAGGCCATAAATACACAAGGAAAAATAATAATTAAGGTTCCAGATGATATCAGTAACTCGAGCACAAACCAACAAATGCCTTCCTGATGCTTGCAATTTTGTTAACGCAGCACCCCCAAGCAAGTTGAAGATCTACATCTTCAAAATCAGATTTAGGATAACTTAAACAATCAAATCCAATGTTAATAACCTCAACAACATCAGGAATGCAATGATATATAAGAATAAATATGAACAGGGAATGGGAATATAGATATAGTTGCGAAATTCAAATTAACAGATTTAAAAAGGGCATCAACACAGATAGAAAAAAAATAATAAAGGTTTTAGAACATATGAATTACTGAAGAGCACAAACCAACAATTGCCTTCCTGATGCTTGCAATTTTGTTAACGCAACTCCCCAAGCAAGTTCAACATCTACAGCTTCAAAATTAGAGTTAGGATTAGTTTAAGAATCAAAGTCAATGATAATGACCTCAACAACAAAATCAAATTCAAGATTAGTATAAGAATTAAACCCAATGTTAATGACCTCAACAACATATTCGCACAGGGTAGGCATGTAATTTTAGATGGTACAAAGAAATGGAGAAGAAAATTATAAAAAAATGTAAATTATGAGCATAAATGCAAGAATATAAAGCAAGCATTATCCAGTTGTATTCAATATTAATCCATGCATGGTGCTATACTTATATATATATGTTGTACTTTGCTTGCGCACACACACACACACACACACACACACACACACACACACACACACACACACACACACACACACACACACACACACACACACAGAGAGACAGAGAGAGAACAATGTTTCTTTTCCCAAACCCTGGTGCATAACTCGTCAAACCCTTACTTAACTGGCAAGATCACACAATGTGTAAAAATTTAAGTAGGAAAGATTATCATCAAATGGTGGTAACTATGAAAGTTAGAGAGATTTCTTTCAACCTGTAAATATAATTGAGTATGGGTCTCTACAGAATATAAACAAACTCTATAGAATTTGAGAACATGGACATTTTGGGAAAATAAAATAATCAGCTAACGCCTAAAAATAAAAACTATCAACATACCAGTATAAAAAAACAGGGTAATTACTCAGTTTCATATATTGTCAAAGACCTCTTTGTAAACCACATTCTTCGTGCAGCGAGAAAGTTGACCATTGTTGTTAGAAAGTAAGATTTTCAACCCACTTTTACACTTAACTCTAGAGACAGCAACATATAGCTGACCATGTGAAAACACTGGTCTAGGCAAAAATAAACCAACATGAGATAATGTCTGACCTTGACTTTTATTAATAGTCATAGCAAAGCAAAGACTTATAGGAAATTGTCTTCGTTGGAATTTAATTGGTATTCCTGGATCAGATAGGATCAAGTTCATTCGAGGGATGTATACTTTCTCGCCAATATAAGTACCTGTTACAACTCTTGCACCAATAACATTACTACCCAACTCGACAACAATAAGTCGTGTACCATTGCACAAACCAGATGATTGATCAATATTTCTCAACAACATAATAGGAACACCTTTCTTCAAAATCAATTTATGCGTCGACAACCCCGAACATTTAATATCATTTAAGAATTTAGTGGTAATCCATGCAGTGTCAATACCAACATCTTCATCAGACTTGTATATGGAATCAGAACTTCGATACTCTTTTTCGTCCCCAGGAATCAAAGACAATACAAATTCATTAACCTGTTCAACAACCTCAAGTGTTGGTGCTAGGATTGCTCTATCTTCAAAAAATTTGTAGTTGCTGATGTTGTCAAGCAAATTAGGAAAAGTGCATGAAACAATATCTGCAATGTGGTTATCTGAGTCTAAAATTAAGAGGTCATCAGGTATTTCAACATCAGCTTCACCATCATTCACACCTCCTAACTTCCCATCACCAATTTCAAGAATCCAATTTCCAAATTCTTCCATTTCAGCAACATTAGAATTGGCAAGACCAGATTGCAATCTCATATTTTTTGTTAACTGTAAAACTTTGCAACATTTCCATAATTTTGAGGAATTAATAGTTGTCATGACAATATCTACTCTAGATGCTTTAGGGATAACTGGCAAGATTTGTCTAAAGTCTCCACCCAAAACAACAACCTTACCACCAAATGGTTCGTTGACACTATTGGCACATGAGAATCTCATAATATCCCTCAAACTTCGATCCAAAGCTTCAAAAGCCCATTTATTGATCATAGGTGCTTCATCCCAAATGATTAAACTGGTATGTTGAAGCAATTCTGCTTTGAAACTACCTTGCCTAATATTGCAGGTTGAATCTTCATTCAATTCTAAGGGGATAACAAATCTAGAGTGTGCAGTCCTACCACCAGGGAGAAGAAGAGAAGCAATGCCACTAGAAGCAACATTAAGCACAACTTTACCCTCAGAACGTAATCTGCTTGACAATGCTTTCCAAACAAATGTCTTCCCAGTTCCACCATGACCATAAACAAAATAAAAACCACCCTTCCCAGTGGCAATAGACTCCATAACTTGATCATAAATCAACCTTCGCTCTTCAGTGAGGGTCGAGTAATATTTTTGATGCTCTTTAACCATATCTTCTTTATTATATTGAAGCTCATTGACCAATAGTATATTGTCAAACCCATTATAAGGTGAATGATCAGGATATGGCATGCCAGGAAAATCTTTCAATGACTTCCCATTTGAAAGCAACAACTTCTCAACCTCAATTAAGCACAAATTCTTTAATTCTACCATTCCAATATCAAGTTCTGTAAGACAAAAACTAAATCAGTAACATTTACCATAAGAAAACTACAAAACATATTAAACACTTCACAAAAATATAATATGACAAATGGGAGTATAAAATCATAAAAATAATAATATATACATGTTAAAACTTTAAGAAGTTGCTTAATAAATACCTGGATTATTCAACAACCTCCTCTTGTCATATACAATACCATCCGACAATATCTCCCATGTCTGATCCCACACAGTAGCAGGCTTACTCATGGAGTTAGACAGCAACAAAGTGACAAATAGTCTCTGAAGGTACATACCAGAGGCCAATTGTGCAACTTCTTTAATTCCATCAACAAATTCACCATCATTAGCTAACAATCCCAAAGCATGACATGCATCTTGGAACGTTCCATAAGTGACATTGTTAACAGTTCTTAGACTTTCATAGCTTGTACAACCTCTTTGAATATTTAGCAGTAGCCGCATGTAATACAACTCTCCTGTACCAGGTGGGATAAAATTCAACCTCCCTATGGACTGACCTTGTTTTCTAGGATGCCATTGGTGTTTGTCTTTAGAATAAACAAACCGAGTGGGGAACTCACCATAAGTCAAGTCTTGACCATCAGGGAATAATCTATTAGCTTCCATCCAAGCTAGAAACATGGTCTTCTTATCCTTGTTCTTATCAACGACATCATCAATCATCTCATCATCTCGGAATATAATCACTTGTTGCTTTGGAAGATGGAAAACTAACCTTTGAACCAGAGGCCACCTATGATGGATATCAAATGCAAATAATCTCCAAGCTGATTCACATGGAGACAAATATCTGCAATCATAGTATTGTTTGATTTCATCAACCTCATCAACTATATTACCACCATTTACTTCTGATGTCATAGACATAGTGACACGATCTGGGCCTTTATTGACATACTTGAATAAGTACTTGATAGAGTTTGATTTGTTGCAAAATTCCAAGTTAATGTGCGCTTGGTACTTCACCAAAAGCTTCGGGTTATAAGGCACAACAAACCTATTATCCAATTCAACATCATTTCGGGTGGTTGCAATACCTGTGTCTCTTCTGCGATATATTGGATATCCCTCTTCATCAACTGAAGTCCAATTAACAAATTTTTTTGGGAAGAACTTAGAACACTTGCCGTTCTTCATGCAAGGAGAATTACTTCTAGCAAAACCACAAGGACCATGCATCATGTAACTTGACACAGCATCAAAAAGCCTAGGGAATCTATTTTTATCAGGCAATTCAGCAGAGATTGTAACACCCCAAACTTTCTATTTATTAAACAGTAATTTTGACAGTTAACAGAATTCTACTGTTTAGTGATTTCTGTGTACTGTAAAGTTATTTTGAATATTCTGTCTGTATATTTGATCGTTTTGAGTAATTTGCTCCGTGTCAAGAAAATAATAATTTTCGGGTCGAAAAAATATACGTAAATTAATTTTTACTGTTTAGTCTTAATTAATTTACGTAATTTAATTTGATATTTGTGCGTTTTCTAATTTTTGTGATTTTATGTGTGATTTTGGGATTTTTACTGTGGTGTGGGCCCCACGAGGTGTATGTGGGCCCAGGTGGCCATACATGGGCCCAGGTGGGTCCCGCAAAATGAAAATTTTTCTACGAATAGAAAAATTTGTCTTGTTTAGACGGAGACAGGGGATCTTACTAAACCCGAATCCAGGAAACAGATTTTAGAAAATTTCCTTTACTTATATTTTCATCTTGTATTTAATTAAAAATAAAAATATATATATATATATATATATATATATATATATATATATTTGTGAGGTTAGAACAGAAGATAAAAATAAAATTCTATCTTTGTTAAGATAACATTAGTGGTTTGGATATCCACTATCAATTTAATTATCGTTGGAGAATTAATCTTGATTTAATTAACGGTGGAGATTTGATCTTAAAAGTAAATAGGATCAATTATAATCGTTGGATGGAAATTAAATCAAGGGTAGGGATTTAATTTTATAAATGGCTATGACCATTATCAACCCTTGGATGTAAAATTAATCAATGGTGGAGATGGATCACTAATGACCATTGGATTTGGATTTAGATCAATGGTGGAGAATTGGTCATAAAAAATGATTACAACCATTTTGGACCCTTGGATGTAAAGTTTGAAGGTGTAATTTTGACCCTTCATTTTTGGAGACACATCTAAGGGATAGGGTTTAAAGAGAAAAGATCCAATACCATAATAAGTCTTCTACCTATAATGCTTTTAATTAATACCTAAAATGACTAAAAACAAAAATGGCTATCAAATTGTCACATTTTGGAGTGCATGATGAGGGGGGGGGACGGTTGAAGGAGCAAGGAAGAAGGGAGACCATTTTAGAATAGGTTTTTAGGCCAAAGAAAAAGGATGGAAAAGGATAAAGAAAATAGCCAAGTGTTAAGACAAATTACTATTGATCATTAATGCTTATGTTTTTTCAAATTTCACTTTGTATTTTTCTCCAAGGCATGCTACGGCAATGCCATCTTGGAAGACCATTCTACACTTCATTTATCACTTCTTCACTTTATCACTTAAACTTCAAAGAAACCAAACCAAGAAAACTCCATTTCTCTCCCAAAATATGACCATTCGGCCAAGCACTCCAATCTTCTCCTCCATCACTCTTTAATTTCATACAACCTAGTTTCTTGAATCTTTACCTCATTCTAAACAACTTTCATGTTGAAGACTTTCTCTAAATCTTCCATCTTGAAGGACTTTCACTAAGATCAAGTTCTAGAGTTTTTGTTGGTGAAGTGTAAGAAAACTTCATTTATTCTTTTCTTTTTCATGTTCTAAACCATATTTGATCCATGGTTCTTCTTATTCAAGCTTAATATACTAATTTTCTTGTATTTGTTTCATGTTTAAGAACTTGTGTTGGTGGAGATATTGTTCAAAACACAAATCAACAAGCTTTTTGGTGGTTCTTCAAGAGGTAAGAGGGAGATTCATCTCACCAACCAAGCATGGTGGTGAGAGATGATTTTATATTTGATGGATGGTGAATCCATGTGAGGTTTCCTATCCATGGTCATGTAATAATTTATGTGTGTTATGTGCTTTGATTATTTTTGCCTATGCTTGATATGCTTTGCATGATTTACTTGTGTATGCATGCTTAGTATGATTTTTATATTTTTATTTGTTTATATGGTATGCTTAAAATATGCATGATGATATATGTTGAATATATTATGATAGATGTATGTTGAAATAAGTAAAATTTTGACTCCAAAGGCCATAGAGGAGGTCACGGTTTTGAACTTCCAAGACTAAGGTTTAATTTGAAATTTTTCAAGAATTATAGAATGAATTTTTAGTCCTTGAACTAAAATAAATTTCAGCCAAGATATCAACCAAATTAGTGTTCACAAAATTATATTTTCATGAATGACAATATTGAATGATTTGAGAAGTAAGGAAATTAAATAAAAGGGTTTGTTTTACAAAAATAAGGCACACGATTTTTGATTTATATTTTTATTAATTTATTTTGTGTAGAAAACAAGAATGGATCTTAGATGATTTACAAGAAAAATATTTGGTAGTTTCAAAGGCCATATATAAGGTTTTGACAATTTAGAAAAATATTTGATGTTATAAAATACAAGAATTTTCAAATAAGGATTTTTGGAAAAAGGAAATAAAGTATAATATATTTAGTGAAGTGGAATTTTTATAAATAAAAGGAAAAAGAAATTGAAAGTGTTGAATTTCAAATTATTTTAAAGAGAATTAATTTTAGAAGTGATTTAGAAATATAAAAGAAAACGTTCATAACTTAAATTTACTAACGTAGTATTTATTTATTGGATTTTGGAAAACGTTAGGAAATTTAAAGTTAGAAACAGTAATTAAATCAACTAAATGTGATTTTGTAAGATTAAATCAATAAAAAGTGATTTTTGAGAAAATATATTACGGAAAAGATTTTTGACTAAGAATAAGAAAGGAATAAAGTAAGAAATTATATTATTGTAAGAAAAATCCAAAATAATATTTTTTAAAGTTAAGAAATATTTTACGAAGGGTAAAAACGGTGAAAAACGATTTACGTAACTCAAAAACATAATTTTTAAGTTACGCGATTTAAAAAACGTTAAAATGTTTCTACGCGATTTTTAAAGCGTTTAAATATTTTACACAATCGAAATGTTGTAGAAAAATATCGCTAGGCAATTTAAAAATGAAAGAATATTGTACGCGTTTTAATACAGTAGAAAATTTTTACGCGAATTTTTAAACATAACAGAAATATTATAAATCATTGATTACGTAATAAAATATTACGTGACCGTGAAAATATGACAAAATTATTTTACGAATGAGAAAAACATGGTAATGTATTTTTGCTGTTAATTATACAGTAAACTTTACAGTTAAAATCAATATATGAATACTGTACAAGAAATTTAGAAGTTTGCCTGAAATTGGCATTAATACATGAACGTAAAACAGTATTTGAACCTCGTATGAGAAATTATGTAATTTACCTTTGGTTGGAAATTGGTGCATTACACATGCATTAAAAATGGTCCGATGGACTGTGTGTGGCTAATTGCCTAGGAGAAACGTACACCTCTTGAGTGGGTGCGATACGCGTAGTGTAGGTCACTTGTTGACCTTGGGGGCATCGGGGTGCGGGTTGCTTGCAATGGTCAGTTGGTAGCTCTTCTGCACCGTGGGTTAGACCGATGCAACACACCGATGATTCGGACCGAGACACTATTCTTAATCGAGATCTGATAAAGACTGTCGTGTATGTGCTAGATGTGCAAGATATAATTATTGCACTTGGTCTGAGGCACGTGGTACCGACAGATCTTTTCGATCAATTTCTCCGACTTGAGTATTAGCTCCATGGAGTAGGTCATTGAGTCTACGTGCGCATGCATGAAATTGGGCATCTATATCTATGTGATGGTGTTTGTGTAATTATTTTGTGATTTAAACAGTGATAGTGGCATGATGGTAATTATTATTCTTACACTATGATGATGGCATAATTGTGATCATGATATGATATTTTTGGTATAATATGTTGTTTGTATTATCTCTGTGCTATTATGCTGGTATTGGCGTAGGTGATATCACCTCTTTGTATGTATATCTGTATATTGTATTTATATTGGGTGAAGACGTTGAGAAAGATACGGTACTAGAAGGAGAAGAGGAATTACTTCTCACATCAGGAACCGCAGAGTTCTGACAGTATAACGTCAAGAGCCAGTTTCTTCGGATATGTACGTTTACAATTTCACGGAGGAGCTGGAGAATGGAGGACAAGTCCCGATGAGCGAGGACTTATTTACGAGGGGTACCTGACTGTTAGTATTAGTAGGCTGTATCGTGGGGATCTATTTTTCTGTGTGACTATCTTTATTCATGTTGAATTTCCGTTGCATATCAGGCGACATTGGGACACTAAAAATTATGTCCCAACGGAAATCAGCATAGTGTCGTCGCCCGCACACTGTTCGTAGGGCTACTCGTCATATGATTCTACCGCCGAGGAACCCGAGGAGGACCCGTTTGAAGGGTCTTCTGCTTAGTTAAACTTGGGCATGTTTGAACTCTGATATAAATAATGTTTGTAATTATTAAAGTGTGTTTGTTGTTTCAAGAAATGGTCTGTAATAAATAAACCTGACGGCACTTATGTAATATGTATAATGATGTAAATTATGTGTGATGACTGTTATGTATAATGATGTACATTATGTGTGATGATGTATAATAGTTTTATTTTCCACTAAGTTTATTTTATTGTCATAAAAAAAATTACAACTCGTATTTTATTATAACATCATATTTTATAACTTGGGGTAATTTGATAATAAAGTAACATAAATGTGGCACCCTATGGTGAGTGTTACAGAGATAATACTATTAATAAACTCAGCAGTTTGTGATTTGTTGTTGTGTTGCAGCCACAACAACATATGAGCATGTGGCAATCCTCGTTTTTGAAATTCTATAGTGTACATTCCTGTAAATAACATAAAAACTTTTAGAGTACTAACAAATTATTTGAAGGTTCAAATAACCGAGCATAAAGGTTTCTACATACATACCAGCAACTACCTTCCCAAAGAGGTGACCTTTTTTAAAATCAGCCATCAATTCATTTATTTTCATTTGAAAAACTCTACATGCAATATCTAGTCGATCATTACTTGTGAGTCCTCTTGCAGAAACATAACAGTTAATTTCTGGCCGTTTCGGATTACAAGTAAGTGTCATGAATAAATCGGGATAACCAAAGTGTTTGCAAATTGCCATTGCATCTTGACAATTATTAAACATGTATCGCCTACCACCAGTAAAGGAAGAAGGCAAAACCACACGGACTCCACTTGTAGCAGGTCCAATATCACCACGATCAACAGCCTCCTCCAAACCTTTTAAAAAATCTGATCTAATTGTACTTTGGTTAGTCCTTATGAAAGACAATCTTTGTGCTTCAACCATTGAATAGCAATCAACAATGAATTGTTGAAACAATCTTCTACTCCTTAGTACAATACCTTCTTCAAAAACCTTTTCTTGAATCCTAAATGCAATGAACTCTCTTAAAGAAATCCGGAGCCTTTTTCTATTTGCCATCCGATCAAACTTAAGGCTTAAACGAATGTCCTCTTGGTACCCATCTTCTCTATACGGAAATAACAAAGGATATTGAAGAGGGATATAAGCAGTGTGAGTCTCATTGATTCTTTGCAAGTCTCCATTACGACATTGAATAATAATATCCCTACCACCTCAGAGCTATCAAAATCACCCACAATCAAAGCAGCAACTTCATCGCCTGTTGGAGTATTATACATTCTTGCATCAGAGGCTCGATGCCTTAGCAACCTAAGATGTAAATCAATAGCATTAGATTGATCAAAAAGATCCCTAACTCTTCTAAACGATTGTGCAAGGATATTATGTTGGTCAATCATTTGAATTAAGTCCTTAACCAAAGAAAGATCAATATTGCTAACCCCATCATGCGCCCTGCACGTAATTAAATAAAATAAAATTTAAAAGGTACAAATTTATTTACATATAACAAAACAACAAAATATAACAAAAGAGAGTCAAGCTTTAAAAACAAATTGGTCAATCACCTATCTAAAAGAGGAAGGCAAATCAAAAAGGAGAAACTGTAATGAATCAACGGAAAGAGAAAATAATACCTAAAATGTGAAATCCGATTACTTAACTCATTCCTTGTATCATATATATACAATTGTGCAAATTTGGGGTGGTCACCTTCATTTGGGAGCAAAGTTCCAATCCTGTGATAATTCTGGCCACTAAGAATGAATTGGGGCGGACCAAATCCATCATTTATAGAAGTGTCAACTTTCCCACCTATAGATGTGAAGGAGAACATACTATTGTATAAGCGAATATTTTCTAAAAAGTGAGCGCTTCTATGATCAACACCATTGAATAGGTTCCATAACAGTTCTGGGGGCCTATTAAGGAAAGGTAGCTGAACTTTGCCTTTCATGCAACAAATAGAAAATTCTGGGTTACTTGAACAGACTGACTTCTCTGATCGTTCTTCATACCAAACCATTGCACCACAACATGAACAGTAACAAACACAATCCCCAAAATCTAGACACTCTGAAAAAAAAAAAGACAACTAATTTAATAATGAGAAGAATCAAATAAAATAATATAGCTAGTTTAGTAACTAATATTATAAATCACCTTGACTTTCACTTTCTTCAAACAAAACATGATCAATTGAAATACCTACATCCTCCCTCTGAATGGCATATTCATAAGAATCATGAACTTCCTCACAACAATAAGCGACCGTAGCATAACCTATTTCATAATGTAACTTGCAAAACTCAGCACAAGGATGTGTTAGATATTTTACACAACACTACTCCATTAAAACAACATACCATCATCAACACTCTCATCAGAAGTGTAATTGCACGCACCATCCAAAGCAAACATGCCACGGTAATAGGAATCCATATTAGATACAACTGATGAGAAGGTAGAAGGGTCACCTGTAATGGTTAAGGAGAAAAATCTATACACTATATCTCAGTCATGGTATACCCACAAATTCATTACGAAACCCACAGTAACATACTGTAGTCATAGAAATTGATGCGACGTAAACATTATTGCTTGAGCACAAAGCTTTCAAAGAAACATAAAATCAACATTGGTGTTGATAAAGTATAAAAAAGATAAACATCACAATTTAATTTAAAATAACCTGCAAATAGGGTTGAGCTATTGTCTGTTGTTGTGATTGATTTGCAACCCATCGAAACTGGGCCACCATGCACTATTTCATCATATAGAAAATGAAAAAATTTCAGATGATTAATCAAAGTGTAATCCAAATTAACATTTTTAAAAATAAACAAAAAAAAATAACAAACCATTCTCAATGTTTGAGAGAGGAAGGCTCGATCGAGATGCTGAAGCTTTAGAAGCACATCGAGAATACACAGTGGTTAATTATTCTGCACAAATCCACTACAAAATAGGGACAGATAAACGTACAAAAGTATTATAGGTATATACATCCCACATGACACCATCATGGAATACATTATATACACGAAAAATACAAAATATATTGAAGACAAAAAGAATTTGTACAATGCAATTGTTTAAAAAAAAAAAACCTTTATTCTCTTTGTCAACATGCTTTCTTTTTCCCTTAATGTATGTTAATCTCTTTAGGCGAGCCACTTTCGGTTTAACGTTTCCGCTATCGCCCATGTATTTATTTAAATAGGCAATCAATTTTTTTAGTTGTCAAACCTGCATAAAACAACAATGTTTCAAATGTAAATAACATCCAGCAAAACAACATAAAAAGAAGAGTTAAGATTAGTTAGGAAAGTTCTAATTTTGTTTCGGAATCAAAGTTTCGGTACCAGCATGCTACAATACACTCCAAAGGTTTTCCGTGAGAACCAACCAAAATGAACATTGAACCTACTAGGCTAATCATAAAAAAAAGTTAATAAATGAATGGTGACTCAGATTTCCAATTTTGGAAGAGCATATGAATCTAAAACTGATTTCAGCAACCGAACAAAAAAAAAGTTGTTCAAGAAGTAAGAATCCATGAAACTATGAAACTTAAGATCATGATATACCTTTATCATCCACATCAAAGAGTTAAAATGACCAAAATATGTGATTCTGTCTGAACTAATAGTCACCTATACTAATATGTAAAAGGCTATCATCTAAACGTGTAGTGACAGACCCGTGTTAAAAGGTAACCATGCAAGGCATAAGACACAACATGATCATTTTGTTGCAAAAGTATACAAACCAAAATAACAAAAAGTCAGAATACTTTTACTCAAATACCATTAGAAGGTTCACACCAATCGTTAAGACAAACCAATTATAAAACAATTCAACAACCTTGTCTACAGTCTAAACTAAGTCTCCACAGGTGCGACTCAAAGAATCTTAGATAATATTTCTTGGAGAGATGTTAAAGGAAGGTAATAGGCAAAACACCTCAATTGAGAAGAGGTTAAATCAAAGTGAGTCATTATATGTACTTGATAATCACCATATGCCAGGATTAAGTCATCCACATTGTATTTTTGGCTTGAGGCACTACCATTGAGAATCCTCCATATTCCATTGCATTTGGGTAAACCTTTCATTTTTAGTAAAAATTGGTTGTTGTATATCTTTTTTTTTTTGCATTTCAGTTGAGTTGTTTAAAGTTAAACTTCCAAATCTTCGAACAAAAATCCAAATGAAACAATAAACAATAAACAATACTCTTCTCTTCTACTTTGGCCAGTGTTTTATTTTTTTGCCACATATTTCCTTCTACATTCATTACCTTTCTACATATGTGTTGTATTTTTAATGTTGCAGAACCGTGGAAATGTTATCTCTGCAACATCAAAAATCTCATCCCTTCCTCTTGAGCCTCATGATCGTGGGGCAACAGTTGACATTACTGTTGAAATGACAGGCAGACAGGATTATGAATATGTTGAAATAAATTCAATACTATGTTGTCTTAGTGTTGTTGCCAAATATTAATTATGTCGTTTTTATATTTAGGACATCAAAGCAAAGGAGAAGGAACTTCAAGCTAGATAGGCTGAATTGAAAAGAAAGGAACAGGATTTTAATTCCAATCTCTTGTTTGATTGCTTTAGAAAACAATTTAGGTGTATAAGTTAGTAACTTGGTTTGTTAGATTCAATGCTTTAAATTTGTATAGATAAAGTAAACCATACATACATAACTGTATCACATTACTCACTTATTTAAGTAAAACTATCATGTATATGATTAACATACAACAGTAATCTCAAAACTGAATGAGTGTTTACAAATTAATTTGTTAATTTGTTATGCTTATTAGTAAGGACATGCAAAACAAACTATAAGAACTGTGAATGTGATGATCAGTTGCTTTATCTTTAGAGCTAGTCTAGATGGCTTAATCTTCTGTGACAGACGTGCCTATGTGTATTTGTGCTTATTTTATCAAAAGGTAGTATCAAAAAAACTGAAACTTGAAATGGTTCATATAATACTTTAAGGCAGAAGTTTTTTAAAAAAATAAATAGTTAATAATGTAAATCTTAAACAGAATAGGTCTGTCCAGGTGCTTAATTAATCTCACGAATACAGACATTATAACATGATTCCTTAGAAAAAGGAGGGCAATCGTATATGTATATTTAGAAAATGGATCGGTCCAGAAGTGACGCCTCTGCCAATCAAATGATTAAGAAAAATCCATAACATTATTTCTTAGCATAATGATTTAATGCAATCTGGACATCATGTATTGTTACCTCATGTCAACGAACAAATGCAACAATAAACTGTTTTGCTACTATGCAACAGTATGTTGGAGAATTGGAATATGAGGCAAGTCCGTTGAGCTAAAGGGAACCACACACACAAAGCAATCAGTAAAGCATGGAACTTCTAACCCAGCTCTCAATATATTGTCTTCACCTGGATCCTTGCTCTTCAAAAAAACTCAGGAAATACCCAAATAGATTTGATCCCCTGAAAATGCAAACATAATGTGAGGCCAAATGATTTTGGAAGACCAGTCCGGTGTGAAAAATCTCCAAACAAATTGCAACAAAAGAAATAAAAGGCCTCAAGTTATCATGAATAGACTATCCCAATATTCAATGTTATGGTAGCGTGAAAAGCAACAAAAGCTTAAGTCAAAATAGGTTGCTTTGTTGACCACCCATACATTAAATGTAATAGAGGCGTAGCAGAGCAACAACCATATAGGTTATACAAAAGACAAAAATAAAGGTTAATAAAGCAAAATGGAGAAAATTTAATTTTTTAAGTTGGAAGTTTTTCTCTAAGCATGTAAATTATCTTTTTAAATGAATAAAATTATGTGAGTTGGGTTAAAAATACATGTTTTTTTTATTCATTTAAAAAAAGGCTGATAAAGTAAAAGATATTTTTTTACTTTTTTAGGAGGAAGTTCACACCGAAAATGTACATTAGTTTTTAAAATGTGTAAAAATTATGTAAGATAGGTTAAAAATACACGCATCTTTTTTAATTTCTAAAAATAAAAGATGATGAAAAAAATGGAGATTTCTTGTTTTTTTGGGTGAGAAATTACCTCTGCGATATAAGTTATCTTTTAAAATGTATAAAATAATTTAAACTGTGTTTAAAATACATGCATGTCTATCTATTTTTTTTTAAAAAGACTGATAAAGTAAAATGGATATATTTTATTTTTGTGGGTCTAAAGTTCATCTCGGATATGTTAATTTTCCTTTAAAATGTGAAATTATGTGAGTTGTATTAAAAAAACACACATATTTATATATTTTAAAAAAATAAAGGCTAGTAAAGCAAAATGGAGCACAGAGTACAGTTTACAGAAGAATCAACTTATCTTCTAGTTACTGTTGAGACATTGAAGCACTAATTGACCATTCGGGTGCTGGTAACTGCAATAAGAAGACGACTTTAATATTCAATGGCTAGTGGAAAGTGGAAACAGGCACAACATAAATAGTATATATAAATGATATCCTGTTAGTTAAATTTCGTTGACATAACATTGAATGGAAATGCAAGTATAACTGTGGTTTGACATCACCAGAATGTCTATCCCATCACTAAATGTAAGATCGAACATCACAATAAAGCATGTATTATTGTCAAGACAACACATTTCCATGTTGTTGTCTCCTCTTCTCCTATATCACTATCAGTAATAAAGGACCTTTTTGTAGTATGTCATTGTGACCATTAAAATCCAGAATCTCATGTTATGAGATAGTAATAATTCAGTTGACCTTACAAAAACTCTAATTCCAGAGTCAATAAGCAATAGGAAATAAAGAGTTTGAAACATAAAATGATCCAACCTTACTAATATATAAACTTCAATTCCAAGATTTTAAAAAAATATGAATATCGGTCACTTGTCATTCAAATAGAAAAGTCAATGTCTTTCCAAACTCATATTTACACAAATTGAATTGGTCAAAACAATACCAATATGCTGCTCAAACTTTAGACCTCCAAAACATGGAATAAGAGACTAAACCAAAGAAGTATTTAAAGGGGAATTGATCAATGGAAGTGACTTAACAAATCGAACCAACAGTAACTTGTGCCTATCCTTGCAACCTCTGATAAGTATAGGTGGGTAGTGATTGAGCCTGAGGACTAAATAACTATCAACATCTGTGATTAACTTGCTGAAAACTGATGTATCCGGACCCGAAGCCCTTTGCCATTAACATCAAAAGCTCATATGCCAACTCCCTCACAGCCTCCGTATAAGCACTCAAAGTAGAGTTGTGTCATGTACAATCACAGTAACACACTTGGAACCTAAAAGAGCTGGTAGTTCAAAGCAAACCCAATGCTCAGAGAAGGAAACATGAGTGGGTGTTTATGTACAACAGATATAGCTAGCAATTATGACAGAAGCCACTTTACTGATACCATAGATAAAGGGTGTTGTATGCTCTCAATATCATTTACTTCGATATTCAAGAAAACATTTGAAGCATTACTCAAAGATGAAATAGCTTTTCTGAGAGTTTATAACCTCAATATCATTGCTCAACAGGATAGACCTCAAATACAAATTCCAAATAGTCTAATGTAATCGTTGGTGTTGTTTATGTTAATCCAAATTTTGTTGAGGCATATGATGTTGCTACCAAAGGAAACATATATGATTTTGGGGTACTGGTACGGGAGAAAAATAGCAAGAGACCTCTTTTTTGTAAGGACAACAGGTGATTCGTGGGCTACATAATAAACTTGAAATTTGATATTCAAAAGTTCAGTTTTTACAGCCTTCTTCCAAACTCATTAAATTCAACTAAAATTTATCAAGGGTTGAAATCCATCATCAATTGCAAAAATAAATAACTAATACAATTTGAATCTCCCAAACAACCATGATGAAAATATGTAATTCAAAAATTAGAAATCCTTTATTTCTTTGATTGTTAGAGAGGGGTGTTGGAGGAAGTGGCTAGCTCCAATTTCAACAGCAATAAGTTTCCCAATACGACTCAGTTCTTACTCCAGGTCAATAATAGTCTTGCTAACAAATGACTAAAGGCCTGGGATCCGAGACTTGATGAAAGTTTCAAAATGCTGAAAATTGGAATGCATATTTTACAAAAAAAAATTATAAAAAAAGAACAATAATGAATTCAACAATTTTGGAAAGAATTAAGCGTACCTCCAAAATTAATTTGTCGCAATAGTGGGAATATTACAGCATGAATAGGATCACAATTCAACATTACCTTAGCACCTTTCTTAGATGCATAGAGCCCATTCAGTTAGCAAGATGTCTATACTATATATTCCCAGGTTTTAGCAAAATGCTCATTCTCTCTATGCCAAGTAGTAATTGTAACACTCTTCTTAAGGTATCACATTTCTGACTCCCGACTCATAATCTGAAAAGAAGTTCACACAAGGTTTGATTTATAAAAAGATGGGTTTTAAAATTACTTCTTTACTGAAACGTAAATTTACTGAAAATATTAGGTAATAATGAAAATCATATTTCAACTATTCATTATGCAATATTGACACCAATTAATATTTCGTAATTTAAAGAGGAATATAAAACTAACAGACTCTTTTTTTTTTAACAATAGCAAACCCTATGACGAGTCCTACTTAATAGCACGGTACATGTGAACACCAAATTTTGTCCGGGACATTTTGTAAATAAAATAAAAATAAAATAAAATTAAAAAAAATTAAATATCTAGCCCAATCCATTAACCTACCCATTGACCCAATATCCATCCCATTATCCATTATCCAACCCATAACCCATATCCTAAACCAACTCAAACTCATCATAAACAAACTTATCCTAATCAAATCCCATCACTATCCTAAACCAATCCCAACACTCATCCGAAACAAACTCCATCACTTATCACTAACAACTCCTAATCACACTACAACTCAAACACTTCTACCTAAACCCTTCCTATATTAAGCCATTAACCCCACACACAAACACCGTGACTTTCAACTCACATCACCTTCGCTTTTTCAACTCACAAAACACGTTCGACTTTCAACTCACATCACTCCCCACTATTCATCTCCTTCAACCTCCCATTACTACACTATTCATCTTCTCCATCAAGCCATCTTCCATTAAAATCACCACCAAAGCTTCACCTCACCATAACTTCATCATCTTCCTCATCAAAACACTCTCATCACCTCCATTCCCCACTTTGAGTCCCTATAACGAAGAAGAAGAAGACCCCCCTTTCTATTTCAATTTTTATTTTTCGTAAGTTTTTGTGTTTTCTTCATTTTCGTTTTGTTTTATTTTTTTTTTTTTTTTTTTTTTTCTCTTTCTTTTATTTGTTTTAGAATTCGGTAGTTTTTTTTTTTTTTTTTTTTTTTCGAAATAGGCCTAAATGGGCTAAATAAAAAAAAACTAAAAAGATAAAAAGGGGATAACAAACAAAATATAATAAAAGTAAAATAATTTTTTTAAAAAAAACAGGATTAACCGAAGTTGCCATGACTTGTTAATCTTGTAACTATTTTGGATCATTCGAGTTGTGACAACCTAATGATTCAAATTATTTTAAATAAATTATTATTTAATAAAGGCTAAAAATTTCATTATCATTCATCACCTAATAATAATAAATTTAACAATCCGTGAGTGACGTCTAGCGTGACGCAAACTTCACTCATTCAAACTTTAATTTGATTAAATGTAGTCGCGACGACTGTTAATTCAAACTTTATAAAAATAAAAAAAATAAATCTTTTCTTTAAATAAAAGCAACTAATCCGTGGGTGCGTCTAGCGTGACGCAAACTTCACTCATTCGAACTTTAATTTGATTAATAGAGTCGCGACGACTGTTAATTCAAATTTTTATAAAATAAAAAAATTAAATCTTTTCTTTAAATAAAATCAACCAACCCACACTTATTTTCTAAAGAACTACGTGACTTTGAGTTCCTCATTGCACCGAGGATACGTAGGAGCGAGAATCTTTATTTCGTCAAGCCAAATTTTATATTTTCTCAAATTCTTTGTTTTTTTTTTTTTTTTTTAAAAAAAGGGTAAAACAAATGTATTATAAGATTATTAAGTTTTTGCATAACTAATTTCGAGGTAACCGTTTTAGGACGGATGTATTAGGGGGGCTTGTGGGGTTAAGTCTCCACCCTTCCTTATGCATAACCGACTCCCGAATCCAATCTGGTTCCAAAGACCATTTTCTAAAAGGGTTTTCCAATTTTTCCTAAATTAAATAAAATTGTGGCGACTCCTAACTTTATTTATTTTGTTCGCTACTCCCGCCGGATTACGGTCGCGACGGATGGCGACTCCGTGGGACACTTGAGAGTCAAGCCCATATAATTTTGTTGTGTAAAATTTTGCAATCTTTGTATATTTTGTTTTACCTTTCTTTTTTTTTATTTTAATTTTTATTGTTATTAAAACCTTAGGATAGAGAATTTCTTTTGGAATTTTTGTTTGTTTTTGTTTTGCAGGATGCGGCTAGTCTTTAGGATAATGAATGTTTGTATGCTCCCTACACCCACCACACCTACACATCTATCACACATTCGAGTGGGGCCCTAAACCCGGGTCTGAGTGAAGCTTAAGTTAAGTAGAGGTTGTGTAGTGGTAACCATTTTGGATGTACATCCTGTTTGGCTATTGCGAAAACCTCATCTAGAGTGCGCCTTTTTCACAAATGTCCCACACCTAGTGGTTTACCCACTATTTTGTGGTCAACATTTTGAAATGGGACTTGGCTCTAGAGACCTTCAGAATAGAAAAGCCACCAAATGAGAGTTATCACGAATCAGAAAGACCCATAGATCCTTATGATAGAATTCCTTCGTTTAAGGCAATATCTTAGGACACAAAGGGAGCGAACTTCTTCTTTATATAGCCATCTTTTTTTTAAAAAAAATAGCATCATGCATTTTCATGGCATATTTGAAAAAAAAATCATACATTTTCATGGCATTCCTAGCATTCTAAAACAAATTAAATAAAAAAAATCATGCATTTTCATGGCATATTTGAAAAAAATAAAAGTCATGCATTTTCATGGCATTCCTAGCATTTAAAAAAAATAAAAAATAAAAAATCATGCATTTTTATGGCATTCTTAGCATTCTAAAAAAATTAAATAAAAAAATCATGCATTTTCATGGCATTCCTAGCATTCTAAAAAAAATTAAATAAAAAAAATCATGCATTTTCATGGCATATTTGAAAAAAAATAAAAGTCATGCATTTTCATGGCATTCCTAGCATTTAAAAAAAATAAAAATAAAATAAAAAAATCATGCATTTTTATGGCATTCTTAGAATTCTAAAAAAAATTAAATAAAAAAAAATCATGCATTTTCATGGCATTCCTAGCATTCTTAAAAAAAATTAAATAAAAAAAATCATGCATTTTCATGGCATATTTGAAAAAAATAAAAATCATGCATTTTCATGGCATTCCTAGCATTAAAAAAATAAAAAAATAAAAAAATCATGCATTTTTATGGCATTCTTAGTATTCTAAAAAAAATAAATAAAAAAAATCATGCATTTTCATGGTATTCCTAGCATTCTAAAAAAATTAAATAAAAAAATCATGCATTTTCATGGCATATTTGAAAAAAAATAAAAATCATGCATTTTCATGGCATTCCTAGCATTTAAACAAAATAAAAAAAATTAAAAAAAATCATGCATTTTCATGGCATTCTTAGCATTCTAAAAAAATTAAATAAATAAAAATTATGCATTTCCATGGCATTCCTAGCATTTAAACAAAATAAAAAAAATAAAAAAATCATGCATTTTCATGGCATTCTTAGCATTCTAAAAAAATTAAATAAAAAAATCATGCATTTTCATGACATTCATTGCATTTTTTAAAAAAAAGAAAGAACAAATGTTTCTATTTTATCCATTTCATGAATCTCATTCATTTCATTTCATCTCATTATTTTTGTTTGGTGTTACCGTGCTCAGCACCATTGCGCGACCAAGGAAAGAAGACACCAATCAAACCCGAGTTCACAACACAAGGTCTCAAACAAAACTTGCAGTGATGGCAGCTGAGAACGAAGGAAGGAATCTGAGTATGGAAGTAGATGAAGTGAAAGGAAGGATAAATGAGATGACAGAGTCTCAGAGAAGAATGGAGGAAATGTTGTTAGCCATGAGGGAGACCCTCACCTTGATGGGAACAGTCGGAGGTATAGGAGTGGCTGGGGCACACCTGCACCCACCAAATATTACTTCCATAGGGGCAAACCCTGGGGCCACCACTGAGATGCCTTTTGTGGGAAGAACATCGAATACTACATCACTAATGATTCCTATTAGAGAAGGGCATCGTTCGTCAGAGGATACTCAAAATGAAGTCCATGGTAATGCTGAATTCACGTGGGAACCACCGCATATGTCAATCCCGACATCAACGGGATTTCCTACTAGTACTGGTCCTGCGGCCATTCAAAATGATAAGAGGGATGAAGAATGGATGGAAAAGATGGAGGAGCAAATCAAAACAATTAAGGGTCCTAGCACCTATGGTCTTCTTGGAATAGAAGAGTTGTGCCCTACTGCCAACATTATCATCCCAAAGGACTTTAAGGTTCCAGAATTTGACAAATATGATGGGAGCACCAACCCATTTTTTCACCTAAAATCATATATTACCAAAATGTCAATTTGGTCGAAGGACTGGAAGTTCCTTGTCAGCTTTTTCCATGAAAGCTTGACTGGACCTGCTTTGGAATGGTGTATCCAACAAGACCTCTCCAATATCTCTTCTTGGGATGACTGGGCAAACTGTTTATGGGACAAGATGTCAGTTCAACCGGAAACAAAGTCTAACTCGAGAACAGTTAAACTCAATGCATAAAAGAAATGATGAATCTTTTAAGCAAGTATGCACAAAGGTGGAGAGCCTTGGCGACTCAAGTTCAACCCTCATTAACACTGTCTGAGATGTGCTCATATTTCTTGGGAACCTTGGGAAATCCTTTTATCGGAGCAATGGCCGGGAGCAGCTTATAAAGATTTCACTGATTTGATCGTCACGCCGGGGAAAGAATTGAGATTTTATCCAAAGCGGGAAGTTGCCAATGAGCACTACGAGAGGATATCACTTGCTAAGAAAGGATCCCACCGAAAAGATCGAGCCTAATGTGAATTACGTCCGGTATCAACAGACCTTCGGGCCTCGATATTCACCACAATACCTAAGTCATCACCACCATATAACCCTAACCTTCATTTGCCATACCATACACCTACACCTCCTTACTACCCCCCACACCAAATTATACCAACTACAAACATCACCCCAACTCCACAATTCCAAATCAACAACATCCCCATACCCCAACCATATGGACTAACTCGCCCAACCTATACTCGATATCCACCTCCACCCCCACAAAATTACCCAAATCAACCACAACTTCGGCCAAACTTCCAAGATCAAGGTCGCTTTCGCCCTCAGAAGCTACCCACTTTCCCAAGATTGCCCATTTCGAATGCAGATCTTTTCCAGAGGCTGTTTGATGCTCACCTCATTTCTGGAAATCCTGTACATCCCCTACAATCACCATTTCCAGTATGGTACAACCCAAATTTAACTTGCAAGTACCATATGGATGTCCCAGGGCACTCAATTGAAGATTGTGAATCCTTCAAGACTGCAGTGAGAAAGCTAATTGCTTATGGGAAGCTTGACATTGAAGAAATTGTTGGACCTAATATTGTTAACAACTCTTGAAGTGATATTTAGTGATGTTGGACTCATGTTAACTTTCTTGAAATATTAATGTAATGAATTTACATGGGTACCTTGTTTCCTTTCATCACTTTGTCTTTCTTTCATAATTCTCAGTCGGGTCCGTGTGTGAAAGTGTCTTTGCAAAAAAAAAAAAAAAAAAAAAAAAAAAAAAAGAGCAAAGAAGTAAGCACTTGGTTTGCACAATCTTTTTGTCTCAAAATTAAAGTTTTGAAAATAAACAATCATGATTTGAAAATGAAGAGATGGCCATTTTTCTCTATCTTTTTTAAATTTCATCATTTTTATCCCTTGTTACCCTTTTTGAGCTTGAAATTTTTTCAATATCACCCCTACACTAGGAGATAACACGAAACAAAGGTTGATTGCGATGATGAATGTTCTGAAGCATAATGGAAAAGGAAGAAAAGGTGAAAAGGACAAGAAGTAAAAATAAAAAAAATAAAAAAAGGCAAAGAAAAAAAAGAGAAGGGAAAGGAGAATGAAAGAAAATGAAATGAAATTGGAAAGAAAAGGAAAATAGTAAGATAAAAGTGTTTGAAAGTGGAAAAGCAATCGATGAAGTTTAATGATCCTTATCCCCATTCCACCCTTAAACACTTGTTTGAGCCTTATATCTTTCCTTTCATAACCTCTAGCCTTGGCCACGTTACAAGCCTCAAAAAGTCCATTCTGATCAATGAAGGGTTGTTGTCATTTTCGTTAACTTTAATTTTGAGGCAAAGGTTATGCTCATCCAAGTATTTAGTTCATTGTTCCTAAAAAAAAATGAAAATGAAAAGAAAAAAAAGAGAGAGACTTACACTAGGACAAATTCGTACCCTGTTCGACTCGGTTCTAAAGTGGGACAATTTTTCCTTCCTGTCCTAGATTGGAATTTTTTTTTCTTTGGTTCAGTGTGGCCCTACACTATGACAAGTTTGTACCCTGTTCAACTCGGCTCTAAACTGGGGCAATTTTCCTTGGTTCAATTTGTCTTAGGCAAATCTTTTAGTCGCTAGGATAGGTCTTGGTCCTATACAATTCAGTCTTAGACAATGGCAAATTTCTCTTCGGTTCAATTTGGCTTGATGTAGATGTTCAGCAGAAGAAAAACCTTGGCCATAATATCTAGTAGACAACTAAAGATTGGTCTCATGAAGGTCAAACCTATTCGTATCGAGTCAACACCTCTTTGGATCTCATATCATCATTCGTGTCTTTTTGTGTAGTCAAACTTCCAAGACCAATCTAGAAGTTGTTTACCCAGTAAGTTCCTTTTATGTCGTACTCATGTATGTCTGTTACGTAATGTTTCAAGAAAGGTGAACAAAAGTTATGATTTGACCATCTGATGGCAATCCCCCGATGAACTTTTCAGATCGAAAAGAACTTAGAAGTTTCGAAGCTCATTATGTTGAAAACTCGAAAAGGCAGTTTAAGCAAGAGTCAAGGCAAATAAATTAGAATTGCTTAAACTGGGGCAATTTTAGTTGCGATCAATTGGCTACATAGGAGCAACTTGGTTCGCATTCAATTAGTCATACTGGAGCAAAACTTCTGAGAATATATGTTGAGGGAAGTAGTAACAAAGACAACGACTTAGTCATCAGGCCGCTACAGAAAATCAATGATCAAGGAACGAATACTGGACAAAAATTTTATCGCAAAAACTGGTGGCTCCAAGCAAGGGTTCACAACAAGAGATTGTCATCTCAATTCCTAAAAGAAAATAGTTAAGAGCGGAAAACAGGAAAATAAGATGAAAAAAAAAAAAAGAGAAGGAGAGAAAGGATGGATAAGTAGGATCAAGACCATCAGGTCCAACAGGCAAAAGCACGTGAACAAGGGTTTGATTGGTCAAAGCTTTCCAGAATTGTCGTTGGTTTATCAAAAAAAAAGAGGAAAAAAGGGGAAAAAGAAAGGAGAGAAAAGAAAAATGGAAAGGAAAAAGATTGAGAAGGAAAAGATCTTAAGTCTATGACTTACTGGCACAAATTGTTTCATGCATTTTGAGCGCACCGGCTCCATGCATCATTGAGCGCACCGGCTCCATTTATCATTGAGCGCACCAGCTCCTTGCATTTTGAGCGCATCGGCTCCATGCATCATTGAGCGCACCGGCTCCATGCATCATTGAGCGCACCGGCTCCATTCATCATTGAGCGCACCGGCTCCTTGCATTTTGAGCGCATCGGCTCCATGCATCATTGAGCGCACCGGCTCCATGCATCATTGAGCGCACCGGCTCCATTCATCATTGAGCGCACCGGCTCCTTGCATTTTGAGCGCATCGGCTCCATGCATCATTGAGCGCATCGGCTTCATGCATCATTTAGCGCATCGGCTAACTGCATTTTGAGCGCATCGGCTCCATGCATTATTAAGAGCATCGGCTCCATTTTTTAAATTCTTTTAAGCGCATTGGTTCCTTACTTTTTAAATTGTTTGGAGCAACCCAACTCCTTGCATCTTAAGAGCATCAGCTCCATACTTTTTGAATTTTTGTTAATTATTGGCTCTTTGTATTTGAAATCCCTTTTAGGCATATCAGTTTTATGCATTTTAAATTTCAGTCGCGCATCGGCTCATGTCATTTTCTTTTGAGCGCATCGGCTCACTGTCATTTAAATTTATGTGATTTAAGTTTGGAGCGCATCAACTCCTGTCATTTATTTTTGAGCGCATCGGCTTTTGTCATTTAGATTTCTGTCATTTTACCTTTGAGCGCATCGCTCCTTGTTCTCATGTTGTTTCTTTGTTTCTCCCGTACAAAATTTGAGTTCATTTCTTTACTCGTTCCTCACTATGATAAAATGAAAAGCTGTGGTTATTCTTTTTATCTAGTGAGAAACAAGTAAAGAGGGGCAACTGTGAACACCGAATTTTGTCCGGGACATTTTGTAAATAAAATAAAAATAAAATAAAATTAAAAAAAATTAAATATCTAGCCCAATCCATTAACCTACCCATTGACCCAATATCCATCCCATTATCCATTATCCAACCCATAACCCATATCCTAAACCAACTCAAACTCATCATAAACAAACTTATCCTAATCAAATCCCATCGCCTATCCTAAACCAATCCCAACACTCATCCGAAACAAACTCCATCACTTATCACTAACAACTCCTAATCACACTACAACTCAAACACTTCTACCTAAACCCTTCCTATATTAAGCCATTAACCCCACACACAAACACCTTAGACTTTCAACTCACATCACCTTCAGTTTTTCAACTCACAAAACACGTTCGGCTTTCAACTCACATCACTCCCCACTATTCATCTCCTTCAACCTCCCATTACTACACTATTCATCTTCTCCATCAAGCCATCTTCCATTAAAATCACCACCAAAGCTTCACCCCACCATAACTTCATCATCTTCCTCATCAAAACACTCCCATCACCTCCATTCCCCACTTTGAGTCCCTATAACGAAGAAGAAGAAGACCCCCTTTCTATTTCAATTTTTATTTTCGTAAGTTTTTGTGTTTTCTTCATTTTCGTTTTGTTTTATTTTTTTTTTTTTTTTTTTTTTTTCTCTTTCTTTTATTTGTTTTAGAATTCTGGTAGTTTTTTTTTTTTTTTTTTTTGAAATAGGCCTAAATGGGCTAAAAAAAAAAAAACTAAAAAGATAAAAAGGGGATAACAAACAAAATATAATAAAAGTAAAATAATTTTTTAAAAAAACAGGATTAACCGAGTTGTGACGAACTTGTTAATCTTGTAACTATTTTGGATCATTCGAGTTGTGACAACCTAATGATTCAAATTATTTTAAATAAATTATTATTTAATAAAGGCTAAAAATTTCATTATCATTCATCACCTAATAATAATAAATTTAACAATCCGTGAGTGACGTCTAGCGTGACGCAAACTTCACTCATTCAAACTTTAATTTGATTAACAGAGTCGCGACGACCTGTTAATTCAAACTTTTATAAAAATAAAAAAAATAAATCTTTTCTTTAAATAAAAGCAACTAATCCGTGGGTGACGTCTAGCGTGACGCAAACTTCACTCATTCGAACTTTAATTTGATTAATAGAGTCGCGACGACCTGTTAATTCAAATTTTTATAAAATAAAAAAAATTAAATCTTTTCTTTAAATAAAATCAACCAACCCACACTTATTTTCTAAAGAACTACGTGACTTTGAGTTCCTCATTGCACCTGAGGATACGTAGGAGCAGAATCTTTATTCTGTCAAGCCAAATTTTATATTTTCTCAAATTCTTTGTTTTTTTTATTTTTTTTTAAAAAAAAGGGTAAAACAAATGTATTATAAGATTATTAAGTTTTTGCATAACTAATTTCAGGTAACCGTTTTAGGACGGATGTATTAGGGGTGCTGTGGGGTTAAGTCTCCACCCTTCCTTATGCATAACCGACTCCCGAATCCAATCTGGTTCCAAAGACCATTTTCTAAAAGGGTTTTCCAATTTTTCCTAAATTAAATAAAATTGGTGGCGACTCCTAACTATTTATTTTGTTTCGCCGCTCCCGCCGCGATTACGGTCGCGACAGTACAACACTCACGTTAAAACTTAACATACTTATTCTGTTGTGTATCCATCTTGTTGCATCAGACATTTGTTCTATATCTGTTCTTTGTCAACACTGCACACCTTCAAGTCCTGAATGTCCGCTCCTTATTGTTGTCATAATCATCTACAAAAATCACAAATATTAGAAAACGCACAAATATCAAATCAGATTACGTAAAATAATTACCTAACGGTAAAAATTAATTTACATAAAGTTTTCCCCGGTCCGAAAATTTTTATTTTCTTGACACGGAGTAAATCACTCAAAACGATCAAATACGCTGACGGAATAAACAAAATAATTTTACAGTGCACAAAAATTACTAAACAAGTAAAATTCATTAATGTCAAAATTACTTGTTTAAGAGATACGAAAATTTGGGGTGTTACAATACTCCCTCTTTACAGAAATTTCGTCCTCGAAATTTCATGACCATGATTTCACACCCTCAGAATAAATAATGACATTATTCTTTTATCTTTTCTTCAGTTCCCATGTAGTTTCACCTCTTACGTTATTCCAAACAATTCTAAACCATTGAAAGTTCTCTATCTCTTGTTCACTTCTCTTGATCAAACAAATATCTTAAAAAAAAAATTTTCTACGTTTTTCCATTACCATCTTAACTTTTCTCATAGACAGACTTCTTCAACTTTGAAGAATCCACCACGCTTCCACTGCGCCACTTTGATACTCTGACCTGGATATAAAAAGGAATATTTGACGAGCGCCGAACTCAGTCAAAATTATAACCGAAGTTATTACCTAAACTTGTAGTATAGTGAACAACACCGGATCGTCTCCTCAAGGATCGTAGATGCAATTTGATCAAATCAAGTGAAAGTTAGAAAAAAGGGGGTTTTGATGGTTCAAAGGATGGCAGTGACAGGATTTAAAGAGAAATAACAATTAAAAGAAACGTCAAATAATTCAAATCTATCCGAGATTGGGTGGATTCAATCATAGACCTTTCAACAAACACCGAAATACATTTGAATGGTTAACTTGGATCTAACCGAGATCTCTCGCATCGATCCGAGAATTTATACTAGACAATCGTCGTAATTCAATTGACAAGTGATAAACACAAATCTGCAATCGCACCATTCATGTAAATATATGTCAATTTAAGCACCGAATTCAATTAACCTAGGCACAAATCAGTAACTTAACCTCTTCAATTACGTGATTAGTTTAGATCAATCAGTTCTAAGTTTCATCACAAATCTCAATCTTCAGTTCATCACAATACTTAATCTTAAACCAAGATCAAATCAGATCAAACATAAACAGAATCACCATTCATGCATTCAAGATCAAGAGAATGAGAAGAAGAAGAGAAGAGGAATTCAAATATAAATCAAATACATTACATAACCAAGGTCTCAAGAATCCAAGCCACAATCTCTTCAAGAGTCCCGAATTGACTAGAAGTGACTTAGCTCTCCATTACAATGAAGGAAAAATATACAAGAACTATGAAAAGCTATTTCTAACACTAAGTGTATGTTGTGTTTAGAGCTCTCCTCATGCTTCCTTTTATAGAGGATTCAGAGTAGTAGTAGATGGGTAGATGAGATTAGTAGGTGGAATTAGTAGGTGAGCTTGGTAGGTGAACTTGGTAGGTGAACTTGGTAGGTGAACTTGGTAGGTGAGCTTCCTTGTCTCCGAAAGTATTCATTGCTGAACTCATTGATTTCGTCATTTTTGAGCCAAATGGTCTTCATGAAAGTTCTAGGAAATTGTCTAAGCTTTCCAATGGCTCTGGAAGCACCCAAAAATTCGTCCTACAGCCCAAGATATGTCCCAATTACTACAGACTGCTCAGGACCAGTTTCAGCACCTCTGTTTTGACTTTCAGACCCAATATCTCCATCAAGGAGCCCGAATCAAGTTTTGTGTTTGTCATGAAAGTTGTACATATGGGTCTTAACTTTCAGATCACCAATTTTCAGCCCATTCTATAAACCCAAACTCGAATTATGTTCTGGTTACTACACACTGTTCGGGTTCCAGTTCACAAATCCCGTATTCTGATTTCCATGCCCAATTAGCTCCACTAGATGTCTGAATTTGACTTCGAGCTCTTCATCAAAGTTGTAGAGCTCTCTTTTATCTTTCCTACAAGGTAAAATTCATAATTATCAGACATTTAGAACTCAAGATATGGCCAAAATACAGAAACAGTGTAAGACTCGAATAATGCTGAAAAATCAATTAAGTCCGATTCGAGTTCAAACTTACAAAACATAATCAAATTCAGTCAATTAAGTACATGAAGAGTGTAAATGACTAATAATGAGGGTTTCTTAATGAATAAAATATGTGATTATCAAATTCCCCCACACTTAGCTTTTTGCACTCCTGGGCAAAACATATAAAACTAAAGTTAGAAGACAAAGACAAACGACACAAACTTAAAAGTTAAAAACTCTAAAGGACTCAATGAAGCAAGAAGAGCAACAAGAAATTCAAGGGATCAAAGCATAAATGAGGTAACATTTCTTCACATCTCAAACCAACAAGCAAGGAAACTTCCGTTGAAAAGAATGAATTAAGAATGATGGATCTTCATAAGATTCCCTCTCAATCTCTCAAGTGTTTAAAAGGTAGGTATTTCACTCAATTCAACCCATGAAAATTGCACTACCATAAGCTTGCTTATCTTCTACTTCTCCACTACTCAAAACACATGCACACACAAATCATGAGGACTTTATTCAAGGTTGTAGTGAGGTCAAGGTAACAGTAAGAGGATAAAATGGATATGAGAAGATAAATACCAAAGAGAATAAAAGCAAATGAGAGTGAGTTCAAATAACGAGCATAAAAGTTCATCTCAACTCTAATGTATATCCCTTTACATATTCATTTCCCAATCCTTTTCTCTTTTTTTTTTTTTTTTTTATATATATGAACATAACTATATACATACATTTCTCTTTTTTTTTTTTTTTTTAGGCACTCTTTCTTTTTTTTTTTTTTTTCAAGAACCATTTTGTACACACACCCCCACACTTGTTCAAAAACTCATCCATTAACCAGGCTAATGTTCTTTTATTTCCTAAGGTACAGTAAAAACACGATTTTTCATTTAAGGCACATAATGAGCTAGAAACAAGGAATGGTCAAATAAGCTCAAAGGGGTTAAGCAAAGGAAAATATACAAGGTTGGCAGGAATTAGAGAATTTTCGAGAGATCAAAAGAGTGCTTGATATCATATTGAAAACAAGGTTGGCTATTTGGTTAAACTAGCTAAAAAAGAGGGTCTCAATCATGTTCATGCATGCAAGTGAAATGTAGCCTCAAAAAGAATCAAAGCAAGTTCTAGAGTGGTCATTAACATGAGTGAAAATCACACAAGAAAGAAGAGAATGGCATAAATGTTGAATCCATCCATTAGGCTCAAAATCTCACAAGGTATGCATTCATCAAACTCAATTCATCAGTTCAATCATCCATCACCAAGCATATCAGTTCAAGAAGGGAGAAAAATTATTCAATCATGCAATGAACCCCTTTTTTATTTTTTTTTATTTTTTATTTTTGAATTTTTTTTTAAATTTTTTTTTTTAACAAACGAAAAGAAACAGAAACATGCTAAAATCTCTCCCCCACACTTAATGTAACATTGTCCTCAATGTGAAAGAAAGAGATAGAAAAGAGCAACACAACCTGATAAGAAGTGAATCAACGCCTAGCAGAAAAGAAACACACTGTCAGTGCCGCATCAGACCCTGAAAAGAAATCAAACAAGAAAACGTTAGTACTTCCACAAGTCAATACTAATTAATTACTACCTAAAAAACTCCTTACTCTGCCACCAATTAAGATGCGTCTCAAGAGTAAAATTACTCCTTACTCTGCCATCACTAATTGGTTTAATAAGTCCATAACAACCATATCATACTAAACAAAACAACAACAATTTTTTTTTTTTAAAATCAAACCCATTAAAGAGAAAGTTTCAGATCGGGCTCTTGTTTCTTGTTACTTCCTTCGCTGCTTCCTGTTGACCAATCTATCTGAGCTAATACCGATCATGTACATACTCAAAAGCTTCTAATTTATCAATGAGCTCATCAACAAGTGGAGGCGAGAGATAAGAAGTTGTCTTGCGGAAGGAGTGATAAATTTCGTTCCACTGACTTTGTCAAGAAAAAAATAATGAAGATCAAAGAAATTATTAACATTCAACAAACCAATGGGTTTATGGTGGATGTTGGTTCTACCAAGAGACAATTTGAAAAATTTCTTCCAAAGTACCAAAACCACCTGGTAAGGCAATGAATGCATCGAGTGTTCAAGCATTATCTTCATGCGTTCATGCATTGATGATATCTTAAGTTCCTCCCCAATTGTCTTTCCAGTGATGTTCATTGAGCTAAAGTTTCAGGAATGACACCTAAAACCTGACTGTCTCTTACAAAGGCAGCAAGTGATACAGCCCCCATTAACCCACGACAACCTCCCCCATATACAAGATGAATATTCCTCGCAGCAAGTGATCGACCAAGAGTGCTAGCTGCGTTTATAAACTCTAATCCCTTCCCATAACTCGACCCACAAAAAACACAGACATTTTTGAGGTTACGAATAGAAGGCCCCATTCTATACTCTTCCTCCCTTTGAGTGTTTCTGAGTTTGAAGGAAAATGGAGAAAATGGAGTGTTTAAATAGGAAAAAGAATGGAAAGGGAATAATTGCACCTATGAGGGTAGGTTGGCGGTTGTCGAAAAGGTTGAAATTAAGAGACACAGAATCTTTTTTTTTTTTTTTTTTTTTTGACTTCAAGAAAACCATCAAGGTAAAGAAGTCTAGAAACCCCTGAAAGGACCCTGCTCAAAGGATCGTCTCTGTACAAAAATCAAAATACAACAAAATGATACAAAGATAAAAGAAATAGAAAATGATGACATACACGTATGTAGATAGTCTCCATGGCGTATCTTTATCTTGCACGCGTCATGAGTGCAAGAGACATCACGCCCTTTTTTTTTTTTTTTTTTTTTTTTTTTGAAATTGTTAAAAAACTTGATGAAAGATGAGTGTATACTTACTTAAGATTGGGATGGAGGTAGTCTGCGCTTCTTTCGGTTTTGTGCCAAAGCATTGTTGACCAAGATTCGACCCATTCAAGATCGGCGCAACATAGGGCTCCCAAAAGGGACAAGTGGCCATAATACGACCGTTGCCTCACATGGGATACAATCTACCTTCTTTGTTTTTCAATTAAGAAGGTGGATCAGATGCATGCATTTCCCATTCACGGTTTGTGTTACCAAAGCCAACCCTAAGAAGTATACATTTTTTTTTTCATTTTTTTTTTGAATTTTTTTTTTTTCTCATTTTTTTTTTTTTTTTTTTTTCATTTTTTTTTTTGTAAAATGCCATGAAGAAGAAGAAGAAGATGATGATATGTACAGATTGTTTGTGGATATGGCTCACATCTCGCCTCTGGTTTAACGTCCAAGAATCGGCTTAAACGTCTTCTATGAGTCGAGGATAAGCTTCCCATCCAATTTTCTTATAAATTGGCAAACATGTGGTCTTTTAGAGTCGATTCCCAAGACTGTAGCGTTGTTGTTCATCCTTGAAGAGATTCCACAATTTAAGAATTTCACGATGCACCAATCCACAAGAATGCGTCTCAAGAGTCAATAAGATATCATCTAATGACTCCTTACTCAGTCCATTCTTAATGAAGAAAATTTTATCTTCTCTATTTGCGGAAACCATCCCCTTAGTACGACATCGCTTGTTACAGTTCCATCGTCCACATTTGTGACAGACTTGTAACCTTTTTGCTCTTCTCCTTTTAGAATATGAACTTCTTCCAAGACCGGGCATATATGAGTCAAATGAAATTGAGGACTCACCAGCTAATCGGACCTTTGCTTCAATTATCCAACAGTGTAACATCTTCTGGCATACCCTTGTGCATTAACATTCTCAATCTCTCACATAGAACTTTGTAGATTTTTCTCGAGCATTTTGAGGAAGAGAAGGAAAATGTTTTCTCAGTTTGAAAGAATGACATCCATTTTGAAGGAGAAGAAGGGTTCGGTTATTTTGGGAAATCGAAGAATAAACCGACTCAAGAGTCACGAGTACCGTATCCACCACTTAACCTAAGAACACAAAGAACTCAAGAACTTGGTTTTCCAGGAATGATTGAGTCTTTGTCCATTAACCTTAAGCGCATTACCATTCCTAGGATCCCTCAGTATCTGATGCTTGAGAGGATACGCGTGTCTGACAACAAAAGAACCACGCTACCTAGATCTCAATTTTCCAAGGAGTAGGTGCAGATGATAATCTCAAAGCAGAACTTTTTGACCAATTTCTGCAGCTTTTGCAAAAGGTGTAATGACCTTTAATAAAGTAGGCCAATAAAATCCATACTTGCAAGATTTTCGCGTAGTTGTTGTCGCTGAAGAAAAATGACCTCCACATGCTTCTGAGCGACTCTACCTACCTCATTGTCGGGCACACAGCTTTTTTTTTTTTTTATTATTCATAATGCGGATGGAGAAGGTTCATCACCTCCACTTCTGCATTCTCTGGAAGTTCATGATACTGTTTGAGGCGGTGTCCATTTACGATGAAAGCTTTGGCAGTGACCTCACTTTTAATCTGAACAAACACCGGCAGAAAAACATTAATAACAATAAATGGTCCATCCCATCTAGACCTTAATTTACCAGGCATGAGTCGGAGGCGGGAGTTATAGAGGAGAACTTTTTGACCAATCTCAAATGTTTTCCTCAGAATTAACTTATCATGGAAGGCTTTGGTCTTCTCCTTATAAAGTTTGGAACTTTCATAAGCCTCCAAGCGGATCTCCTCCAATTGCTGCAGCTGCAGCTTCCTCTCCAAACCTGCTTGATCTAGGTCCAAGTTGCACCTTTTCACCGCCCAGAATGCTCGATGCTCAATTTCCACCGGTAGGTGGCAGGCTTTTCCAAAAATAATCCGATACGGAGACATCCCGATTGGTGTCTTATAAGCAGTCCGGTAAGCCCATAAAGCATCCTCAAGCCTCTTGCTCCAGTCCTTTCTGTTAGGTTGAACTGTCTTCTGGAGTATCTGCTTAATTTCTCTGTTGGAGACCTCGGCTTGCCCATTGGTTTGGGGGTGGTAGGGTGTAGAAACCTTGTGTTGGACTCCATACTTCTTCATCAAAGCCTCCATGCTTCGATTGCAAAAATGTGAACCTTGATCACTAATGATGGATCTCGGGACTCCAAACCTACGTAAAATGCGTGATCTAATAAAATCCACAACAACTTTAGAATCATCGGTCCGAGTGGCCTTAGCCTCCACCCATTTAGATACATAATCCACAAGAAGCGAGAATGTAAACAAAACCAAATGATACAGAAAAGGACCCATAAAGTCAATACCCCAAACATCAAAAATCTCACGAGAATAATAAGGGTTTCGGGGCATTTCATTCCTACGAGAAGTATTCCCTGTTCTCGGCATTGATCACAAGATTTGCAAAACATATATGCATCATGAAATAGAGTGGGCCAATATAATCCGAGTCTAAAACTTTCCTAGCAGTCCGTTGAGGACCGAAGTGGCCGCCACATGCAAGTTTATGACAAAAGCTAAGAATGGAATGGAATTCATCATCAGGCACACACCTCCTAATTACTTGGTCACTGCAAAATCTCCATAAGTAAGGATCATCCCACACATAATACTTTGACTCACTTTTCAATTTATCAATCTTAGCCTTAGTGAAATGTGCAGGTATTGCGTTAGCAACCAAGAAATTAATCAAATCAGCAAACCAAGGGATGTTGCCTTGCAGCTTGAAAAGTTGCTCATAAGGGAAAACATCATGGATGGGAAAAACATCTGCCTCCCTTTCAATTCGACTCAAGTGATCAGCCACCAAATTCTCCGCTCCACTCTTGTCACGGATCTCAATATCAAATTCCTGGAGGAGCAACATCCACCTAATCAATAGGGGCTTGGCATTGGGCTTCTTCGGAGAAACTTCAATGTGCATGATCGAAAACACAACCACTCGGAACCAAGCAAATATGATCGAAATTTATCTAAAGCAAAAACAATTGCTAAAAGTTCCTTTTCGTTGTGGTGTAGTTGATTTGTGCAGGATCTAAAGTTCTCGAAGCATAGGAAATGACATGAGATACTTTACCGACCCTTTGTGCAAGAACAGCTCCCAATGCATAATTAGAGGCATCACACATCGGTTCAAATGGAAGTGTCCAATCCGGCGGTTGGATGATAGGTGTCTTGGTCAATGCCTCGCTTCAATTGATTGAAGGCATCCCGGCACTTCTTGTCAAAGTGAAACTCCACATCTTTTTGCAGTAAGTTGGATAGCGGAAGTGCAATTTTGCTTTGAAATCCTTTATGAACCGCCGATAGAAACCTCGCATGACCAAGGAAAGAACGAATCTCCCGCACGCATGTGGGGTAAGATAGGCATGAAATAACATCTATTTTTGCAGGATCTACCTCAATACCCTCACGAGATATCACATGCCCTAAGACTATACCTTGTTCTACCATGAAATGACATTTCTCAAAATTTAGAACGAGGTTAGTCTTAATGCATCTATGCAAGACTCGAGCCGGACTATCTAAACATGCATCAAAGGAAGATCCATAGACAAGTAAAATCATCCATAAATACGTCCATGCAATTTTCTAAAAATCGAAAAGATACTTACCATACACCTACGAAAGGTGCCTGGAGCATTGCATAGACCAAAGGGCATCCTCCTGTATGCAAATGTGCCAAATGGACAAGTGAAAGTAGTCTTCTCTTGGTCTTCTAGGGCTATATGAATCTGAAAATACCCCGAATATCCATCCAGGAAACAATAATGTGACTTGCCAGCTAACCGCTCCAACATCCGATCAATGAATGGCACGGGAAATGATCCTTTCGGTAGCCTGGTTGAGCCGCCTATAATCAATGCAAACTCGCTAACTGTTTTGAACTCGTGTGGGCACAAGCTCATTGTTCGATTCGCAACCACCGTGACCCCGCATTTCTTGGGAACCACTTGCACGGGCTCACCCATTGACCGTCGATATGGGATAAATAATGCCACTTGAAGTAGCTTTGTAACTTCCTTCTTCACCACATCTAGAATCGGGGATTTAGTCTCCTTTGGGGCTGTCTAACCTGGTTTGATCCCTTCTTCCAATAAAATCTTATGCATGCATGTGGAGGGACTAATACCCGGGAATATCCGCAAGAGTCCATCCGATGGCTTGCCTATTACGCCTCAAAATCTGCAGTAATTTTTCTTCTTGATCGGGTTGTAGGTTTTTAGCAATGATCACATAGGAAGTGTCTCACCATCTCCCAAATATGCATATTTAAGATGGTCTCGGTAAAGTCTTCAACTCCAAGGATGGAGGTTGTACAATGGAAGGTAACAAGTGATCGAAAAAATAACTCAAGAACATTAATTTCAAAGATGGTATCGACTCTCATTCTCAATTGTTGCATTATCGTAGCGTATCATTACTCATAACAGAATAAATCTCAAGACATGCAAAGACATGGTTCAAGATCACAAGTGGCACATGTATCACAAGAAACAGAACCAAGATAGTCAACAATATCGGGAATTCAAAGCATATAAATCAAGTATAGACATCATCAACCAAGATCTCAATCATATCAACATGGAAAACAGAATGCTCCTCTAGGGGGTGTCTCATAGCATCAAAAATGTTAAATTGTACCAAATCGTCGCCAAACTCCATAGAAAGGGTGCCCAAGCATGCACGTCTATCTTGGTCTTGGCGGTCTTGAGGAATGGTACGCCTAGAATCAATGGAGCATGGTTTGTTGGAGACTCATCTTCCATGTTCGAGAATGTAGAAATCTGCTGGAAAAATCAACTCATTCACCGGGACTAACACATCTTCCAAAGACACTGCGGGATGAGCAGTGGCTCTATTTGCCAACTGAATCACGATACCAGTGGGTTGCAAAGTACCGATGTTTAAACACTTATACATTGACATGGGCATGACATTGATCGAAGCACCCAAATCTAGCATTGCATGCTCAAATCTAGAGTTTCCAATTGTGCAAGAAATTGTGAAAGTTCCAGGATCTTTGCATTTCTGTGGCATGCTTGGCAGAATCATTGCAGAAACATTTCTACCCATGCTGATCTTCTCATCCCCTTTCAACCTTCTCTTATGAGTGCACAACTCCTTGAGAAATTTAGCATATTTTGGAATTTGCTTGATTGCATCTAGGAGGGGAATATTGATTTCCACTTTCCTGAATGTCTCCATGACTTCTTTTTCCATTTCTGCTTGCATTGTTCTCTTGGATTGTGTGATCCTATTTGGAAAAGGTAATGGAATGGCAACATCTGAATTCTCTGCAATTTTCTTCAGTGGCACAGATTTCTGGACTGAATTATCCATTTCCTGCCGTTTTTGGTCAATTTCTGATTGCTGTAAGGTTGGAACATCAACTTCTTTGCCACTTCTCAAGGTAATTGCACTTACGTTGCCTCTTGGATTGTTATTTGCTTGTGAAGGCAATTGGCTAGAACCTTGACTCTTTAGCTCGCTCACAGTGGTTGCCAGCTGCCCAATTTGAGTTTGTAAATTCTGAATGTTGGCACTGACGTTCTGCTGGAACTGAATGTTATTTGTGGCCATTTGTTTCATCAGGTCTTCCAATGATGGCTCAGCTGGAGTGGATTGGACAGATCTTGAAACAATGTGTTGTTGTTGTCTCGAATGCGTGGGGTATTTGTTGGTATTTGTTGCTTGGACCGCACTTGGTATCTAAATTGTTGTTCGCTTTGGTGAAATTTGTTGTTGCCGGCTAGGATTCCCATATCTCAAATTGGGATGGTCTCGCCAACCAGGATTATAAGTACTAGAAAATGGATCATATCTAGATTGTTCTTTGTTGTTGCGATATTGGGGTCTACCAGGAAAAACACCACAAGTAAACAACACATTGATCCGGAAAAGCGGGACCATCTTCCGAAGTGTAGGGCATGAATCAAGTAGGATGAGATGAATTAGAGCAAATTCCACACACCGATGCGTCATCGCATGGGTGGTTGTTGACCCACCGCTATCTCGTCTTACTAAAGAAGTTAATTCATCTAGTCTCGTGTTCCATTCTTTGTTGGTCCATATGAGATGCTTGAATTTCATTAACTCCTCTGGTTGCGGTGATGATCCGCGAGCCAAATATTGTTGGGTATTGGCTGCCATGTTTGCTATCGATCTCTTTGCGGCGGTAGGAGTTTTGTCTACTAAGGCTCCTCCAGAGGCAAGATCGATCATGCTTCTATCATTTGGCAGCAAACCCTCATAAAAGTATTGAATCAAGAGTTGGTCACTAATTTGGTGATGAGGGCAGCTCGAACACAACTTCTTGAATCTCTCCCAGTATTCATGCAAAGTCTCACCAGACATCTGTCTGATGCCACATATATCCTTCCTAATTGCAGCAGCTCTCGAGGCAGGGAAGAATCTCTCCAGGAACAACCTCTTCATGTCATTCCAACTTCTGACTGAACCTGGTGAAAGATAAAACAACCAATCTTTGGCTGCATCGACAAGTGAGAAGGGAAATGCCCTTAACTTGATGTGTTCCTCGGAGATGCCTTGTGGCTTCATGGTTGAACACACAACATGGAACTCTTTCAGGTGCTTATGAGGATCTTCACCCGCAAGACCATGAAACTTTGGTAACAAGTGTATCAAACCAGATTTTAACTCAAAATCTGCATCAAGATCAGGATATTGAATGCACAAAGATTGGTAAGATACATCAGGAGCAGCAAGTTCCTTAAGGGTTCTATTATGCATGTTATCAGCCATGATTTCAGGATTACTTAAGTTATCAGGTTCACTCCCAAAATTTGGTTCAGAATTAACTGGAATTTATCACACGAGCTCTAATTAATCTATGCAAGGTCCTATCAATCTCAGGATCAAGATCAAGCAAGATATCGGAGATTGGACCTAGTCATGCATCAACTAAAGCACAAAAACACAAAAATCAGAATCGAGCAAAATACACTAAACAACACTCAAAATATGCAAAAATAAATCTAGTTAATATGTCTAAACATTTTTTAAAATTATGGAATCAACACATAACAAAATCTACATAAAAATGAAACTAGAAAATGCAATAAAAAATATTAAAAAATTAAAAAAGTGGTCTAAATGATAGAATTTCGAAAAACCAGGGGTGACCTCACAGTTTACTGTGAGTCTTGTTTATCAGGCTGTTTTCCTTCAACCGACCAAGTTTCAGCTCATTCTGGGCATGTTGCAGTTCGAAAATTGCAATAGTTACCCGTAATCACCTGTTTTCCGTCTTTCCTAAATCAGAAAAATTCAAAAGTTAGGATAAAAATATTAGTATGGTATGAACAATGTTAGTAAATGAAAAATAACTGTTAGAATAGGTAAGAAAGAACAAAAATTAGTAAGGTTACTCAAAATGAAAAGATTACACCTACGAGTTCCCAAGACATCCAAGGCCAAAATTTTGACGAGCTACCGAACTCAATCAAAATTATAACCGAAGTTATTACCTAAACTTGTAGTATAGTGAACAACACCGAATCGTCTCTCAAGGATCGTAGATGCAATTTGATCAAATCAAGTGAAAGTTAGAAAAAGGGGGTTTTGATGGTTCAAGGATCGCGCGATGACAGGATTTAAAGAGAAATAACAATTAAAAGAACAATCAATTCAGAAATCTATCCGAGATTGGGTGGATTCAATCATAGACCTTTCAACAAACACCTAAAATACATTTGAATGGTTAACTTGGATCTAACCGAGATCTCTCGCATCGATCCATAATTTATACTAGACAATCGTCCAGAATTCAATTGACAAGTGATAAACACAAATCTGCAATCGCACCATTCATGTAAATATATGTCAATTTAAGCACCGAATTCAATTAACCTAGGCACAAATCAGTAACCTAACCTCTTCAATTACGTGATTAGTTTAGATCAATCAGTTCTAAGTTTCATCACAAATCTCAATCTTCAGTTCATCACAATACTTAATCTTAAACCAAGATCAAATCAGATCAAACATAAACAGAATCACCATTCATGCATTCAAGATCAAGAGAACAGAAGAAGAAGAGAAGAGGAATTCAAATATAAATCAAATACATTACATAACCAAGGTCTCAAGAATCCAAGCCACAATCTCTTCAAGAGTCCCGAATTGACTAGAAGTGACTTAGCTCTCCATTACAATGAAGGAAAAATATACAAGAACTATGAAAAGCTATTTCTAACACTAAGTGTATGTTGTGTTTAGAGCTCTCCTCATGCTTCCTTTTATAGAGGATTCAGAGTAGTAGTAGATGGGTAGATGAGATTAGTAGGTGGAATTAGTAGGTGAGCTTGGTAGGTGAACTTGGTAGGTGAACTTGGTAGGTGAGCTTCCTTGTCTCCGAAAGTATTCATTGCTGAACTCATTGATTTCGTCATTTTTGAGCCAAATGGTCTTCATGAAAGTTCTAGGAAATTGTCTAAGCTTTCCAATGGCTCTGGAAGCACCCAAAAATTCGTCCTACAGCCCAAGATATGTCCCAATTACTACAGACTGCTCAGGACCAGTTTCAGCACCTCTGTTTTGACTTTCAGACCCAATATCTCCATCAAGGAGCCCGAATCAAGTTTTGTGTTTGTCATGAAAGTTGTACATATGGGTCTTAACTTTCAGATCACCAATTTTCAGCCCATTCTATAAACCCAAACTCGAATTATGTTCTGGTTACTACACACTGTTCGGGTTCCAGTTCACAAATCCCGTATTCTGATTTCCATGCCCAATTAGCTCCACTAGATGTCTGAATTTGACTTCGAGCTCTTCATCAAAGTTGTAGAGCTCTCTTTTATCTTTCCTACAAGGTAAAATTCATAATTATCAGACATTTAGAACTCAAGATATGGCCAAAATACAGAAACAGTGTAAGACTCGAATAATGCTGAAAAATCAATTAAGTCCGATTCGAGTTCAAACTTACAAAACATAATCAAATTCAGTCAATTAAGTACATGAAGAGTGTAAATGACTAATAATGAGGGTTTCTTAATGAATAAAATATGTGATTATCAATATTCTCTCTTGCAAGATATTCCTTCAATTGCAGTAGATGAAAGAAAACATCATGGAAAAGAACAAAACGAATCGAATATGTTATCGAACATATCCAGCAAAGAATTGGATGTAACTCGATCTTCAAGAATGAATTCTCTGATATCAATACAGCGGCTACCAACCTTCATTCATGCCTAGAATAGTTTTTCTCAGATAACTTCCAACTAATGTAATGTATTACTTAAAATTTTCTTATCCTCATATCACTTTATTCTCCAGCTTTAGCTTCTTTAACAGGAAACGTCTCACTAACCGAATTCTCCTCTCAACCGCATTTTATACTAGATACTATGACATGGATTTTAAATAGGAATATCCTTTCTTGTAAAATATTCTTTCTTGCAAATGCAATATATGAAAGAACATTATAGAGGTTTAGGAAGAAAAGGTAGCGAAATGATCTAATATGTTACCAAACATATTCAACAAGAATTTGATTTTGCCTGATTTTCAGGAATGAGTTTTTCTGAAATACTAACACTGTATTGAGACAATCTCATAGGATATGGTTGGAAAATAACCAATCCATTTTCAAAGATCACGTCTGTTTATGAAACAGATCAAACTATCACAAAGATTTGATCCATAACAACAATTTGAATAACTTGAGTAGCTCGATCGGCTAAGAATAGAAACAGAAATAAACAAATCAGAGGATTATGAATAACTCTAACATATAATTGATCTACTCAATCATATGCCATAAGGAATAGGTTATTCACAGAAATATTCAGTATGGTTTACAGGATTAGCTTCAATGACACAATCTCCATTGTTTAAATCTTCCGCTCCGAACGCCTCCTACTACCTGAGATTTTACTAACAGAAAACTCTGTTTTCATTGGAACTCTATTTTCAAAGATTGTGTTCTAAACTTCTCACACTTAAAACAAATTATTTCCTTGGATGTACAATCTTTTGTTAAGTGCCCCTTTTCACACTTCTTACATTTCGGTGCAGATGTCACAGTCAAACTAAACCTGTCATTACTAGTACTTTCTCCACAAGATTGTTGTTGTTGTTGACTTCTTGGAGATTGCAAGTACGTTTTCTGTTGGAATCGCTTGACCTTACGATTTCCCCTTTTTCGTAACCAATATAGTCCAACGTTACAGGGTTTCTCATCCTGAGATTGATTTAACTCTAACAAAATCTTAGCTTAAGAAATCAATTCTTCTTTCTGTGAACAATCTTCTGAGTTTGCTGTATAATTGCTTCAGCCACTGTTTGTATCACTTCCAAAGTTACAGTCATATCACCACCATTATGTCTCGCTTCCACACGCGTACGTCTATCACGAGTCATTTCCTTTCTTCAAAGATGGATGAATCAAAATAAAATGGAAACCAGATGTAACCATTTCAAATAAACGTTTGTTTTCTTGACGTACATTCCTTCATTAAGTACCTTCTTTCACATCAGTTACTGCCTTTGGTTTCCTCAATGGTTGTAATTACATCTTCTGTTGAAATCAATCACTTTCCAAATATCCTTAAAAATATCGGGTTCCAAAATTACGTAGTCTTATATTCCAAGACTGATTCTCTTCCATTAGATCCTGAACCTCAACTTTTATTTCTTTCCCACTGAACAGCGGTCCTTTGTTCCTGCAGTCATCCTTCCACATTGCTCCCGTTGCTCCCGTAGCTGCAGTTGCATTTCTAGTAACATGTTTCATTTCTACACAAGTATAACTATCCCGAGCCATTTCCCTTTTTTTTTTCTCGAGGCGTGCGGATCGAAATACAGTGGATCTGATATCCATTATAAACAGCATTGTTTCCTTTCGGAAAACAATAACACAAAGAACACAACACAAACAAAACAGACCTAACCACAAACCCCAAAAGACTCAAACCGTACTCTGATACCAACTAATGTAACACCCTCCCTAGGGTATCACATTTCTGACTCCCGACTCATAATCTGAAAAGAAGTTCACACAAGGTTTGAGTTATAAAAAGATGGGTTTTAAAATTACTTCTTTACTGAAACGTAAATTTACTGAAATTATTAGGTAATATTGAAAATCATATTTCAACTATTCATTATGCAATATTGACACCAATTAATATTTCACAATTTAAAGAGGAATATAAAACTAACAGATTCTTTTTTTTTAACAATAGCAAACCCCATGACGGGTCCTACTTAATAGCACGGTACAACACTAACGTTAAAACTTAACATACTTATTCTGTTGTGTATCCATCTTGTTGCATCAGACATCTGTTCTATATTTGTTCTTTGTCAACACTACACACCTTCGAGTCCTGAATGTCCACTCCTTATTGTTGTCACCAATCTCAGAGTATCCATTGCCCGTTATGTCTAAGACAACTCGATCCTTCTATTATTTGATTTTAACAGTACAGACATAGCAAAACAACATAACAAAAAGATGAGATCACCTACGCCAATACCAACATGGCAGCACAGAGATAACACAAACAACAATATTATACAGATATGTCATACCAGAATTTCAATAATGCACTCAACATTAATCAACTATCATCATCATACTATTAACATTATTATCATCACACAATAATCATAAAAATGCCATCAACATGATTATCATCATCATCATCCAAGTTTTCAAAACAATTGTCATAGCCAATATTCCTCAATTAATATATATATCATGCAGATATAAATGTCAGATTATGCATGTGCAAGAAGACTCAGTTTTTCAAAAACAACTCCATGGAGGTTTTCACAATTTCGAGGAGAATGCTCGTCAATTGTCACTTTAGCCCAAAGATAATCTTCCGATTCTTTGAAAAGAATCGTGTTCTTGTCGGGTATCGTCAATGCGTTGTAACGGACTGCATCGCCAAGTGACACAGGGTACTTGCCAATTGTCCACTTGGTCGACCGCCGCACCTTGACGCCCCCAAGATCCATCATAGACCTCACTATCAATTCTCATTCCCTCTTCAACTACAAGGGCCATATACAATGCACGAATATATCCGTGCAAGTCCAACCCCAAAGGGCCAAATCTTTTCAATTTCATTTGTTCAATGTATCATATGCGTCAACGATATTTTTTCCCAATGCATGTATAATGCACCAAATCCAATCACAAGCATCTCTTTCCAATGCATATAAAATGCATCAAATTATATTGTATTTTCAACAGCAAAAATCATGTTATCACATTTTCATATTTATAAAACACTTTCGTCGTGTTTTCAAAATTGCGTAATATTTCCGTTTCATTTTCACAATTCCAAAACGTTTTCGTTACGTTTTCACAATTCCAAAATGTTTATATTACGTTTTCAAAATATCGTAACACTTATGTTACGTTTTCAAAATTCTGAGACGTTTCTATTATATTTTCACAATACCGTGACACTTCTGTTACATTTTCACAATACAGTTACATTTCTGTTACATTTTCAAAATACCCCAATTCTTCTGTTGCACTTTTAAAACACGTACTAATTTTTTTAACGTTTTTCTTAATCTCGTAAAAATATATGTTTCTCAAAATCGCATAGTATTTTTCCACTGTTTCAAAATCGCGTAACTTAAAAATCATTCTTTTAAGTCGCATAAATCATTTTCCGTCATTCTCAAAATATTTAAAACACTTTTCAAATCACATAACGATTTTCCGCTATTTTCACAATCACGTAAAAATAATTTATCACTTTTCCATCACGTAGTGATTTTTCAATAGTAATTCAGATTACGTAAAATATTTAAACGTAATTCAAATCGCGTAGAAATATTTTAACGTATTTAAAATCGCGTAGAAATATTTTTCCATATTACGTAACTTAAAAATCACATTTTTAAGATACGTAAATAATTTTTCACCACAATTTCATTACTGAGTAAAATATTTCTTGACCTTTAAAAATTCCTTTTTAACTTTTCTCAAAATAATATAACTTTACACTTCATTTAATATATTTTCTTACTCAAGAAAATATTTTTCCACAGTTCTTTACTCAAGAAATTCTTTTTCAAAATATAATTCACAAAATCACTTTTTCATTGATGTAAATCAACGTTTCAAAACTTAACATTTTTTAACGTATTTCAAAACTTGAAAATAAGTTATACGTTAGTAAATTTTCAAAACACCATTATATTATCCATTTTTCCCAAATCAATTCTAAAATCAATTCTCTTCAAAACAAATTAAGATTCAAACCCTTGCAACTTCTCTTTTTCATTTTCATATGAAAGTTCATTTCTCAAGTGATAAAATACTTTGATTCCCTTTCCAAAATCCTTATACTAAAACATTTTGTTCAAACATTTTGTTTCCACTTTAAAATTACTTTGTTTCATAAAACCAAAATTATTCCAACCTCCAAAAATCATAGAGTCTTTGGCCATTGAAGCCATCAAATATTTTTCTTCTAAATTGATATGGTTTTACACAAACAAAACCATTAAAAATTCTTTGTTTTCAAAACTGAAATACCGATGGTCATAAAAACCAAACCTATTTATTCAAATTCATTTTTACTTTCTTTACAAATCCTTTTTCACTTTCTTTGCAAATCCTTAAAATTATCATTACTATTTTCATTTAAATCTCATGTTTAGTAAGAAACTTTTTACACAAAATAAATCAATAAAAATTCCTCCAAAAATCATATTCTTGTTCTCTTGAAAAATAAATTCTTTGTTTATTTTCCATACTCTTCAAATCATCCATTTTCATCTTTCATGAAAATATTAATTTGTGAACACCTATTTTGAGGCGTCTTGTTCGAAATCCACCATGTTCTAAGTACTCAAAAATCAATTCTTTTGTTCTTGAAAAATTTCAACATAGAACCCTAACCTTGGGTGCCAAAACCGTAGTCATTCTTTGGCCATTGGAGCCAAGAATTAATTTTATTTCCATCATCAAATCATGGCATATACATATATATTTCATCATAAATAATATAAGCATACCATCAAAGCCATAAAAGCTTGTATAGCATATCAAGCATATCATCAAAGCTATAAAATCATGCAAAGCATATCAAGCATAGAAAATTAATCAAAGCTCATAAACACCCACAAATTAATTACATGACCATGGATATGAATCCTCACATGGATTCCACATCCATCAAATAAAATACCATCTCTCACCACCATGCTTGGTTGGTGAGATGGATCTCCTCTTACCTCTTGAAGATCCTCCAAAGCTTCTTGATTTGTTTTTTTTCCAAGTCCTTCACCACCAAGGGCTTCTCAAATACAAAACAAAAACACAAGTTAATTAACATATCAAGCTTGATTAAGAGGAACCATGGATCAAACATGGTTTAGATCATGAAAAAGAGAGAAGAAAATGAAGTTTCCTTATACTTCACCTCAAAAACCCAATAACTTTGATCTTGAAGAAACTCCTTGAAGATGAATGATTTAGAAGAAGTCTTCAACATGAAAGTTGCTTAGAATATCATGGAGATTCAAGATCTAAGGTTGGATGAAATTAAAAGAGCTTGGATGGTGATTTTAGGGGTTTTGACCGAATGATATCTCTTGAAGAACAAAGATTAAATTTTTTATTTTTGATAGAAACTTGAAGCTTGAATTTGAAGATCAAGATGAATGATTTTGGAAAAACTCATAACTAGAGATGTTCTTAGAATGATGTTTAGGTTTAGAAAATCAAGTTGGATGAAATTTTTGAGTGATGGAAGGTGCTCTTGGAGGGCTTGGCCGAAATCTAGAGAAGAAAGGAGATGGAGATAAAATTTTCTAAGTTTCCTTCTTGAAAATGAATCAATGAAGACCAAGGAAGACAATAATGACTAAAGCATGCAATTATGGTCTTCCAAACTCCTTCATGCAGCACCAAAACTGTGCCCCCCCTTCAAGCATTCTCCTTGGAGTGCAAAAATCAAAAGTGAGCCATTATGATGTCTAACTTGACCAAGACATGCAAAAATGACATAAAGCTTGTCTTTTTGTCTTCTAAACACTCCAAAACCATCACATTCTCTTCATAATGCATTCAATAAAGTTGTCTTCATTATTTGCCACCATTTGAAGCATTTCTAGCCATTGATTAATTCAATGGTTAGGATTTAGGTAAATTTTTAATTTTAGAAGACTAAATCTAGGCCATTGGATTTTTCTCCTTTAAATTCTAGCCCTTAGATGTGTCTCTAAAATTAAGGGTCAAGATTGCTTCTTCAAATTTTAAATCCAAGGGTCATAATTAGCCTTTGCTACTTTAGAAGACCAAATCTCTACCCTTAATTAATTCTTCATCCAATGGTCATAAATGGTCTTTGTTACTTTTTAAGATTAAATCTCCACCCTTGATTTAATCTCAATCCAATGGTTATAAATGGTCTTTGTCATTTTTCAAGACCAATTCTACACCTTTGATTACATCTATGGTTGATATCAAAGTCTTCCTAACCAAGCTTATTCTCACACCATTGATTAAATCAATGGTTATTATCCAAGGTTTCTTTATTAAGTTTGTTTCTTAACCTTTGATTAAATCAATGGTTAATATTCAAACTAAGTATTCTCATCCAAGGGTATAAATCAAGTCAAGCTCTCTTTGTTGACTACGCAATATAATATTTATTCTTGTATCCTACAAATAATATTTTTACTGTATTTTTATCATCTGATAATTAAATACAGTACAAAACACAGTACAATAAAATTTTAAAAACTGTTTCCGGATTCAGGTTTAGTAAGATCCCTTGTCTCCGTCTAAACAGTATAAATTTTTCTATGCGTAGAAAATTTTTTGCTTTGCGGGACCCACCTGGGCCCGCGTATGGCCACCTAGGCTCACATACACCCCCTGGGCCCACAAACAGTAAAAAAATTCATAATCATCCACAAAAATCACAAAAATTATAAAATGCACAAATATCAAATCAGATTACGTAAATTAATTTCCTAACGATAAAAATTAAATTACATAAAGTTTTCCCCGGCCAAAAAATTTTTATTTTCCTGACACGGAGTAAATCATTCAAAATGATCAAATACGCTGATGGAATAAACAAAATAATTTTACAGTGCACAGAAATTACTAAACAGTAAAATTCTGTTAACTGTCAAAATTATTGTTTAAGAGATACGAAAATTTGGGGTGTTACAACAATCATATCAACATTTTTGTTGACATTAGCTTGGGAGAGATTAACAACACCAATCCAAGGGTAATTTAGCTTATATGCTCTCACCTCAAGAATGTAGAAAAGGGAACAAAAGAGAAGAAACAATAAGAGGAAGCCATTTTATGAGCTTGACAAATTTGATTTTTCTAATTTAAGCCTTTTTAAAAAAAAGTAAAATAACGAAGTCTTAACTATAAGGAATCAGTTGTTTGTGTGATACTTAAATTTCATCACTATTCATGACTTAATTTAATTACATATTTTAAATATTAAATTCAAAATAATAAATGAAGATGAATAAACTAATAAGGAAGAAAAAAACTAAAGATTTTTCTTGATGATTGGGGAAAGTTCAAAGAACATAATGACTTAATCACACATTTTTTTATATTTTATTTTGGGCACTAATAATATGAATAGAGAAATTTTCTACAACACATTAGCCAATCAAAAGCCTAACAATATGCCTTAATATGAATGAGATTTTCAATTTTGGAGGAACAGTCTCACCAAAAAAGGATGATTGAAGCATAGAAATTTCACTCTAGTTGGTTTGTCTTCATGTTTGGGGGACATCAGCCATTTTCCCATGAACACATCACAGGTAACTCAATATCCATCATTCTGTAACAGTAAACTTTTTTTTTTACTTGTCCACGCTATGATATGGTATTGAATTCTATGATGATCTTATCAGTCTAATTTACACAAAACTGTTCATGTGCCTTTTCTACCGTGAAAATGAATAATAAAAGGAAAAAAAATTATCTGTTTCAGCCATTTTCACAAACATATTGGGTGCAAAAAAATAAAATAAAGTGGTCATGATTTAACACAGCAAATAAAAGCAAGAAAATTGAAGAAAAGGGGAAAAAAACCTACTTGCATGATGGGGTTCAATGCCATCGTTCAACCACTTCTGCAGCGACCTTGACCTCGCCCAGCTTCAGGTTCTAATCTAGTTCCACCAGGGGCAGGGGGCACAAAATGGGAGAAAAAAAGCTCTAAAGCAGAAAAAGAAAGGAAATCAGACTAAGAGAGAAATAAAAAAATACATAAACAGACACTGAAAATCAGTATAAGGTAGCCCCAAATCAACCACCATTTTCAGACAATCGTACACTGTAACACCCCAAAATTTTTAATCTCTTAAACATTAATTTTGACAGTTAACAGAATTTCACTGTTTAGTGATTTCTGAGTGCTGTAAAATTAATTTGATTATTCCATCAGCGTATTTGATCGTTTTGAGTGATTTACTCCGTGTCAGGAAAATAAAAATTTTCGGGCCGGGGAAAACTTTACGTAATTTAATTTTTACCGTTAGGTAATTAATTTACGTAATCTGATTGGATATTTGTGAATTTTCTAATTTTTGTGATTTTATGTGTGATTTTGAAATTTTTATGGTTTGTGGGCCCCACGAGGGGGTATGTGGGCCCAGGTGACCATACGTGGGCCCAGGTGGGTCCCGCAAAGTGAAAAAATTTTCTACGGATAGAAAAATTTGTACTGTTTAGATGGAGACAGGGGATCTTACTAAACCTGAATCCGAAAACAGTTTTAGAAAATTTCTTGTATTGTATTTTATCCGTATTTAATTATCGGATGATAAAAATACAAGAAAATATTATTTGTAGGATACAAGAATAAATATTATACTGTGTAGTCAACAAAGAGAGCTTGACTTAATTTATACCCTTGGATGAGAATACTTAGTTTAAATATTAACCATTGATTTAATCAAAGGTTAAGAAACAAACTTAATAAAGAAGTTTCGACAATAACCATTGATTTAATCAATGGTGTGAGAATAAGCTTAGTTAGGAAGGCTTTGATATCAACCATAGATGTAATCAAAGGTGTAGAATTGGTCTTGAAAAGTGACAAAGACCATTTATAACCATTGGATTTAGATTAAATCAAGGGTGGAGATTTAATCTTAAAAAGTAACAAAACCATTTATGACCATTAGATGAAGTTAATTAATCAATGGTGGAAATTTGGTCTTCTAAAGTAGCAAAGACTAATTAGAACCCTGGATTAAAAGTTTGAAGGAGTAATCTTAACCATTAATTTTGGAGACACATCTAATGGTTAATTTAAAGGAGAAAAATCCAATACTAGATTTAGTCTTCTAAAATTAAAAATCTACCTAAATCCTAACCATTGAATTAATCAATGGCTAGAAATGCTTCAAATGGTGGCAAATAATGAATACAACTTTATTGAATGCATTATGAAGAGAAGGTGATGGTTTTGGAGTGTTTAGAAGACAAAGAGACAAGCTTTATATCATTTTTGCATGTCTTGGTCAATGTTTCACCATAATTGATCATTATTGATCAATTTGCACTCAAGGAAAATGCATTGGAGGGGAGCCACGAAATTGAGAAGCTTTAGGACATAGGAAAAAGTTTGAAGACCATTATTGTCATCCTTGGTCATCATTAGACATTTTCAAGAAGCTAAGTTACCAAGTTTTCTCTCCATTTCTCTCCTTCTTCATATTTTTGCCAAGCACTCCAAGAGCACCTTCCATCACTCAAAAATTTCATCCAACTTGATTTTCTAAACCTAAACACCATTCTAAGAACATCTCTAGTTATGAGTTTTTCCAAAATCATTCATCTTGATCTTCAAATTCAAGCTTCAAGTTTCTATCAAAAATCAAAAATTTCATCTTTGTTCTTCAAAATACACCATTCGGTCATACTACCTAAAATCACCATCCAAGCTCTTTTAATTTCATCCAACCTTAGATCTTGAATCTCCATGATATTCTAAGCAACTTTCATGTTGAAGATTTCTTCTAAATCATTCATCTTCAAGGAGTTTCTTCAAGATCAAAGTTATTGGGTTTTTGAGGTGAAGTATAAGGAAATTACATTTCTTCTCTTCTTTTTATGATCTAAACCATGTTTGATCCATGGTTTCTCTTAATCAAGCTTAGTATACTAATTTTTATGTATTTTGTTTTGTATTTGAGAAGCTCTTGATGATGAAGGACTTGGAAAAAGAAGCAAAACAAGAAGTTTTTGAGGATCTTCAAGAGGTAAGAGGAGATCCATCTTACCAACCAAGCATGGTGGTGAGAGATGGTATTTTATTTGATGGATGTGGAATCCATGTGAGGAGTCATATCCATGGTCATGTAATTAATTTGTGGGTGTTTATGAGCTTTGATTAATTTTTTATGCTTGATATGCTTTGCATGATTTTATAGCTTTGATGATATGCTTGATATGCTATACATGCTTTTATGGCTTTGATGGTATGCTTATATTATTTATGATGAAATATATATGTTTATGCCATGACTTGATGGTGGAAAGGAAATTGATTTTTGGCTCCAATAGCCAAGGAAGAGCTACGGTTTTGATGCCCTTGATTAGGGTTTATGTTGAAAAATTTCAAGAACAAAAGAATTGATTTTTGAGTACTTAGAACATGGTGGATTTCGAACAAGACACCTCAAAATAGGTGTTCACAAACTAATATTTTCATGAAAGATGAAAATGGATGATTTGAAGAATTTAGAAAATAAACAAAAGGATTTGTTTTTCAAGAGAACAAGAATACGATTTTTGAGGAATTTTCATTGATTTATTTTGTGTAAAAAGATCCTAAGTATTTTTTTAAACATGAGTTTTGAAATGAAACGAGAACGTTGATTTGAAGGATTTGCAAAGAAAGAATAAAAAAAAAATGAATTTGAACAAATGGGTTTGGTTTTATGACCATAAGTCTTACGGTTTTGAAAAACAAAATTTAATGGTTTTGTTTGTGTAAAACCATATCAATTGAGAAGGAAAAATATTTGATGGTTTCAATAATCAAGTACTACGATTTTCGAAAACTTGTAATGCCCTGGTTTTATAAAACAAACTAATTTTTGAAGTGGAAATGTAATTTGATTTAATACAAAGAATTTGGAAAGGGAATCAAAGTATTTTATCACTTGGGAAATGAACTTTCATAAAAAGATGAAAAGAAAATAAAAAAAAGGGTTGCAAATTGTTTTAAGCCTCATTTTGTTTTAAAGAAAATTGATTTGGGAAAAATGAAAAAAAATATAATAATTTAACGTCTTCTAACATATGAATCATTCTTTGGGATTTTGGAGAGTGATTTTGTGAAATATATTTTGGAAAGGTTTTCTTAAAAGAGAAAATGTGAAAAATGACATTGGAAACGATATTGAGTTTTTTGAAAGTCCAAAATAATATTTGGAATATTGAGGTATATTTTACGTAGTTTTCAAAATGACGTTTGGAATATTAAAGAATGTTTTGCGTATTGGAAAAATAATGAAATTATGGTGAAAAACGCTTTTTACGATCTTAAAAACGTGATTTTAAGCTACGCAATTTGAAAAATGTTTAAGTAATCCTACGTGACTTGAAAAATATTTTAATATTTCTACGTGATTTGGTGTATATTTAAATATTTTACGTGATTTGAAATACCATTCAAAATCACTACGTGATTGAACAACAATAGAATATTTTTACGTGATTGTGAAAATAACGAAAAATCATTATGTGATTTGAAAAGTGTTTTAAATATTTTGAAAATGAAAGAAAATGATTTACGTGACACGTGACGTAAAAGAAAGATTTTTAAGTTACGTAATTTTGAAATAGTGGAAAAATATTATGGGATTTGATAAACGATATTTTTACGTGTTTAAGAAAAACGTTGAAAAATTAGTAAGTGATTTAAAAGTGCAACAGAAGAGTTACAGCATTTTGAAAACGTAACAGAAGTGTTACGGTATTGTGAAAATATAACAAAAACGTTTTAGAATTTTGAAAACGTAAAAGAAGTGTTACGATATTTGAAAACGTAACAAATACATTTTTTTGAAATTGTGAAAACGTAACGGAAATGTTGCGCAATTTTGTAAAGACACGGCGAAAGTGTTTTATAACTATGAAAATGTGATAACATGATTTCACTGTTGAAAATACAGTATGATTACTGTTGAAGCTTGTGATTGGTATTATACCTGTGATTGGTAATTGGTGCATTATACATGCATTGGAATGGTCCGATGAGGACTAGATATGGTGATTGCCTAGGAGAAACACACCTCTTGAGTGGGTGCGATATGCGTAGTGTAGGTCACCTGGTTGACCTTGGGGCATCGGGGTGCGGGTTGCCTACAATGGACAAGTGAGTCGCTTCATCGTAACCGTAGGTTAGACCGACGCGACACACCGATGATCTCGACCGAGACACTATTCTTAATCAAGATCCGATAAAGACCGTCGAGTATATGCTAGATGTGCAAAAATCAAAATGAGGATTATAAAGCACGTGGTCCGAGGCACGAGGTACCGATGATTCTTTTCGATCATTTCTCCGACCGAGTTTTAGCTCCATGGAGTAGGAAATCGAGTCTTGTGTACATGCATAAACCGAACATTTATATCTCGTGTGATATATATTAATTGAGGAATATTGGCTATGACAATTGTTTTGAATACTTGGATGATGATGATGATAATCTTTCAAGGCATTATCATAATTGTTATCTATGATAATTGAATTGATATATGATTGGATGATGATAGTTGATTAATGTTGATAGCATGATTTTAATATTGTATCGTGTGATAACCATAATGATGATGGCATGATTGTAATTATGATATGATGTAGCGTATGATATTGTTGCTTGCGTTATCTCTGTGCTGCTATGTTGGTACCGGTGTAGGTGATCTCACCTCTTTGTTATGTTGTTTTTGCTATGTCTCAGTATTATTAAAATTATACAAGAGAAGGAACGAGTTGTCTTAGACATAGCGGATGACAAATACCTCTACGTTTGGAGACAACATCGGAGAATGACCTTGCCGACGAGTGTTGAAATGGAAAAGATGTTTGAGGACAAGGAAATGACATAGAACAAATGTCCGATGCTTCAAGATGGACATTCCGATGGACACTCCGAGATTAGGGACAACAATAAGGAGTGGACATTCATGACTCGATGGGGAGCAAGTGTTGACAAGGAGTAGAGTTCGATGTATCAAGTTTGATACAGAGAAGGAACAAGTATGTTAAGTTTTCATTGTTAGTGTTACACCGTGCTATTAAGTAGGACCCGTAATGGGTTTGCTATCTGTGGAAAAAGAAAGAACAAAAGAGTCTATTAATTTATATTTCTCTTTAAATTGTGTGTCATTATTGGATAATGAGTAATTGAAATATGATTACCTAATATTTTCAAGTAAATTTACGTGTTAGTAAAGAAAGAAGTTTTTTTAAACCAATATTTTTATAACTCAAAACTTGTGTGAACTTATTTTTAGATTATGAGTCGGGAGTCGGAAATGTGATGCCCCTAGGGAGGGTGTTACATTAGTTGGTATCGAGCTTAAGGTTTAAGTGTCGAGCACGGTTTGAGTCTTTGGGGTTTGTGGTTAGGTCCTGTTTTGCTTGTGTTGTGTTCTTCGTGTGTTTGTTTTCCGAAAGGAAAACAAAATAAAATTGTATAAAATGGATATCGATCCATTTTAGTTTAATTTATTCGTTTCTCAAGAAAGGAAACAAAATAAGTTGTATAAAATGGATATCGATCCATTTATTTTGATTCGTCCATCGTTGAAGGAAGGACATTGACTCGTGATAGATGTACGCGCCTGGAAGCAAAAAGTAATGGTGGTGATATGATTGTAACTTTGGAAGTAACACAAACAAAGTGGTGAAGCAATTATACTGACAAACTCGAGAAGATTGTTCAAGAAAGAAGAATTGATAGTGAAGTTAAGATTTTGTTAGAGTTGAATCAATCTCGAATAAGAGACCGTAACGTTGGACCTTTTTGGTTACGAAAAAGGGGAAATTGTAAGGTCAAGCGATTCCAACAGTAAAACGTACTTGCAATCTCCAGGAAGCCAACAACAACAACAATCTCGTAGTAGATGTACGTGTATGGAAGCGAATGTGATATAATAATGTGGTTACAACTATAGAAACAATGCGAAGGACAATCAAGTGACAAGTACAAGAGAACAGAGGAATAACTTGGGATAGTTATACTTATGTGGAAGTGGAACATGTTACTAGTAATGCGATTGCAGAACTAAGGAGTAGGGAGCAACGGGAGCAATGTGGAAAGACGACTGCATGAACAAAGGACTGTTGTTCAGTGGAAGCTAGAAGTTGAAGTTCAGGATCTGATGGAAGAGAATCAATCTTGAAATATTAGATTTTGTAATTTTGGAACCTGGTATTTTTCTTAGGGATATTGGGAAAGTAATTGATTTCAATGGGAAATGAAATTACAACCATTGAGAAACCAGAACCAAGAAGTGAAGTGGAAAGGGGCACTTAATGAAAGATTGGATGTTCAAGGAAACACTTTGTTTTAAGTGTGGAAAGTTTGGACACATTTCCATAAATTGTATTCCATTAAAAATAGAATTTTCTGTTAGTAAAATCTCGGATAGTAGAGAGAATTGAGACGTTGAATGGAACGGGAATGTTCTGAACGAAGGATTTAAACAAGGGAGATTTTGTTATTGGAGCTAATTCTATAGACCATACTGAATATTTCTATGAATAACCTAATCTTTATGGCATATGATTGAGTAGATCAATTATATGTTAGAGTTATTCGTAAACCTCTGATTTGATTACTTCTGTACCTATTCTTAGCCATCGAGCTATTCAAATTATTCAAATTGTTGTTGCGGGTCAAATATTTGTGTGAGTTTGATCTATTTATCTCTTTCATAAATAGGTGTGATCTTTGAAAATGGATTGGTTATTTTCCAACCATATCCTATGAGATTATCTTAGTAAAATACTAGTATTCCTATGTGATCTTTAAAAATGGATTGGTTATTTCCCAACCATATCTTATGAGATTATCTCAGTAAAATGCTAGTATTCCAGAAAAACTCATATCATGCAAAATCAAATTCTTATTGGATATGTCTAGTAACATATCGATAATTTTGCTACCTTTTCTTTCTCGAGCCTCCGTAATTTCCTTTCATGTATTGCAATTGTAAGACAGAAAAGAAAGAAGGAATATATTGCAAGAAAGGATATTCCTATCTATAACCATGTCGCAATATCAAAATGGTGCAATGAAGCGTGGTGGATTCTTCAAAGTTGAAACTATTTCTTCAAGGAAAAAAAAAAAAAAAAACAAGAACTAAAATCCATAAGATCTTGTGATGTGTTATATTAGTGCGTTACATTAGTTGGTTACATTAGTTGGTATGCAGACTATTGGATTAAGAATTAGTTGGTTGAAAGGAGAATTCAGCTAGAGAGACATTTCCTGTTACAAGCAAAATGTAGAATATATATAGTGATACGAGAATAAGAAAATTTTAAGTAAGACATTACATTAGTTGGAAATTATCTAAGAAAAACTATTCTAGGCATGAATGAAGATTGATAACCGCTATATTGGTATCAAAAATATGGAAACTACTTTCTTTCTGGAGTAACATTTAACATCTTCAGTAACTAAGAATTTGAGATATCCATTTCAACAAGAGAAGTTGAACGTCAAGCAAAAAAAAAAAAAAGTTTTGTTGGCTAGAATAGTATGTAAAGACGTTAAGGAAGATGCAACATGAGGACTGGAGAAAAGCTAAAAGATTAATGTTCACATCCTTAGATGTGAAATCACGTTCATCAAATTTCGAGGACGAAATTTCTTTTTAGAGGGGGAGTAATGTAACACCCCAAAATTTTTAATCTCTTAAACATTAATTTTGACAGTTAACAGAATTTCACTGTTTAGTGATTTCTGAGTGCTGTAAAATTAATTTGATTATTCCATCAGCGTATTTGATCGTTTTGAGTGATTTACTCCGTGTCATGAAAATAAAAATTTTGGTAGGGGAAAACTTTACGTAATTTAATTTTTACCGTTAGGTAATTAATTTACGTAATCTGATTTGATATTTGTGAATTTTCTAATTTTTGTGATTTTATGTGTGATTTTGAAATTTTTATGGTTTGTGGGCCCCACGAGGGGTATGTGGGCCCAGGTGACCATACGTGGGCCCAGTGGGTCCCATAAAGTGAAAAAATTTTCTACGGATAGAAAAATTTGTACTTGTTTAGATGGAGACAGGGATCTTACTAAACCCGAATCCGAAAATAGTTTTAGAAAATTTTTGTATTGTATTTTATATCGTATTTAATTATCGGATGATAAAAATACAAGAAAAATATTATTTGTAGGATACAAGAATAAATATTATACTTGTGTAGTCAACAAAGAGAGCTTGACTTAATTTATACCCTTGGATGAGAATACTTAGTTTAAATATTAACCATTGATTTAATCAAAGGTTAAGAAACAAACTTAATAAAAAGTTTTGATAATAACCATTGATTTAATCAATGGTGTGAGAATAAGCTTAGTTAGGAAGGCTTTGATATCAACCATAGATGTAATCAAAGGTGTAGAATTGGTCTTGAAAAGCGACAGACAAAGACCATTTATAACCATTGGATTTAGATTAAATCAAGGGTGGAGATTTAATCTTAAAAAGTAACAAAGACCATTTATGACCATTAGATGAAGAATTAATCAATGGTGGAAATTTGGTCTTCTAAAGTAGCAAAGACTAATTAGAACCCTTGGATTAAAAGTTTGAAGGAGTAATCTTAACCATTAATTTTGGAGACACATCTAATGGTTAGAATTTAAAGGAGAAAAATCCACTACTAGATTTAGTCTTCTAAAATTAAAAATCTACCTAAATCCTAACCATTGAATTAATCAATGGCTAGAAATGCTTCAAATGGTGGCAAATAATGAATACAACTTTATTGAATGCATTATGAAGAGAAGGTGATGGTTTTGGAGTGTTTAGAAGACAAAGAGACAAGCTTTATATCATTTTTGCATGTCTTGGTCAATGTTTCACCATAATTGATCATTATTGATCAATTTGCACTCAAGGAAAATGCATTGGGGGAGCCACGAAATTGAGAAGCTTTAGGACATAGGAAAAAGTTTGAAGACCATTATTGTCATCCTTGGTCATCATTAGACATTTTCAAGTTTAAGTTACACAAGTTTTTCTCCATTTCTCTCCTTCTTCATATTTTTGCCAAAGCACTCCAAGAGCACCTTCCATCACTCAAAAATTTCATCCAACTTGATTTTCTAAACCTAAACACCATTCTAAGAACATCTCTAGTTATGAGTTTTTCCAAAATCATTCATCTTGATCTTCAAATTCAAGCTTCAAGTTTCTATCAAAAATCAAAAATTTCATCTTTGTTCTTCAAAATACACCATTCGGTCATACTACCTAAAATCACCATCCAAGCTCTTTTAATTTCATCCAACCTTAGATCTTGAATCTCCATGATATTCTAAGCAACTTTCATGTTGAAGATTTCTTCTAAATCATTCATCTTCAAGGAGTTTCTTCAAGATCAAAGTTATTGGGTTTTTGAGGTGAAGTATAAGGAAATTACATTTCTTCTCTTCTTTTCATGATCTAAACCATGTTTGATCCATGGTTTCTCTTAATCAAGCTTAGTATACTAATTTTTATGTATTTTGTTTTGTATTTGAGAAGCTCTTGATGATGAAGGACTTGAAAAAGAAGCAAAACAAGAAGTTTTTGAGGATCTTCAAGAGGTAAGAGGAGATCCATCTTACCAACCAAGCATGGTGGTGAGAGATGGTATTTTATTTGATGGATGTGGAATCCATGTGAGGAGTCATATCCATGGTCATGTAATTAATTTGTGGGTGTTTATGAGCTTTGATTAATTTTTTATGCTTGATATGCTTTGCATGATTTTATAGCTTTGATGATATGCTTGATATGCTATACATGCTTTTATGGCTTTGATGGTATGCTTATATTATTTATGATGAAATATATATGTTTATGCCATGACTTGATGGTGGAAAGGAAATTGATTTTTGGCTCCAATAGCCAAGGAAGAGCTACGTTTTGATGCCCTTGATTAGGGTTTATGTTGAAAAATTTCAAGAACAAAAGAATTGATTTTTGAGTACTTAGAAACATGGTGGATTTCGAACAAGACACCTCAAAATAGGTGTTCACAAACTAATATTTTCATGAAAGATGAAAATGGATGATTTGAAGAATTTAGAAAATAAACAAAAGGATTTGTTTTTCAAGAGAACAAGAATACGATTTTTGAGGAATTTTCATTGATTTATTTTGTGTAAAAAGATCCTAAGTATTTTTTTAAACATGAGTTTTGAAATGAAACGGACGAACGTTGATTTGAAGGATTTAAAGAAAGAAAGTGAAAAAGGATTTGCAAAGAAAGTAAAAAAAAATGAATTTGAACAAATGGGTTTGGTTTTTTTATGACCATAAGTCTTACGGTTTTGAAAAACAAAATTTAATGGTTTTGTTTGTGTAAAACCATATCAATTGAGAAGGAAAAATATTTGATGGTTTCAATAATCAAGTACTACGATTTTGAAAACTTGTAATGCCCTGATTTTATAAAACAAACTAATTTTTGAAGTGGAAATGTGATTTGATTTAATACAAAGAATTTGGAAAGGGAATCAAAGTATTTTATCACTTGGGAAATGAACTTTCATAAAAAGATGAAAAGAAAATAAAAAAAGGGTTGCAAATTGTTTTAAGCCTCATTTTGTTTTAAAGAAAATTGATTTGGGAAAAATGAAAAAAAATATAATAATTTAACGTCTTCTAACATATGAATCATTCTTTGGGATTTTGGAGAGTGATTTTGTGAAATATATTTTGGAAAGGTTTTCTTAAAAGAGAAAATGTGAAAAATGACATTGGAAACGATATTGAGTTTTTGAAAGTCCAAAATAATATTTGGAATATTGAGGTATATTTTACATAGTTTTCAAAATGCGTTTGGAATATTAAAGAATGTTTTGCGTATTGGAAAAATAATGAAATTATGGTGAAAAACGTTTTACGTATCTTAAAAACGTGATTTTAAGCTACGCAATTTGAAAAATGTTTAAGTAATCCTACGTGACTTGAAAAATATTTTAATATTTCTACGTGATTTGGTGTATATTTAAATATTTTACGTGATTTGAAATACCATTGAAAATCACTACATTGATTGAACAACAATAGAATATTTTTACGTGATTGTGAAAATAACGAAAAATCATTATGTGATTTGAAAAGTGTTTTAAATATTTTGAAAATGAAAGAAAATGATTTACGTGACACGTGATTTAAAAGAAAGATTTTTAAGTTACGTAATTTTGAAATAGTGGAAAAATATTATGGGATTTGATAAACGTATATTTTTACGTGTTTAAGAAAAACGTTGAAAAATTAGTAAGTGATTTAAAAGTGCAAATGTAAGATTACAAAGATTTTGAAAACGTAATGTAAGTGTTACGGTATTGTGAAAATATAACAAAAACGTTTTAGAATTTTGAAAACGTAAAAGAAGTGTTACGATATTTGAAAACGTAACAAATACATTTTTTTGAAATTGTGAAAACGTAACGGAAATGTTGCGCAATTTTGTAAAGACACGGTGAAAGTGTTTTATAACTATGAAAATGTGATAACATGATTTCACTGTTGAAAATACAGTATGATTATTGTTGAAGCTTGTGATTGGTATTATACCGTGATTGGTAATTGGTGCATTATACATGCATTGGAATGGTCCGATGAGGACTAGATATGGCTGATTGCCTAGGAGAAACACACCTCTTGAGTGGGTGCGATATGCGTAGTGTAGGTCACCTGGTTGACCTTGGGGCATCGGGGTGCGGGTTGCCTACAATGGACGTGAGTCGCTTCATCAGAACCGTAGGTTAGACCGACGCGACACACCGATGATCCGACCGAGACACTATTCTTAATTCAGATCTTGATTAAGACTGTCGTGTATATGCTAGATGTGCAAAAATCAAAATGAGGATTATAGCACATGGTCTGAGGCATGAGGTACCGACATGATTCTTTTCGATCATTTCTCCGACCTGAGTTTTAGCTCCATGGAGTAGGAAATCGAGTCTTGTGTACATGCATAAACTGAACATTTATATCTGTGTGATATATATTAATTGAGGAATATTGGCTATGACAATTGTTTTGAATACTTGGATGATGATGATGATAATGCTGAAGGCATTATCATAATTGTTATCTATGATAATTGAATTGATATATGATTGGATGATGATAGTTGATTAATGTTGATAGCATGATTTTAATATTGTATCTGTGTGATAACCATAATGATGATGGCATGATTGTAATTATGATATGATGTAACTGTATGATATTGTTGCTTGCGTTATCTCTGTGCTGCCATGTTGGTACTGGTGTAGGTGATCTCACCTCTTTGTTATGTTGTTTTTGCTATGTCTGTATTATTAAAATTATACAGTAGAAGGAACGAGTTGTCTTAGACATAGCGGATGACAAATACCTCTACGTTTGGAGACAACATCGGAGAATGACCTTGCCGACAGTGTTGAAATGGAAAAGATGTTTGAGGACAAGGAATGACATAGAACAAATGTCTGATGCTTCAAGATGGACATTCCGATGGACACTCGAGATTAGGGACAACAATAAGGAGTGGACATTCATGACTCGATGGGGAGCAAGTGTTGACAAGGAGTAGAGTTCGATGTATCAAGTTTGATACAGAGAAGGAACAAGTATGTTAAGTTTTCATTGTTAGTGTTACACCGTGTTATTAAGTAGACCCGTAATGGGTTTGCTACTGTGGAAAAAGAAAGAACAAAAGAGTCTGTCAATTTATATTTCTCTTTAAATTGTGTGTCATTATTGGATAATGAGTAATTGAAATATGATTACCTAATATTTTCAGTAAATTTACGTGTCAGTAAAGAAAGAAGTTTTTTTTAAACCAATATTTTTATAACTCAAAACTTGTGTGAACTTATTTTTAGATTATGAGTCGGGAGTCGGAAATGTGATGCCCTAGGGAGGGTGTTACATTAGTTGGTATCAGAGCTTAAGGTTTAAGTGTCAGAGCACGGTTTGAGTCTTTTGGGGTTTGTGGTTAGGTCTGTTTTGCTTGTGTTGTGTTCTTCTGTGTGTTTGTTTTCCGAAAGGAAAACAAATAAAATAAAATTGTATAAAATGGATATCGATCCATTTTAGTTTAATTTATTCGTTTCTGAAGAAAGGAAACAAAATAAGTTGTATAAAATGGATATCAGATCCATTTATTTTGATTCGTCCATCGTAGAAGGAAGGACACTGACTCGTGATAGATGTACGCGTCTGGAAGCAAAAAGTAATGGTGGTGATATGATTGTAACTTTGGAAGTAACACAAACAGTGGCTGAAGCAATTATACAGCAAACTCAGAAGATTGTTCAGCAGCAAGAATTGATAGCTGAAGTTAAGATTTTGTTAGAGTTGAATCAATCTCAGAATAAGAGACCCTGTAACGTTGGACCTTTTTGGTTACGAAAAAGGGGAAATTGTAAGGTCAAGCGATTCCAAAGTAAAACGTACTTGCAATCTCCAGGAAGCCAACAACAACAACAATCTCGTAGTAGATGTACGTGTATGGAAGCAGAACGTGATATAATAATGTGGTTACAGCTATAGAAACAATGCGAAGGACAACTGAAGTGACAAGTACAGCAGGAACAGAGGAATAACTTGGGATAGTTATACTTATGTGGAAGTGGAACATGTTACTAGTAATGCAGTTGCAGCTACAGGAGCAACGGGAGCAATGTGGAAAGACGACTGCATGAACAAAGGACTGTTGTTCAGTGGAAGCTAGAAGTTGAAGTTCAGGATCTGATGGAAGAGAATCAATCTTGAAATATTAGATTTTGTAATTTTGGAACCTGGTATTTTTCTTAGGGATATTGGGAAAGTAATTGATTTCAATGGGAAATGAAATTACAACCATTGAGAAACCAGAACCAAGAAGTGAAGTGGAAAGGGGCACTTAATGAAAGATTGGATGTTCAAGGAAACACTTTGTTTTAAGTGTGGAAAGTTTGGACACATTTCCATAAATTGTATTCCATTAAAAATAGAATTTTCGTTAGTAAAATCTCGGATAGTAGAGAGAATTGAGACGTTGAATGGAACGGGAATGTTCTGAACGAAGGATTTAAACAAGGGAGATTTTGTTATTGGAGCTAATTCTATAGACCATACTGAATATTTCTATGAATAACCTAATCTTTATGGCATATGATTGAGTAGATCAATTATATGTTAGAGTTATTCGTAAACCTCTGATTTGATTACTTCTGTACCTATTCTTAGCCATCGAGCTATTCAAATTATTCAAATTGTTGTTGCGGGTCAAATATTTGTGTGAGTTTGATCTATTTATCTCTTTCATAAATAGGTGTGATCTTTGAAAATGGATTGGTTATTTTCCAACCATATCCTATGAGATTATCTTAGTAAAATACTAGTATTCCTATGTGATCTTTAAAAATGGATTGGTTATTTCCCAACCATATCTTATGAGATTATCTCAGTAAAATGCTAGTATTCCAGAAAAACTCATATCATGCAAAATCAAATTCTTATTGGATATGTCTAGTAACATATCGATAATTTTGCTACCTTTTCTTTCTCGAGCCTCCGTAATTTCCTTTCATGTATTGCAATTGTAAGACAGAAAAGAAAGAAGGAATATATTGCAAGAAAGGATATTCCTATCTATAACCATGTCGCAGTATCAAAATGGTGCAAATGGAAGCGTGGTGGATTCTTCGAAAGTTGAAACTATTTCTTCAAGGAAAAAAAAAAAAAAAAAACGATAACGAAAATCCATAAGATCTTGTGATGTGTTATATTAGTGCGTTACATTAGTTGGTTACATTAGTTGGTATGCAGACTATTGGATTAAGAATTAGTTGGTTGAAAGGAGAATTCACTAGAGAGACATTTCTGTTACAAGCAAAATGTAGAATATATATAGTGATACGAGAATAAGAAAATTTTAAGTAAGACATTACATTAGTTGGAAATTATCTAAGAAAAACTATTCTAGGCATGAATGAAGATTGATAACCGCTATATTGGTATCAAAAATATGGAAACTACTTTCTTTCTGGAGTAACATTTAACATCTTCAGTAACTAAGAATTTGAGATATCCATTTCAACAAGAGAAGTTGAACGTCAAGCAAAAAAAAAAAAAAAGTTTTGTTGGCTAGAATAGTATGTAAAGACGTTAAGGAAGATGCAACATGAGGACTGGAGAAAAGCTAAAAAGAGTAATGTTCACATCCTTAGATGTGAAATCACGTTCATCAAATTTCGAGGACGAAATTTCTTTTTAGAGGGGAGTAATGTAACACCCCAAAATTTTTAATCTCTTAAACATTAATTTTGATTAATGTAATTTCTTTGTTTAGTGATTTTCGAGTCTTTGTAAAATTAATTTGATTATTCCATCACGTATTTGATCGTTTTGAGTGATTTACTCCGTGTCGGAAAATAAAAATTTTGGTAGGGGAAAACTTTACGTAATTTAATTTTTACCGTTAGGTAATTAATTTACGTAATGTAACTGATTGGATATTTGTGAATTTTCTAATTTTTGTGATTTTATGTGTGATTTTGAAATTTTTATGGTTTGTGGGCCCCACGACGAGGGGGTATGTGGGCCCAGGTGACCATACGTGGGCCCAAGTGGGTCCCAGAAAGTGAAAAAATTTTCTACGGATAGAAAAATTTGTCTTGTTTAGATGGAGACAGGATCTTACTAAACCCGAATCCGAAAATAGTTTTAGAAAATTTTTGTATTGTATTTTATACCGTATTTAATTATCGGATGATAAAAATACAAGTAAAAATATTATTTGTAGGATACAAGAATAAATATTATCTTGTGTAGTCAACAAAGAGAGCTTGACTTAATTTATACCCTTGGATGAGAATACTTAGTTTAAATATTAACCATTGATTTAATCAAAGGTTAAGAAACAAACTTAATAAAGTTTTCGATAATAACCATTGATTTAATCAATGGTGTGAGAATGCTTAGTTAGGAAGGCTTTGATATCAACCATAGATGTAATCAAAGGTGTAGAATTGGTCTTGAAAAGTGACAAAGACCATTTATAACCATTGGATTTAGATTAAATCAAGGGTGGAGATTTAATCTTAAAAGAATAACAAAGACCATTTATGACCATTAGACGGGTTAATTAATCAATGGTGGAAATTTGGTCTTCTAAAGTAGCAAAGACTAATTAGAACCCTGGATTAAAAGTTTGAAGGAGTAATCTTAACCATTAATTTTGGAGACACATCTAATGGTTAGAATTTAAAGGAGAAAAATCCAATACTAGATTTACTTTCTAAAATTAAAAATCTACCTAAATCCTAACCATTGAATTAATCAATGGCTAGAAATGCTTCAAATGGTGGCAAATAATGAATACAACTTTATTGAATGCATTATGAAGAGAAGGTGATGGTTTTGGAGTGTTTAGAAGACAAAGAGACAATGCTTTATATCATTTTTGCATGTCTTGGTCAATGTTTCACCATAATTGATCATTATTGATCAATTTGCACTCAAGGAAAATGCATTGGGGGAGCCACGAAATTGAGAAGCTTTAGGACATAGGAAAAAGTTTGAAGACCATTATTGTCATCCTTGGTCATCATTAGACATTTTCAAGAAGTTTAAGTTACCAAGTTTTTCTCCATTTCTCTCCTTCTTCATATTTTTGCCAAGCACTCCAAGAGCACCTTCCATCACTCAAAAATTTCATCCAACTTGATTTTCTAAACCTAAACACCATTCTAAGAACATCTCTAGTTATGAGTTTTTCCAAAATCATTCATCTTGATCTTCAAATTCAAGCTTCAAGTTTCTATCAAAAATCAAAAATTTCATCTTTGTTCTTCAAAATACACCATTCGGTCATACTACCTAAAATCACCATCCAAGCTCTTTTAATTTCATCCAACCTTAGATCTTGAATCTCCATGATATTCTAAGCAACTTTCATGTTGAAGATTTCTTCTAAATCATTCATCTTCAAGGAGTTTCTTCAAGATCAAAGTTATTGGGTTTTTGAGGTGAAGTATAAGGAAATTACATTTCTCTTCTTTTCATGATCTAAACCATGTTTGATCCATGGTTTCTCTTAATCAAGCTTAGTATACTAATTTTTATGTATTTTGTTTTGTATTTGAGAAGCTCTTGATGATGAAGGACTTGGAAAAAGAAGCAAAACAAGAAGTTTTTGAGGATCTTCAAGAGGTAAGAGGGAGATCCATCTTACCAACCAAGCATGGTGGTGAGAGATGGTATTTTATTTGATGGATGTGGAATCCATGTGAGGAGTCATATCCATGGTCATGTAATTAATTTGTGGGTGTTTATGAGCTTTGATTAATTTTTATGCTTGATATGCTTTGCATGATTTTATAGCTTTGATGATATGCTTGATATGCTATACATGCTTTTATGGCTTTGATGGTATGCTTATATTATTTATGATGAAATATATATGTTTATGCCATGACTTGATGGTGGAAAGGAAATTGATTTTTGGCTCCAATAGCCAAGGAAGAGCTACAGGTTTTGATGCCCTTGATTAGGGTTTATGTTGAAAAATTTCAAGAACAAAAGAATTGATTTTTGAGTACTTAGAACATGGTGGATTTGAACAAGACACCTCAAAATAGGTGTTCACAAACTAATATTTTCATGAAAGATGAAAATGGATGATTTGAAGAATTTAGAAAATAAACAAAAGGATTTGTTTTTCAAGAGAACAAGAATACGATTTTTGAGGAATTTTCATTGATTTATTTTGTGTAAAAGATCCTAAGTATTTTTTTAAACATGAGTTTTGAAATGAAACGGACTAACGTTGATTTGAAGGATTTGCAAAGAAAGTGAAAAAGGATTTGCAAAGAAAGTAAAAAAAAATGAATTTGAACAAATGGGTTTGGTTTTATGACCATAAGTCTTACGGTTTTGAAAAACAAAATTTAATGGTTTTGTTTGTGTAAAACCATATCAATTGAGAAGGAAAAATATTTGATGGTTTCAATAATCAAGTACTACGATTTTTGAAAACTTGTAATGCCCTGATTTTATAAAACAAACTAATTTTTGAAGTGGAAATGTGATTTGATTTAATACAAAGAATTTGGAAAGGGAATCAAAGTATTTTATCACTGGAAATGAACTTTCATAAAAAGATGAAAAGAAAATAAAAAAAGGGTTGCAAATTGTTTTAAGCCTCATTTTGTTTTAAAGAAAATTGATTTGGGAAAAATGAAAAAAAATATAATAATTTAACGTCTTCTAACATATGAATCATTCTTTGGGATTTTGGAGAGTGATTTTGTGAAATATATTTTGGAAAGGTTTTCTTAAAAGAGAAAATGTGAAAAATGACATTGGAAACGATATTGAGTTTTTGAAAGTCCAAAATAATATTTGGAATATTGAGGTATATTTTACATAGTTTTCAAAATGACGTTTGGAATATTAAAGAATGTTTTGCGTATTGGAAAAATAATGAAATTATGGTGAAAAAGCGTTTTACGTATCTTAAAAACGTGATTTTTAAGCTACTACGCAATTTGAAAAATGTTTAAGTAATCCTACGTGACTTGAAAAATATTTTAATATTTCTACGTGATTTGGTGTATATTTAAATATTTTACGTGATTTGAAATACATTGAAAATCACTACGTGATTGAACAACAATAGAATATTTTTACGTGATTGTGAAAATAACGAAAAATCATTATGTGATTTGAAAAGTGTTTTAAATATTTTGAAAATGAAAGAAAATGATTTACGTGACACGTGGACGTAAAAGAAAGATTTTTAAGTTACGTAATTTTGAAATAGTGGAAAAATATTATGGGATTTGATAAACGATATTTTTACGTGTTTAAGAAAAACGTTGAAAAATTAGTAAGTGATTTAAAAGTGCAACAGAAGAGTTACAGCATTTTGAAAACGTAACAGAAGTGTTACGGTATTGTGAAAATATAACAAAAACGTTTTAGAATTTTGAAAACGTAAAAGAAGTGTTACGATATTTGAAAACGTAACAAATACATTTTTTTGAAATTGTGAAAACGTAACGGAAATGTTGCGCAATTTTGTAAAGACACGGTGAAAGTGTTTTATAACTATGAAAATGTGATAACATGATTTCACTGTTGAAAATACAGTATGATTACTGTTGAAGCTTGTGATTGGTATTATACCTGTGATTGGTAATTGGTGCATTATACATGCATTGGAATGGTCCGATGAGGACTGGATATGGCTGATTGCCTAGGAGAAACACACCTCTTGAGTGGGTGCGATATGCGTAGTGTAGGTCACTGGTTGACCTTGGGGGCATCGGGGTGCGGGTTGCCTACAATGGACAGTGAGTCGCTCATCAGAACCGTAGGTTAGACCGACGCGACACACCGATGATCCTGACCGAGACACTATTCTTAATCAAGATCCGATAAAGACTGTCGTGTATATGCTAGATGTGCAAAAATCAAAATGAGGATTATAGCACGTGGTCCGAGGCACGAGGTACCGATGATTCTTTTTCGATCATTTCTCCGACCGAGTTTTAGCTCCATGGAGTAGGAAATCGAGTCTTGTGTACATGCATAAACTGAACATTTATATCGTGTGATATATATTAATTGAGGAATATTGGCTATGACAATTGTTTTGAATACTTGGATGATGATGATGATAATGCTGAAGGCATTATCATAATTGTTATCTATGATAATTGAATTGATATATGATTGGATGATGATAGTTGATTAATGTTGATAGCATGATTTTAATATTGTATCTGTGTGATAACCATAATGATGATGGCATGATTGTAATTATGATATGATGTAACCGTATGATATTGTTGCTTGCGTTATCTCTGTGCTGCCATGTTGTACTTGGTGTAGGTGATCTCACCTCTTTGTTATGTTGTTTTTGCTATGTCTCGTATTATTAAAATTATACAAGAGAAGGAACGAGTTGTCTTAGACATAGCGGATGACAAATACCTCTACGTTTGGAGACAACATCGGAGAATGACCTTGCCGACAAAGTGTTGAAATGGAAAAGATGTTTGAGGACAAGGAAATGACATAGAACAAATGTCCGATGCTTCAAGATGGACATTCCGATGGACACTCTAGATTAGGGACAACAATAAGGAGTGGACATTCATGACTCGATGGGGAGCAAAGTGTTGACAAGGAGTAGAGTTCGATGTATCAAGTTTGATACAGGAGAAGGAACAAGTATGTTAAGTTTTCATTGTTAGTGTTACATGCGTGTTATTAAGTAGGACCCAGTAATGGGTTTGCTATGTGGAAAAAGAAAGAACAAAAGAGTCTATTAATTTATATTTCTCTTTAAATTGTGTGTCATTATTGGATAATGAGTAATTGAAATATGATTACCTAATATTTTCAGTAAATTTACGTGTCAGTAAAGAAAGAAGTTTTTTTTAAACCAATATTTTTATAACTCAAAACTTGTGTGAACTTATTTTTAGATTATGAGTCGGGAGTCGGAAATGTGATGCCCTAGGGAGGGTGTTACATTAGTTGGTATCAGAGCTTAAGGTTTAAGTGTCAGAGCACGGTTTGAGTCTTTTGGGGTTTGTGGTTAGGTCTGTTTTGCTTGTGTTGTGTTCTCTGTGTGTTTGTTTTCCGAAAGGAAAACAAAATAAAATTGTATAAAATGGATATCAGATCCATTTTAGTTTAATTTATTCGTTTCTGAAGAAAGGAAACAAAATAAGTTGTATAAAATGGATATCAGATCCATTTATTTTGATTCGTCCATCGTAGAAGGAAGGACACTGACTCGTGATAGATGTACGCGTCTGGAAGCAAAAAGTAATGGTGGTGATATGATTGTAACTTTGGAAGTAACACAAACAGTGGCTGAAGCAATTATACAGCAAACTCAGAAGATTGTTCAGCAGCAAGAATTGATAGCTGAAGTTAAGATTTTGTTAGAGTTGAATCAATCTCAGAATAAGAGACCCTGTAACGTTGGACCTTTTTGGTTACGAAAAAGGGGAAATTGTAAGGTCAAGCGATTCCAACAGAAAACGTACTTGCAATCTCCAGGAAGCCAACAACAACAACAATCTCGTAGTAGATGTACGTGTATGGAAGCAGAACGTGATATAATAATGTGGTTACAGCTATAGAAACAATGCGAAGGACAACTGAAGTGACAAGTACACAGCGAGAACGGAGGAATAACTTGGGATAGTTATACTTATGTGGAAGTGGAACATGTTACTAGTAATGCGATTGCAAATGGCCTACGGGAGCAACGGGAGCAATGTGGAAAGACGATCGCATGAACAAAGGACTGTTGTTCGGTGGAAGCTAGAAGTTGAAGTTCGGATCGATGGAAGAGAATCAATCTTGAAATATTAGATTTTGTAATTTTGGAACCTGGTATTTTTCTTAGGGATATTGGGAAAGTAATTGATTTCAATGGGAAATGAAATTACAACCATTGAGAAACCAGAACCAAGAAGTGAAGTGGAAAGGGCACTTAATGAAAGATTGGATGTTCAAGGAAACACTTTGTTTTAAGTGTGGAAAGTTTGGACACATTTCCATAAATTGTATTCCATTAAAAATAGAATTTTCTGTTAGTAAAATCTCGGATAGTAGAGAGAATTGAGACGTTGAATGGAACGGGAATGTTCTGAACGAAGGATTTAAACAAGGGAGATTTTGTTATTGGAGCTAATTCTATAGACCATACTGAATATTTCTATGAATAACCTAATCTTTATGGCATATGATTGAGTAGATCAATTATATGTTAGAGTTATTCGTAAACCTCTGATTTGATTACTTCTGTACCTATTCTTAGCCGATCGAGCTATTCAAATTATTCAAATTGTTGTTGCGGGTCAAATATTTGTGTGAGTTTGATCTATTTATCTCTTTCATAAATAGGTGTGATCTTTGAAAATGGATTGGTTATTTTCCAACCATATCCTATGAGATTATCTTAGTAAAATACTAGTATTCCTATGTGATCTTTAAAAATGGATTGGTTATTTCCCAACCATATCTTATGAGATTATCTCAGTAAAATGCTAGTATTCCAGAAAAACTCATATCATGCAAAATCAAATTCTTATTGGATATGTCTAGTAACATATCAGATAATTTTGCTACCTTTTCTTTCTGAGCCTCCGTAATTTCCTTTCATGTATTGCAATTGTAAGACAGGAAAAGAAAGAAGGAATATATTGCAAGAAAGGATATTCCTATCTATAACCATGTCGCAATATCAAAATGGTGCAGCGGAAGCGTGGTGGATTCTTCGAAAGTTGAAACTATTTCTTCAAGGAAAAAAAATAAAAAAAAACAAGAACGAAAATCCATAGTACTGTGATGTGTTATATTAGTGCGTTACATTAGTTGGTTACATTAGTTGGTATGCAGACTATTGGATTAAGAATTAGTTGGTTGAAAGGAGAATTCAGATTTAGAGAGACATTTCTGTTACAAGCAAAATGTAGAATATATATAGTGATACGAGAATAAGAAAATTTTAAGTAAGACATTACATTAGTTGGAAATTATCTAAGAAAAACTAATACAGGCATGAATGAAGATTGATAACCGCTATATTGGTATCAAAAATATGGAAACTACTTTCTTTTCTGGAGTAACATTTAACATCTTCAAGAACTAAGAATTTGAGATATCCATTTCAACAAGAGAAGTTGAACGTCAAGCAAAAAAAAAAAAAAAAGTTTTGTTGGTAGAATAGTATGTAAAGACGTTAAGGAAGATGCAACATGAGATTTGGAGAAAAGCTAAAAGAGTAATGTTCACATCCTTAGATGTGAAATCACGTTCATCAAATTTCGAGGACGAAATTTCTTTTTAGAGGGGGAGTAATGTAACACCCCAAAATTTTTAATCTCTTAAACATTAATTTTGATTAATGTAATTTCACCGTTTAGTGATTTCGAGTCTTTGTAAAATTAATTTGATTATTCCATCAGCGTATTTGATCGTTTTGAGTGATTTACTCCGTGTCAGGAAAATAAAAATTTTCGGGCCGGGGAAAACTTTACGTAATTTAATTTTTACCGTTAGGTAATTAATTTACGTAATCTGATTGGATATTTGTGAATTTTCTAATTTTTGTGATTTTATGTGTGATTTTGAAATTTTTATGGTTTGTGGGCCCCACGAGGGGGTATGTGGGCCCAGGTGACCATACGTGGGCCCAGGTGGGTCCCGCAAAGTGAAAAAATTTTCTACGGATAGAAAAATTTGTACTGTTTAGATGGAGACAGGGGATCTTACTAAACCTGAATCCGAAAACAGTTTTAGAAAATTTCTTGTATTGTATTTTATACTGTATTTAATTATCGGATGATAAAAATACAGTAAAAATATTATTTGTAGGATACAAGAATAAATATTATACTGTGTAGTCAACAAAGAGAGCTTGACTTAATTTATACCCTTGGATGAGAATACTTAGTTTAAATATTAACCATTGATTTAATCAAAGGTTAAGAAACAAACTTAATAAAAAGCTTTGACAATAACCATTGATTTAATCAATGGTGTGAGAATAAGCTTAGTTAGGAAGGCTTTGATATCAACCATAGATGTAATCAAAGGTGTAGAATTGGTCTTGAAAAGTGACAAAGTTACCATTTATAACCATTGGATTTAGATTAAATCAAGGGTGGAGATTTAATCTTAAAAAGTAAAGCAAAGACCATTTATGACCATTAGATGAAGAATTAATCAATGGTGGAAATTTGGTCTTCTAAAGTAGAAAGACTAATTAGAACCCTTGGATTAAAAGTTTGAAGGAGTAATCTTAACCATTAATTTTGGAGACACATCTAATGGTTAGAATTTAAAGAGAAAAATCCAATACTGATTTAGTTTCTAAAATTAAAAATCTACCTAAATCCTAACCATTGAATTAATCAATGGCTAGAAATGCTTCAAATGGTGGCAAATAATGAATACAACTTTATTGAATGCATTATGAAGAGAAGGTGATGGTTTTGGAGTGTTTAGAAGACAAAGAGACAAGCCTTTATATCATTTTTGCATGTCTTGGTCAATGTTTCACCATAATTGATCATTATTGATCAATTTGCACTCAAGGAAAATGCATTGGAGGGGAGCCACGAAATTGAGAAGCTTTAGGACATAGGAAAAAGTTTGAAGACCATTATTGTCATCCTTGGTCATCATTAGACATTTTCAAGAAGTTCAAGTTACCAAGTTTTTCTCCATTTCTCTCCTTCTTCATATTTTTGCCAAGCACTCCAAGAGCACCTTCCATCACTCAAAAATTTCATCCAACTTGATTTTCTAAACCTAAACACCATTCTAAGAACATCTCTAGTTATGAGTTTTTCCAAAATCATTCATCTTGATCTTCAAATTCAAGCTTCAAGTTTCTATCAAAAATCAAAAATTTCATCTTTGTTCTTCAAAATACACCATTCGGTCATACTACCTAAAATCACCATCCAAGCTCTTTTAATTTCATCCAACCTTAGATCTTGAATCTCCATGATATTCTAAGCAACTTTCATGTTGAAGATTTCTTCTAAATCATTCATCTTCAAGGAGTTTCTTCAAGATCAAAGTTATTGGGTTTTTGAGGTGAAGTATAAGGAAATTACATTTCTTCTCTTCTTTTCATGATCTAAACCATGTTTGATCCATGGTTTCTCTTAATCAAGCTTAGTATACTAATTTTTATGTATTTTGTTTTGTATTTGAGAAGCTCTTGATGATGAAGGACTTGGAAAAAGAAGCAAAACAAGAAGTTTTTGAGGATCTTCAAGAGGTAAGAGGGAGATCCATCTTACCAACCAAGCATGGTGGTGAGAGATGGTATTTTATTTGATGGATGTGGAATCCATGTGAGGAGTCATATCCATGGTCATGTAATTAATTTGTGGGTGTTTATGAGCTTTGATTAATTTTTTATGCTTGATATGCTTTGCATGATTTTATAGCTTTGATGATATGCTTGATATGCTATACATGCTTTTATGGCTTTGATGGTATGCTTATATTATTTATGATGAAATATATATGTTTATGCCTGACTTGATGGTGGAAAGGAAATTGATTTTTGGCTCCAATAGCCAAGGAAGAGCTACAGTTTTGATGCCCTTGATTAGGGTTTATGTTGAAAAATTTCAAGAACAAAAGAATTGATTTTTGAGTACTTAGAACATGGTGGATTTCGAACAAGACACCTCAAAATAGGTGTTCACAAACTAATATTTTCATGAAAGATGAAAATGGATGATTTGAAGAATTTAGAAAATAAACAAAAGGATTTGTTTTTCAAGAGAACAAGAATACGATTTTTGAGGAATTTTCATTGATTTATTTTGTGTAAAAAGATCCTAAGTATTTTTTTAAACATGAGTTTTGAAATGAAACGACGTAACGTTGATTTGAAGGATTTGCAAAGAAAGTGAAAAAGGATTTGCAAAGAAAGTAAAAAAAAAATGAATTTGAACAAATGGGTTTGGTTTTATGACCATAAGTCTTACGGTTTTGAAAAACAAAATTTAATGGTTTTGTTTGTGTAAAACCATATCAATTGAGAAGGAAAAATATTTGATGGTTTCAATAATCAAGTACTACGATTTTCGAAAACTTGTAATGCCCTGATTTTATAAAACAAACTAATTTTTGAAGTGGAAATGTGATTTGATTTAATACAAAGAATTTGGAAAGGGAATCAAAGTATTTTATCACTTGGGAAATGAACTTTCATAAAAAGATGAAAAGAAAATAAAAAAAAGGGTTGCAAATTGTTTTAAGCCTCATTTTGTTTTAAAGAAAATTGATTTGGGAAAAATGAAAAAAAATATAATAATTTAACGTCTTCTAACATATGAATCATTCTTTGGGATTTTGGAGAGTGATTTTGTGAAATATATTTTGGAAAGGTTTTCTTAAAAGAGAAAATGTGAAAAATGACATTGGAAACGATATTGAGTTTTTGAAAGTCCAAAATAATATTTGGAATATTGAGGTATATTTTACATAGTTTTCAAAATGACGTTTGGAATATTAAAGAATGTTTTGCGTATTGGAAAAATAATGAAATTATGGTGAAAAACGTTTTACGTATCTTAAAAACGTGATTTTAAGCTACGCAATTTGAAAAATGTTTAAGTAATCCTACGTGACTTGAAAAATATTTTAATATTTCTACGTGATTTGGTGTATATTTAAATATTTTACGTGATTTGAAATAATATTGAAAATCACTACGTGATTGAACAACAATAGAATATTTTTACGTGATTGTGAAAATAACGAAAAATCATTATGTGATTTGAAAAGTGTTTTAAATATTTTGAAAATGAAAGAAAATGATTTACGTGACACGTGACGTAAAAGAAAGATTTTTAAGTTACGTAATTTTGAAATAGTGGAAAAATATTATGGGATTTGATAAACGTATATTTTTACGTGTTTAAGAAAAACGTTGAAAAATTAGTAAGTGATTTAAAAGTGCAATGTACAGAAGAGTTACAAAGATTTTGAAAACGTAATGAAGTGTTACGGTATTGTGAAAATATAACAAAACGCGTTTTAGAATTTTGAAAAGCGTAAAAGAAGTGTTACGATATTTGAAAACGTAACAAATACATTTTTTGAAATTGTGAAAACGTAACTAAATGTTGCGCAATTTTGTAAAGACACGGCGAAAGTGTTTTATAACTATGAAAATGTGATAACATGATTTCATCATTGAAAATACAAGATGATGATTCTTGTTGAAGCTTGTGATTGGTATTATACTGTGATTGGTAATTGGTGTATTATACATGCATTGGAATGGTCCGATGAGGACTAGATATGGCTGATTGCCTAGGAGAAACACACCTCTTGAGTGGGTGCGATATGCGTAGTGTAGGTCACCTGGTTGACCTTGGGGGCATCGGGGTGCGGGTTGCCTACAATGGACAAAGTGAGTCGCTCTCATCAGAACCGTAGGTTAGGACCGACGCGACACACCGATGATCTTGACCGACACACTATTCTTAATCAAGATCGATAAAGACTGTCGTGTATATGCTAGATGTGCAAAAATCAAAATGAGGATTATAGCACGTGGTCGAGGCATGAGGTACCGAAATGATTCTTTTCGATCATTTCTCCGACCTGAGTTTTAGCTCCATGGAGTAGGAAATCGAGTCTTGTGTACATGCATAAACCGAACATTTATATGTGTGATATATATTAATTGAGGAATATTGGTATGACAATTGTTTTGAATACTTGGATGATGATGATGATAATGTGAAGGCATTATCATAATTGTTATCTATGATAATTGAATTGATATATGATTGGATGATGATAGTTGATTAATGTTGATAGCATGATTTTAATATTGTATCTCGTGTGATAACCATAATGATGATGGCATGATTGTAATTATGATATGATGTAATCGTATGATATTGTTGCTTGCGTTATCTCTCGTGTCGCCATGTTTGTCTTGGTGTAGGTGATCTCACCTCTTTGTTATGTTGTTTTTGCTATGTCCGTATTATTAAAATTATACAAGTAGAAGGAAGGAGTTGTCTTAGACATAGCGGATGACAAATACCTCTACGTTTGGAGACAACATCGGAGAATGACCTTGCCGACAGTGTTGAAATGGAAAAGATGTTTGAGGACAAGGAACAGGACATAAAACAAATGTCGATGCTTCAAGATGGACATTCCGATGGACACTCTGAGATTAGGGACAACAATAAGGAGTGGACATTCATGACTCGATGGGGAGCAGTGTTGACAAGGAGTAGAGTTCTGATGTATCAAGTTTGATACAGGAGAAGGAACAAGTATGTTAAGTTTTCATTGTTAGTGTTACATCGTGCTATTAAGTAGGACCCGTAATGGGTTTGCTACTGTGGAAAAAGAAAGAACAAAAGAGTCTATTAATTTATATTTCTCTTTAAATTGTGTGTCATTATTGGATAATGAGTAATTGAAATATGATTACCTAATATTTTTAGTAAATTTACGTGTTAGTAAAGAAAGAAGTTTTTTTTAAACCAATATTTTTATAACTCAAAACTTGTGTGAACTTATTTTTAGATTATGAGTCGGGAGTCGGAAATGTGATGCCCTAGGGAGGGTGTTACATACACGACGCCAATACCACACCCTGTTACATTTTCTAACCCACTTACTCAACAGAGTGATACAAAATTCTATTGTGCAAAAATCATTTCACAAATTGCTATATGGGGGCAAAAAGTAAACAGGGTTTGAAATTTGCCGCCCCGTTGACCCAAAAGAAAATGACTGGCCCAAAAGAAAAAAAAATAAAAAAATGTGGAAGGATATAGTTATTGTACACAAAAAACATAGGTACAAACAAAAGTTCCAGTTCCTTTTTTTATATAAAGACCAAATTAAACACACAAATTTCTCATGATAAAAAAATTTCCCTAAAATCATCATAAAAATTCTAATCGTCTTGCCCGAAAAAAGATTGAAAATACTCTCCATATTTGGACAACCAAGACTGACCCCCCAAAAAAAATTCATATATTAAGTTACAAAAAAAAAAGAACCAACTTCTGATCAACTGCTTGCCTTTTTCTATTGGGTGAGACTGCTTGCTTTATTACTGCATTTCTCCGTAACAACCCTAAAATATAAAGTATGGTAAAGAAATTTGAAATTGAACCTACATTTCATTCTCACAAATAATCCTCAAGAGATATGTATGAGGGGACATCATATCCAAAAACCATAGAGTAATCATCTAATTCATCAAAGGTGAACTATGGGATACTCCAGCTTTTTCCAACCTCGGAGTCTTGGCCATTGGTTAGTAGCTCTAACACCTGTGAAAAAACCAAAAAAAGAAATTTTCATTTAGTTGAAGTGTAATTTTGTTGAGGAACTTAAACATGGCCATGGCTAGATATTGTTCATTCAACTCGCTCATTGGGGGACAACACATGGCTGTTTATCTCACACAGTAAGAAGTCGTTAGCACTTCCCTATACAATTGTTCTTCATCATATTTACCTTCCAATTTTGGATCAGCTAGTTCAGCAATATTCCTTGATTGCATTAGATGCTTTGCCTGCATGTTAGCAAGAGGATTAATGTTTTGCTTCACCAATTTAAGGACAAAAAAATTCTCATGAACTTGTTTATGGATGAAAAGGTTCTATCAGATTTATGTTTATGGATTATTATTGGTTCATTCTTTTTTTTTTCCACGTGACAAATGAAATTTCTATCATTTGCAATTGTCTTTTCATAAAAGGTCTGATTACCCATATGAGAAGATTTTGCTTGGATGAATCAACAGGTCTCAGTCTAGTTACAATCTCCAGAAGCAGAACTCCAAATGCAAAAACATCTGTTTTCTCATCAATGATTCCATGCATGAAGTACTCTGGTGCTAAGTATCCAAATGTGCCCTTCACAGGGATTACAGCACAGTGAGTCCACTTGTTTGGAAGCCACTTTGGAAGCTCAAAATTGATAATGTAAGACACATAAAAAGTAAAAGCATATGTCGAATGATTTGAATTATGTAAAAACAATGTTGTTTATCCAACTGCAAATGTCTGATAGTTATTCTACCTGTGGTTCATAATCAAGACCCAGGAGAACATAGGCTTTAATGTCACGATGAATTATTTGGTGTTTGCAACATTTATGAAGATAATGGAGACCCCTTGCAGCTGCAAGAAGCAAGGAATGATATAACCTCACCCACATCTATCCCTGACTGCAATCAATAGTTTCAGAGTGAACCTACAAATAAAGCATGGTGCTAGATTATTATCTTCATTCACAATCTGTCTCACACATAACAGCTCTCAATTTTGCAGTGTTGGGGGGAGGGGGAAAGGAGGAAAGGGGCACAAAATGACAGCCTTTAGCAACCAGTATAAGTTTGATGTATGCATATTATGTAACGGGTCTACTGTTTACCTCAAAATCAGTTTGTTATATACCAGCTTTGGAGAAACAGCAAGGACTTCTGCGTCTGGAATGCAGAACATAACATATTATAACAATATAGAGATGGCAGCAACAAAAGAAAATTGAAAACTGAGCAGATAATAAATGCTTTATAACTAAGTGAAGGGTTTCCTTGGGCATATAAATGAAAACAGAAAGACGTCTATCATAAAAAGGAATGTAACGCAATAAGGAAGGTTGTACTAAATTTATGATACCTAAATATAATACCATAATTGTGATGGTTTTTCACCAGTAATAGATGGTGCCTGACATAATCATGACATATACTTGTCTAACATATCGTTAACATAGAGCAATACCATTTCAAGGCCATCTTTCAACATTAGATTACTAAACCTCCAATCTGCTGCAGTGACAATCAAGGTTAAACTATTATACAATTCCATTCTCATGACCACTAAAGTAAAAACTATGATATTGTATTCCTATGCCCTAGTGATGTAAAGATGGTACAACTTCCAAGCTTGAATTATCATGAAAAGTCAATGAAGTTTGCTACTAATGGTTACTTTCAATCCTGGTAGCAAGAGCAAGGGAATCACCATATAAAGAAATGATTGACTTTCACTTCCAAAGACTAATTAAATTGCAAGTTGACTACCAAATCAAATTGAATTCATCATATTTATGAGTGATGAGAGTGTGCAGACACAATGACCAGCCATATTATTTCAGATTTACCATTGAACAATCAAGTGTCTTCATGATGTTCATTCATTCACATGCAAAACCAAAAAAAAGAATAAAAATTAAAAAAAAATTCGTTAACCATAAAACCAAGAAAATGACTCACTCATTCAAATGCAATTCCAATAAACTGGAAAAAACAATAAGGTCAAAGAAGATAAAAGAACCCCAGAAAAAAGATTAATAAGATCATAGTCATATGCAGCAAAATTGATCACCGTGCAAAACCTTTGGGCTTCGGCAATGAAAGAAAAAGAGAAGATGGCAAAGAGAATGGCAAGGTACAAATGAGAAAAATAACAATACTCAAACATCTTTGAGCAATGATGACTTAAAAGAAAGGACTACTCTGATCAACACAGTGAGTATAATGATTGCTGTTAACAGAATATGTAGTTTTCACCTGCCATTGAATAAACAAATCTTTAGCCTTACGAAAAAATGACAAACATGTTTTACCTGCAAGAATCAATTTAGAAATTTAATCTCGGATTAAATAAAGGTAGGGTCAATAGTTATGATGCTTCAATCAAGCATAACATTTGTATATTATCAGTATGTGGACATTTAATTATGCTGCTTCAGTCCACCAATCCCAAATGCGCTAAGTATTATAAGGATAAGCACCAATTATTAGTAAATTACACAGTCAGAAGAAAGGAATTAATGCAATTAAAAAAACTTAAAAATCATATCTAAAAAAACTAATCAATTATCCTATTTTCCTATATTTTTAATTTCCTTTTACATTTTTCAACTATTCCTCCCCTTATATTTTTGCAAGTCTACTATCTTATTTCATATATTAGTAATTTGGGCAAAAAAGAAAATTAGAGCATTTGCTGACACCTACGACATTTTGATTAATTTTAAATTTTAAGTTTGTAGAAACAGAACAATATCCATGACAAAACTAACGTATTCTGATATCAGTAGTCACTCAGACAAATATTCTGAGCATGTTTCACACTCTTGTTAACAATAGTAGAAGATACTAAAGAAATTGCCCTATCTTTTGCTCATGTGCAAAATTTCAACTTCTTACCTTGAATGTCAGCCACTTTTGTTAATGATCCAGAAATAGTAAAAAAACAATCGAAGGCAGGCGCTCCATGGAGAGATGGCAACTCAACCATCCTGCAAACTATTGAAGAAGCCAGTGATCAGATAACAAAATTTGATGGCATAATTTAAGAATTTAAGAATTAAGAATAAAAAGAAAAATATAGAGATGGTAACCCATAACGGGGGCAAGAGGGAGAGATAGAGATTGAAAAAAAAAATGCATATCATGTTACAATAACAAACATAAAAACAACAAATTTGTAAAGATGAACAGCTGTATAAATAATGAACAACCTGTGATTGCCTTTTTCTGACTGAGACACGCTTTTTCTTATCCTCGACAACTGTAAGTTTAACAAACTTGTAGGCTATTACAACACTCAAAATTCACGGTATGAACCGATGGTCTTTGATCTATGTCGCTCATCAATGCTAGAATCTTAAGTTTGTGAATAATATTTAAAAACCATTGAATAAATTGAAGGAGTGATAATAAGTAATAAGAAGCTAAAACAACTGCGAAATTGAACTTTAGATAAAAAAAATAGTGACTAACCAAAAACATGCACGACCACAATGCTGTCAGTTGGATTGGCTAGATCTCTTATTGCCCATGACAAAAGCTCTTTCCTGTCATCTGGGTCTAAGGATAGGCCAATTCATATTTTAGCATGGGAAGGAAGTACCATTGCCAAATGTAAATTAAAAATTGGCCAACAGGTTCAGACATAGACATGCATAGGGGTCTGATAGCAAAAACAAATAGGAGATTTCATAATGGTTGACACTCAACACCCCTCCCTATGTTCCAAATAATGCTAACCAAAAAAAAAACCACACCCAAGAAATGTACTAACAATAGCCTCCAAAAATAAAAATAGCAGTAAAGGAATGAACTTCATGGAGAAGCAAAAAAAGAGGATAAAATATGCACCCGTCTAGAAATTAGATTTAGCCTTATTGTACATCTTTGAGAGTTGTTTGAAGGGAGACCATTGGTTGATCTATTATGTGGTGAAATGAAGTTAAGAAATCAAGATTAAAATGAAAGTGACATAAGAACCTCATTTAGTCTAAGAATGAAATATGTTAAGGAATCTAAGCATGACATGAATGAAAGCCAGTAACTATTGTTGCTGAAAACCTTGTTTATAAGAAAACATATTTTAGCATGAGCTGGAAAGTTCTAATTAGCAGATAATTGGAATCACGAATGAGTAGTATAAGAACCTTGAGAGAACACATAATACTGTCATCATAATCCCATATGACTCAAATTCTTAATCAAATCTAAAAAGTAGTATATATGATAACACATAGCTAATGGAACACCTATACCTTGTCATCCAATATATTCTTCAGCTGTTGCCCAATATCTTCTTAAGCTTCTGAACCCTCAACAACAAATCATAAGTGGTTGTTACAGTAACTTCCAAGTTAAGTAATAACATAAAAATTTCCACTTCAAGTTAATATAATTTTTTTGTTCCTTTTTAACATTAGTTAATGAGTGAAATAAGAAAACAACATATTAATAGCAATTAGAAGGAAGATATTTGAATGGAACCATTATAGGTGGGTTAAGAAATCAACAAATGCTTCAATAAGTCAAATACGGAGAGATTTATCCAAGCCTAAAGACATATAGAAACAAAATATAAGAACCATTTATGTTAGACCTGAGACGATTTGACACTTTAATACACAACTGGGTTACTAAACAATCTCCAGACCTTTATCCATCTAAATGGCAAGAAAACATCCTTTTTCAAATTGTTTGTATAAGTCAAGTCTTCTCTGGAAGACATAAACACATTAGGTATATAAATCTAATAAACATGAAACATAAGAACAATTGTAGTGATAGCTCTCATCTCCTGTAATCCTTGTGTGCATTATAGGCAAACAATAACTGAAGAAAATAGAGAAGAAACTAACAAAATTCTAATGACATGAAACATAATCACTAACAAACATCACAAACATTTCAATGTGATATATAACATACAATAAGAGCATAAGAGAGTAAGCTCTTTCACCTTTCTTGCTTCAAGACCAATATATGCCTTGGAAGTCACACAGAGAAATAGGTCCCATTACTCGAAGTCACATAGTATGTGAAAACCCATGAATAGATACACCTTAGGGATTTGATAAACTGCAAGAAACAACAGTGAAAATAAAATAAAATAATAAATAAATGAAACACAACATAAAGAACTTAAGTGTCATTGATTGAAAACACCATAGTGAAGACAACAACATTAGAATATGTCTTTTATAGACAGAATATAGAAGAGGATTAAGTTCATACAGTTAAACTTCAAAACAGGGTGGTTGGCAATAAAATGTAAAGGATAGATAATTTACACAATTTCTTATCTTCCACATGTGGTAAAAACTTAGATTGTGCAGGAGGGTACACAGGATTGTGAAGGACATGATAATAAGGAAGCATGGTATGATTTAAAATAGTGCAAGAGGGCTTTAACTTGTCAGACTTTTAAAGAGGAAGTACTATGCCTTATTGGCTCAACATAGCATGCAGAAATAGGAAAAATGGTGGTCTTATTCGGTAACAAATGCACACCTTTTTTAATGTACATATTCAATAAGATTTAAACCACATAAGAATAGAAATTGGAAAAACAAAACTGGGAATTAAGAATACTTTTAGAGTTTCCAAGTCAGATCCAACAGCAAAGATCTAATATTGAGGGTAGCAACAAACCGGTAGCATTTAACTTGGACCTTCAATCAAGGGCAAGTGAACGGTCAAGCCTTTATTTTCCAGATCAATTAGTTTCACAAAGTGCTGCATGCAAAACTGTAACCAACTTAAAGCAAAATATAGGCAAGTGATTTACGGACTAAGGAATTTGTTTGGAACTGATAAAGAAACAGGAATCGTGTGTCAAAGCCTACGTACAAAACAACAAATAGAGAAACATAATTGCAAGACAACATCTCATTGATATCACATTAACTTTACAATGACAAGTTTCTGGCCTATCATACATCAAAAGCATTTCCTGACAGAGTGAGTTCTAGTCCACTATACATTGAACCTTTTCATACAATTCCATCAATTGCAACCCAAGGCCCACCCAAAAAAGAAAACCACCAGATTTATTTACATATACTACTAATAGACTGGACCACTACATTGAAGGACAATAAAACAATTAAAGTCCATGTCCAACACCCAAAAAATGATAGTACCCTACTACTACGGCTTCTCCATCTTGACCACCTTCAACAAATTAGCAATGGGAGCATTAGCAATGGGAGCATTAGCAACAGAATTCATAGCCTCTTCAAGCTTTCTCTTCGCAGGTGTGATCTTAATATTGCCAGAATGTTCAACAGCTCCAAGACAAACAACTTCATCAAGCACTTGAGAGGAAAATTCCTACAGGTCAGAGAACACGGTTGTAAAATTCCATTGAGCAGTATAAATGAAGACTTGTTTAAAGTGCAAGGGGTAAAGACCTCGGCAGCAACTGAATCATCCTCAGTTTCATCACAGCCCATGTTGTAAACCTTAGGGAATGGTGGATTAAACAGGGCCTACATCCATTACATAAGCAAAATGAATTACATAATCTAATAATCAAACTTTTTATTTCAAAAAAACAGATACAAAACAGAAGGAAAGACTTTAAAAAAACCATGACAAAGATAAAGAAAACAAAATAACAAAGCAACAACAACCTTTGTAGGAGTCATCTCAGCCCCAGGAAGTTGGAACATGGCAACAATGGTGTCATCATCACAGACACGTTTGACCTTGTATGTTCCATCAGATTGGCTGGTTGAAGCAGACTTGGTCTCAATTTTGAATAACAGTTTCTTCCCCACCAGAGAATTGAACACAGGAGGGTAGCTAGCAACACCTCCACCCTTAAATAAAAAAAGATCAAATAAATAACAATGTGCAAGGTATAAAACACACACCATATACATGCAAACTTTCAATGAAATTAGTATATGAAAAGAACTAACCCTCTTTGCTTCAGTTATCATGTCAGCACATGTTTTCTTGAACAGAAGTTGTCCATCACGATCAAAAAGAACCAATACAGCAGTGACAGTAGCATCTTCAACTTCAATTTTGACCCTATACCTAGAACAACAGGAAGAAGTGGTCATGATGACCTCAACTATTGCTTAAAGGAGAAAAATAATAAACAAAGCCATATGGATTAGTTTCTACATACCTTTTAATGACATTAAATACATGGGTGAAGCAAACATCACAGTAATACATCCCTGAGTCAGGTCGGACAGCCCGCCCGCACATGCATGCTACATACCACCACGCATCACCAACTTCAACAATTCCTTTCACAGTGGCCATAATTATGAAATGACCATCCTTTAAAAATAGAAATAGACATTGTAATCCATTAGCAACAAACAAAATAATAAAGTAAAAATAGTGTAGACGGAATGCACTCAGAATGAAAAAATATGATAAATCTAGCATACTCAAGCTAGTTTGTTAGGTAAAAGCAGCATAAACAAAATGGGGACCAACCTCTTTAATCTCTATTAGCTGCTCCAAAGACTTTCTTGGATGCAGCTTCATAAAGTCATCCTCTAGAGATACCCACTGACCATCAGGAAGAAAGTTGATTGCCTGAGGACCAACTAAGTTGACAGCAGCAAGGCTAAAAATATCCAAATAAGAAAAAGGCATAAATTAGCAGATGAGACAAAAAAGAGGAAAACACAAAAAGGAAATGACAACTAACCGACTATGGAGGTCAATAGCCTCAGCAATATCAGGGTTGAAAATCAACTTGGTTGCATGCATAGCATTTTGTATGACCACTTTCCCTGTTCAAGAGTGAAACACAAGTAAATCAGCTTTTTGTAAATTGAGGAGCACAACAACTAAGACTAATGTGTGTAGCATGAAAGTGCAGACCTTTAAATGTCTTGACCTTTGCAAGTTGAACAACAACAACAGGCTGGTCCAGATCATCTTGGGCAATAAATGCATTTAGAAAATCCACGTACTCCCCAAACAAAGCACAATCTAGCTTCCCACTTTAATATACAAATGGAAAATGGTTAATAAGTTACTTTATAATGAGGTATAATACCATCTAAATAAACTTATCAACAAAAAGTAATAACTAAGATAACTATCCTATTCTTGGAATCTATTGAAGCCAACAACCTCTCATCAGACAGTTCCACAACAATCATCCTAGTCAACTTTCCCTCCCTTTCATATTCTTTCTCAGCTGACACCCGAATAAGTTGGCGAATGACATCTACACCAAAAATGGATATACATTTAGTAATAAGATAAGGACATATATAAAGTAGTAAGTAATTTAACACCTTGAAAGCAGAGACAAAACCTTTATTATGGCTATACATATTAGATAGTCAGACTCCCCATTAGTTTGAGAAACATCCTCAAAAGGTACCAACGCCAGACCATTAACTGGAATGAGCACAGACTGACTTGGATTCACTTTGGTCCTAAATTGGAAAATCAATCGGAAGTCATGCCTAGTTGCTCTGAAAGATCCCGAATTAGGGGCAACAGTAAAGTACATGATTTCATATACATTCCCTTCAAGCAGCAGTGGTTGAAACTTATACACCAGAGTCTTCTTTACAGAGGCTTGGATCCTTCCCCCCTGACCCAATAACCATGATGAAATTGGTACAACAAAATAAAAAATAGATCATCAATGCAATGAAAATTCAACGACAACAAAGAAGAACTTGAAAAGATCCAGATAAATAACCAATACAATACAGTGACGCCAGATTAAATTAAAAGTATTAACATATCATAAAAAAGACAGAAAAAATAGATTACATCATGGTATACTTACAAATTCATCAGCCAAAATCATCTCAATAGAACTTGAAACAGTAGGATTGCTGAAGCTAGGAACAGTCCACAACCGAACCACCCTGGCTTTCACCCTCCATGCCTCACGCTCAGCATGGATCTTACTCAATGCATCAAACTGGGGAGCCATACCAACAAAGACACTGAAACTCAAAATAACAACCACACGTTTTTACTGAAAATAAGACAGAAAGCAGATGGCACAACCAAGAAGTCATTGCAACCCCTATATATAGCAGCAAAATTTTTGAAATTTAAATCAAGAAGTGGAGGGAAATCAACCGCCAACAACTGCTTAGCAATTGAGATAGAAGCACAGAGTCAAGAATGAGTTGTCGTAGTTAGTAGAGAAATTGTCAGAGAGGTTAGACAAAAGAATACGAAACATGTGTTATAAGTAAAAGAAGATTAGAGATCAGAAGGAAAATATGAATCCTAAACTTGCACCTGGGTAAAACAGGAAACCCGATTAGATATTTAGATATAATAACATAAAATAGCCAACACGTAATAAAATCAGATAGATGGAAATTGATATAACAAATAAGCAATCATAATGAGTAACAAGTACATCATGGTAATGGTCAATCTATCGACTCTGGTATACAATGAGGAGGGACACTTTCATTTCCAGTTGAATCTCAACTGGACTTCAAGCAAGTAATTAAAAAAAATAGGGTAGGTAGGTTGGTTTTGTAAAACAGAAATAACATGAATAGGGGCCTAGGTTTTCGAAGTAAATGGAAGGGGAGAGGGAAATGGCAATAGAAAATGGTGGATTAAGAAGGGGCATTTTTAGATCCAGTTCAATCCCAACCCAATGGGCAGGTTTTGTAAAACAGAAATAATGTGAATAGGGGCCTAGGTTTTCGAAGTAAATGGAAGGGAAGAGGGGAATGGCAATAGAAAATGGTGGATTAAGAAGGGGCATTTTTAAATCTAGTTGAATCCTAACCCGATGGGTAGGAATTATTTTTTCTAAAAAAAAAAGGTTTTGGTACTCAGACTTTAGAGAAGGGAAAGAACATGAACAGGAGCAAGGTTTCGTAGCAAATGGTCAGTATATTGGAGCTGAAGAAAAGAACGAACATGAACAGTGGCAAGGGGTCTGTAACAAATGGTTGGACGAAGGAGAAAGGCAAATGGAAATAGCAAATGTAACGATGCTTATAAAACACGTAAAAGCATTTGACCTCTACAACACTCTAACACAGCTGTAATCACGTTACTTTGCCAACACTCAATGAGATAAAGTAGACTGTCAGACAAACTCTCAATTAAAAAACGGTGAAGGAGATAAACTTGGTAAAGGAAGCGGTAAAAGAATTACCTTTGGAGAAGTAATTTGTGCATTTGATGACACGTGGTATCTACAGGAGGCCGAACAGTAAAAGAAACAACCCTGTAAATGTATAGTGTATTGATATTATCAATTAAAATTTATAAAAAAAATTATATATACAGTTATTTATGATAAAATAAATAAATAAATAAAATATAACATGTAATTTAAATTATACGTCATTAAAAACATGTTTGAGACAGATTTAATCCGTCCCTAGCATTAGTTAAAAGCCCAAAACATATGTTGCATTTGAAAAGCAACATGTTTGGGAAAAAACATGAAAAACTGTTGATTGAAATTATTGTACGGGAACAACTTTTTTAAACAAGCTGAAATTTGGACATTATTAAAAAAAGTTATTGTGATTATTTTTAACAGTAATGTGTAAATGCCATTTTATCTTTAATTAAATAAATTTTTTAATCAATCAAATAATTTTTTTAATTATTTTATATCTATTTTAGTAATTTAATGTATAAAAACGATTCTTTTTTATACTATCCAAACAAAACAAATTAACTTAAAATTGATTTTCAGCTAACATATCCAAACATAATCGATTATTGAAATAATCAAGTTTTTACAACTTAATTATTAAAATAATCGATTATTAAAATAATCAAGCAGTCACAGATATCCCAAACACACATTAAATAGTTGTTGTATGTCATGCACCCACCTATGCATGTTAAACGTTTCCATGCAACTCACCCTTTCAAGCTGAGAAATTATTAGGTGCTCTAGTAATGCCATTAGGTGGAGAGAGCAAGTAGATTGGCGGGAAAATTAGCATGTTATTACAAGGAATGTTAGGAACATAATCTTTTATCACACTCCTTTCTATTAGGTAATATTACACACTAAAGCACACACCCAACCTCAATTAACATGTAATTAACTTGATTAGCACATATAATTAATTCGATTAACATATAATCAATTTTGAGTTTGTATTTTAGTGTGTGACGTGACCCAATAAAAGAGAGTGTGTTGAAGAGAGTGTGATAGAGAATGTGTTCACAGTACTCTTCATGTTATTACACAACCTTATGGTGTTTTGGAAATTAGCAAGGGTCGCATTATAGGTCCCGGGGAATTATACACTCAAGTGACATGCCATAAAATGGTCAATTGTATATTGCTGTAAATAGTATAATTATTTTGAAAAAAGTTATTCTAAAGTGACTTTTTATTTAAAATGAGTAAGTAAAAGTATATTTATTCTTAATTTATTTTAAAATGTATTAAGATTTTAACTCATTAAAATTTAATAATAAAAATCAACTTAATTGCTTATTTTAAAGACAAGTCCACTTTAAAGGAGTCTTATCTAATCGTTTTATATATATATGAAGTAACCATGCTTTATGACATTACTTGTGGTGATGAATACTGCTGAGTTATATTATAGAAAAAAAGTTCATTTAAAGTGAGTTTGCATTTAAAGTGAATAAAAATACATTTATTTTAGATCATTTAGTGAGTTGAGATCTTTATATATTTTATCAAATCAAAGATAAATACACTTTTACTTATTCATTTAAAAAAAACTCACTTTAAATGACTCTTATTCATATTATAGAATTCCCTAGTTATCACTCCAAAGGTGGCTTAGTTGATTCATGATGATTTTAGTGGGGCTTCTGTACCCGAATAATTTTTGCTTCGTATTTTATCTTGGTGGTGGGCTTCGGCCCTTATGTAATACGAAAAAAAAAATTCTTGATAGTGGTTTTAATTTTATTTATTTATATACAACTGGGTAAGTGGCTTAATTTTTAGCTAGAATATTATTAGGTTAGTAAGAAAGAAATAAAAAACTAGCTAGTATGTTATTAATATTCCATTTTTATTTGTGATTATGTCATGATTAGTTAAGAAATTGTGTAAGGTAAGGGGCGTCACAAAGATCATCGCATATCCCTTTTGACAAAAGGTTCATCAGCATGGTGTATATTGGGAAAAGCAGCAATGACATACTGTGAGATGACCAACAAAGGATAAATATCTAACTTTCGAACTCCCCAATCTTCATTGAATTTTCTCAATGAGATAAAGGAAAGTAGATTTACCCACCCTCTTAGGGTGCCGCGGCATGCCTAAATACTTTCTAAGGTCACTAGACAGAGTGAAACGTGAGAGATAATTAAGTTTCATAGCCTTGTTAAAGTGAACATTATGAGAGGCAAAAATTATGGCATTTTCCTTATTCACAAGTAGCCTCGAAGACTTACAGAAGCCTCACCAAGTAATAAGAGGTCATCAGCGAAAAATAAAAGTGACAACATATGACCTATTTCACAAAGCTGAACGGGTTTCCAAAAACCCTATCTAAAACAAAGAGGTATGGCGAAAGTGGATCACCTTGCCAGATACCTGTAGAAGGTCTAAAGGAAGGAGTTTAGTCACTGTTCCACAAAAGTTGCATTGAGCAAGTAGAAATACATTCCATAATTATTTGGCAGAACCCATCATGAAAGCCAACCCTCGTGTAAAATCCTGACTCATTCTATCATAAGCCTTCTCTAGATCCACCTTAAACGCAATATGTCCCTTCTTTCCACGCCTCTTGCTCATGGAGTGAATCACTTCTTGACCAATAACGATGTTGTCAAAGCTATGACAGCCAGACACAAAGCGACACTGATTGGGAGAAACCCAAACATCTATATACTTCTTCATTTAGTGAGCAATAATTTAAGTAACAATTTTATAAATAACGTTACACAGACTAATTAGCCGAAACTGCTTCATAGTCTCAAGATGACCAACCTTCGGAATAAGCACAAGCAAAGTTTCATTCACTATCCGTATATTCTCCAGATCAAGATACACTTTTTTAACCAACTCGCAAACCAAAGTACCCACAATATCCCATTGACATTGAAAAAAGATCGGATGCAGCCCATTCGAACCAGGGGCTTTAAAAGATGCCATACATAACACAAAACTTCTTTAATTTCAACATCAGTAAATGAAGCCTGAATTTCTTCCAATGATAACTCAGAAATTGAAGGGAAGAGGTTCTTCAATGGGTATTCAACCTTCCTCTCATCCGAATTGTAGAGCTTATTAAAATAGTCTCGTGTTATCTCCTTTACAATCATCATGAACCCACTCCCCATTTTTTGACCTTAAGGCCTCAACACGATTTCTTTTCCTACGCACCACTATGGAAGCATGGAAGAAGGACGTGTTCCTGTAACCAAATCGAACCTAGTCACTTCTAGATTTCTGGTACCAAAATTTTTTCTCTTAAAGTTTATTTGGAATGAAAAAAAATAAGAAATAATTTTGTAAATTAAATTTTATTAAATTTTGTGTTTAAAATGTTTAAAAATAAGAAATAATTTGATTTTTAAAATCTTATGAATTTCATTCCTTTTGTTTTAGAAATTTCATTAATTTTAATAAGATTTGTTAGGATTTGATTTGATTTGAAATAAATAAATTACTTTACCCTTAATAACTACTTCTAAGTTCTAATAATCTTTCATGATGATTAAAATATAAAATAATAAAATCAAATCAAATCAATTTTCATTTTAATGAATTCTAAATACAAAATTTAATTTTTAAATCAATTCAAATCATATTTTGTTTTAAGTTTAAATACAAAATTTAATTTTTAAATTAAATTAAATCAATTCAATTTAAATCAAATCAAATCATTTCTTATTTTTATTGATTCAAAACACAACCTTAGAGAAAAAATTAAATCATACTCCCTCTACAAATTGTTTTGTAGTTTCTCCAAATAAGGACTTCTCCCAATAGTCAAATTTCTATTAATTCCCTCTAGTTTCACCATAATTCTCCTTTTGTGGTGAAAGATGATACCAAAACTATTACAGTTCCAATCAGTAGCCTTAGTAGCAAAACAATTCACTACTTCACTCCACTCCTTATTTGGCTCCCAAGCTTCTTGCACTATAGAGGAGAATGAATCATCCACCATCCAATTAGTAAGAAACTGGAATGGGCGATTCCCACTAGCATAAGGGCTTTCATTATTCAGCTTCAGCAGCACATGCTTGTGATAAGATTTCAAGGTTAGGAGATGAATCAGACTAGCTTCTAAAAATTTGATCCTCCAATCACCATTGCACAGGCATCTATCGAGCCTCTCTTTGACCCGGTGCCACTCAAAAGTAAACGTTGGGCCACTGAAACCCAAATCCAGAAAATTACGGCGCTCAATGCACTTAAAGAACTTGTGCATAAACGCCCAGTAAGGAGACCCACCACCACTCTTTTAAAAAATAGAAGTATAGGCATTATAATCTCCCATAGCCAACCATGGTTCATGGATAATGAGAGCAAAACTCTCCAACTTCTACCAAAGCTCTAGTGGCACTAAGATGAAGACTGGCATAAATTGAAGTAAGCAACGAAGCTAGACTACCATCTTGCAAACAAACTCTGGCATGAATAAACTGAGTGTGACTCTAGCACCTGGATATCCATGCAAGCTCCAAAGCCCTTTGAGATGAATTCTATAATGGAAAGTTTTCATAATTGACAATCTATATTGACAATATGTTTGTGCAACTCATAATATTAAGATGTGCTAACTTGGTTGTGTGAGATTATGCTAGTTTTTACTTGCAGATCCTCTTTAATTATTGAGAAAGATCATAAAGGAGGATGACTGATCATCATTTCTGAACAAAGGAGTGACAAAGTACTTGAATAGACTCAGGACAAAGATGAGCAAAGTAATCAAAGCCAATAACAAAACATGAGCAGGGTTAGCATGACTTTCATTAAAGAAATCTCCCACGTGACCAAGAGAATCCTGATGAACTCTATGAGAGCTTCAGTTCCTTTGCTATTCAACATGAAGACATCTTTAAAGCATAGGAACTCAATTGAAGAAGCAAGGTTTGATGACCAGAGTTGAAGAAAAGTAGCACAGAAGTTAAGCAAAGTCACATGAAGACCTTACTCAAGTTATGATAATCGCATATTTTATACAGTAATAAATCCTCATGTTTAGTCATTTACACTTTTTATACTCTTAATTGATTGAGCTTGACCATGTTTTGTGAGTTTGGGCTCAAATTGAGCCTAATTGATTTTTTCAGCATTAATGAGTCTTGACACTATTTATGTATTTTGGCTATAATTTGACTTCTAAATATATGATAATCATGAACTTTACCTTGTAGGAAAGCTAAGAGGAAGCTCTACAACTTTTATGAAGAGCTTGAAGTCTCAATTGTATGTCTAGTGGGCCTAATTGGGTCTAGAAGTCAGAATACGAGTTCAGATAGCCTTTGATGTTGTTTTGGTCATAACTTGAGTTGTGGACCTCCAAATTGCATGGGGTTTGGATCCAAATGTTCATAACTGACCCAGCTTTGTAATTAATGAGTTTTTAATTATGTAAATCCAAAATAGGGGGTAGTTTAGGGGTTGAGAAGTCAAAAACCGAGACACCTCATTTTTGACACTTTTCTTCCTTCCCTCTAGAATTCTCTTCTCTCCCTTCTCTCTAATTTTCAGTTTTCTTCTTCCTTCTTTTATTTCCTGAGTTCTCCCCTTCTCATGGAGGGGTAAAGCCTTTAGATCAATCCAAGAGATTGAACATGCTTGGTTATTAATCTTGAGATTTTGTTTTTAATGTTTAAGTTCATCTATTAATCAAGTTTATCTCATTCTTCTTCTCTTTGTTAATTCTGGTTGCTTAATTGGAATTTTCATATGTTAATTGCATAATTAACATGTGAAAAAAGATGAACACAGAGATTAAACAAGACATTGAAGGTGTTTGATGAAATGTTAAATTTGGTTGGATCTTGACTTTTAAGTTGATTTCGGTTTGGATGAATGCTTAATTTATCTATCCTTAATTAATTGAAATCTAAAAGCGTTTCTAGTAGAAGATCTATGAATCATTGAGAGGCATCTTGAAGTGATCTAAGACCAATGACTTGATTGATATTTGAATAGACCTTTAGTAATTAAGGATGGATTAAAATCAAGTTTGGACAATTTTCTTAGATTGGTTGTTTTAGTAATTCTGTTTTAACTAAATTCTGTTTCTGTTCTGCGTTTTTAATCTTGCCAAATGCCCTCATTTTCACTTAATTTGATCGAATTGCATTTTAAAATCCTTGAGAGACGATTCGGTGTTGTTTCTTATGCTACAAGCCATAAGCATAACTCGGTTACAATTTTGGTGAGTTTGGTGCTCGTCAAGTTGCTACAAGACAAAATAGTAAGTTGCATCATGAAGCTATATCTAACTGCTAGTTTCTGTACTTATTGTGTCAAGAGGGTTTGAATCTTAATGGCTAGCCCTAGAAAGTTTATAAATAGGCTCAAACTTTAAAGATGAAGGGTTAGGATAGTTGATTATTAATCTAGTAATGCTTACTTACTCGCTTTTTCACTCTACCCAAGCCTTCTAACTCTACTCATCAAGTTCTCACCTACACTTTCTTAGTTGAAAATCTTGTTGTAGATGTTTCTCTAGTACTATAATTGGTTTATCTACTCTTTGAGAGTGATTTAGAGAATTATCCAACCTTAAATCTATTCCAAATACTTGCACCCATAGGGGTGAGTGTTGGTGAGTTAATGATAGCACTAGCCATTGTGAGACGTGAGACAAGAAGCCAGGAGTGGCTGTAGAAACAAAAAAAAATACTTGGTTGTAGTTAGGAGCAAGTATAGTGTATAAAGAATACTCGTTCATAGTGAAGAAAATACAGTGAAGAGTTGGGGACTAGAAGTAGCCCCAAGTGGTTAGGGGTGAATCAAGATAAACTGTTGTGTTAAGTTGTTCTCTCTCTCTCTCTCTCTCTCTCTTTCTCTCTACATCTCATTTTAAAATCATTGTTGATAAGTTTGATTTGATATTTGAAAGAAATTGTAAACTAAGGTGGTTTTATTTGAAGGAACTTTCAAAGAAATCTTGCTAAAACTATTTCATTCAAATTCATCATTTGTATTATAAGTTTAATATCAGTCTCAAAAAGCTTGAAGGAACTGTTTTGAAAATATTTCATAAAGATTTTAATCTTTTTTAGTTTGTCCAATTTTTGCTAATATAGTTGAGTAAAGTAATAAGTGAATGTACTCAATTCCATTATGTGTCTGTTTTGAATCTATTCAACTCCAAGAGACCACAATGAGAAAGGTTGAGTAGACTCTATCTGTTTTACAGAGAGAACCAAAGTTCTTGGAGTGCATAATTTACCCCATCTTCTTGTGCATTTTCTAATTTCATTTGGTATCATAACTCAGCCTCTGGGTTGAGTACACTTAATTGTGTGAGAGGAAAAAGATATTCAAAGGGAAATGATAAACTAGTAAGGAAGAGTGTTTATAGCATAAGGAGTCTCAACAAATAGAACACATGCTTTTGATGGAAAAGACTATTATTATTGGAAGGATTGCATAAGGCTATTTATTAAGTGTCAAAACATTGATTTATGGGGAATTATGAAAAATGGTCCCTACACTTTGGTTCAGTATAATGATGGAAGGACAACTAAGAAACCAAGGAAAAAGTGGATTGATGAAGAAAAAAATAAATTTATTCTAAACTCCAAAGCCAAATTCTTCCTAACATGTGCCTTAAGCAGGAATAAGTATGATAAGATAGCTAGATGCAACACACTGATGATAGCTCATGAAGAGAAAAGTCAAGTCAAGGAGGCTAAAGTGAGTATGCTTGTGCATTAATATAAGTTGTTCAGGGTCCATGAGCATGAAACAATAGATAAAATGTTTGCTTAGTTTACCGTCATTATAAATGACTTATAAAACTTATTCAAACCCAAATCATATAAGGAAATTGCTGAGAAGTCTACCCAAAATATAGAGGCCCAAGGTGACCACCATCAAAGAGGCTAAGGACTTATCTACTTTGCAACTAGATCAGTTAGTTAGTTCTCTCAAAGTTCATGAGCAAGAGCTAGTTGAGATGAATGAAGACATTCCCAATAAAGGAAAGGGCATAACTCCCATATCAATACAGAAGAGCTCAGGCAAACACTTTTCTCATCACTTTACTCAACCTTCAACACTGAACTTTGCTCAAGAGTCAGATGAAGAAAGTGTCATGAAGAAAAGATCTCTAATAAAGAAGAATTGTCACTCTTATCAAGGAAGATCCAAAGACTATTAAGAGGAAGAAGTAGAGGCAAGAGAGTGTTTCAACCAAAGAAGGATGCTAAAAAATGTGACTCAAGCAACAAAGGACAAATCATATGCATGCTTCGAATGCAAAAAGCCAGGTCATATAAAGTTAAAATGTCCTTTGCTGAAAAAGAAACAAAAGAATAACACTAAAAAGAAAGGATTGTTGACTACATGGAAAGATCTTGATGAGGAATTGAGCAGGAAGAATCAAACAAACTCTGCCTAATGGGAGGATAGTTTGATAGTGAAGAATGAAGTATCATATTTTGAACCTACTCAACTTTCTTATAATGAGTTGGAAAAAACTTTTGATAATATTTTGAATGACTTAAACACCTTGGCACAAAATGTATTGTTTTAAAAACTAAGCTTTCAGATGTCTTTAAAGAAAATCAAATTCTGAGGGTTAAGAAGAGTGTTTTGAGTTAGGAAAATGAGAGTTTGCTCAAGTTGAATGCTGAAATGACAGCTTCAACTAAGCCTAAGTCTATTAACTCTACTCAACTTCCTTTTCAACATTTTGCCCAAGTAAATGATAAAGTAAACACATTGAGAAAGAATGTTGAAAAGTTAAACAAGGACTTAGCCAAGTTTGTCAATGGCACCAAGAATCTAGATATGTTACATAGAAGCCAAAGAGCCAAAGGTGTGCTTAATACAAATCTAGTATTAGCTACAAAAAATTCTTGAAATATAAGTTATATCTGAATTTGTTTTTACCTGCCAAGGAACCTAAACTAAGGTGTTTTTCTAATAACAAACTTGGCCACAAGGTTTCAATATGTTACCATAGAAATAAATCACCAAAGGTTGTAAGATCTAACCCAAGAGGACCCTAGTAAGTCAAGGTACCTAAAACTGTGCAATATACTTATGCAAGTATGCTTGATCATAGAAAGAAAAAGCACAGATGGTACTTGGACATTGGGTGCTTGAGATTTATGACAAGAGATAGAGCAAATTTCTATCTCTCAGGGCCAAAGATGGTGGAAATGTAACTTTTGGTGACAATGGATAGGGCAAGATTGTTGGAATAGGTAAAGTTGGTAAGACTGATTCTACTTAAGTAAATGATGTGTATTATGTTAAAAGGTTAAAACATAATCTTCTTAGCATTAGTCGATTTTGTGACAATGACTATGAAGTAGTGTTTGAACCAACACAATGTATTGTAAGAGAAGCCAATAATGACAAAACCCTCTTTTCTGACAAAAGGCAAAAGAACCTATATAGTGTGGACTTGGAGAACCTTTCTCATCAAAATGTAGAATGCTTCTTTGGTGTAAATGATGAAAAGTGGTCGTGCCATAAGAAACTTGGTCCCATAAACATGAAAACAATTTTAAAATTAGTAAAACATGACCTTGTTAGAGGCTTGCCAAAGATAAAGTTTGATAAGGACATGATATGTGAACCATGCCCAAAAGGCAAGCAAATAAAGTCAAATTTTCACCAAAAAATATTTTCACAACACACAAGCCACTTGAGCTTCTACATATTGATCTTTTCAGTTCAACCAAGTCCACAAGCTTAGGTGGAAAGAGATATGGTTTTGTGATTGTTGATGGCTACTCAAGGTTTACATGGGTGTTATTCTTAAGCCACAAGGATGAGTTTTTATAAGTCTTTAAGGTCTTTTGTAAAAAGGTTCAAAATGAAAAATGATTCTATATTACTGCCATAAGGAGTCACCATGGGGGAGAGTTTAAAAATCATCTTTTCAAAAGTTTTTGTGATGAAAATGGTATTTCACACAATTTTTCTTGTCTAAGAACTCCTTAACAAAATAGAGTTGTAAAGAGGAAAACTCGTATATTACAAGAAATGGCTAGAACTCTTTGTGAGTAAGAACTCCCAAAATATTTTTGGACTGAGGTAGTCAGCATCTCTTGTTACATTTTGAACCGAGTTACTATAAGACCAATCTTGAAAAAGAATCCATATGAGCATACTTTTATGCATTTGGATGTGAGTGTTATATCCTAAACACTAAATATCAGGTAGGTAAATGATGATCACATATTTTATACATTAATAAACCCTCATTTTTAGTCATTTACACTCTCCATGTACTTAATTGATTAAGCCTAGTTATGTTTTGTAAGTTTGGACTCAAATTGGACTTAATTGATTTTTTTTCAGCACTATTTTGGTCTTACGCTATTTCTGTATTTCGGCCATATCTTGAGTTCTAAATGTTTGATAATTATGAATTTTATCCTGTAGGAAAGATAAGAGAGAGCTCTACAACTTTGATGAGAGCTCAAAGTCTCAATCAGACATCTAGTAGAGCTAATTGAGCTTGGAAGACAGAACACGAGTTTTGTGTCTGAAACCTGAATAGTGTACAGTAATCAGAGCATAATTCGAGTTTGGGCTTATAAAATGGGCTTAAAAATTGGAATCTGAAAGTTAAGACCCATATCTACAACTTTCATGTTGAACACAAAACTTGATTCGGGTTCCTTGATGGTGATATTGGGTCTGAAAGTCAAAATAGAGGTGCTAAAACTGGGCCTGAACAGTCTGTAGTAATTGGGTCATATCTTGGGCTGTAGGACGAATTTTTAGGTGATTCTAGAGCCATTGGAAAGTTTAGACAATTTTCTAGAACTTTAATGAAGACCACTTGGCTCAAAAACGATGGAATCAATGAGTTAAGCAATGAATGATTTCGGAGACAAAGAATCTCAATAATCCTACCACTAATTCAATAATCCAACCACCTAACCAATCATCCAACCACTCCACCCACTAATCCACCTACTCTTAATCATTCTCCTTGTCATTTTGTATCCTTACTCTTCTATAAAAGGCACTCAAGTGTTAAGCACTTGGGGGGGGGTTAGGCTTAGTTTTACATGTTAAGGTTATGCTTGTTTATTGTTTTCCTTTGTTGTAATTTTCTCTTGTTCTAAATTGAAGCCATGTTCATCTTTCTCTTCTTCTCTCTTTCTTTCTTCTTATCCATGAGTAACTAAATCTTCATCTTACTTTGGTGAAAGAGTAAAGCTCTTGGTAATGAAATAAGGTTAGATTATTCTATTTCTTGTGCTTAAATGATATATTATCAATTGGACATTATATGTGTTATATTTTGTTTCCAATCACTTTAGAAACCTTCTTTGTATAATGGAGATCTTGATTTATTGTAGACAATAGGATTGGCACAGTGAATGCTTGAACTCATTTACAAATGTTGGTGGATAATTAAAGGAATCATAATATGATTGCATATATAATTGAACTTTGAATGTTACATTTTCCGATTGGAACCTCCGTTGTGTGTGGATTTCAATTGAGTTATAAAGAGAAAAAATCTTACCTTTAATTCATTACCAAGAGTGAATCTCCTAACCCAAACAAGCTCTTAAATTCATTTGTGAACTTCTTTTATTACTTTTGGTGTTGTGACAAATCATTTTCTTACCTCAATTAATTTTTCTTCATCAATTCCCTGTGGATCGACCTCGGACTCCCGAGAAATTTATTACTTGAGACAACCTGCACTTGGGTTTGCATCCTTAAATCCCACAGTCAAGTTTTTGGCACCGTTGCCAGGGAACTTGATTTGAAGTTTTGATTTATTGAGGTTCGTTTTCTTTAATAAAATCTATTCTTTCTTCTCCCTCACCGGAGCAAAAGATCGGCTTGCCGATCCTTTGGTTTCTTTACTAACTCTCTAACTTTCTAACTATCTAACTCTAACTTATTAACTTGATAACATACTAACTTTCTAACTTTTATATTTATGTCATTTATTTTTTTTTTTAATTTTATTTATTTGTTTTCGCTTTTTTTTTTTCGTCGGTGGGGTAACTCTCCCTTTTATTTTACGCACTAACTTAGTGGGGAAACTCTCCCTTTTACTTTTTTGTTATTTATTTTTCCGCAATCTAACTTAATAAAATAATATTTTTTCTTCTTCTCTTCTCTTTCATAGACTCTGTGGGGCTCTGTCACTCTCCGGTTTTCATATTTAAATTTACTTTCTGCACTTTATTTTTATTTTTATTTTTGGGTGGTTGGTTTATTACCCCATCCTTGTTAATATTTAATGGTGGGTGACACCGCCAACTTGTACATTATTTTTTGTTTATTTATTTTTAGTTATATATGTATTTATGCTTAATTAGTATCGTGATTTAAATTCTGGTCGTCTAGTTAAAATTAATTCTGGTACTTTATATATTGACTTGTTTGAATCACAATCACACACAATTGACACAATGGCTGACAATGAAAGTGTACATGATGAACCGAAAAATCAACCGTTGTGAACCATGCGTGAATATTTGCAACCACCTCGAAATTCTAGTCCATCATGTTTTATCTTTCCACTCAATGCCAATAATTTTAGATTCAAACCAGGTATGATTTCTTTACTTCCTAATTTTCATGGTTTAGAATCTGAAAGTCCATATTTACATCTAAAAGAATTTGAGGAAGTATGTATTGCCTTCAATGATCAAAATTGCACTGAAGAGATTGTTAAGCTTAAATTGTTTCCTTTTTCTTTAAAAGATAAAGCAAAATCCTGGCTTAACACTTTGAAACCAAGATCAATTGGCACATGGCAAGAAATGCAAGGTGAGTTCTTAAAGAAATTTTTTCCAACACATAAAACTAATGCTATGAAAAGACAAATCCAAAATTTTTCCCAAAATTCAAATGAAGCATATTTTCAATGTTGGGAACGATTTAAAGATTTGTTAAATTCTTGCCCACATCATGGTTTTGAAAAATGGCGCACTATAAGCTTCTTTTATGAAGGTTTAACTCCTGAAACTAAACAATTTGTGGAAATAATGTGCAATGGTGATTTTCTTGATAAAGAACCTGATGAAGCTTTAGACTATTTGAACCAGTTGGCTGAAAATTCTCAATCTTGGCATAGTACTAACACTTCTAAAAATTCAATTAGATCTAATCTTGCAAGTGCTAATAAAGGAAAATATCACCTTAGTCAAGAGGAAGATCTAAATGCTAGATTTGCCAGTTTGGCTAGAAAGGTTGAAGCCATGGAATTAAGAAAAGCAAAAGAAATCAAATCTGTGCAAAATGAAGAAATTCGTGGTATTTGTGATGACTTAGGACACTCAACACACGAATGTCCTAACATTCCTGTTTTTAAAGAAGTTGTACATGAGCAGGTAAATGCAATGAATAATTTTAACAAGCCATTTACTTCTTTTTTTCAGATACATACAATTCGGGATGGAGAAATCACCCGAATTTCAGTCGGAGGAATAATAATCAGTCATAATTTGTGCAACCACCACCTCCTCAGGCACAACAGGACTCTCAAAATTCTCAAGGATATGCACCTTATGTGCCACCATATAGGAAAAATCTTGAAGAAACACTGCGTGCATTCATAGAAAAGCAAGAGACCATTAATAAACAAACTAATCAAACCATGAATGACATAAAAGACACTCTTGCTAAACTTTCTTCTGCACTCATCATTCATGAGAAAGGAAAATTTCCTTCTCAACCTCAACCAAATCCCAAGGGTCAGTACAGTCTAAATGAGGGGAGTTCAGAAAACCAACAAATGGACCAAGTCCAGTCAGTGATAACTCTTAGGAGTGGAAAGGTTGTTGAAAAACAAATCCTCAAATCTTGTGAGAAAGAAGATGAGCCAATTCCCCAAGAAAATGAAGAAGTTGACCAAAAGGAGACCAAACTCTCGCCTTCACCCCCATTTCCTCAAGCATTGAAAAATCCAAAGAAATTGGACCATAACACTGGAATTTTTGAAATTTTGAAACAAGTGAAAATTAATATTCCTCTGTTAGATGCTATCAAACAGATTCCTTCTTATGCCAAATATTTGAAGGACTTGTGCACTGTTAAAAGGAAATTAAATGTGAAAAAGAAAGCATTTTTGGCAGAACAGGTAAGCTCTATTCTTCAAAATAATAATGCGTTGAAATATAAAGACCCTGGTTGTCCTACAGTTTCATGCATTATTGGAGAACATAAAATTGAAAAAGCTTTACTTGATCTTGGTGCTAGTGTCAATTTGCTTCCATATTCAGTTTATCAGCAACTCAACTTAGGTGAGTTAAAACTAACTTCTGTAACTCTTCTACTTGCAGATAGATCAATTAAAATTCCAAGAGGAATAGTGGAAGATGTGTTGGTTCAAGTTGATAAATTCATATATCCTGTGGATTTCATTGTCTTGGATACTGAACCTCTGGTTGATAGTTGCAAGTCAATTCCTGTTATTTTAGGCTGTCCATTTTTAGCAACATTTAATGCTTTGATAAATTGCAGAAATAGAGTGGTGAAGCTAACATTTGGAAACATGACACTGGATCTCAATGTTTTTAACATGTGCAAGCAACCACAGGAAGTCCTTGATGAAAATGAGGAAGTTGAAGGAATTGAAGCCATTATAGATGATCATCTTCAAAAAGGGTGTTCTTTTGACCCATTAGAAGTTTGTTTAATTAATTCATTTGATTTGCTTGATTGTACAGAGGAAACAGAATACAAAGGAAGAAAGCCAAAATTCAAAGAGCTAAAACCCATGAATGATAATGCTCATGAAGAAGTACCCACACCGGAACTAAAGCCATTACTTTACTTTGGGTTGAAGTACACATTTTTAGGAGAAAAGCAAAGCTTTCCTGTGGTAATTTCCTCGTCTCTTACTGAAGAACAAGAAGGAAAGATGTCGCCTCAATGGACGCACCAAGATAGAAGGAAATTTCTGACAGAGGTGAAAATTTTTTATTTGGGATAACCCATACTTGTTCAAACATTATCCTGACCAAATTTTTTAGAGATGCGTGCCCGACAGTGAGGTAGGTAGTGTCATTAAATTTTGTCACTCAGAAGCATGTGGAAGTCACTTTTCTTCAAAGAAAATAAGTGCGAAAATCTTGCAGTGCGGATTTTATTGGCCCACTTTATTTAAGGACTGCTATACTTTTTGCAAAAGTTGTGAAAATTGTCAAAAGACAAATCCAATAAAATCCACAATCAAGACAATTTTGAGAAAATCTTTTGAAATTGGTCAAAAAGTTCTGGTTTATGATTCTCGCCTGCACCTATTCCCTAGAAAATTGAGATCTAGCTGGAGTGGTCCTTTTGTTGTCAAACACGTGTATCCTCATAGGGCCGTAGATATTGTGAATCCTAGGAATGGTAATGTGTTTAAAGTTAATGGACAAAGGCTCAAACCATTTCTGAAAAAACCAAGTTGATGAGTTCTTTGTGTTGCCGGTTAAGTGGCGGATACGGTACTCCGTGACTCTTAAGTCGGTTTGTTTTTCAGTTTCCCAAAATAACTGAATCCTTATTCTCCTTTAAAATGGATGTCATTCTTTCAAACTTGAGAAAACATTTTCCTTCTCTCCCTCAAAATACTCTGAAAAAAATTTAAAAAGTTTGATGTGAAAGATTGAGACTGTTAATGCATAAAGGTATGCCAGAAGATGTACGCTGGATGATTGAAGCAAAGGTCCGACTAGCAGGTGAGTCTTCAATTTCATTTGACTCATACATGCCAGGTCTTGGAAGAAGTTCGTATTCTAAAAGGAGAAGAGCAAAAAGGTTACAAGTCTGTTACAAATGTGGACGATGGAATTGTAACATGTAATGTCGTTCTTTGGGGATGGTTTCCACAAATAGATCCTTCATTAAGAATGGACTGAGTAAGGAGTCATTAGATGATATCTTATTGACTCTTGAGACGTGTTCTTATAGATTGATGCAGGGTGAAATTCTTAATTTGTGGAATCTCTTCAAGGATGAAGAAAAACGCTACAGTCTTGGGAATCTGACTCTAAAAGACCCTGTTTGCCAATTTATAAGAAAATTGGATGGGAAGCTTATCCTCGACTCATAGAAGGCGTTTAAGCCGTTCTTCGGACGTTAAACCGAGAGGCAGATGTGAGCCATATCCACAACAATCTGTACATATCATCTTCTTCTTCTTCATGTAATCTTGAAAAAAAAAAAAAGAAAAAAAATTCAAAAAAAAAAAAAGAAAAAAAAAAAAAAGAAAAAAATGTTTGAACAAGGGCGATTCGGAAGGAGTACCATGACTTTAATTAGTTGTGGAGCCCCAGCCTTTGGCTGACCCGTCATTGACTCGGGTGGACCTTTGCACGTTTTTTTTTAAAAAAAAAAGTTCGTGAGTGTCTACTGCACTGGTGACACGCAGTATAAAGATATGCCATGAAAGCTGTACATACAGGTATGTCATCATTTGCTATTATATCTCTTTTATCTTTGTATGATTTTCTTTGTATTTTGGTTTTGGATGAGACGATCCTTTGAGCGGGGTCCTTCGGGGGTTTCTAGACTTCTTTACCCTGATGGTTTTCTTGAAGTCACAAAAAAAAAAAATTCCTTTACCTTTGATCTTTGATCTGATCCAAGCAATAACTCAGATAGATTGGTCGGAGGAGCAGTGAGGGAAATAGGATGAAAAAGGAGCCAGATTTGACACTTCGTTTAAAGCTTTCCTTTACTTTGGATTTATCATACTTTGTTTTTGTTTAAATTTGTGTCAGTTTTCTCCAACAGGTAATATCTTCTATCCTTTACTCATCTATATTTTAACATTGAGGACAATGTTGTGATCTAGTTGGGGGGGAAGGATAGTTGACCCAAAAAAAAATTGTTTTGTTTGGGAAGTATGATATGATTGTCATGGACTTACTAAACCAATTAGTGATGGCAGAGTAAGGAGTAATTTTACTTCTGAGACGCATCTTAATTGATGGCAGAGTAAGGAGTTTTTAGGTAGTAATTAATTAGTATTGATTTGTGGAAGTAACAAAGTTTTTGTCTTTTGATTTCCTTAGAAAGATTTAAGCGAATGCACTCTCACAGCCTTGGAAGCAATTGAAATTCAGGAATCATAGCATGATTGAATAAATTATCTTCTTTCTTAAATTTCACATACTTGGTTATGGATGTTGAATTGGTGTATTGAGAATGATAGAAATATGCCTTGTGAGATTTTGAGCCTATGATGAATGGATTGAATATCTATGCCATTCTCTTCTTTCTTGTGTGATTTTCACTCATGGAATTGTTACTCTAGAACTTGCTTTGATTCTTTTTGAGGCTACATTTTCACATGCATACATTAATATGATTGAGGTATTTTGAAATAGCTACTTTGACCAAATAGCCATCCTTGTATATTTTCCATTGTGTAACCCCTTTAAACTTGTTTGACCATTTCTTGTTTTAAGCTCATTTCATCCTTCAAAAAAAAAAAAGAAAAAAGAAAAACATGTTTTTACCCAACCTTAGGGAATAAGAGAGCATTGACCTTGTTCTTGAATAAGTGTGAGGGTGTGTGTGCAAAATGAAAAAAAAAAATTATTGACCACCGTTGCAATCAAAGGATTATCAGAATAAAGGTGGATGCTTGGAAACAATAGGAAGAAAAGGAGAATGTTCAAGTCTAACAATGAATTCAATTCACCAATTTGGGATTGATCTTCAACAAAACATTAGTCAAATATTGGTGGTTGTCCTTTATGATGAATGTTCTCAAACATTTTCTTCACTCTAACTGTACCATGATGCTCTTTTATTCTCTTTGGTATTTATCTTTTCATATCCATATTATCTCCTCTCCTTTACCATGACCCCATTACAACCTTGAATAAAGTCCTCTTGATTTTTGTATGCATGTGTTTTAAGTAGCGGAGAAGTAGAAGATAAGCAAGCTTATGATAGTGCAATTGTTCATGAGTTGGATAGAGTGAAATACTTACCTTTTAAACACTTGAGAGATTGAGAGTGAATTTTGTGAGGATCTATCATTTTTGATTCATTCTTTTCAACGGAAGCTTCCTTGCTTGTTGATTTAAGATGTGAAGAAATGTTACCTCATTTATGCTTTGATCCCTTGAATTTCTTGTTGCTCTTCTTGCTTCATCGAGTCTTTTAGAGTTTTTAGCTTTTGAGTCTGTGTCATTTTTCTTTGTCTCCTAACTTTGGTCTTATGTGTTTTGCCCAGGAGTGCAAAAAGCTAAGTGTGGGGAATTTGATGATCACATATTTTATACATTAATAAACCCTCATTTTTAGTCATTTACACTCTCCATGTACTTAATTGATTAAGCCTAGTTATGTTTTGTAAGTTTGGACTCAAATTGGACTTAATTGATTTTTTTTCAGCACTATTTTGGTCTTACGCTGTTTCTGTATTTTGGCCATATCTTGAGTTCTAAATGTCTGATAATTATGAATTTTACCCTGTAGGAAAGATAAGAGAGAGCCTTACAACTTTGATGAAGAGCTCAAAGTCTCGATAGACATCTAGTAGAGCTAATTGGGCTCGGAAGACAGAACACGAGTTTTGTATCTGAAACCTGAATAGTGTACAGTAATCAGAGCATAATTCGAGTTTGGGCTTATAAAATGGGCTGAAAATTTGGAATTTGAAAGTTAAGACCCATATCTACAACTTTCATGTTGAACACAAAACTTGATTCGGGTTCCTTGATGGTGATATTGGGTCTGAAATTCAAAATAGAGGTGCTGAAACTGGGCCTGAACAGTCTGTAGTAATTAGGTCATATCTTGGGCTGTAGGACTAATTTTTGGGTGATTCTAGAGCCATTGGAAAGCTTAGACAATTTCCTAGAACTTTCATTAAGACTACTTGGCTCAAAAATGATGGAATCAATGAGTTAAGTAATGAATGATTTCGGAGACAAAGAATCTTAATAATCCAACCACTAATTCAATAATCCAACCACCTAACCAATCATCCAACCACTCCACCCACTAATCCACCTACTCTTAATCATTCTCCTTGTCATTTTGTATCCCTACTCTTCTATAAAAGGCACTCAAGTGTTAAGCACTTGGGGGGGTTAGGCTTTGTTTTATATGTTAAGGTTATGCTTATTTATTGTTTTCCTTTGTTGTAATTTTCTCTTGATCTAAATTGAAGCCATGTTCATCTTTCTCTTCTTCTCTCTTTCTTTCTTCTTATCCATGAGTAACTAAATCTCCATCTTGCTTCGGTGAAAGAGTGAAGCTCTTGGTAATGAAATAAGGTTAGATTATTCTATTTCTTGTGCTTAAATGATATATTATCAATTGGACATTATATGTGTTATATTTTGTTTCTAATCACTTTAGAAACCTTCTTTGTATAATGGAGATCTTGATTTATTGTAGACAATAGGATTGGCACAGTGAATGCTTGAACTCATTTACAAATGTTGGTGGATAATTAAAGGAATCATAATGTGATTGCATATATAACTGAACTTTGAATGTTACATTTTCCGATTGGAACCTCCGTTGTGTGTGGATTTCAATTGAGTTATAAAGAGAAATAATCTTACCTTTAATTTATTACCAAGAGTGAATCTCCTAACCCAAGCAAGTTCTTAAATTCATTTGTGAACTTCTTTTATTACTTTTGGTGTTGTGACAAATCATTTTCTTACCTCAATTAATTTTTCTTCATCAATTCCCTGTGGATCGACCTCAGACTCCCGAAAAATTTATTACTTGAGACAACCTGCACTTGGGTTTGCATCCTTAAATCCCGCAGTCAGTAAATATGATCCTAAATCTGATAAAGGGGTTTTTGTAACATCCTCCTTTCTAGCTTACTCAATAGCTAGTAAACTAGTCAGTAACTTGCTACTTGACTGGTTTACATTTTTACGTGCATGCTTGTACTTGTACGTGCATATTAGTAGTAACTTAGTGAGCAAGTTAAGCCCTAAGAATATTTAAATTAATTTTTATAATTTAATAAATAATCAAGAATAATAGCTATAAATTAATATTTACATGCTTAAGATGAGTTTAGCTAATTTTAGAATTTTTTAATAATAGAAATAATAATTAGAAATTAATTATAGCATGTTAATTAAACAAATAAATAAGATATAATGAAAAATAATTTAATTGGGTAAATAGTTAAATTAGATAAAAATGGTAATTTTTATAATTTCCTAAGAGCTAACAAAAATGCATGTATTAAAGAGCTTAACATTTGTGGTTTAACATTTCAGATTAAAACATGAGAGCTAGGCAATGATTACTTTCTCACCAATAGAATTATAGGTAGATAAAGTAAAGCACTTAGTTTAAATTTCATTGGCTTAAAATTTAACAGTAATTATTAGTTGCTCTAAAATTAAATTTGACTTAGGACCTATTAGATTACATGTAAGTAATTTAAGTATCAATTTATTAACCCATTGGTAACAATTAGTACATAACAATTATGAAAGAGCTTACATTTGGGTCTAAATAAATTCTAATATGTCCTAAAATATGTTTGACAAGCATATCTCATAAAAGTGAGTTATTAAATCTACCTAAATCTTACACATTTGATCCAAAGCTTGCTACCATTAAACACTCAACCCCTAAGGCATCTAATTCTCACTACACACTCAACGTCTCTTGTTACTCACTCTCCCTAAGAATTCACACTATTCACCAACACACACACACACACACACACACACACACACACACACACACACACACTTCACTTAGTTATTAAGCTATTTCACACAAGACATAACACACACACAAACTCACACGACTAGAAAAAGAAAACAATTAGAAAGGAAAAAGAAAGGGGCAGTGGAGAGAAAAAAGAAAAAGGGGGAAACGGGGTACGTAGCTGTAATGTCCTACTCTAATATTATAGTATTTAAATCTAATAGAGTAACACGTTACTAACAATTTCTAACATTATCTTGTATAAATAGCAAAATTACATAATTTTGAGGGTTACACCCTTAGTTAAAACATACAAATACTTTTAATTTAGACACCTATTTTCCAAAATTGAGTCTTACATAAGCCTTCTTAAGGTTAAGAAGGTGCCACTAATTAAAAAAAATTAAATTAATCTTCAAGCTATCGGTCTATAAACTTGCTCTACTCGAAAATTCTATCTGAACCGCTTCAATTGGTGTAATCTAAAATGTTAAACCACAAATGAGTGAGATACAAATCTCAGTAAGAATATTAAAAAATATGTAATATAAATTTACCATCCATTCTTTACTAATCTCTATTTCTAAAACCATAACTGAGAGTCCACAACTTAAAACGGTAAAATAAATTTGGAAATAAAAATTAATAAATGAACAAATAAGTAATTCATATTATCATAAAATAATTATCTGATGATTCATTTTTCAATGTTTCTCAAAAATTTTCTTTTCATTGTTTCTTTTTCGTCATCCCATTTCAATACTCTTAATCAAATATGTCTCTTTCTCTTCATTAGGGCGTCCCTCAATGCTCTCATCATGACCATAATAATTTGATTAGGGCATCTCCCAATCCTCTCATTATGACCACAATCATTAAAAATGATTAAGACATCCCTTAATCCTTTCATCATGACTACAATAATTTGACCAAGGCATCCCTTGATCCTCTCATCGTGGTCACAATAATAATCTCTAATTAACTAAGGCGTCCCTTAATCATCTCATCACAACCGCAATAATTCTCTTTTGCACATTAACTCATTTTTATCCATGTGACAACATTACCTTTTTAGAAAAACTGTCATGAAAATATTCATCATAATATAATTCTCATATAACCATAAAAATTAGTTGTAAAATGAAGTTAAATAGAAAATACATTATATAATATCATGGATAAGAACTTAAAATGATAATAGAGACATTTACGTTTCAAAATTTCAATTTTGGCATTTCTAGTATATGTTATTCGAATAACCATTTGGTAATTCAAATAACACTTCATATTTGAACTTTTTTGAAAAAGCTTATTCGAATGAACCAGAGTTTATTCAAATAAAGTGTTTCTAAAAATTTTGGTTCATGATACGTTATTCGAAGAACAATTGGCTTATTCGAATAAATCATTCTTGAAACCAAAACAATGAAGCTTTTTAACATGGTTTATATGAATAACACCATTCTTATTCGAATAATATGATTGAAAATCAGTTTTAGACACCAACAGAGCCACTGTTGCATTAAACCAAAAAGTAGAGTACGTGAAAATGGATTTATGGGAGTGTACTAGGAGTTATGGGTAATAGAAATAAGATGCAAAGAATAGAGTTTTTGTCATTTCCTACCTATTTTCATAATTGAAAGAAACTGGAGAGTGTGTAAAGATAGAAAAGTTGGGTTGCTACAAAAACAAAGGTTCTGGTTTTTGGAAATTGGTTAAGTGTTTTCTTGCCGAAAAGGGAGAAGGGAGGACATATTTTTAGAGCAAAAGTAGCTCTATCTTACGTTAGAAATGATGTAAGGTATGAGGTTGGAGAGCTTTGATGTCATTCCATGAATAAATCTTCAAAATATCTAGTCTTATTTCCAAAATTCTCTTCTACAGCTTCTACGTATTTAACTTAGTTCCCTCCTTCTATTGCATTCATTTGCTTCTCATAATTATTAGCATGATTCTTTAACGACACTTGTCTTATCTTTAACTCATCTATCATTATTGTTAGACACTTGGCTTCCTCTTAACCATGCTTGACATTAATCTTTTTCTTGCTTGACTTAATCTCCTTCTACTATTTCTTAAGTTTCACTTGTTGTTAGATGTAACATCTCGAAAATTCATATTTTAATTATTTTTGTTGATCCTTAATTATTTTTATTAATCTGACTTGATTTTCATGAATTTTGTAACACCCTGAATTTCCTATCTCTTAAACAATAATTTTTTGAGTTAAATGTAATTTTCTTGTTTAGTAATTTCGTACCATTGTAAAATTATTTTGTTTATTCCGTCGATGTATTTGATCGTTTTGAGTGATTTACTCGTGTCGGAAAATAATAATTTTCGAGGGAGAAAATCTTTAAATATTTATTTCTGTTGACTGTTAATTATTTTTAATAATCTGACTTGATTTTCATACATTTTCTAATATTTGTGATTTTTGTGCATAATTATGAATTTTTTTGACTGTATGTGGGCCCAGGTGGTCCTATGTGGGCCCAGGTGACCTTACGTGGGCCTAGGTGGGTCCCGCAAAGTAAAAAATTTTCCACGCATAAAAAAATTTGTACTGTTTAGACAGAGATAGGGGATCTTACTAAACCTGAATCCGGAAATAGTTTTAAAAATTTTCTTGTACTGTGTTTTGTACTGTATTTATTTATCAGACGATAAAAATACAGTAAATATAATCTTTCGTGGGGTTTTAGCAGATAAAAATAGAAATTATATTGCTTAAGTCAACATTGGTGGTTTGGATATCCGCCATTGATTTAATTAACGATGGAGACTTGATCTTAATTTAATCAACGGTGGAGATTTGATCTTAAAAGTAAATAGGATTATTTATAACCGTTAGATGGAGATTAAATCAATGGTAGAGATTTGGTCTCAAAAAGTGACAAAGACCATTTATGACCATTGGATGAAGAATTAATCAAGGGTGAAGATTTGGTCTTAAAAAGTAACAAGAATCATTTATGACCATTGGATTTGGATTTAATCAATGGTGAAGATTTAGTCTTAAAAAGTGACAAAGACTAATTATGACCCTTGGATTTTAAGTTTGAAGGAGCAATCTTGACCCTTCATTTTGGAGACACATCCAATGACTAGAATTTAAAGGAGAAAGATCCAATGGCCTAGATTAAGTCTTCTAATCAAAAGTCTACCTAAATCCTAACCATTGAATTAATCAATGGTCTAAAATGCTCTAAATGATGGCTTGAAAAAGATGACAACATTATTGCATGCATAATGCAAGGTGGGGGACGATTTTGTGAAACATCTTGGAGCAAAAGAAAAAGTTTTATGTCATTATTAGATGTCTTGGTTAATTATACATCATTATTGATCATTTTCCTAAAGCAAAAATATTTTCTTCTTTCTCTCCAAGCATAGCTATGGCCATGCAAAGCTAAAAAGGGTCCAATTTGATTCAATAAATTCATGTTCCATTATTTGTATTACACAACAAAGAAATAGTCAATAATGGAGACTTGCTTCAAGGAAGCTACGGCAATGCATCCATTTGTGAGGCAAATTATTACAAATCAATTCCTATCATTTTCTATCAACTTGTCTTGGTCAACATGCATTATTATTGATTTGTTTGCATCCTTAGGAGAGTGTTTGGAGGGGGGGACGGTTTTAGAGGCCTTAAGGCCATAGCAACAAGTCTATGACCATTATTACTCCATTTTGGTCATTATTGATATCATTGATCACCTTTGTCTCCTTCAAAAAACCAAAGCTCTTCAAAACAAATTTTCTCTCCTTTCTTTTCTCCTCTATGTTTCGACCATGACCATCAAGAACACCTTCCATCACTTTTTTCATCCAGCCATAGATCTTGAATCTACATGATATTCTAAGCAACTTTCATGTTAGAGATTTCCTCTATATCATTCATCTTCATGGACTTCCTTCAAGATCAAAGTTATAGGGTATTTGTGGTGAAGTGTAAGGAAACTTCATTTCTTCTCTTCTTTTTCATGATCTAAACCATGTTTGATCCATGGTTCCTCTTAATCAAGCTCAGTATACTAATTTTTATGCAATTTGTTTTGTATTTGAGAAGCCCTTGGTGGTGAAGAACTTGGAAAAAGAAGCAAAAGAAAGAGTTTTTGAGGATCTTCAAGAGGTAAGAGGGAGACCCATCTCACCAACCAAGCATAGTGGTGAGAGATGGTTATATATTTGATGGATGTTGAATCAATGTGAGGATTCATATCCATGGTCTTGTAATTTATTTGTGGGTGTTTGTGTGCTTTAATTATTTGTCTATGCTTGGTATGCTTTGCATGATTTTATGGCTTTGATGGTATGCTTATAATATGCATGATAAGTATATGGCATGCTTGTGGAATTTATGATGGAATATGTATATGTATGCCATGATGTGAATATGGAAAGAAAATAAATTTTTGGCTCCAATGGCCAAGGAAGAGTGGTCACGGTTTTGACACTCATGATTTGGGTTTATGTTGAAAATTTTCAAGAACAAGGAAAATTAATTTTTGGGTCCCTAGAACAATTAGAATTTCGGCCAAGACACCTCAACATAGGTGTTTATAACTTAATATTTTCATGGAAGAATAAAATTAGATTGATTTGAAAAGCATGGAAAATGAACAAAGGATATGTTTTTCAAGAGAACAAGAACATGGTTTTGAAGGATTTTTATTAATTTATTTTGTGTAAAAAGATCCTAAGTGTTTTTCTAAACATGAGTTTTGAATGAAATGAGCAAACATTGATTTTAAGGATTTGCAAAGAAAGTGAAAATGAATTTGAACAAATAGGTTTAGTTTTTATGACCATGAATCACACGGTTTTGAAAACAAAATTTTAATGATTTTGTGTAAAATCATATCAATTTAGAAGGAAAAATATTTGATGGTTTCAATAGTCATGTCCACGTTTTTTTTTGAAGGCTTGTAATGCCTTGATTTTTATGAACAAAGTAATTTTCAAAGTGAAAACGTAACTTGATTTAATACAAGGAATTTGGAAAGGGAATCAGAGCATTTTATCACTTGAGAGAATATAAATTTTCGTAACGGAAAACAAAGAGAGGTTGAAAACATTTGAATTTCAATTTATTTTGAAAAAGACTGATTATGGAAATGATTTGGGAAAAATGGAGAATATAATGGTGTTTTGAAAATTTACTAACGTATAATTTATTTTCGAGTTTTGAAATACGTTAGAAAATGTTAAGTTTTGAAACGTTGATTTATATCAATGGAAAAGTGATTTTTGTGGATTATATTTTGGAAAAGGATTTCTTGAGTAAAGAAATGTGAAAAAAGATTTTCTTGAGTAAGGAAATGTGAAAAATGAAATACAAAGTCATATTATTTTGAGAAAAATTGAAAAAGAATTTTTGAAGGTTAAGAAATATTTTCTGTAATGAAATTGTGGTGAAAAATTATTTGCGTAGCTTAAAAATGATTTGAAATGCAATAAAATATTTTTTTACGCAATTTGAAAAATGTGTTGAAAAATGATATTGATTTATTTAAGTCCAAAATAATGTTTGGAATATTGAGGAATATTTTACGTGATTGTAAAATGTTGAAAAATATTTTACGTATCTTAAAATAATTTGAAATACAGTAAAATAATTCTACGCGATTTGGAATATGTTAAAATATTTCTACACGATTTGAATTACGTTTAAATATTTTTACGTAATTTGAACTACTATTGAAAAATCACTACGTAATTGAAAAGTGATGAATTATTTTTACGTGATTGTGAAAAGTGGCGAAAAATCGTTATGTGATTTGGAAAGTATTTTAAATATTTTGAGAATGATGCAAAATGATTTACGCGACTTAAAAGAATGATTTTTAAGTACGTGATTTTGAAACAGTGAAAAAATACTATGCGATTTGAGAAACGTATATTTTTACGCGATTGAGAAAAACGTTAAAAAATTCGTACGTGGTTTAAAAGTGCAATAGAAGAGTTGCAATATTTTGAAAATGTAACAGAAATGTTACGAAATTTTGTAAACATAGCAGTAGTATTATGGTATTGTGAAAACGTAATAAAAATGTTTTGGAATTTTAAAAACGTAACAAAAGTGTTATGGTATTTTGAAAATGCAATAGAAGTGTTGTAGAATTGTGAAAACGTAACAGAAATGTTACGCGATTGTGAAAACACGACAAAAGTGTTTTATGACTATAAAAACATAATAACATGATGATTACTGTTAAAACAGTGTCCATACACTGTTTGTGAAAAACAACGAGTTTTGCCTGTTATTGGCACGTGGTGCATTTTAGATGCATTAGAAAAAAAAATATACGTTGAGGCATATGATTTAATTGAACAAACGAATTTGAACAGAATGGCCCTTGTGGTTGGACTTGCACTGATATATTCGTGCATTGTATAAACTATATCTGAGAAATTTTGAGATATACATGTGATTGGTATTATACCTGTGATTGGTATTTGGTGCATTATATATGCATTGGAATGGTCCGATGAGGACTGGATATGGCTGATTGCCTAGGAGAAACACACCTCTTGAGTGGGTGCGATATGCGTAGTGTAAGTCACTTGTTGACCTTGGGGGCATCGGGGTGCGGGTTGCTTACACGGGTGGTTGGTCGCGCTTCTTCCCGTAGGTTAGACCGATGCAACACACCGATGATCCTGACCGAGACACTATTCTTAATCAAGATCTGATAAAGACTGTCGTGTATATGCTAGATGTGCAAAAATTGAAATGAGAATTAAAGCATGTGGTCTGAGGCATGTGGTACCGGTAGGTCTTTTCGATCATTTTCTCCGACCTGAGTTTAGCTTCATGGAGTAGGAAATCGAGTCTTGTGTACATACATAATCTGAACATTTATATCTGTGTGATATATTAATTGAAGAATATTGGCTATGCCAATTGTTTTGAATACTTGGATGATGATGATGATAATGCTGAGGGCATTATCATAATTGTTGTTTATGATAATTGAACTGATAAATGATTGGATGATGATAGTTGATTAATGTTGATGACATGATCATATTTGTGGTATGATCTATCTGTATGATGTGATGCTTGTGTTATCTCTGTGCTGCCATGTTGGTATTGGTGTAGGTAATCTCACCTCTTTGTTATGTTGTTTTACTGTGTCTGTACTGTTAAAATCAAATAATAGAAGGATCGAGTTGTCTTAGACATAACGGGCGATGGATACTCTGAGATTGGTGGCAATAATAAGGAGTGGACATTCAGGACTCAAAGGTGTGCAGTGTTGACAAAGGAACAGATGTCTGATGCATCAAGATGGACAGAAAAAGGAATAAGTATGTTAAAGTTTCTCGTTAGTGTTGTACCGTGCTATTAAGTAAGACCCGTTATAGGGTTTGGTACTGTTAAAAAAAAAAGAGTCTGTTAATTTTATATTTCTCTTTAAATTTTAAAATATTAATTGGTGTCAATATTGTATAATGAATAGTTAAAATATGATTTTCAATATTACCTAATATTTTCAGTAAATTTACGTTTCAGTAAAGAAGAAATTTTAAAACTCATATTTTATAACTCAAACTTTGTGCGAACTTCTTTTCAGATTTTGAGTCGGGAGTCAGACATGTGATACCCTAGGGAGGGTGTTACAAATTTTATAATTTGTATAATTTTTGTGAATTTCTGTGAGTTTTATATATTTTGATTATTTTAATATTATTTTTAGATCGTATGTGAGCCTTCGTATTTTTATTATTTTTATTGATTCTTAACTATTTTTACTAATCTGAATTGATTTTCATGAATTTTATAATTTTTATAATTTTTGTAGATTCTTGTGAGATTTTATATTTTTGATTATTTTAATATTATTCTTGAGTTGTATGCGGGCCCGAGGCGGGCCCAGAAAAAATAAAATTTTTCTGTGGCCAGAAAATTTTGTAGTGTTGAGACGGGGCTGAGAGATCTAACTAAACCCAAAATCGGAAATAATTTTTGAAATTTTCTTTTATTGTGTTTTTGTACTGTTTTATTTATTGGACAATATAAATACAGTAGCTATTGTCCATTGGTTAATATTTACTGAAAAATATCTAGTATGGACCAATAGAAAGAAAACTTCAAGTCTAAGCAAAGTACTAGTTCAACATAATGGCTATGACTTCTTCTAACCAATAGGAAGCAAGCTTAGAGGTGAATGCTTTGGATATCCACCATTGATTTAATCTATGGTGGAGATTAGTCCCACAAAGTGGCTAGGACTTTTTGTGACCCTTGGATGGCAAGCATGGAAGAGAAGCTCTTGACCCTCCATTTTGAAGATGCATTTCACGACTAAGACTTCATAGAGGAGGGATCCAATGGTTCAAATTCAATCCTATCTCTTGGAAGCCTCCACAAAGATCTACATTGAAGATCAACACAATTATTTCACTCTTCTCTCCATCATTCCGTGACAATAGCTAGTAATTAGGAGACTTGGACTTTCATTCATTTCTATCACTTATCTTCATCTTTCACTCAAGAGAAAACTATTACCAAAGCTCTCAAAACTTCTCTCTCCTTTCCTCCCTAAACCCCACGGCCAAGAGACCTAAATCACACCTCCACTCTCCAATAATTTTAACTAACATTATTTCTTGAATCCTTACCTAAATACAAGACACTTTGTAGTTGAAGTCTTGACCAAAATCATTCATCTTCAAGGAGTTTTCCAAGACTCACGTTCTAGGGTTTTAAGGTGGAGTTTATGGAAACTTCACTATTTATTTCATCTTCATGTTCTAGGCCATGTTTTGATCCATGGTCTTTCTTATTCAAGCTTTAGATGCTAATAAACTTGTGTTTATTTTTATGTTCAAGAAGCTCTTGGTGGTGAAGGACTAGTATAAGAAGTGATATGATCCAAGTTGGATGCATATTGTTTTTACGGATCATCCTTGAGTTGATTTCGTGTTTTAAAGAATTAAATGATGAAGGGTGAATAGTAATATAAATAGTACCATGAACAGTATCGTGAATAGTACGTGAGCAGTAAAAAGATAGAAAAGATAAAAAAAAGACAAGGAATAGAAGCAAGAAGATGCCACACTTTTAGAGAGTGATAAGTCAAGCGAAGATTCGCCACAAAGGTAAGGAAACCTTTGATAAGAACCAAGATAGTTCTTCCAAGAACCCCAAGAGAACTAAGCTCTCAAAACTCACAAAGGAGTGCAATAATATTCTCAAATTCAAAAGTGTCAAATGTAGTAAACAGAAGCCTATTTATAGGCATTAGGTATACGGCTAGGTCTAGCTAAAGGAGGTAGCAAGCTAGCGCATTTTTAATCTTAACCCTAGCGCAAATGTGACCCAGGCCCAATTAGAAGACAACACCTATCCCTAGCTCTACTATGTGCAAGTTAAGCCCAAACAATAGGCCATTATTACAAAATTATCCCAAAAAAGAAAATAAGAACCAAAACTGAGAAAATTAAAAGGTTCAAATACATAATTAAATAAAACTGACTAAGAAGAAATCATGCCCCCACATTGGGCCCTTCATCAACTTGGATCATTTGGACCATCTTGAGTGCTGCTTCTTCTGGAATGGGCTTGAGTGAGAGAAAGTGGTTGACTTCTTTGTCCAAATCCTCCTTAGCCTTCTTAACTCTTGACCTTGTCATTGGGCCTTCAAGTCCTCGCAGTGCATCTTTGGGCATTGGGTCCATTGGGCTGCCACTTGAGCTTCCTTGGTCACCATCAAGAAGCAAAACAAGGAGATATATGAATTTGTATCTATCTCACCACAAGGTAAGAGGGAGATCTATCTCACCAACCAAGTATGGTAGTGAGAGATGAATTTGTATGTGATGGGTGGTGAATCCATGTAAGGATTCATATCCATAGCTGTGTAAATTATTTATGTGTGTTTATGTGCTTTGAATTTATTTATTTATGCTTTATATGATTTTATTGCTTTAATGGTATGCTTGATATATATTATGATAATTATATGCCATGTATGCCTTGATAGATGTTGAAAAGGAAAAATAATTCTGGTTCCAAAGACCATGAGGCTTATGGCATCAACACCTCAAAATAGGTGTTTCTAAGTTAATATTTTCATGATTAGTAAAATTAGATGTTTAGAAGAGCAAGGAAAATGAATAAATATTTTGGTTCTAATGACCATGTACCTCACGGCCAAGAAGGCTTAAATGGAGTAGTTTTGTGTAAAAATATGATTTATAAATGGCAACTTAGTTGATTAGGTGCAAGAAAATTAATACAAGAACATAAGAAATAAAAATGGAAACAAAACAATTTATTATTTGAAAAAGGGAGATTTCGTTTCATGAGGTTGAAAGTGTTTGAACCTCAAAATATTTTATAAAGTGAACTAAATTTTAGAATTAATCTAGTTATGATAAGAAATGAATTGGTGACTTGAGTTTTACTAACGTATAGCTCACCCTTTGGGTTTTTGGAGCGCGTTAAGAAATTTTAAGCTAAAACTATTGATTTAAATAAATGAAAAAGTGATTTTGTGGAAAATATTGTGGAAAGGATTTCTTAAGTGAGAAAATATGGAAAAATGAAGTTAGAAGTTATATTAATTTTTAGAAAGGCCAAAATGATGTTTAGAATTTTGAGAAATATTTTACGCAGTTGAGAAATGATTAAAAATGCTTTATGCGACTTAAAAATATGGTTTTTAAGCTACGCAATTTCAAAAACGTTAAAAAATCACTACACGATTTGGAAAACGTTTAAATATTTTTATGCGATTGAGAAAACGTCGAAAAATAATTACACGATTTGAAAACGCGATAGAAATGTTGCACTGTTATGAAAATGCAGTAAATTGATTACGCAATTGAAAATATAGTAGAATTACTGTTGGGCCAATGTGTGGGACCCATTTATGTGAAATATGACTTTAGCTTGTGATTGACTTGTATGTATTGAACATGCATTATGAAAGTCCGATGGACTATGTTAAGGTCAATAGCCTAGAAGTGAATTTCACCTTTGTGTAGTGTGATATGTGTAGTGTAGGTCACTTGTTGACCTTGGGGGCGTCGGGGTGTGAGTTTTTCACAATAACCAATTGGTAGCTCTACTGTACCGTGGATCGGACCGATGCAATGCACCGACGATCCAGACCGAGACACTATTCTTAATCAAGATCTGGCGTAGTCTGTCGTGTATAATGCTAGATGTGCAAAACTGATGAAAGTTGTAGCACTTGGTCTGAGGCTATTGTGGTACCGACAGATCTTCTAGATCAATCTCTCTGACTTGAGTTAGCTCCATGGAGTAGAAAATTGAGTCTGTGTGTATATGCATAGTCTGTACATCTATATCTATGTGATATTTTATTTGTCAAATATTGATTAATGTTTGATGCCATGATTACAATTATTGTTTGTTATATCTGTATTTATTGTTTGTTATATCTGTATGACATTACTGTCATTCCTATCTCTTTATTGCCATATTAGTACTGATGTTGGTAATCTCACCTCTTTGTATGCTATTCTTGTACTTTATCTATATTCGGTAAAGATGGTGAGCAAGGTTTTGAGCAAGAAGGTGAGGAGCAGATTCCTGTTGAGGAAGCTGATTTCTGAATCGATGGTGATGCCAAGTTTTTTTGGGTACCTGAGGCTACAGTTCAGAGAGGGTTCAGAGGCTTGGCGTGTTCACTTAGATGGAGAGTGTATTATCTATATAGGAGATCTGACTGTTTCCCTAAGTAGCGTTTATCATGGGAACCCTTACTTTATTGTCAATATTTACGTACATTTGGAGTTTCTGTTATTCATTAGACAGTACTGGGGTGGTTACTACTATACCCCTAGTGAGATTAGCATTATGTCGTATGCGCGGACTCTTGTCCGTAGGACTACGCGTCATGCAGGGTTCTTATCTTCCGAGGATCCATCAAAGGATCGGTCGGAGGGTTAGAACTTTTAGTTACGCACTTGGGCTAGTCTGTATTTTATTTTGAGTCAAACAGTTTATAGTTCTGTCTAACAGTGTGCACTTATATGTATCTTTAGAAACAAAATATATGTATAGTTATGGTGTGTTATATTCAATAGTTGTATTTCATGTTACGTCTCATTTATTTAATTATGTTATCCACAAAAAGAAAAATTTTACAACTCATATTTATATTATTAAATATTATTTTATAACTTGGGAAATTTGGTAATGAATAACATTAAAATGTGATACCCTATGGTGGGTGTTACATTAGACACTTGTCTTTATTTCATCACACTTCATTCCAAATTTTTCTTTATGCAACATGATATGCTTGCTATCTATCATTGAAATCATTACCATGGACACTTGTTCTTGGTCGTGCTTCACCAATTTCTTAACTTAATCTTTTACTACTTGTAGTACTCATTTGTTTGCCATTTATTTCTAAAATCATTGCTTCTTCCTAATGTGATGTGGCTTATTCAATAAGTTTCAAGATTTTTGTTTGTCTTAAGCTCGTTGTGTGACACTTGTTAATATGTTTATATCACCTTGCTTAACTCACAATGACTTCTTTAAGAAGCCTTGGGATTTTTCTTCCAATGGCTTCTCTAGGAAGTCTCTAATGGCTTCTCTAAGAAGTCTTCAATGACTTCTTTAAGAAGTCTCCAATGACTTCTTTAAGAAGCATTGAGATATTTCTTTCTAATGGCTTCTTCAAGAAGCTTCCAATGGCTTCTTCAAGAAGCCTCCAATGGCTTCTTCAAGAAGCCTTGAGATTTTTCTTCTAATTTCCATTCATTCTTTGACAATTGTCTTGCTAACATCATAAGCTTACTTCCATAATTAATATTTTGAATACTTATTCCTTCTTAGAAATTTTCAACATGTTTAGCTTGATCTTTTCACCTTTCATCTTTTTCATTTTCGTAATACTTGTTCCATATAATTATTGCTTTCATATCCAAGCTTGACACGTCTTTTGTAATCATTATTTCAAAGTCCAAGTCTCCCAAGTCAAGTCTTCCTAGTCTTCCATGTCCCCTCTTTGACACCTATTGGTGATGACTTCATCAATCTTATCTCATCCATTTAATTCCATTAGAACTATAGGAATTCTAGACTAAATAGAGAAAAACTAGTTGAAGAAACTAAACTAAGTTTTATTTCTTTATTACAGTGGAACATGTCTCCCATTTATTCTGATATTGATTACTTTATTCGAATAACACTATCCTTATTCGAATAACTCATATGCTTACACAGCTAACTGTAACACCCCTTTGGAGGATGTCACACATAAAAGAAAATAAAATAAATAGAAATAAAATCTACCCAAGTTGTGGAATATTTGTTAAAATTATTACGGGTTGTAAAATAATTCCTGATAGATCAAGTATGTAATAAAAAGATAATACGAAAAATACGAAATAAAAAAAAACATCATCACTAATAATATACATATGGTTAAGTTATAAACTGTACATATAATTTACAACTAAGACTACAACTATTTAAACAAAACAAGAAAGAAAGCAATAAAAGAATTAATATATACGTACATACGCCGACGTCGCCCAAAAAAAACATCATGATTATCTACTCCTCGATGGATCACTCGGTGTGAAAATGATCATCGGGAGATAAATATCCCCGATGTCTCGACACACGGCGATAACGGGATCGCGCGGTCGACACGATGCTTATCTCACTAGGCTCGTGGTTTTCAAGACCCCAATAACGCCTAATGGATAAGGGTAACTCTAAGTGCGAGAAAAAAGCGTCGTCGTCGAAATCGGATCTCCATCAAACCGATGACGTAGAATCACGGTCATACGTCCAAAGATAGGTAAATAAGCACGATCTCCTCGTAAATGCCAAGCCGATCACCTCCATGGAATACCGCCTCTACGAATCCCAAAATGCAGGCCGCCATCCCCCACACAATCAATCCAGAGGGTATGGATGATCGGATGGTTCTTGCTCGTAAACCGATCGTCGGTCTCATTCGATCTCCCTCTTCCTCGTGGTACACGATCTCAAGAGGTTGTTCCTCTTCTTCCTCTTCAAACTCTTTACCGCATAAAAATAAATAGACAATAGACACATACAATAAAGAGGTAAGACAACATAAAATCATCGCAACATGGCAAATAAGAAGACGACACATAACTACTACACGTTCATACAATACGAATAAGCTATAACAAGAATACATATTAAATATCCTAGTGTTTCAGAACATCACGTATATAACACAAATAAAGAAATTCACACAGATAAATCAATTTCACAGATATACTAAGATAAGAAATAGACAACTAACATAAAAATTATCGATAAATACAATTATAGAAAATGTAAAAACATCCAAGATGTTACCGATAAAGATAAATAGAGGAAAATGGAATATTATCCAATATATACTCAAATACACCAAAACACAACCCTACTCCATGGAGCTAAACCCAAACAGATATCGAGAGAATGACTTGCAAAATCTATTAGTACCACGGCTGCCCAACCAACTATTACGCGGTCACACGTTTGCCAATAGCCTACGGCAGACTGGAATCCACCATCCAGCGTAGTATAGTTCACGGTCTCCCGTTGTGGCACTATAGGCAATGTACTACTAAACTTTACAAACCTCGATTAAATATAGTGAATGTCGAGTACATTAGTGTGCTCTTTCGGTTTACCACGGCCAAATCTATTAACCGTCCACTCTGGGATCCCGTACACTAAAGTCTCCAAGTTTATTAGAACAATAAACCACACTACATTTATCGCATCGACAACACGATGTGATTCGTCTCTCAACCCAAAACACCAAAAATTGGCATAAAGACAGAACATAATTCCAAATATATGAAATTACGAAAATGCCCTCAAGATAAAAATATATGCCCTCAATGGCGTAAAAGCTCAGACGGGTTCACATTTTCCCGACAAATGAAATAACCTCAAAAGCCTCAGACGGGTTCACATTTTCCCGACAGCCGAAAAATAAATATAGTAACGGTCAATCGCGTAGAAATTTTATCGCGTTTTTGAAATCTCGTCGTTTTTACAAACGTTTAAAAATCGGGTAAAGATATTTTTCTCGTTTTTAAAATCGCGTAGCATTTTTAATACGTTTTCTCAATCGCGTAGGATTTTTAAATCATTTTCTTATTCGAATGCCTTTAAAATTACCATTTAAACAGATAGAAATAATATTTAGTACATTTAAACTACGTAGAATAATTTTTCATAGTATATCCGTCATTAGGATATTTTGACTATCCTATAGGTTCAATTTTTACTAAAAATTGACAAAGCATTTTGTTTATAAACTTATAATAATGATTTTCTAAATTTTCCATAAAATTTCTATTTACCTAATTTTTAACCATTTCGTTAAATTCTTTTGAAATCTCTAACATGCTTCAAAACCGAAAGTGAGCTATATGTTAGAAAATTTCTTAACATTACTGTATTTCCTTCCTAATGATAAAATTATGAATTTTAACCCTTTAGACTTACTTCTAATCAATTGGTTCCTTCATAAATTATTATAGAAAATTTCTTCTTAACTTGTATTGTTTCTTTTTAATTGAAAAAGGTTTAGAAACAAGTTTTAAAAAAAATCATGATTTCCTATAGTGGCATGTTGGCCGAATTTTATAAAACTTTTGCATTTGATTTCCAAAACGTCTTTCACCTTTTAAATCATATCAAATGTATTCTATAGTCTAAGTTCATTAAATCATTTTAGAAAATAGTTATTTATAGTCAATTTAATCCCTTAGGCATGTTGGCCCAAAATACTAAGTTTGTACCATTTGATTTCTAAATGCATTTTTCTTTGATCAAATCAATTAGAAACTTTCTTGATTCTCCTAGGTTAATTAAGCTACACTTTAGGAAAAATCAAGAGAACATTTTGGTCCTCCAAACTTGTCATTGCCGTGAGCTATTGGATTGTGTTCTTTGGAACACTCATGCAAACTTACACATGTTATTCACATCCTAAACCTTATCATACAATTCTAACACATGCATTTATATCTCTAACACATGCAAAATATTTCTAACACATGCAAAATATTTCTAACACATAAACCTAATTTAAAGCTTATAGACATACAATCAAAAGCTATTAGACATGCAAGATTATTACAATTACCAAATAAGAAAGCTACTAACACATAACACTTAAGCTACTAGCAACCACAAAAATTAACAAATACACATCAATAAACACACCACAACCGAATCCTTATGGATTCTACAAACAACTCATCTTCTTACCACCATCAAGGGATGATAAGAATTGTCTTCCTCTTACCTTAAATGAAGACAAAAACTTGCTTTCTCACCTCCTTAGGTCACAGTTTTCACTCCACCAAACACCTAAAAATTTCAAATAAAACCTACATGTTACTAACCATGAAAAAGAAGCTAAACCATGGAAAAATCATGGCTTAGAACTTTGAAAAAGAAGAGAGAAAAGAAAAGTATGAAATTTCACCTTCTAGGTAAAACTTCCAAGGTTGGTTTCCAAGCCTTAGATGGAAGAATTTGAAGAAACTCCCAACTACAAAGGTTCTTAGAATGGTGTTTAGATTAAGGAAACTTGGTTAGAAAAATTTTTGGATGGTTGGAGTGTTAGGAAACAAGCTTGGCCGAATATGGTGGAGAAAATGGGCAAGAATGGTGGCTAGGGTTCTTGATGAGAGAGAAGAGAGAAAAGTGATGAAGACAAAGTGATTTTTAGGTCACCAAAGGCCTCTTGGCCGTGGACTTCAAGTGGGGTGCAAGGTGGGCACCTTGCTTGGCTTCATCCAAGCCATTGGATGAATCAAAGGCTAAGATTAAGCCTTGGTGAGCAAGCCTACTTCTCATTGGTTGGTTCCGGTGACTCACATGGCTTAGTCACACCGCGTAATAAATGCTCACGAGTCCTAGCCGAGTCACTGCTCGGAAAGTTCTACGCCTTACGGTGATTAATTAAGCTACCGATCTAACTGTTTCGCTAATTGTGGCCGCAAAATATTTCCGGTCCATCATGTCACTAAAACATATCGACTAATAAAATAATATTATAATAATATAAAATTATTTTATTTTGCTTAAATCCTAAAAATTAAAAGATTATTTTTAGTCTCATTTAGAATCAAGTTAAGTAAGATCCCCCAATTCTAAATAATAAAATAAGATTTTCCCCGGAGAAAATATTATTTTCCCGTTCGAGCAAATCGCACAAAAAGTCCATATAAAATCACAGACAGTATTTTCGGCATTAAATCAAGAAGAAAACAATTAAAAACAGACAAAAACAGAGAAAACAAGACGTTTGGGACGTAACGGCCATTTCCCCGTTTTTTCCCACAACGTAGGTAATCGTCCAAAACGTTCAAATAAAATATCCAAGAAGATTATTTAGTCAGTATATCTTTCAGAAAAATTAATACAAGAGTTTAAAAATTTTTATTTTACCGTCTCAAGCAAACTACGTAAAACGATCAAATAAAATTTGAACCTCGTATTATCGTAGTTGTTTTCATACAAAATTCAAGAACAGAAAAATAGGGACACAGCGGTCATTCATACCAAAGCATGAAAAACAGAAAACAGTACATTCAGAATATTTTCTAAAAATTGGGGCGTTACACTAACTATGATATTTTTCAGCTTATTTATTCGAATAAAACTAAGCCTATTCGAATAACTCCTTCTTGTCACCACATATATATACACACACAGTAGCTTATTTATTTGAATAACAAAATATCTATTCGAATAAAGTGTTGTGTTTCCTCCTATACTACTCCTCATCAGGAGTTTTATTCGAATAACCTTCTAGTTATTCGAATAAGGGGCTTTTTATTTGAATACTTATTATTATTACTTTTTAGGGATGTTACAGTTGCCATGGGTTCTCTTCTTTGAGCTCATGCATGGTGACCAAAGAGCCTTCAAATCACTTGGCTCTAATTAGGAAAAATCTTCAGCACCTCAAGCCCTTCCACTTGGTGTAATTTATCTCAATATTAAGCTAACTCCACAATCTTCTTCCTCATTCTTCCTCCCCGAGCTTGGCGCTTAGGTAGGGGTGCTTGCCTACCTTCCTTCTCTTTTACTTGTTCTTAGTTGAATAGTGCCTTTATATGTTGGTTTGAATTGAAAATATTGTGTTAATTCTTGTAGGTTGCCTTAAGTTTTGAGGGTGAAAGGGATTGATGCTTGTTTGAATTTTATTTGGCCCTTGAATTGTGATTTTGTGCATGGTGGTGTGATTGGATCTTAATTTTACTTAGTTCAGCTTAATTAAGTGGTTAATGGTTATTGGTAAGATTGAAATTTTGGAGGCCTAGGTTGGTTAAGGTCTCAGGTTTATGGTGTTATTGCACCAAGGAATGTGATCTAAAATCTAATCTTGATAATTGGACTTAATTTGGTTTAGGAACCATATGTGGAAATTACTTTGGTTATTGATTAGTAAATGGTGAATTTAGAACGTTGGTGGAGAACCTTGGATGAGCTAAAAATATAAAGAAATTGGCTAATTAGGCTTAATTAATGATAACATGATTAATTAGAATCAAAACAGGTTAAGGATAGGATGAGGATGAGTAATTCCCTCTCGAATAAGGAAAAGGAGTGAGAAAATCACCTTGTCGGAGCAGATGAGTGAGAAAAGCACTCTGCCAAGAGAAAAGAAGTGAGAAAAACACTTTTCCAAGGATAGGTTGAGGATAAGTACTTCCCTCCCTATTTATGAATGATTAAGGACCAGTAATTCCCTCCCAAATATGCCAAGAGAGTGAAAAAAACACCTTGTAGGGGCATGGAAGTAAGAAAAGACTCTGTCAAGGGCAAAAGAGTGAGAAAAATACTATGCCAAGGATTGGTTGAGGATGAGTAATTCCCTCCCTATTTATGAACGGTTGAGGGCGAGTAATACCCTCCCGAATATGGCAAGGGAGTGAGAAAAGTATCTTGTCAGGGCAGATGAGTGAGAAAAGTACTCTACTAAGGATAAAGGAGTGAGAAAAGCACTTTGCCAAGAATAGGTTGAGGATGAGTAATTCCCTCCATATTTATGAATGGTTGAGGATGAGTAATCCCCTCTAGAATGTGTGATGTTGATGAGAATAAGCTTATCAAAGACAGATAAATTAAATGAGCACTTTATGGTATTCACATTGCTTTATGTAAGCTTATAGAGGCTTCTGTCATTGCTATGTTATATCTATTATGCTTTGCTAATAATCTGATTATGTCTGCTACAACTTTGATATGATTATTTATGTCATGCATACATTCTGAAAAGCCTATGATATCTCTCATCTGATTACGTTCGATTTTGTATGGATATAATATTTAAGATGAACCTCTGCCTCAGAGATAATGATTGGTTTTGGTTTCTGCCACTTAATAATTATTGTTAACTATTTGCGAAAACCCTGAAGCAACTGGAACTATCATGAAGACATGTGTTCGTTAGAAATATTAGGAATTCTTAAAATTCTCACCCCATTTATAAATTCCATGATATTCCAGGTATTGAGCCGGTGGCAGCTTAGTCCTAGTGATTGTGGTTGTCTGGGATACTCCGACTGTGTTGAAAAGGCCCTAGGGTTAGCCTTGTTTAGTTTTGTGTTATTTGTATTATATTTGAAATTGTACTATGTATTAGGTGTTTATTCAGACTTAGCCATATATTTATTAGACTGATGTATGTACCTATGGTATAGACACATACGATGTATTAGTCAATCCAGATGTATTTAGTAGTTAGTTAGATCCTTGTATGGAAACTTTGATTTGCGTATAATCTGGTAATTATTAAGGAGTCTCACCATGAGGAACTCCTACAAAGAAATAAGAAATAGTAAAGTCAAAATGAAATAAGCACTTTACGGGCTTTTGACCTAGCTCTCCAAGAGGGTTAAATAACCTTCAACAGGCTTGGGAAGGAAACAAACCTGAAATATAAGGTGGTAAAAAAAAATTTGCTTAAGTCAAGTTAAAATACTTAGAGTAAGAAATTGTGACAAATTTTAGTGTATATGATCCTCTTGTGACTAGTCTAAGAGTACTATATAGACTAAGGGGTGTTGTAACACCTTCCGTAGGGCCTTACATTTCCAACTACAAGCTCATAATATGAAAATTATTTCATAAAAGGTTTGAGTTCTAAATTATGGATTTTAAAATTTTTTTTCGCAGAAACATAAACTTATTGAAATTTATAGGTAATACTGAAAAATAGATTTAAACTGATTAATATATATTATTGATACCACATAACATTTAACAATTATTTAGGAAACATAACACTTACAGACTCAATTTTAAATAGTAGCAAACCCTATGACGGATCCTACTTAATAGCACGGTAACACTATCGATAAAACTCAACATACTTATTCCGCCTTATATCTATCTTGATGCGTCATATATTTGTTCCTCCTCAAAATTGCACACCAATGAATCCAGGATGATCACTCCTTGATGTTGTCACCGAACTCAGAATATTTGCCTCCGGTCAAGTTTAAGAAACTCGTTCTATATACTATACAAATTTTAACAACACAAGCACAACAAAACAATACAACAAAAAGGTGAGATCATCTATGCCAATACCAATATGGTAGCATAGAGATAACACAAACAGCACACCATACAGGTATATCATACCATAATTACAATCATACCCTCATCATTATTTATCATCACAACAGATGTAATAAATAGTAATTACGATCCTGCCCTCAATATTTTCCAAATATTCAACAATTCAATTATCATAAACAATAATTACGATAATGCTCTCAACATTATCCAAATATTCAACAGTTCAATTATCATACTAATAATTATGATAATGCCCTTAACATTATCCAAATATTCAATAATTCAAATATCACACCGATATCAATGCTCAATAATTATGCATATGCACATAGACTCAATTTCCTACTCCATGGAGGTTTTCACAATTTCAAGAAGAATGTTCTGGTTAATTGTTCAGCCTTAGCCCATAGATAATCTCCAGTCTTTGAAAAGAATCGTGTTCTTGTCTAGTATCATCAATGCGTTACAACGGACTGCGTCGCCAAGTGGCACAGGGTACTTGCCACTACCCACTGGATCGACCACCGCGCCTTGACACCCCCAAGATCCATCATAGATCTCACTTTTCAATTCTCATTCTCTCTTCAACCACAAGGGTCATAATAGCTATCAGCTATATTCTATTCAATGCACGAATATCTCAATGCAAGTTCTGTTCAATGCACGAATACCTCAATGCAAGTTCTATTCAATTTCATCATATGCCTCAATGCATATATTTCAATTTCATCATTAAAAAAGTTCCCTTTCAGTACATCCGTTCTTTACAATATCTTTACTGTATTTTCAATCGTGTCTCATTTTTAACGCATTTTCACAATCACATAACACTTTTGTTACGTTTTTCAAATCTCATAATCATTTTCTGACATTTTCTCAATCGCGTAAAAATATTTACACATTTTCCAAATTGCGTAGCGATTTTTCATAATTTTCAAAATCGCGTATGATACATTTCCACTTTGAAATCATTTTGTTTAGTAAAATCAAGGCATTACAAGCCTTCAAAATCGTGATACATGGTTATTGAAACCATCATATATTTTTTCTTCTAAATCAACTAAGTTCCATTCATGTTTTTACACAAACAAAACCATTAAAAATCCTCCAAAAACCATGAACACTTGGTCTTTGAAACCAATCCATCTTTTCTTTTTCCTTTCCTTTATAAACATTCAATTTTACCATTCATGAAAATATTAATTTGTAAACACCTATTTTGAGGTGTCTTGGCCAAAATCCTCTTGGTTCTTGAAACCAAAAATTATTTTCCTTTCCATCATCAAATTATAGCATACAAAATATATTCATAACATATATATCACAAGCATGCCATAAACAAAAGCAATAAATCATACAAATCATATCAAGCACAAACAAATAATCAAAACACATAAATACTCACAAATAATTGCATAACCATGGATATGAATCCTCACATGGATTCACCATCCATCAAATACAACTTCATCTCTCACTACCATACTTGGTTGGTGAGATGGATCTCCCTCTTACCTCTTGAAGAACCTCCAAAGCTCCTTGGTTTACTCCTTGAGTAAGTGATTCACCACCAAAAGCTTCTTAAACACAAAATAAAACACAAGTTTATTAGCATATTAAGCTTGAACAAGGAAAACCATGGATCAAACATGGCTTAGAACATGAAAAAGAGATAAGAAGTGAAGTTTCCTTACACTTCACCTTAAAAACCCTAGAACTTGATCTTGAAGAAAGTCCTTGAAGATGATAGATTTAGAACTTAGCCTAAACTACAAAGTGTCTTAGATTGAGGTATAGATTTAAGAAGTAAGGTTGTTTGAAATTTTTGAAGAGTGATGGTGGGATTTAGTGGTCTTGGCCGAAACTAGCATGAAGAGAAATGGAGAGAAAATGTTTTGTGAACCTTAGCTTTTTGGAAATGATCAAGAATGATCAAGAAGAACAATAATGGTGTCTTGAAACTTTGCTATGGCTTAAGGCCATCACAAAACCGTCCCCCCTCCTTGTACACTCAATGAGTGACTAATTTCACTAGCCACCATTTTGGGCATTGCTAGCCATTGATTAGATCAATGGTTAGTATTAATGTAGATTCTAATTATAGCCTCTAGATTATAAGACTAAATCTAGGCCATTAGATCTTTCCTCCTTGAAATCCTAACCATTAGATGTATCTCCAAAATGAAGGGTCAAGATCACCTCTTCATACTTTCCATCAAATGGTCACAAATGGTCCTTGCCACTTTGTAAGACCAAATCTCCACCCTTGATTAAATCAATGGTGGATATCCAAAGGCTTTAACATTAAGCTTGCTTCCTATTGGTCCGTCATAAAGCTGTCATAACCACTAATGTTGACTAAGCAGTATAATATTTATTTTTATCTGCTATTATCCTACGAACAATATTTTTACAGTATTTTTATTACCCGATAATTAAATACAGTATAAAACACAGTAAAAGAAAATTTCAAAAATTATTTTTGGTTTTGGGTTTAGTAAGATCCCTCGACCCCGTCTCAACAGTACAAAATTTTCTAGTTGTAGAAAAAATTTCACTTTTTCGGACCCACTTTGGCCCACATACAGCCCCCCTAGGTCCACCAACAGCCCATGGATAATATTAAAATAATCAGAGAAACATAAACATTTCATAATCATCCACAAAACTATAAAATTATAAAACTTATGAAAATCAAATCAGATTACATAAAATAATTAAGACTTAACAGTAATAATTAAAATACGTAGGATTTTCCTCGGCCAAAAAATTATTATTTTCTTGACACGGAATAAATCACACAAAACCATCAAATGCACTCACGGAATAATTAAAATAATTTTACAGTACACAAAAATCACTAAACAATAGAATTCTGTTATTACTGTCAAATATTACTGTCAAATAGTTAGAATATTTGGGGTGTTACAGGTGTTACATATTTCCTTATATATTTAGTCACATCTAAGGCATGCAAAGTTTATAACACCAGAACGTCTGTGGTAGAGGAAAGTATACAATTGAATTTCAATGATACTAACTCCTCTAGTGAGAAAAGAAATATTTCAAATCTTGAAGATGATTTGCAGTAGTTAAGCATAAATGAATAATCAAAGAAGAAAGAACTTAAGAAAGATCAGACTAAGAAAAATAATGAGCAAGATAGTGAGTAGAGTGATCAATCTACTAGAGACCCTACTTATGAGCCTGCTTAACTGCCTAAAGAATGGAAACAACATCCTGCTCATCCAAAGGAACTCATTATTGGAGATACATCAGCTAGTATGAAGACTATATCTCAGTTCAGAAATCAAGACAATCATTTGCCTAGCTATCTCAAATTAAACCCAAGAATATAGATGAAGTCCTCAAAGATGAAAGTTGGATATTGACAATTCAAGAGGAGTTGGACCAATTTGAGAGAAGCAATGTGTGGTCACTTGTGCTAGCACCTTAAGATCACACTCTAATAGGCACCAAATGAGTGTTCAAGAACAAATTGGATGAAGAAGGCAATGTGGTAAGAAACAAGGAAAAACTAGTTGATCAAGTGTATAACCAATAAGAAGGTATATATTGTAACATCCCGAAAATTAATAATTTTAGGATAAATAATCGTTTTATAATATTTGAGATTTTTGAAATTTTTTTTGTATTTTTCTAAGAAAGTGGAATATTTTAATATTATTTCTTATTTTACGTGCACACTGAGCAGAGCTGGGGTAACATCCCGAAAACTAATAATTTCATGATAAATGATCATTTTATAATTTTTGGGATTTTTGTGAAATTTTTTGGATTTTTATGAGATTGTAGAATATTTTAATATTATTTCTCATTTTACGTGCGCACTGAGCGGAGCCGAGAAAATGAGATATTTTGCTCGAGAACCTTGTTCTGTGGAAACGTCGACGGAGGATCTTACTAAACCAGAGCTTGGACACGGTTTATGAGGTTTCATGTTTTTCGAGAAATTTTATTTGACAGAGCGATAAATCGTTGTGTAATTTTATCCGCTGGACAATTAATACTGACTTTTGTCAACTGCAACAATTGTCCATTGGGTAATAACATGCATTAGAAATCTTATCACTTTATCCTAATGGAATCTACTTTATGTCAAATCAAATCCACTTTAATTCAAATTTGTGTACTTTCTTCAAAACTTCTTTGAGAAGCTTTGACTACCAAATGACCAAGACACCCTTGGCTTGTTGGAGAAGCCTCTCCCCCTCCCTCACTCTCTCATTGCCGTGGACCCATGGGCTTAATGGGGAAGTAATTTTGCTTCCCACACATAACCTAACACACACACAAAAATATCTTCACTTTCCCACACTTTTTTTTCTCTCTAACTTCATCTTCTTCAAGCTTCTCCTCCTTTTCTCTACACCTCCACCATAGCTACGAAAATGGTAGCCCCTCTTGGCCATTGATCTTCATCTTTTTCCTTCATCAAGACCATTTCCATGCTCACCTCATCCTCCTCTACCTTCTTTATTTAGAAAGTTTCTTCATTTTCCATCTCCACCTCCACCTCCATTTTCTCTCTACCTCCTCTCTTCTTCCTCCTCTTCACTACGAAAATTCCAGCCACCATCTCCACTCACTCTCTTCACTTTTCTCTTCACCAACACCATTTCTACACTTCTCTCAACCTCCTCTAAAACTTCTATTTGAAGGATTTTCTTCAAAAACTAACTTTTCCTCCATTGTCATCCAAGACAAAGCTCCAAGCTTTAAGGTAAAGCCTCTATCTTTCTTCCTCTTTCTCTTCATTTTCGTGCTCTAGGGTCTCATTGGAGACCAAAGATCCATTCTTTACCATGTTTAATGTTAGTTCTTTGTGTTGGAGATTTTAGGGTTCTTGGAGACCCTAAAACCGAAATCACCAAGGAGAAAGTATGAGTCATTTTCATGATTCTTCCTTAGGTAAGAGGGAGATTACTCACTTCAACCATTATTGGTGGTGAGGGAACCTTTGTGTGCTTACTTTGATTTGTGATTTTTGCATGCTTGTGTATTCTTGAATTTGATAAATGCTTGATTTGTGATCTTGAATATATTGGATGTGTTAAATGTACTTGATCATGTTAGGGTTACTAAATGGAAAATTTGGAGTTTTCTACCCTAACATGATGGCCACGGTTTTGAGGGGAAATCTTGGGTTGAAAATTGTTTTTGTGAATCAATAAATAACGTTTATGTAATAAAATGTTGAATGATAACATTGAGGTTAATAAATGGAAAATTTTAAGGGTTTAATATCCTAAGGAGACGTCACGGTTTTGACCTTGAGAATTGAGAGATTGGATTGGTTGTGTAAAATAAAATTTGAGTGATTAGATGTTGATTGGTTAAAGCATAAAATAGAAAGAAATTGGAACCTTGGTGGCTTAGGGAGGCCACGGTTTTGGCTTGGGAACATGAGGGATTGAATTGATTTTTGGTGAACTAAAATTCAAGTGAATTGATATCAAGACACTAATGCATAAAATGGAGAGGAATTGAGATTTTGAGAACCATGAGGAGCCACAGTTTTAGGGAGAAAGTTTAAGGTTTAAGTGATGCCTTGGTGCATCTTTGGAAACTAAGAAATTAGAGACATGCATAACTCATAACAAAGTGGAAGAATTGAATTGTATGATAATACTTAAGAGGGCCAAGATTTTGGAAGGTAACTTACCCTAAAATTTTTATAATTGACCAAAAGTTTTGGATTCAATTTCTGTTTTTAATTTTCATAAACAAAACCCCCGTTTTATTGTTTACTATTTTTTAGTGTTTAAATTAGGATTCAAATTGTAGTGTTAATTGAATTAGTTCTTTGTGGATCGACCCTTACTAACTACAACTGGTTACAAAGTTTTTATATTTTTGGTAGAACTTGGCAACTATTTTTAATCTCAATTTTAATTCACAATCCAAACACCACATTAAATTTTGGCATCGTTGCCGAGGAACTAATTTTCCAATTGCGCTATTAATTTGTTTCCTATTTTTCACTCTGTTTTTTTTTCTATTTTTAATACTTTAAGTCATTCTTTTCGACTGTTTTGCAAGTGTTCATGTCCAGTGACGAAGTAAATGAACAATTAAGAAATTTAAGGAATTACTTTGAACAAGTCAACCTACAGTTTCCCTTACAATTCATATTTACTGATGTCGAAGCTGCCTGTCACATAGATTTATCAAATTCTGAGATATCTGAGGAGACATCTGAAGAAGTGGTGATGGCAGAATCTACTCTAAGGATGTTGGGTGCTCCAAACATAGATCAACAGCCTCTATGCATAGAAATTCCAGTAAATGAGGAGACATTTGAGTTGAAGTCCGGCTTGATCCATCTTTTACCATCTTTCAATAGATTACTTGGAGAGGACCCCAACAAGCACTTGAAGGAGATCCATACGGTGTGCTCTAGCATGAAGCCTGCAAGAATTCCAATGGATCAAGTTAAGCTAAGGGCATTCCCATTCTCTTTGAAAGATTCTGCAAAAGAGTAACTATGCTACTTGCCACTCGGATCTATCCAAACATGACAAGATATGGCTCGAGCTTTCCTAAACAGATATTTCCCTGCCTCAAAGGCCGCAACCATCCGAAAAGAAATCTGTGGCATCCAATAAAGGCATGGGGAATCATTTCATGATTACTGGGAGAGGTTCAAGAGGTTATGTGCTAGCTGCCCCCAACATCAAATCAATGAACAACTTTTGATTTAGTACTTCTATGAGGGTCTGCTAGTTATGGACCGTAATATGATTGATGCTACTAATGGAAGAGCATTAGTTGATAAGACTCCTCAAGAGGCCCGGAATTTGATCTCCAGGATGGCTGCTAACACTCAACAATTCTTCACTAGGAATGACACTGGAGTGAGAGCAGTTAAAGAGGCAGAAATGGCCAGTCTACAACAGCAAATGGCCCAGTTGACTACCATGGTTCAGCGGTTAATGGACAATGGAAAAGCAACAATGAATGCTTATTGAATTTGTTGCTCTCCAGGACATCCCACTGACATGTGTCCCACTCTGCAAGATGACACAAATATGGAAGTAAAGGAAGTAGTGGGATATTCTGGATCTTCCAACAACTACAACCCCTACTCCAACACATATAATCCAGGGTGGAGGGATCATTCCAACTTGAGCTATGGAAAACAGCCCCAGAATCAACCCCCAGCCTATGGATCTTCAGGATTTCAGCAAAGGCAAGCACCTTTCCCTCCGAGGCAACAACAAGTTCAAGCTCTTAGGCAACCTGAGCTTTCACTAGAGGAGTTGGTGAAGCAAATGACCACTAATAATATTCAGTTTTAGCAAGAGAAAATGGCCACCATTCATAACTTGCAGAACCAAATGGGGCAATTGGCCACAGAGATCACCAAGGTTCAGAGCCAACTTTCGGGGAGACTTCCCTGACAACTAGAGGTGAATCCGAGGGAAAATATGAGTGTTATCACATTGCAAAGTGGGAAAAGGTTAGATGAACTTCCATCTCTCCCACAAGCCACTAAAGAGAAAAAGCAAGAGCCTAAGGAGGTAAATGAAGAAGGGCAACACTCCAAGGCTCCCAAGGTAAGTATTCTTGAACTACATCCTAGGCATGTCACTAAGGCTCCATTCCCTAGTCGGCTAGTTAAGAGCAAGAAAGATGGGGGTGAAAAGGATAGAGATGTTCTTGAGACTTTTAGGAAAATGGAAGTCAATATTCCTTTGCTGGATGCAATTAAGCAAATCCCAAAATATGTCAAGTTTCTTAAGGAAGTATGCACCCAGAGGAGGTGGCTGAAGGGTGATGAGAGAATTAATATGAACCAAAATGTTTCAGCCCTCATTCAGCCTATGCCTCAGAAATGCAAAGATCGAGGGACTTTTACCATTCCATGTGTTATAGGCAATTATAGATTTGAGCATGCCATGCTAGATTTAGGTGCTTCTATTAATGTAATGCCTATGTCTTTTTTTAACTCTCTTGGACTTGGCCCTTTGCACTCTACAGGTGTAGTGATTCAGTTGGCTAATAGGAGCACTTTGCGTCCTGCTGGGTTGATTGAAGATGTGTTGGTGAAGGTCGATGAGCTAATCTTTCTTGCAGATTTCTATGTTTTAGAGATGGAAGGGGAGTTCATATCCAACAAGGCTCCACTCATTCTAGGAAGGTCAATCCTCAAAACAACGAGGACCAAAATAGATGTGCATGCAGGAACTCTATCCATAGAGTTGGGAGACTCAATTGTTCAGTTTAATATTTTTTATGTTATGAAGCATCCCATGGAGGAGTATTCTATTTTTTATATTGATTTACTTATTGAGTTAGTTGAGGAAACTCATGATGAATTGTGTGCTGAATTTTCTAATCTTATTGGTTTCAATGATTCTCTCCTTGGCAATGCATTTACTGATTGTGATGGTGATATGACTTGTGCTATTTGTGCTGAGATTTCTGCATACTTGAGAGCTGATGATTCTGTTCATACAACAACTAATAATATTGAAGATCTATCAATAATGTTCATGACACAGTTGTAGAATTTAAGACATAAAGGGCGATGGAGCTGAAGTCGTTATCTGAACATTGGAACTATGCATACTCAGTGGATGATAAACAACTTTCTGTGTTCGTGACCAAGAACCTCCTTGCTAAATAGGAGGAGAGATTGCTACAAATTTTGAGGGGGCATAAGAAAGCTTGGGATCCCGATGATAACGCTTTAGTGAATTCTAAAGAAATTAAGGAGAACCAATGGGACCCCAACAGTGAAAGCTCTCATACTACTTTAGGTTTAACTTAGTCATTACACTTCAAGAGATGGGACCCTGGTGACTGTTCTCATGATGTTTTAAATAGTGGAGGCCTCCTCATTTGATAGGGATGTTTCTTCTCTCTTTATTTTATTTTACTTGTCTTGGATTAATTGATGATTATTTGTTTTTGAGCTATACATTGAGGACAATGTAGAATTTAAGTGTGGGGAAGGAGTTTACATTCTATTTTCTATTTAAATTTTTGTTTTATGTTTTTGTTCTGTTTTTCCTTTTTTTTTAAAAAAAAAATTGTTGTGTTTTTATTTGATTTCCAATGATGTTTTGGGATTTGTGAAGTTTGAGTTTGACGCAATTGAAATTCAAAGGTATGCTTTATAAATTTCTTCTTCCATCTTGAATTTGACATGCTTAGTTTTGGATGTTTAAATGGTGGATTGAGATTGATAGATGCATACCTTGTGAGATTTTGAGCCTATTGATGGATGAATTTAGCATTTATGCCATTCTCCTTTTTCTTGTGTGATTTTCACTCATGTCATTTGATCACTCTAGAACTTGCTTTGATTCTTTTTTAGGCTACATTTTCACTTGCATGCATGAACATGATTGAGGCTTTCTTTCTTGAGTAACTACTTTGGCCAAATAGCTAACCTTGCATCATTTTCCTTTGATTAACCCCTTGAGCCTATTTGCCTATTCTTTGTCTTAGCTCATTATATGCCTTATGTGAAAAACCATGATTTTACCTTACCTTAGGGAATAAGAGAATATTAGTTCATTTTCATTGGAGGAGCTCTTTTGCATGTGGGCAATGTATAGTACAAGTGTGGGGGTTATGCAAATTGATGTGCAATATGCAAAGTGTTGATTGAAAAGAAAAAATAATGCAAAGAAAAATAATAAATACAAGAAAGGTTGTAAAAGAAAAGAAAGAAAAAGGAAAGGAATATGTGAAGAGAATGTGCATTATTTAGAATTAGGGAAAAAATTTCATGCTTATTACTTGTCAATTGAGTTCTTCCCTAATATTCGTTTATTCTCTTTGGTATTTATCTTACCATACCTATATTATTTCCATCCCTTACCTTGGCCCAATTGCAACCTTGACTAAAGTTCTCTTGATTTGTGTGTACATGTGTTTGAGTAATGGAGAAGTAGAAGATAAGCAAGCTTATGATAGTGCATTTTTCATGGGTTAAATTGAGTGAAATACTTACATTGTAAACACTTGAGAGATTGAGAGTGTATCTTATGAGGATCTATCATTCTTAATTCATGTTTTTCAAATTGAAGATGCTTTGCTTGTTGGTTTGAGGTGTGAAGAATTGTTGTCTCTTGAATGTTTTGATCCCTTGAATCTTTTCTTACTCTTCTTGCTTGTAAATTTTTGCCTTTCTTGAATATCATTAGAAATTGAGTCTTTTAAATTTTTTAGTTTTGTTTGGTTTCTCCTTGTTCCCTGGTTCGGTCTTATGTTTTGTTCAGGAGTGCAAAAGACTAAGTGTGAGGGTATTTGATCTGTCGATTATTTCCATATCTTGAGTGTCTTATGTTTTATCTAATTGGATGTTATATGTGCTTAATTGTTAACTTTTAGTTAAGTTTGTAGATATGAAGTTTAATCAGATTTTATTGCAAAACTATGCTTAAGTATGTTTATAAGCACTCATAATTGCATTGTGTTTTTTAGGAGACCAATATAACCCCTAGAAGCAAAGAAAGTAGGTTGAATTTGAAGAAAGTGAATGACACAGCCTGTGTCATCTAACACGGGGTGGGTCGTGCCCTTATCTGGAATTTCAGCATGGACCTGACCAACAACATGGCCCGTGTCATCTGACATGGGTTAGGCCATGTACGTCTTTGTCTTCACAAGAGGATCCAGTTTTGAGCTCACTTGATAACACTGCTCGTGTCATATGACACGGGTTGGGCCGTGTTTCTCTCTGACTTGTACTTGACTTGAATTTGTGTTACCAGATGCATCAGAACATTAGATACAAATTCTAATGATGTGCTAGGTATCCAAAGTTATAAATAGGGTTACCTAGGGTCCTAAAACAGAAGTCTAGACCGGGGAGCCGTCAAGGGACTGAGGAGAAGGCGAAGAACAAGGGCGAGGGAGATTCGATCAAAGATTAGGACTCGGGTTCGAGCAATCGGAGATCGATCAATCTTATTCCTTGGAAACTAGTTTGATCTTTAGTTTTCTTTTCTTCTTTTATTCTGGACAATGTTTTTCTTCTGTTATTCTTTTGGTTTTGAATTTGCCATATGTGGCTAGTTTTCGTATATGGTTAAGGGAAGATGAAACCCTAGTTTTGATTATATGATTCTTGCATATTTCTTTATATCAATACAATTATGTTTTTATTCATATGTTTTTGTTCTTAATTCGGTATAAAGGTTTTTATACTCTTTGCCAATTTCGAAAGTGGTAAAACTAGGATTGCTATGCGCGGTTGTGGTGGTAGGACTAGTGAGGCATATGATTTAAGTAATTTAATCCTAGTGTGTGATTGGATTTTAGTGTAATTAGTTTTCTAAATCTTAGTGCAATCAATAGGTAGGTGTAAGAGCGGTTGCTTTACAAATAACTATTGATTAGGGATTGATTTGAGCGGTTGCTGAATTAAACAAAACTTAAGAAAAATAAGGAATTAATCTCACAATCACATAAAAACATAATTGATCATATTAGTATAAAGGATATGTGGGCTAGCATAATCATATAAATTTAATGGTAGATTCCATCTCTTAACCATTGTCTTTTAATTGATTTTCCAAATCGTATTTACTGTTTTTGTTTTGGATTCAATTTCTGTTTTTAATTTTAGCAAACAAAACCCCCATTTTATTGTTTATTATTTTTGAGTGTTTAAATTAGGATTCAAATTATAGTGTTAATTGAATTAGTTATTTGTAGATCGACCCTTGCTAACTACAACTGGTTGCAAGGTTTTTATATTTTGGTAGAACTTGGCAATTATTTTTAATCTCAATTTTAATTCACAATCCAAACACCACACTAGACAGTGGCACCTTTACAAATGTGTAAGAAGTGTGCAAAAGGTCACGCAATAAAGAACTGCACGATCAAGGAAAAAGTCTATTTCAAGTGCGAAAAACCCGGACACGTTTTCAGGGATTGTGCTTCACCAAAGACGAAGCCTTCGATTAGTAATAAACGTGCTTCAAAATGTTCCATAGAAGGGAGAGTTGATGATCTGAGAGGAATGGAAGCATTCCGAACTGAGGACCAAAACAAGGGAGACTGTGCCACAGAAGGTGATCCTTTAATTATACTGTATAATTTAGGAGGTAACTCATTCCTTTATGGCATATGACTGTGTGGGTCATCAATTAGAGTTATCTATGTCTTTGTTATCTTTTGATCTAGTTATGTTTATATCTATTACAAAAACTTGTTGTTGATATTCAAGTTGCTTAAACTATCCTATGTCTGTCAAAGACTGAATCTTTTCTGTTGATTTGACTTGTTTATCTCTGTCACAAAATAGACATGATCTTAAAATTATGGATTGGTTATCTTCCAACTATATCCTGTAGATTGTTCCAATAAAAATTTTGGAGTTTTAGAAAACTCAATCCAAAAATCAGGCCATATCAAGTTCTTTGTCAAATATGTCCAGTAACATATTAGACAACCTTACTATCTTTCTTTTTGAACCTTTAGAATGTTTTCCTATGTATCGCAATTGTAAGAAAGAATATTCTTGATCAAATCCACGTTGTAGTATCCGATACAGTACTATAAAAAAAGAACATGACTTGTGAGGTAACTGAAGATGCAACATGGGAATTTGATGGCAGAATGAAGTAGTAGTATCTGCATTTGATCAAAGGTATGATAAATTTCGAGGACGAAATTCTTTTTAAAGGGGGAGAGTTGTAACGCCCCAATTTTTCACATTTCTCAGTACATGTGATTTTCATGAGTTTGATGATTTTTGTGATATTCTGAGATATTTTGAATATTATATTATATTTTAGATATTTTGAAAATTTTATTATTTTTTTAGATATTTTGTTAGATATTTTGAATATTTTATTATATTATAAATATTTTGATATATTTTAAATATTTTATTATATCTTAGATATTTTAAAATATTTTGAATATTTTAATATATTTTAGATATTTTAGGATATTTTGAATATTTCAATATATCTTAGATATTTTGGATTGATTTTGTGATTTTGTGAGCTGTTTGATTTATTTTAATTTTTCTGTTGTTATTTTTGAGCTTTCTGTTGATTGATTTTGGACTGTTAATTTGGAGCTGGAGGAGCTTACTAAACCCGAAACTGAAAAGCACAGTTCTAAATCTTTTAATTTTTAGAATTTATCTGACCAATAAAAAATTTTCTGTGTTTTATTATCCATTGGATAATAACTATTGGGTAATACGATGTAGCTTTTGTCCATTGGACAATAGTTACCGATAAATATCTTTCTTGAAAATATCTCATTGGATGATTCTAGAAAGTGGCGAGTCACGCGCCTAGTCATCGAGTACTTAAGTACTTGCTTTACGTATGGAGTAATGAGGAGCTGGTCAATAATTGCGATTGTGACTCATCGAAATGGACTAATAGGAGTTGGACACCTTGCGTGGACACCTCACCTTGTGACTCATCATGTTTTGGAAGCTTGTAGAACGATGACTCACCATGTTCTAGAAGGTGGTAGAACGGTGACTCACCCTGTGACTCGCCGTAGTGAGTCACACGTTCCAAAAAGTTCTCCTAGTGACTCAGTGCTACGACTCATCATGCTGACTCACCTATTTTAGAAACCTCTATAGTGACTCACCGTAGTGAGTCGCATGTTCTAGAAACTTCTCTTTGATGACTCGCTTGGTGACTCATCAAGGGTAACTAGTAGAAAGTGATCAATAATAGTTGCTGCCCAACTGGAACAAGTCAATAATAATGACTAGTTTCTCTTTGTGTGCACCAATAGGAGAACATGCTTGCTAGCTAAGTTATTGAAAAGTCAACAGTAGTGGCTTGTTTTTGGTGGGCCAATGGAAAGGCTTTCTTGGTGGCTAAGCTTGGAGGAAGTAGAAGAGAAGTTGGATACTCTTTCTTGAAAATATCTTTTATAAATATCTTCTTGATAAATATCTTGGTAAAATATCTTCTTGAAAATATCTTGATTAAATATATTAGTTAGATATTTGGGTTAGATATTTTGATCAGATATTTTTAGTTAGATATTTTGGTTAAGAAAATATCTTTGTTAACAAATATCTAAAGTTAATCATGTCATCTTTTCATGAAGCTTAATTAGGAAGGCTTTAGCTTTAGTTTTATCATTATTCATTCTATCACACCTTCACAAAAATCCTTCTCACCTTTTCTCTCCTTGTGTTCCACGGCCAAACACCATTTGAAGGCCAAAATTCTATACTTGGTCATGTTTTCTTCATCTCCATCCAAGAAGCCAAAAACTACACACCAAATCCTCTCAACTATATCAAAAGCTCTCATCCTTTTCTCTCTATGTACTCCACGGCAAAGCCTAGTTAGGAAGGGTCTTGGACTTCATTTTATTTCTATCTACATCTTCATCTTTCTATCAAAGTAAAGCCATCACAAAAGCTCTCACTTTTCTTCTCTCAAACCCCATGGCCATACCCCCCAAACCATACCTCCACTCTTCAATAATTCTAACTAATCTTACTTCTAGCATCCTTGCATAATTCCAAGACACTTTGTTGTTGAAGTCTTGATCAAAATCATCCATCTTCAAGGAGTTCTTTCAAAACTCAAGTTCTAAGGTTTTAAGGTGAAGTTCATGGAAACTTCACTATTTGCTTCATCATCATGCTCTAGGCCATATTTTGATCTATGGTCTTCTTATTCAAGCCTTAAATGTTAATATATTTGTATTTGTTTTTGTTTTCAAGAACCTCTTAGTGGTGAAAGATTGATTCAAGAGGACAAGCAAGGAGTTTAGGAAGCATCACAAAAAGGTAAGAGAGAGATTAACCTCATCGACCAAAACATGGTGGTGACGGAATGGATTTGTTAGTGTTTGTTAGTGAAAAGTCCATTAAAGGATTTATTCACCTGGTTGTGTATGATTAAGTGTTCTTTGTTTTGTTATATGTGGTTTTATTTCTTTGATGGTTATGCATGATTTTGGTGCTTGATTATTATGTGTGATAGTATGATTTTGATTACCTTGTGATAAATTGCTTAACATGAGTTTATTGCTTTAAAAATATGTAAGAACATGTGATAGTAGGAATATTGTGATTGATGTATATTGTATGATGTGAATCATATGGAAAAGGAAAGAGATTTTGGTTCCAAAGAACCTAAAGGCTCACGACCTCCATTTTTGTGTTAGAACAAACCAATTAAAAATATTTTATTAAGTGTTGACTTAGTTGATTAGGTAATAAGAATATGAGTTAAGGATTTTTAAGTTTGAAAAGGAAATGAATATGATTTTATTAATTGAAGGAAATGGATTTTTGGGCAATAATCATAAAGAATGAGTTTGAAGGAGGGTATGAAGTTTAAAAATGTTTTATTTTGTTTTAGAAAAGATTTTTAAGAGCAATATGGAAATGTATGGATTTTATTGGATAAATAATAATTTTTTTTAGTAATAGAAATGGAAAATGAGTTTTAAAGGTGATTTGAGATTTAAGGTATTTATTTAAGAAAAATGAAGCAAAGTTTTTATTGGTAAAAAGGGATTTTTGGTCATGGATAATAAGTTAGAATAATTATTTGAGATTTAAAGTATTTTTGTTTAAATGATTTTTAGTGAAGAAAATGGAAAGAGAATAAATAAAGTTCTTATTATTAATTATTGAGAAATTTCGCAAACATGTTATAAAATAAGGTTGAGAAGTAAACTAGAGATTTAAAGTATTTTAATTAAGAAGATTCTTAGTAAAATAAATGGAAAAGATTTGATTAAATTAAAATAATACAGATTTTTGATAAACGTCATAAATTATTACTTGGAGGAATTTTAATGAGAAAAATAGAATTTAGAAGTCCAATTTATATTTTAAACTGAGAAAGTTTCAAAATCGAATTTAAAACGTCAAGAAATATTTTATGCAGTGAAAAATAGTAGAAAAACCTTACACGTTTCAAAAAAGTGAATTTTTGAGTTACGCGATTGAGAAAACGATGGAAAATAGTTACGCGATTTGAAAACATAACAAAAGTGTTACGTGATTGTGAAAACGCAATAAAAGTACCACATGATTAAGAATGAACAACAGTTGCTGTAGGGCTGACATACTGAACCCGAATGTATCAATAGTATTATGTAATTGTATGGACAATTATATAATATTATTGATCTAATGGTATTAGACAATTGTATGAGTGATTGTTTTAATATCATTTGGGAACAGTTCAATAATGATTTGTGTTATGCATTAAGTTATCATGCATTATGAAAGTCAAGAAGACTATGTTGTTGTGACACAAAGTTGAATATTACACCTTAGTGCGGGTGAGAATTGCGTAGTTACGATTAGTTATTGATCTTGGGGACGTCGGGGTGCAGAATGTCATTAGTGGCCAGTTGGTTGCTCAAGTGCGTCGTGGTATCCGATGCAAACGCACCGATGATCTCGACAGAGTTGCTACTCTTTTCGTGATCTGGTGAAGAGTGTCTTGTATAAGCCATTTTCGCATACTAAGAATATTATTTTTAGCACTTTAAATTGAGACTGACGATATACAGACATGTACTCCTAATTATTCTTTCTGATGTTGGTTTAGCTCCATGGAGTAGGAGTTTGTCCATTGTGGATATGGCATGATCGGTATTGCATTGTTGTTCATGGTCAGTATACATATTGTTCATATGCATAGTCAGCATTTATATTGTTGTGATAGAACTTTATTGTGGTATTATTAGTATATAAGTTATTGTGAAATGTACTAGTTGAAGTATTTATTAATTGATACTATGATTGTATCTACATGTTATTGTGTTGCAAGTTCATTGAATTGTTATTTATTAAGTATTATATATATATATATATATATATATATATATATATATATATATATATATCGTTGATCTTATGTTATTTTATGAATCGTATGATGAATTGCATTGCTATGTTTATCATTTCTTTGCTGCCATATTGGTATGCGATGTAGGGGATCTCACCTCTTTGTGTTTTGTTTTGTTGTTCTGGTTTATATTTACGTTTGGTGAAGTCTGTGGTGGCAACGAGGCCGAATCTTCTTTAAGAACGTAGCTTGTGAGGGCACCGACGCATGAAGTTCACATCTAGTTTTCATGCGTGTTGAGTTTTCTCGTTAGTGTTGTTACCGTACTTTGAAGTAGGACCCGTCATGGGGTTTGCTACTGTTCTTCTTTGAATATGTAAGTTTTATGTTCAGAATGTTATTAAATATTATGTGATGTATGTAATGTGTGTATTAATCTGTTCAAAATATTTCAGTATTTTCTATATCTTTGGTAAGTTTAAGTTATCAACGAAAGAAATTTCACAACCCATATTTTATAACATTAAATATTTTACAATTTAATTATAGTTTGGTAAGTTTATCTTATAAAATGTAATGCCCTACAGAGGGGGTTACAATAGAAGTTAAGTAGAGTCACATGAAGAGCCTACTTAAGTTGCTACACGACAAAAATAGTATGAACTGCATCAAGTTGTTTCTAACGGCTAGTTTCTATACTTACGGCATCAGGAGGGCTTGAATCTCAATGGCTAGCTCTGGGAAGTCTATAAATAGGCTCAAACTTTAAAGATGAAGGGTTAGAACAGTTGATTATCAATCTAACAGTGCTTACACGCTTTTTCACTCTACTTAAGCCTTCTGACTTGTCAGTTTTCACCTATACTTTCTTAGTTGAAACTCTTATTATAGGTGTTTTTATAGTACTGTAACTGGTTTATCAACGATTTGAGAGTGTTTTAGAGAATTATGCAACCTTAAATCTATTCCAAATACTTGTACCCATTGTAACACCCTCCATAGGACATCACATTTTTAAATAAAAACTTAAAACCTGAAAATCATTTCATAGAAGAATTGAGTTCTAAAATATGATTTTTTTTTTAAATTTCATTTCACAGAAACATAAACTTATCGAAGCATAAGTAATACAGAAAATAAATTAAATAGATTTTTACACAACTTTATTTATGCCACATAATATCTAATAAAGAAATAAAACATATAGCTTACAGACTTAGAGAAACAGTAGCAAACTCAATGACGGGTACTACTAATAGCACGGTAACAATACTAACGAGAAAAACCCTACATACATGCCTCGTTTCTCCACCAACTGCATCTCATTGAAACTGAGAAGATCACTCCTCGACGCCATCACCATCTTCAGAATTTTGCCTCCAATGGGTCTAAGAAACTTGCTTCGTCTACTATACAAATTTAAATAAAACAAACACAACAAAACAATACAGTAAAGAGGTGAGATCCCCTTTCACCAATATCAGTACGGTAGCAAAGAAAGATACGAATGACAAAGTCATTCCATACACACAGATATCACAAATATAGTCATGTTATCAATTTACAAATAATTCCAATAAACACATGTTATAATAAAATGAACAGCAATAATATTACCATGATAGATATAACAATTGATACAATAAACTACATAATCACATCATGTATAGTAACTCATATTAACACTTCATATATAATATCTCAACATTGAATATAAATAACCACATTAAAATGCAGATAAGATATGTCAATATACATAGACTCATTCCTACTCCATGGAGCTAAAAACACAGACATTAGAGAGAATGATCCGTAAAATCCATTAGTACCACGGCTGCCCAACCAAACTATTCCGCGGTCTCACGTTGCGTCTATAGCCCACAGTCACATGGCGTGGTGTAGCACACTGTCTAACGTCGTGTCACTACAGGCAATGTACTATTAGACTTTACAAGATCCTGATTAAGTATAGTGCGTGTCGAGTTCATTAGTGTGTTACCAGTTACCACGGCTCAGAGGAGCGACCAACTGTCCACAAATGGAATAATCCGCACACTAATGCCTCCAAGTTCATTCAAATTGAACCACACTACGCTTATCACACCGACAACACGATGTTATTCATCTCGTCAATCAATCCACCAAAAAGTGGCATTAACTCAATAAATGTCTAGAAGAAAATTTCCAAAATACTCTCAATGGTATAAATATGCATATTTACGCAAATGCCCTCAATGGCAAAAATTCCAAATATGCCCTCAATGGCGAAAATTCCAAATATGCCCTCAATGGCAAAAATTCCAAATATATACAGTATGTCCCACCTGACAATACTGTTCCACAATCTGTCCGGGTTCACCACTTAGCCCGACAGTAAAACTCACTGTTTTCATCAATCGCGTAGAAATTTTATCGCATTTTCACAATTCTGTCGTTTTTACAAACATTTTTAAATCGCGTAAATATATTTTGCGATTTTTGAAATCGCGTAGCGTTTTTCAAACGTTTTCTCAATCGCGTAAGATTTTTAAATCATTTTCTTGTCCGAATTCCTTAAAAATCACTATTCAAATAAACAAAAATAATATTTAATACGTTTGAACTACGTAGAATATTTTTCATACCGTATATAATATAATAGATATCTTTTCTATCTTATTTGTCTGTTTTTAACAAAACTTAACAATATTTTGTTTAGAAAATTTATAACAATGGTTTTCTAAGTTTTCTGTTAAAATTCCTTTTTTATTTTTATTATAACCAATTAATTATACTTTTGAAAACTACTAACGTGCTTCAAAATATAAAATGAGCTCTACGTTAGAAATTTTACAAAAGCTACTGTATTTTCTTTTAAATGGTAAAACTCTTAGATTTAGTTCCTTAAACTTAATCTAATCATTTTTATTCCTCGAAATTCATTGTAATAAAATTCTTTTGGCATTATTACCTAACCTTGGTTGAAAATAATTTTAGAAACCAAAATATTTAAATTTGGCATGTTGGCCGAATTCCACAAAAATTGTCATTTGATCTTTAAATTCATTTTCCTTGCTTTAAATTGATTTGTATCTTGTCAATTTACCTAAGTCAATTAAATTGCTCTTTTAGAAAATTGTTGAGAACATTTTGGTTCCCTTTTTGTATTGAGGCCGTGAGCCTTGGATTTGTGTTCTTTGGAACACTCATACAAACCTTACATGCTATTCACATTTTATAATAATTATCATGCATCTATGAACACATACCATATATTAAAGCAATTACAAAATACATACAAAATATCAAAGCAATCATAAAACACATACTATATATTTTAAAACTATAGACATGCTTGCACACAAAATCAAACACAATTAGGAAAAATAATAAACAACCAAGTGAATGAATCCTTATGGATTCTTCACTACAAACACATTCATTCCTCACCACCAACACATGGCTGATGAGGGTAATCTCCCTCTTACCTCTTGAAGAACCTCCAAAGTTCCTTGTATGTTCTCCTGCTGTCTCCTTCAAGATGAACTTCAACCACCAAGTGCTTCTTGAAAAACAAAGAAAACGTGAAATATTAATACCTAAGATTTGAATAAGAAAACCATGGATCAATATATGGTTTAGAAGGAAAGAATGAAATCATAGTGAAGATTTCATAAACTTCACCTTAAAACTCCAAACCTTGAGCTTGAAGAACGAAAAATGAAGATGGATGATTTAGGGAAAATCTCCAACATGAAAGCTCCTTAGAATTGCATGAAGATTTGAGATCTAAGGTTGTTTAGAATTATTGAAGCTTGGAAGGTGACTTTTGTGGGGTTGGCCGTGAGCTTGGGAAAGGAAGAGATATGAGCTTTTGTGGTCTTGCTTGATAGAAAGATGAAAATGAATGAACCTTGAGAAATTCCTAACATGAAAGTGTCTTGGATTAATGAGAGGATTCAAGAAATGATATTGGTAGGAATTATAGAAATTTGGAGAAGGTTTCTTGGTGCTTGGCCAAAATCATGGGGGAGAGAAAAGGAGAGAGTTTTGGTTGCTTGTTCTTGGTTCTTTGGGGAAAAGGATGTGTAAGAGAGCAAGTGAGGTGAATGGATGAAGGTTGTCTTCCACTTTGGGAGCTTTGGCCGTGGAAGACCATAGGAGAGAAAGGGGTGAAAGTTTCTTGCCAAAGTTGCAAATGAGTCTAAGCCCTCCTATTTATAGATTTCATGAAAAAGATGTAGGCTCAAGATATTTTTCGGTATACTATAAGCAATGAACAACAATTACTGCTTATAAGGTCAGTATCTATTGTCTAATGGATAATAAAATATACCTAGATTTTTCTTTTATACTAACAGAGTAGCAACTATTATTGATCATTTTTCTACTAATTGCCCTTGATGAGTCACAGAGCGAGTCATCAAAGAGAAGTTTCTAGAACATGTGACTCACTACGATGAGTCAGCATGATGAGTCAGCGTAGATATTTCCTAGAATAGGTGAGTCAACATGGCGAGTCACAGTGCTGAGTCACTGGCTGAGTCAGCATGACTAGTCACAGCGCTGATTCACTGGCTGAGTCAGCATGACGAGTCATCAGCTGAGTCACTAATGGTGAGTCATAGCGCTGAGTCAGCATGGTGAGTCGTCAGGGAAGCTTCTGGAACATGTGACTCACTACGGTGAGTCACAGGGTGAGTCACCGCTTCTGGAACCTTCTAGAATCTGTTGAGTCACAGGTGCTGAGGTGTCACGCCACGTGTCGAGTTTCTATTGGCTCTTCGTGATGAGTCACAGCCACCAATATTGACCAGCTCCTCATTGGTCCACGTGTAAAGCATTCGATGACTAGGCGCGCTGACGATGCGTCTTCTAGAACAGTCTGGAACATGTGAGTCACTAGGCTAGTCACCTAGGTGAGTCACCAACGATGAGTCATCATCTAGAACATTCTAGAGTGAGTGACTAGGCTTGCGTCTAGAATCATCCACTAGATATTTTTCAAGAAAGATATTATCCAATGGATAATAAAACATACCCCGATTTTATTTGTCAGATAAAATCACAGGAAAATAAAACTTCAAAAATTGTTTCCGGTTTCGGGTTTAATAAGTTCCCCTGGCTCCGAATCAACAGTACAAAACTTTCTGGCTAATAAAAATTTTTATTTTTTCGGGCCCGTCCCGGGCCCACATACAGCCCAAAATATCAGAAATATATTAAATATTCAAAATATATCAAAAATATAATATAATATTCAAAATATCTCAAAATATCTCAAAATATCCTAAAATATCTTAAAATATCTTAAAATATCTAAATATAATAAAATATTCAAAATATCTTAAAATATCTAAAATATATTATAATATTCAAAATATCTTAAATATAACAAAAATTCACAAAAATCTTATTAATTGTGAAACTCATGAAAGTCAAATCAGATTAGTAAAAGTAATTAAGGATTGAGAGAAAGAAATAAAATACGAAGGCTTATATATATACCGCCCAAAATAATATTAAAATAATCAAAAACGTAAAAACTCCCAAAAATTTTTAAAAATCACATAAATCATAAAATTCACAAAAGTCGAGTCAGATTACTCAAAATAATTCAGAATCGACAAAAACAAATAAAATACATATTTTCGGGGTGTTACACCCATAAGGGTGAGTGTTGGTGAGCTAGTGGGTTGTACTTGCCATTGTGAGACATGAGAAAAGAAACTAGGAGTAGTTGTAGAAATAAAGAATACTCAGTTGTAGTTGGGAGCAACTATGGTGTACAAAAAATACTTGTTCATAGTGTAGAAAATCTAGGTGAGGTGTTGGGGACTGAGCATAACCCCAAGTGGTTAGGGGTGAACTAGGATAAACTACTGTGTTAAGCTGTTCTCATTCTCTCTTTTTCTCTACATCTCATTTTAAACTCATTGTTGATAAGTATGATATGATATTTTGAAGAAATTGTTAAATGAGTTTATTTTATTTGAAGAAATCTTCAAAGAAATCTTGCTTAAATTGTTTCATTCTAATTCAACATTTGTATTAAAGGTTTAATATTAGTCTCTAAAATCTTGAAGGAATTGTTCTAAAAATATTTCACAAAGATTTTAATCTTTGTTAGTTTGTCCTGTTTCTGCGAACATAGTTGAGTAGAGCAATAAGTGAATCTACTCAACTCCATTGTGTGTCTATTTTGAATCTACTCAACTCCAAGAAACCACCTTGAGAAAGTGTGAGTAAACTTTGTCTGTTTTGTAGAGAAAACAAAAGTTCTTAGAGTGCACAATTCAACTCCTTTCTTGTGCATTTTCTAACTTCAATCCATATATGAAGCATCCTAGAACATCTAAATGCCACCAAAAAAGCGCCACCAAAAAAGCCCACAACATCAACCATATACACATTTGGAAACACAAGATACTGATAGTTTTTTTATGCCTTTGCACCACTAATCCTTGTTTCGATAAAGATTAAAATGCACCTTATTCTTCTTAACCAAGTCTTTAATGAGAGAAGGGAATGTACGAGACCCATCACCCCTACAATTCAAGGTCAAGATATTTATAAAAACCAAAAAATAAAAAAACAAGGAGAATAAAGGGAATTACAAATTCCCATCCAAATAGTGTCAATAAGACCCACCCAGAAGGGTTATACACCATTTTGACATTGTCACCATGAGCATCTTTTGGTTCCTCGATGTTGCTGTGTTTAGGAGGATGACAGTTACACACCTCAATTTGAATTGGGCTCCTCTCTTCAGTATTCCCTTGCAAAACCCATATTGGGAGTGGGACTTACATGGATGAAACTGACTTAAGAACCACAAATTGAGGTCTTAGCTTTACAAGGGGTTGGGCTCGACTCTACTGCTACTGTCCTATCCCAAAAGTGACAGCTTTCCCCTTTGCTTGAGCGAAAGACTTGGCCTTCTAGACATTAACCTTCTCACACTAACATTGTCAACTTGAAACTTATTCACACCACTAGGTCCCACTTGATCTTGACACTTATCATAATCGCCGACTCTCTTCACATTCTATGCCCCCTTGTTTTTCTCATTCCTTAAATTTTGTTACGCAGACTTTGCATGAGGCCTGACGTCATTAAAACCCTTCCTATCATTCAAACCCACCTTAAAAGAGTTATCATTATTGCCTTGAATATTATTCAAATCATGCTTATTTAAATAAGTGATAATTGCAAACCTAGAAACTTATGGCGCATTCAATTTACCGTTATTGTGCTTCACCGAAGATTGAGTGCCTGTAACAGCTGACCGTTGATGATTGTTGAGCGATCACCACTTGGAGTTGCACTAAACATACATTCATGGGCCAAAGGTCTACTCTTCTTCAATGTTGTCCACACCGTGGTGAACCACTGGACCACTTATATTCCCTATGTGACTAACACCACCATGAACATGAACATCCTAGTTCTCTTGCAATAAAGGATATGCATCTTTCCTATGACCATACTGGCCACAATGAAAACTAATAAGATGAATGCCCTTGTATTAAACCTTGTACACTTTTTTTCCTTAATCCGAACTTATACACCAAGATCTAACTCAAATTGACTTCGATGCAAACCCTTGCAAGCTTTAGCACATTCAGTAAGTAAACACTTATAATATCTGACATATACCTGGATAAGAAGTATTAGTTATGTTACTTCTAACCTAAAACATCATCTAATCCATAACATTTATACAATTATTATGGAGATCCATAACTAAAAAGTCATACATATATACATCACAACCTCAAAAGGGCAAAGAGTTATACATACAACATTAAACTTACTCAAAACAAATATAAATCATTATACAAGCTTTAACTACTAAAAGCATTAAAAACTAAACTAGCCTTCATGCTTCTACTTCTTTCTCTTTGAAGGGTATTGACGTAGATTTACATGGAAATACAACGGGGTGAGAAATTATATATTCTCATTATAAGCATTCCAAAACCAGCATTGACAATATTCATAAAGCATAAACAAACCAATCTCACATAACATGATAATACTCAAACTTAATAGTAATAGATTATGGTTGCAACGAGACATTAAATCTTTATTCAATATCATTATAACATCAACATATTATTCTTATGTAAAAGGTTCACTAAGCATAACACACAATCTATAAACATAAAGAACAACTATCTATATAATTGTAACATATCATAGCTAGTTCATTCATAAACTTGTTATAAGTACTGCATATATAACCTTCTTCTATGAATAAACTTACTAACTTAGGATTTAGGATTCGCAACATTGAATTGAGTTTTTACTCGATACCACTAGAATACTCACATTTTCTTAGTCTATGTAAACATTCCTTAAGCCAATCCACAATCTTAAACTCACATGTATATAACATCAATGATATCAAACAATCGCCCCATACAATTGTAAAATATCATCAAAACTAGGCAACTGCCTATACAATTTCCAAGGAAATGCACATGAATATGTATGCAATATGCTTGCGTGTATGCAATGCTCGGGAATGATGAATATGAAATGCTATGCAATATTCCCATTTTCCTTATAAAATTGTAGTTAAGAGGATTGACTCTTTAAACTACTTGGTAGTGAGTAGACTGGTTCCTACTCACACTGGTGAGAGTACTGATTCCACTACATAAAAACTAGTAACCCTGGCACTATCGAGAAGTTAGGGGTAAATCTTCACTCAAGAGACTTTTGGACTTTCCCATTTATCTCCCTTGACCAAATGATTGTACACACTGACACGATGAGAAACTAGAGCTAAATCCTCACTCAAAGAGACTTTTGAACTTTACCACTCTCTCCTTTGGTCATATGATTGTGCACATCATTAAAGATTACTTTACTTGGGAATTAACAAGTAACAAGAAACTATGTGGTGTTATGTTTAACTCATACAAAACTACCATATTAACTCATCATATGATTCTCTCTAATCAAATGAAGAGCTAAACTCTAGTAAACATGTACTCTGAGCTCACTTCTACCTTATAAAGGAGCATATTCCATGTTTCTAGTTAAGTAATCATACTTATGATACTTGCATCTACCTTGCCTCATTATCACACTACAAGTGGTAAACTATGCCACCCTAGTGTACTTAAGGTCCTAGATACATACTTTAGGCAATTCTTAACTTATGGAATGCTTAAAGGCTGGAACTTCTATAATATCTCCAAACTAAGTTCATTCATGCATCACTAACTCCATTTTATCTCTCAGGAGTAACTCATGCACTATGACAAGTAATTATTGCCAACTGAACTTAGCTTACTTGTATCTAGTACACCTTATTTTCATCACCTTATATGTGATATCAAATGCAACATTATATTGCCTAAGGGACTAGATATCTATTTATGGCAACCTGTAACTAGTGGATGCTTAATGCTTCTTACTTTCCTATATATGCAAGGTAATAATTTTCTCAATGAAATACTCCCATTAGTGCCTCAACACAACTTAAAAGGCATATATGAGAGATCCCAACTGTAACATCCTCTTTTTAGCATATTAGACTTGTTTATGATTATAATGGTAGCATAACACTAGTTTGACATGTTTGTTAAGTTTTGTGACAAACTGAGTTAGTTTAGGCACTTTGTTGCAATTCAGATTGTGAAAAGTAGCTTAAAATGACTCAGATAGTAGCATAAATGACTAAGTTGAGGGAAATAAACCTAGAGAGTTTGTTTCTAAGTCACAAATAAGGGAAATATGATGCAGTTAAAATTTGAGAGCAATCAGAGTTCGTTTGGCAATTTTAAACATACTAGTTATGTGTTTTAACACCGAATTGACCTCTAGCAGATATTAAAATTTGAGAAAATAGTGAAACAATAATTTTGATGAATCTTAGTATTTATTTCAAAGTTGTAGGAAATTAGAAAACTTGAATTAGCAAAATATAAGTGTTCATAGCATATATGAATTTTCCAGTGTTTGGTTAAGTGGTCTTTAGCCTTATCTATTGGCTTTGTTTTTCTTTTTCTCCCACACATTTCTCTAGCTGGAAAAAATATAGAGATAAGAAAGCAAAAGAAGAGAAGGGGAAATGAAGGAGAAAGGGAAGAGGAAGAGAAGAAACAAAAACCAAACCAAGAATTGAAGCTCATCATCCAAGCAACAAGAGGTAGGGGTCCTTGATTCTCATTCTTTTCCCTTAATCTTCATCTTGTTCATTGAGTGGCTTGATGAGAAAAAATGGCTTTTAGATGAGGATAGGAAGAAAGACCTTAGTTTCTTGTTTCTTTAGTTGAAATGAGATAGCTGTTAACTAGTTTAATGATTGGTTGAGGATTTGGAACCTTAGGAATCCATAGCTCTTTGGTGGTTAGCTATAGAGGAATTGCTTGAAAACTCATTTTATTTGGATTGATTTGATAATGTTTGAATATTTGAATCTCAAATCTATGATGTTGTTGAGTTGATTAATGATGATTTTGATGTTTGAATAATTATAAACTTTGATTTTGGTGAGATAGGTTGATTTGGATGAAGCTTTTGCAGAATTCTAGGAAAACCAGAATTTCGTGCTGAGGCTGTGACACCTAGGGAGAGGAAGCCGCGGCACCCTAGTTTTAGCTGCGCATAATTTTTAAGCCAGAGAGCTCAAGGCCACGACCTCCCAGGGCTTGTGTCGTGGCACATATGTTATTTTCTTTATTTTGTGAATTTCATGCATTTCTAAGTGGTGTTTTGCCTTGGTTAAGTATCTAAAACCTTAGTCAACATATGAGTTTACACTTGAGAAGTGGTTAAGAAATTATGAACTAGGTATAAGTAATCAAGTCAAATACCTAGAGATTGGTGTGAATGCTTATGTCACGGAGATCATGAAGTTTTTGATGATAACAAAGCCAAGTCAAAGACCAAGTCCAACGAAAGCAAAGCAGGTATAGTTTTTAGGACTTAAGATTTTATGTAAAAAGCTCTCTTGATATCTCAACGTTTTTTTTAAAGAGCTTTTCTTTTTTACCAAATGATATTTTAATTCTTGGTTTATGAAAAATATGCTTATCTCCTTAAAAATCCAAATCTTCTAAATCTCAATGTTTTTAAAGCTTATTAGGGCATAAAAATGGGTTCAAGTCTTATCCTTAGGCTTAGTAATCAATTTACAGCTTCTTAGGAGGCTTGTAATCGATTACATAGGCCTGGTAATCGATTGCATTCATGCGGGAAACCATTTTTCAAAAGTCAGAAGCTCTGTAATCAATTACATGAGCTATGCAATCGATTACACTGATTCCAGAAACCTTGTAATCGATTACATGAACCTTGTAATCGATTACGTTAAGCCCAGAATGACCAGAACACATTTTATGAACAACGTAATCGATTACATTATCCTTGTAATCGATTACATAGCGTCTGAAAGTCCATAACAGCTCTTTTCTAAACATTTAATGAGGCTTTAAATGTCCCCTAATGTCTCTTTCTGTAAGAAAGCTTTAAATACTCTCACAACAAGAATTTTAGAAATTAGCTACCAAATTTAGCTACGAAAATTTTCCGTAGCTAATCCGTAGCTAATTTACGTAAATTTTAGAAAATTAGCTACGGATTAGCTACGGAAATTTTTTTCGTAGCTAATTTACGAATGGATAAAAAAAAATTATGAAGCAAATAGCTATGGAATAGCTACGATTTAGCTACGAAATTTAGCTACGAAAAAGTTTTGTAGCTAATCCTTAGCTAATTAGCTGCGGATTAGCTATGGAAAAATTTTCGTAGCTAAATCTTAAATGCAAATTTTTTTGACAATTAGCTACAAAATAGCTACAGTTTATCTATAGAATTTAATTAAAAAATTGATTTCATAGTTAATCCATAGCTAATTCGTAGCTAAATTAGCTACGGATTAGCTACTAAATATTTTCGTAGCTAATTTTGATAAAAAACCTTAGCTCACTTAAAAAAAAACGTTAAATAGTGGAGTTTTTTTGCAGGAGTTATCAAATGTCACAAATTGGATTTTTTTTCTATCAGCGGAGGTTATTAACCCCCATAATTTAAAAAAAATGTTGATTCTTCTTTTGCTTTCCCCCGTCCTTCTGATTTCGTTTCCCCCTCTTATTTCATTTTTTTTTGTCTGTCCCTTTCACTCTCTCCCTCACTCCCTCTCACCATTTCTGTTGAACCCTTCACCATTTCTGTAAGTATTAACCCTCTCCCTCACACTCTCTCGCCCTCTCACTCTTGCCATTGCGACTCAAAGCTGCCGATCTGCCCTGCCTCTACCATCAGCGACCCAAACTGCAGATCTGTCGTACCTCTGCCATCACAGACCCGTCGCGACCCAAACTGCCACCCAAGCCACGACCCTGCCTCTTCTCCGCATTTGAGGTAAGTAACTTTCATTTTTTTATGTTTTATACAAAAACTTCAAATCGAAAAAATGAGTGGTCAAAACCCAAAAGGACGAAAGCATACATTTTTTTTTAAAAAAAGGACACACACACACACAAGACCGTGGCTTTCTGCATATACATAGGTGGCCTGACCCGTGATTGCACGCACCCATCCCTATTGTTTGACCGTATATAAGATAAGATTGGAACTATGGTCTACTTGATTGGACTTGTACAAATTGCCAAGGCATCATGCTATCTGCCTTTTGGAACTGGTTCTTCCTTTGCTTTTGCTTTATTCCTAAACAGTTTCAGAAAAACATATATGTTTGAATAATCTTGTCGTTTTCTTGTATCCCCAAGTCTGCTTTAGGTGTCAATTAGACGTATGTTTAGGTTTGAGTTAGTAACTTTTTTTTTGTGGTAATTTGAAGAATTGGGGTCTGGTCATTTTGTGTATGGAAATGGCAGCATTGATGATATAGGATCGTATATTGTTCATATGGTATATGGATTAGTTTGTTTCAAGTAATAGCCTTTAAGTTGGATTATCTTGTGAAAATCGTATACCTTTACATTTATTTTTATTGCTTACTTACTTGGCTATACAAAATGGACATCATATACCTCTCTGTTCTGTACTTTGAAGTTGCTTGCCCTATAAAACTTGGCAAGGTAAATTCTTGAATAATTTTCATTAAAATTTGTTGATTACTATCTGATTTTAAAACCCCCATAACTAAGTAATGTTAGGCTTGGTTGTGTAGAATTATGAGATGATGTTTGTACTAAAAGAATTATGAGATGGTGTGAAATTCTATCAAATCTGAAGATGTCTAAGACTTGAGTGACATAAACAAGGGAACCATATGAAATGATTTATTTATTCAGAAGCTTTGGATTCAGAACTTCAAAACTGGGTGAGAAATAAAAAGAAACAAAAGGAGATTTGGTACATGGCTAACTCTACTCCAATGACAGAACAATTCCTTCATTGTAAGACAAGAGCACCATTGACTAATATTGTACTGATGAACTCAATAATGCATTAGCTCCCTTCTCTTTGTTAGGCTTGTAACCTTAGTCCTCTTCTCTGTTTCCATTTCTTTTTATTTCTCACTTGCCTTTTATTGCCTCTTCTCTCCCTTGATGATTGAAGAGTCTTCTTTGCATTGGAAGTGACATGCTTTGTTTCTCTAAACCTAATAACTCAATTGCCTCAAGACTAAGATTTGACAGACATCTCTGGTTGATCAGTTGACTTTGACAAATATGGTTACATTGGGAATTCCTCCCCATGGATTTTTTTTTTACTCTTTGCTGCAGCTACTTACTTTGTTTTGGTTGCAACCATATTATTATTATATGGTTGTTGAACACGTTCAGGACAATGTTGTTGTTTCTGGTGGAGTTGATTTCAGGTCCAGAGAATTGGTCATTGATGAGAATGCCTTGTTGAGGGACACCCAAAGGAGAAATGGTGCCATAAGTGACATTCTATGTGAAATAGATGTAAGGGTCTTCACCCCTCACGGTTGCAGATTCTATCAAGCTAGCTAGCAATAGTATGACTTTTTTTTCTCTGTTGTGTCCGTCTTTACTGGGTTTGGTTCCAATTTCAACTTACCTAACTTGAAGGTTATCGTTTTGAGGAAAAGCTTGTGCTCAAGTGGGTTAGTACTTTGATTGATTTCAGTTTACTTCTAGAAAACTTTCAAGTCAATGCAAGACTTTGTTTTGGGATTTGTTCTTTGCCTCTGTTTTTCACTTTTCATTCGATCAATCTGTTTCGATTATGGTTAGTTACTCAGTTTAGTTTTTCCTCATTTTATTTCCATGTCTTATTGTTTACTCTTTCTTGATTTTGTTTTCCATTTCTTATTGTTTACCTCTTGCAATCTAATAATGGTATTGAGTGTCACTATTCCTAATTTTCTTGGATGACTTGTTTATAAAATTGGCTTCAAATTGGGGAATTAAGATGTTCTGCTGAACTGGTTTTCATTCATTTGCCAAGTATTGACCTTGTAATTCTTTAATTATTGTTTCTTCTTGGGTATTCTAAATTTCCAATTGTGGTTATATAATTTGTGTTGAATAAGTGAGATTATGAGAACAAGATTGTTATTTTTGACCCCTCAAACCCATACACCTCTCTGGACACTCATCATTTTTGAAAAAATAGTGTGAGAGAGAAAATGGTAAGAATTAGGAAGTGAGAGAGATTTGATGCTCTTCAACAAATAGACTAGTATGAAATGCAAGAATTATAAATGGTTCCAAATACATATAAATAATGCAAGAAACTTCCGAACATAGAACCAACCAAACAGAATTGAAAAGAAATACAACATCACTTACAATGATCTTAAACTAGTCACATTTCCAAGTTATTCAGGAATCATTCCTATAAGATTGCAACTCCTCAGTACTCTGGGAAACAATTTGACAATACGTAAATTTGAGACAGCAAAAAGGTATTAGCATCTCCTTTTTATTTTCTTTTCATAAATTATTGAGCCATTAACTCACAAAATGAAAATGAAAAAAAATAATAATAATCCAAGCATTTAACTCACAGTGTTTCCAAATTTGTCAAGTTATTAAGTTGTGGAAAATAAGAATATGATCCTTTCAAGTCACTAATTCTCCTGCATAACATATTTTAAGTATGGTGAAACACAACAAGAGGACAAATTAAATTTTGAAACCTTGGCTACAATAAAAAATGCCATACTTACAAGTTACTGAAGTTTTTAGAAATGAAATCCCGAAGGAATTGGCCCACTAAACCACTACCTTGCATCACCCGTCACAATTAAAAACCATTCCTCGATAAAACAATAAATAATATGTAATTCAACTGGAAACAACTGAAGATTTAAATTTCTCACGAAGCAATAAAAGATTCACACAGCCTCTCAAGATTTATCCAGCTTTGAATGAAATCGGGTATAGTTCCAGAGAATTGATTTTCGCCAATTCGACTGCATTATAAGAGGGTAAGCAACAAATAAATGTTGTTATTGATATGAAACAACAATACAATGAATGTAATTTAGTGTAATAAAAGAAAAATAAAAGAAGGATGCTTATAGGTGCTTCAATGTAGTAAGCCTAGCAAATGTTGTAGGTAAATTTCTCGTAAAATAGTTGGAGGTAAGAAACCTATAGAAAAATTGACACTTAGAATATAAGGCATAGGGATTAGGATTTCAAAAGAGTAGAGTGCACTTTATTGAGTATAGTCTGAAATGTTCTAAGTTTTCTATCCGTTATATCATCCCTGGGCATCATTTTGAATCCCCCAACTCAGCTGCTGGTTACCTTGTGTTCGTTCTCTTTACTATAGCTAATCGTCATCAGATTTCATTCATTAAATATGATAATTTCTTCACACATTTTACTTTTTCTTAATGGTAATTTAATGTAATCTACATTTAATTTGTACTTACTTTATTTATATATTGTAATTGTAAATATGAATATTAAAGCTAGACTCATAAGCATAAGGACATTGACATACTGTTTGTAGTCGCAGGAAAGGGAACCCCGAGAAAGTGGGAAAGTTGCCACTTTTGTGCTATTTTCTTCACCTTGTACTTCAATTTAAGCTTCTTTCTCCCATACCCTGTTGTCCACATGTCTTCCTCTTTGTTCATGTTTGAATATGTTTGTGCTTTTTAATGACTCATAGATTTTTGGATCATTTTGGTTTGAGAGATGCTATTTCCTACGAATGCGTTTTCACGAAGCTATCAATTAACTGGTTCTTTTAATTGAACTTTGTTTATGGTATTTACACTGACAAGTCATTTTTATATTTTATGAGATTTTTTGACAATATTGATGTATATAGTTTATTAACATGTTATGTTTCATTATTGCAGACATTTATCATGGCAATCCGAGGTAGGGGCAATGGACGTGGTAGAGGGAGCAGTCGCAACAATCCACCCGATTGTTCTCAATCGCGCATTAGTTCACCACTACTGCAGCCGTCTCCGCGCTCCCCAGGTATACCTATATAATAATCTTTTTTTTTTGTTAACTCTTGATCTATATGTATTTATGAATTCAGATTGCCTATAATTATGTTACGTGTTATTTCAGCTACTAGCCCCTTGACCATTGGTGACCCATCAATTGTTGTTCCACCTTCCACTACTGTGTCTGTCCCTGTTCCACCTTCCACTACTATCCCTGTCCCTGTCCCACCCACCACTGTCGATGTCTTTGTCCCACCCCCCACTATGCCTCTAACTAGCAACCCAATTTCCATGCCTTCAAGTGGAGCATCTTAAACAGAAACTGATAGAAGGCTAGTTATATCTGTAGAAGACGTCTCTCAACCGTGAGTAATAGTGTGAATGTCATGTTTTATTACATTTATTTTATTTTTAGATTATTAACATATCGTGGACTTATAGGCGGAGGTTTGTCCCACAGTCTGTGACCCGTGAGATTATGGCCACTGTGATCACACGGATGCCCATTCCAGTTGAAAAATGGAAAAAATATCCTGCTAACATGAAGGATGAACTATTTCAAGATTTTATGATAAGTAATTGTGTTTCTAGCCACATTGTATTATACAATTATCTATGTAGAGAAATACTAACATGGATTTGTTTTAGAATAAATATCGATTTGCATCAGATTATGATCATTGCATGGCAAGAACTGTTTGGGGCAGAACATGCATGGACCGTTTTTCAGATGATTTGAAGAATCATAGGAAGGCAATCATGAAAAAGTTAGGGACATCAAACATGGCTGACCTTAAGGGCCATGGCCCCCCAATTTTGAAGTCAGAAGTGTGGGATGGCCTAGTTGACATTTGGTTAACGCCATAGTGGCAAAAGAAGTCTGTTGCTGGTTGAAGCAACAGAGCGGCTATGCCTGATGCTATGCTGCACACTGTAGGCTCAATAAGCTTCGGTCAACATAAGAAGAAAATGGTAATATAGAAAATTTCTTATGTATTTGTTGCAATATCCTAATAATTCTATTTTATATTATTGTATAATTATAGTACAAATGAGTTAAGGTTCTAGCAGTTTGTATGTTGTGTTACTTTGACTGTATGAATCTAAATTGCATGAGGTTAGTCTCATTTTAAAAATAAGATACAAAGTTTTTTGTGATTTTAGAATTTTATATTCTAATAAATGTTGATTACAGGAGGTAGAGCTGAATCGTCCAGTCCCTTTCAGAGACTTGTATGAGAGTGTGCATAAGAGGAAAAATGGAGAATATGTCACTCAGCGCTTGAAAGAAATCATTGTAAGTGTCTTTAAAATTAAAACTAATCATATTTAAGTTGATTGTTTTGATAAAGTTTTCTACATTTTTTGTTTCAGGACTCTTATGACACCACGATATTAGATAAGTATGGAGAAGACTCTTCACTGCATCCTATGGTAGATCAGGAGGTGTGAATGCAAGTGACGGGTCCCAACAAGAAAGGATGAGTCCATGGCATGAGTCACAGTTTAGGTATTAACATTCATGGATCGAGCTCTACTTCTTTCTCACATGTTGGTGGTTCCTGCTGCACTGTTCCGACACAAGCCATAAAAGAAGCTGTTAATGAAGCGATTGCTTCCTTTGTCCAAACGCAGTTGGGGCCCATCCTCCGTGACATTGTTGGTTCTCAAGCAAGAAGTGGTGTGCCGCAAACACCATCACAAGGCCATTCAGTTGGAGAGGATGATGAAGCTAATGATGATGAGACTAACTTAGATTGATTTTGTACTTATTGATTAGTTATCTTTTCTTTGTATGTATAACATGTTTTGAACTAATGTAATTATAATATTTTGTTGCTTTGCACTATTTGTTGGGTTTCTTTATTTGGATTTGAATTTTGTTGGATTGAATTCTGTTTGGATTGAATTCTGTTTATAGGTATAATTTTAAAATTTATTAATATTATTATAAAATAAATTATGGTTTGCTACGGATTTGCTAGGGATTAGCTAGGAATTAGTTACGGAATTGCTACAGATTAGCTACGGAAAAATTGCTACGGATTAGCTACGGAATTGCTACAGATTTAACAACATTATAGCTAGAAAATAGGTACGAAATTGCTAGGGATAATAATTGCTATGGATTAGCTATGAAATTGCTACGGACTTAGCAGCATAATAGCTAGGAAATAGCTACGAAATTGCTACGGATAATTGCTACGGATTAGCTACGAAATTGCTACAGATTTAGCAACATAATAGCTAGGTAATAGCTACGGAGTTGCTACCGATACTTGCTATGGATTAGCTATGGAATTGCTATGAAAAATTGCTACTGATTAGCTACGGAATTGCTTCGGATTAACAATATAATAACTAGGAAATAGTTACAATATTGCTACAAATTAGCTACGGAATTGCTAGTAAATTTTTCGTTGCTAATTACCTACGAAAATGTAGAAAGTCTCTAAACGAAAATTAGCTACGGATTTGCTTCGGATTAGCTACGGAAATTTTTTTATTAGCTACAGATCAGCTACGGAATTTTTTGGTAGCTAATTAGCTACCAAAAAATTACTACGAACCAATCTGTAGCTAATCCGTAGCTAATCCATAGCTAATGAATTTGGCTACGGATTAGCTACGGATTTTTCCGTAGCTAATCTATAAATTTCTTGTATTGTCTTTCAGGGGTTTGTTTTTACAGTGAACAAATATTGAGAAGCACTATTCTATTGCTCTAATCCGTGAATCAATTGTTTTGCCCTCTTTTGCTCTGTTTTTGAAATTCTTGAGATATTCTTGAGAGAGTGATAATCACATATTTTATTCATTAAGAAACCCTTATGTTTAGTCATTTACACTCTCCATATTCTTAATTAATTGAGTTTGGTATGATTTTGTGAGTTTAAGCTCAAATTGGTCCTAATTGAATATTTTCAGTATTATTGAGACTTGACACTGTTTCTGTATTTTGGCCATAACTTGAGTTCCTAATATCTGATAAACATGAATTTTACCTTGTAGGAAAGATAAGAGGAAGCTCTACAACTTTGATGAAGAGCTCGAAGTCCCAAACAGATGTCTAAAGGACCTAAGTTTACATGGAAGTCAGAATACGGGTTCTGTCAATAGAATCCAATCGGTGTGCACTCATAAAATCATATCTCAAGATGTAATAATGGAGATGGGCCAAAATTTGGAAATTTGATAGTCAAGATCCAAATAAACAACTTTCATGAAGAACACTTTTTGAAAAAATGAAGTCTAGTAGGTCAGTTTGAGCTTGCAAGTCGGAACAGAGGTGCTGAAGTTGGGTTTGAGCAACCTGCGGTATTTGGGACATATCTTGGGCTGAAGGAAGCCAAATTGGACTAACCAGATATGCATTTTATAGCCAAGACAAAGATCTACAACTTTTATGAAGAGTACTTTTCATGGACCTGCAGTATAGTGGGTCGTTTTTGGCTTCCAAGTCAGACATGAAATTTTCGTCCTCAACCACCCACTCATCCATCCACTAATCCACTCATCAATCCACTAATCCACTCATCCACTCATCTAATCATCTACTAATCCAACCACTCAACCACTCCACCCACTTATCCACTAATCCACCCACTCATCCATCTACTCACCCATTCATCTCCATAATTTCCCACTCACCAAAAGTCCTTTGGCATTTTCCACTCAACCAACCCACTCAACCATTCCATTCACTCATCCACTAAACCAATCCATTAAACCAACCCACTCAACCACTCCACTCAAACACTCCACTCACTCACCCACTCATCCACCGACTCCCCTTTGTCATTTTGTTACCCTAGACTTCTATAAAAGGCACCATTGGTTATCATGAATAAGATGTATTCTCCTTCATTTCTCTCATAGTTTCTTCTTGTTTCTTCATAGTTTCTCATAGTTTTTGTATATTTTGATGCTCCCCTTCATGGTAATGGAGGGCTAAGCTACTTTGGGTCAATTTAGAACTCTTGAAGAGATTGTGGTTTGGATTCTTGAGACCTTGGTTATGTATTGTATTTGATTTGTAATTGAATTCCTCTTTTCTTCTTCTTTCTTCTTCTTCTTGATCTTGAATTCATGAATGGATGATTCTATTTATGTTGATCTAATTTGATCTTGGTTTAAGATTGAGATTTGTGATGAAACTTAGAACTGATTGATCTAAACTAATCACATAAATGAAGATTGAGATTTGTGATGAAACTTAGAACTGATTGATCTAAATTAATCACATAATTGAAGAGGTTAGGTTACTGATTTGTGCCTAAGTTAATTGAATTCGGTACTTGAAATTAACATAGATTTTCATGAATGGTGCGATTGCGGATTTGTGTTTATCACTTGTTAATTGAATTCTAGACGATCGTCTAGTATGAATTTTGGATTTGATGCAGAGATCTCGGTTAGATCCAAATTAACAATTCAATTGCGCTTCAAGTGTTTTATGAAGGGTCTATGATTGAATCCACCCAATCTTGGATAGGTTTCTAAATTGACTATTCTTTAATTGTCATTTCTTCCGTTAATTTTGTTATGTACGATCTTAAACTGTCAAACCCCCCTTTGCTAACTTTCACTTGATTTGATTAAATTGCATCTATAATCCTCGTGGAGATGATCCGGTGTTGTCACTGTGCTACAAGCTTAGGTAATAACTTCGGTTATAATTTTGACTGAGTTCGGCGCTCGTCAAAATTTTGGCGTCGTTGCCGGGGATTAGTAAGTGTAATCTTTTCATTTTAAGTGTTTTTACTAACTTTTGCTTTTTATTAACTTTTCTAACATTTTTATCCATTATCTAGTATTGTTCATACTACACTAACATTTTTTTTTCTTAGATTTCTGAATTTCTCTAGTGAAGGAAAGACGAAAAACCTGGTGATTATGGGTAGTTGATACAATTTTCGAACTGAACGTGCCTTAAAAATATGAAACTTGGTGGTGAAGGAAAACTTGACGATAAACAAGACTCACAGTAAATTGTGAGGTCAACCCTGGTTTTTCGAAATTCTATCATTTAGACCATTTTTTTTATTTTTTATTATTTTTTATTACATTTTCTAGTTTCATTTTTATGTAGATTTTGTCCTATGTTGCTCCCATAAATTTTAAAAATGTTTAGATACATTAACTAGATTTATTTTTGCATATTTTGAGTGTTGATCCCATACTAACTCTTTCTTTTTAATTTTTTCTTTTTCTTTCATTATCATTTTGTTGCATTCTGTTGCATTTTAAGGATACAATGGACCATGCATAATGGAGTCAAAACTTGAGGAGTTGACTTCTTTGGTAAGACATATAGTAGTGAGACAACAATCACCTGTGCAGGAAGCTACACTTGTGTGTAACATTTGTTTTTGTTCATCTCACCCCATATATGCATGCCCTACACTTCAGTATGGTAGTTCTGTTTTTCCAGATCAATTTGTTGCAAAGAAATGGTTATTTTCCTGATGAACCACAGTTCCAGCAGCAGCAACAGAGTTATGACCCCTTCTTCAACACATACAACCCTAGCTGGGAATACTATCCGGATCTGGGATATGGCAATACGGCATCACTACAGCAACAATCATTTCAATATGAGCAGCCATTCCAGCAGATAACAAGTCCATTAACCACAAAACTTGAGCCTTCATGGGAGGACTTGATGAAAACCCAAATTGAGTTCCAACAGAATTTCACTGCCACTATTCAGGATTTAACAACCCAAATTGACCAGTTGACAACCACTGTTAATGAACTGAGATGTCAAGAGTCAGGCCAACTCTTTGCCCAAACAATTCCCAACTCCTTGCATTCTAATTGTCATATTAATTTACATGCAGACTTAGTTGAAGAAACTCATGATGAGTTGTGTGCTGAATTTCCTGATTTAATTAGTTTTGATGATTCTATTAATTGCAACTCATGTGCTGATCATGATGGTGATATAAAATGTGTTGTGTGTGCTGAAATTTCTGCATATTTGAAAACTAATGGTTCTGTTTACGCAGGATCTAATGATATAGAAGGGTCTATCAACAATGTAGTTGCAGAATCTGAAACATATAGGGAGGTGGAGTTGAAGGCCATTGAGGAATTTTCAAAGAAAGAGGAAAGTCAGCAGATGCTAGTAACTACGGAAGTGGATTTTGTTTTTAGGCCATGGTCCAGCATTATCAATGAAAGTAGGATTGTAAAATTACACGTATTGCATGCCATTGGTGAAGTCAAGGAAGACCAATGGGACCCCAATGTGAACCCTCATGCTTCAAGCTTCACTTGGTCATTACACTTCAACCAATGGGACCGTAGTGGTAGCTATCATGTTGTGTCAACCATAACCTGGTCATCACGTTTCAACCAATGGGATCCTGGTGGAATCTTTTCACCAACCTCACTTAATAAGACCAATGGACACCGCCTCAAACAGTATCATGAACTTCCAAAGAATGCAGAAGTGGAGGTGATGAACCTTCTCCATCCGCATTATGAATAAAAAAAATAAAAAAAAAAAAAAAAAAGAGAAAAAAACAGTTGTGTGCCCGACAATGAGGTAGGTAGTGCCATTAAATTTTGTCACTCGGAAGCATGTGGAGGTCACTTTTTTTTTAGCGACAACAACTGCGAAAATCTTGCCAGTATGGATTTTATTGGCCTACTTTATTCAAGGTCTGTTACACCTTTTGCAAAAACTGCGGAAATTAGTCAAAAAAGTTCTGCTTTGAGATTATCATCTGCACCTACTCCTTGGGAAATTGAGATCTAGATGGTGCGGTTCTTTTGTTGTCAAACACGTGTATCCTCTGGGGCCGTAGATATTGAGGATCCTAGGAATGGTAATGCGCTTAAAGTTAATGGACAAAGACTCAACCATTCCTGGAAAACCAAGTTCTTGAGTTCTTTGTGTTGCTGGTTAAGTGGCGGATACGGTACTCCGTGACTCTCAAGTCGGTTTATTTTTTAGTTTCCCAAAATAACTGAACCCTTCTTCTCCTTCAAAATGGATGTCATTCTTTCAAACCTGAGAAAACATTTTCCTTCTCTTCCTCAAAATGCTCTGAGAAAAATCTACAAAGTTCGATGTGAAAGATTGAGACTGTTAATGCACAAAGGTATGCCAGAAGATGTACGCTGGATAATTGAAGCAAAGGTCCGATTAGCAGGTGAGTCCTCAATTTCATTTGACTCATATATGCTCGATCTTGGAAGAAGTTCATATTCTAAAAGGAGAAGAGCAAAAAGGTTACAAGTCTGTCACAAATGTGGACGATGGAACTGTAACAAGTGATGTCGTTCTTTGAGGATGGTTTCCGCAAACAAATTCTTCATTAAGAATGGACTGAGTAAGGAGTCATTAGATGATATTTTATTGACTCTTGAGACGCGTTCTTATGGATTGATGCAACGTGAAATTCTTAATTTGTGGAATCTCTTCAAGAATGAAGAAAAACACTACAGTCTTGGGAATCTGACTCTAAAAGACCCTGTTTGCCAATTTATAAGAAAATTAGATAGGAAGCTTATCCTCGACTCATAGAAGACGTTTAAGCCGTTACTGGACGTTAAACCAGAGGCAGATGTGAGCCATATCCACAAACAATCTATACATATCATCTTCTTCTTCTTCTTCATGTCATCTTTAAAAAAAAAAAAAAAAAAAAAAAAAAAATAATAATAATAAAAAAAAAAGAAAAAAAAAATTATGTATACGTCTTAGGGTTGGCTTTGGTAACACAAACCGTGAATGGGGAAATGTATGCATCCTGATCCAGCCTTCTTAATTGAAAAACAAAGAAGGTAGATTGTATCCCACATGTGAGGCAGCCAGTCGTATTATGGCCACTTGTCCCTTTTGGGAGTCCTATGTTGCGCTGGTCTTGAATGGGTCGAATACTGGTCAACAATGCTTTGGCACAAAACCGAAAGAGCAGACTACCTCCATCCCAATCTTAAGTAAGTATACACTCATCTTTCATCAAGTTTTTCTAACAATTTCAAAAAAAAAAACGGACGTGATGTCTACTGCACTCATGACGCACAGTATAAAGATACGCCATGGAAACTGTACATACAGGTATGTCATTATTTTCTATTTCTTTTATCTTTGTATCATTTTGTTGTATTTTGTTTTTTGTACAGACGATCCTTTGAGCAGGGTCCTTCAGGGGTTTCTAGACTTCTTTACCTTGATGGTTTTCTTGAAGTCAAAAAAAAAAAAAAGATTATGTGTTTCTTAATTTCAACCTTTTTTGACAAATGTACCAACCTACCCTTATAGGTGCAATTATTTTCTTTCCATTCTTTTTCTTATTTAAACACTCCATTTTCTCCATTTTCCTTCAACTCAGAAACACTCAAAGGGAGGAAAAGTATTAATAATTTGTTATTAATACTTTATTTGATAATTTGTTATTTAAACACTCCATTTTCTCCATTGTTGAATGTTAATAATTTCTTTGATCTTTTGTTATTTTTTCTTGACAAAGCTGTGGAACAGAAATTTATCACTCCTTCGGCAAGACAACTTCTTATCTCTGCCTCCACTATTGATGAGCTCATTGATAAATTAGAAGCTTTTGAGTATGTACCTGATAAGGTATTAGCTCAGATAGATTGGTCAACAGGAAGCAGCGAAGGAAGTAACAAGAAAAAAAAGCCAGATCTGAAACTTTCTCTTTAATGGGTTTGATTTTATTAAAAAAAAATTTGTTTTGTTTGGAAAGTATGATATGATTGTCATGGACTTATTAAACCAATTAGTGATGGCAGAGTAAGGAGTAATTTTACTCTTGAGACGCATCTTAATTGGTGGCAGAGTAAGGAGTTTTTTAGGTAGTAATTAATTAGTATTAAATTGTGGAAGTACTAAAGTTTTATTGTTTGATTTCTTTTCAGGGTCTGATGCGGCACTGACAGTGTGCTTCTTTTCTGCTAGGCGTTGATTCACTTCTTATCAGGTTGTGTTGCTCTTTTCTATATCTCTCTTTCACATTGAGGGCAATGTTATATTAAGTGTGGGGGAGAGATTTTAGCATGTTTCTGTTTCTTTTGGTTTGTTAAAAAAAAATCAATCAAAAAAATAAAAATAAAAAAAAGGTTCATTGCATGATTGAATAACTTTTCTCCCTTCTTGAACTGATATGCTTGGTGATGGATGATTGAATTGATGAACTGAGTTTGATGGATGTATACCTTGTGAGATTTTGAGCCTAATGGATGGATTCAACATTTATGTCATTCTCTTCTTTCTTGTGTGATTTTCACTCATGTTAATGACCACTCTAGAACTTGCTTTGATTCTTTTTGAGGCTACATTTCACTTGCATGCATGAACATGATTGAGGCCTTCTTTCTTAATTAGCTAGTTTAACCAAATAGCCAACCTTGTTTTCAATATGATATCAAGCACTCTTTTGACTTCTTGAAAATTCTCTGATTCCTGCCAACCTTGTATATTTTCCTTTGCTTAACCCCTTTGAGCTTATTTGACCATTCCTTGTTTCTAGCTCATTATGTGCCTTAAATGAAAAATCGTGTTCTTACTTTACCTTAGGGAATAAAAGAACATTAGCTTGGTTAATGGATGAGTTTTTGAACAAGTGTGGGGGTGTGTACAAAATGGTTGTTGAAAAAGGAAAGAGTGCCTAAAAAAAATGTATGTATATAGTTATGTTCATATTAAAAAAAAAAGATTGGGAAATGAATATGTAAAGGGATATACATTAGAGTTGGGATGAACTTTTATGCTTGTTATTTGAACTCAGCTCTCATTTGCTTTTATTCTCTTTGGTATTTATCTTCTCATATCCATTTTATCCTCTTCTGTTACCTTGACCTTACTACAACCTTGAATAAAGTCCTCATGATTTGTGTGTGCATGTGTTTTGAGTAGTGGAGAAGTAGAAGATAAGCAAGCTTATGGTAGTGCAATTTTCATGGGTTGAATTGAGTGAAATACCTACCTTTTAAACACTTGAGAGATTGAGAGGGAATCTTGTGAAGATCTATCATTCTCGATTCATGTTGAAGATACCTTGCTTGTTGGTTTGAGATATGGAGAATTGTTAACTCATGAATGTTTTGATCCCTTGAACCTTTGGTTGTTCTTCTTGATTGTAAAATTTTGGTCTTGAGTTTTACCCAGGAGTGCAAAAAGCTAAGTGTGGGGGAATTTGATAATCACATATTTTATTCATTAAGAAACCCTTATGTTTAGTCATTTACACTCTCCATATTTTTAATTGATTGAGTTTGGTATGATTTTGTGAGTTTAAGCTCAAATTGGTCCTAATTGAATATTTTCAGCATTATTGAGACTTGACACTGTTTCTGTATTTTAGCCATAACTTGAGTTCCTAATATCTGATAAACATGAATTTTACCTTGTAGGAAATATAAGAGGAATCTCTACAACTTTGATGAAGAGCTCGAAGTCCCAAATAGATGTCTAAAGGACCTAAGTTTACATGGAAGTCAGAATACGGGTTCTGTCAATAGAATCCAAATGGTGTGCACTCATAAAATCATATCTCAAGATGTAATAATGGAGATGGGCCGAAATTTGGAAATTTGATAGTCAAGATCCAAATAAACAACTTTCATGAAGAACACTTTTTGAAAAAATGAAGTCTAGTAGGTCAGTTTGAGCTTGCAAGTCGGAACAGAGGTGCTAAAGTTGGGTTTGAGCAACCTGCGGTATTTGGGACATATCTTGGGCTGAAGGAAGCAAAATTGGATGAACCAGATATGCATTTTATAACCAAGACAAAGATCTACAACTTTTATGAAGAGTACTTTTCATGGACCTGCAGTATAGTGGGTCGTTTTTGGCTTCCAAGTCAGACACGAAATTTTCGTCCTCAACCACCCACTCATCCATCCACTAATCCACTCATCAATCCACTAATCCACTCATCCACTCATCCACTAATCCAACCACTCAACCACTCCACCCACTTATCCACTAATCCACCCACTCATCCATCCACTCACCCATTCATCTCCATAATTTCCCACTCACCAAAAGTCCTTTGGCATTTTCCACTCAACCAACTCACTCAACCATTCCATTCACTCATCCACTAAACCAATCCACTAAACCAACCCACTCAACCACTCCACTCAAACACTCCACTCACTCACCCACTCATCCACCCACTCCCCTTTGTCATTTTGTTACCCTAGACTTCTATAAAAGGCACCATTGGTTATCATGAATAAGATGTATTCTCCTTCATTTTTCTCATAGTTTCTTCTTGTTTCTTCATAGTTTCTCATAGTTTTTGTATATTTTGATGCTCCCCTTCATGGTAATGGAGGGCTAAGCTACTTTGGGTCAATTTAGAACTCTTGAAGAGATTGTGGTTTGGATTCTTGAGACCTTGGTTATGTATTGTATTTGATTTGTAATTGAATTCCTCTTTTCTTCTTCGTTCTTCTTCTTCTTGATCTTGAATGCATGAATGGATGATTCTATTTATGTTGATCTAATTTGATCTTGGTTTAAGATTGAGATTTGTGATGAAACTTAAAACTGATTGATCTAAACTAATCACATAAATGAAGATTGAGATTTGTGATGAAACTTAGAACTGATTGATCTAAATTAATCACAGAATTGAAGAGGTTAGGTTACTGATTTGTGCCTAAGTTAATTGAATTCGGTACTTGAAATTAACATAGATTTTCATGAATGGTGCGATTGCGGATTTGTGTTTATCACTTGTTAATTGAATTCTAGACGATCGTCTAGTATGAATTTTGGATTTGATGCAGAGATCTCGGTTAGATCCAAATTAACAATTCAATTGCGCTTCAAGTGTTTTATGAAGGGTCTATGATTGAATCCACCCAATCTTGGATAGGTTTCTAAATTGACTACTCTTTAATTGTCATTTCTTCCATTAATTTTGTTAAGTACGATCTTAAACTGTCAAACCCCCCTTTGCTAACTTTCACTTGATTTGATTAAATTGCATCTATAATCCTCGTGGAGATGATCCGGTGTTGTCACTGTGCTACAAGCTTAGGTAATAACTTCGGTTATAATTTTGACTGAGTTCGGCGCTCGTCAGAGAGCTTCCTAGTTTTTCAATTTGTAATACACACTCCTTGAGATAGTTTTCTTTCTGTTTCATTCCTGATTGATTGTAATGAGGGTGAGGTATCCCTCAGGAAATTTGTAAGGGTGAGGTATCCTTTTTGTCGAGGCTCAAGCACAAGGGTGAGGTATTCCAAGGTGTGAAGAGTGCTTAGATTTGTAACGGTAGCAAGCACCTATTGAAGCTTGCATTGATAGTGAAAAAGAACTTCGTTGGTTTCTCGAGGACTGGACATAGGTCAAAAGTGGTTGGGCTGAACTAGGATAAACTCCAGTGTTTGCTCTTCTGAACCCTTACTCCTTATATTTGCTTTTAAATTTTATAATATTGATTAAATATTTTATTACTAGCTTGCTAATTTACTAGAATTCTTCTATCTTCTTGGTTCGTTCATTTCCCTTAATAAACAGCTACAACAAAATTTTATTCTTAACGTGTTCGTAAAAAGTTTTCAAAGAAGTTTTAAACTACTCAATTCACCCTCCTCTTGAGTAAACAAGTCACTTGGGTAACAAGTAGTATCAGAGCTAGGCTTTTATGTAAAGAGCTTAGCAGCTTTAAGAGAAAATGACTTCTTTAAATGGTTTTTCTTCAGAAGGATCTTCAATAAACAAACCACCCTTCTTCAATGGGGATGGGTATGCTTATTGGAAAGAACGCATGAAAATTTTCATTGAAGTTATTGATCTTGACGTATGGGATGCTATTGAAAACGACCCTTTTATTCCCACACGTATTGTTGATGGTGTAAAAGTTGAAACACCTAGAAATGAATGGACTGATGATGAGAAAAAAGTTTAGTATAATTTAATAGCCAAGAACATCATTACCACTGCTTTGGGGTATGATGAATTTTTCAGAATATCAAACTGTAAAACTGCTCAAGAAATATGGGACACTTTATAAGTTACTCATAAAGGTACTAGTGAAGTAAAGAGGTCGAGAATAAACACTTTCACCCGCAAATATGAACTGTTTAGAATGAACTAAGAAGAAAACATTCAAGAAATGCAAAAGAGGTTCATTCACATTGTTAATCATCTTGCTTCATTAGGTAAAACTTTTTCTAATGAATATCTAATTAACAAGGTTTTAAGGTGTCTGAGCAAGATTTGGCAGCTTAAGGTGACTACTATTTCAGAATCAAGAAATTTGACGACCATGACTCTTGCGACTCTTTTTGGGAAACTTCAAGAGCACGAATTGGAGCTTAATAGACTTGATCAAAGTGAAGAACATGACAAGAAGAAGAAAGGGATTGCATTTAAAGCCACCTCCTCAACCTTTGACAATGATGATGACGATGGCATGGAGAACTTGGAATTAAATGAAGAAAACTTCAGTCTTCTAGTAAAGAAATTTAGAAGATTTCTTAGAAAGAAAGGAAATCAAAGAAGGCCTCCTTCCCACCAAAGAAGACTTATCACAAAAAGGAAGGTAATTCATCCGCACCTACGTGTTACGAATGCGGAAAACCAAGACACGTGAAGATGAAATGTCTAGTTCATCAAAAGAAAGTAGAAAAATTTGAGAAAAGACCTTCCAAGGAGAAGAAAGGAATGAGAGCCTACATAGCATGAGACGACAATGACATGGACTCCACGGATAGCTCAAATAATGAGGAAGCTAACCTATGTCTCATGGCAAGAGGAGAAGATGAAGACGAAAACGACATAGAGGTAATGTCAAACCTTGACCTATCTCCTTCTTATAATGAACTACAAGATGCCTTCGAAGAATTGCATGAAGAATCATTAAGGCTTACAAAATTAGTATCTTCATCTAAGAGAACAATTCCTACTTTAGAAAATTAAATTCTTAGTTTAAACAAAGAAATTAAAGATTTTAAAATTGAAAATGAGACATTAGAATTAATTGATGCTTGCACAATTTCTTCTACACATGCTTCTACATCCTCATCTTGTTTATCATGTAAATCTCTTGAAAAAGAAATTGAAGATTTAAAAAACACACTTGCAAAATTCACTTTTGGTAGCGATAATTTAAATATTTTGCTTGGACAACAAAGGGTTATTTTTCAAAAATCCAGGATAGGATATAATCCCAAAAATCAACAAAAAATTTATAAAAATTTCTTTGTCTATTCAAGTACCTCCAATAGTCCATTTATTAAATGTTTTATTGCAGAAAGAAAGGACATAGTGCCTCAACATGTAATGCAAGGAAAAACATTAACACTAAGGCGAAAACTAAAATGGTTTGTGTTCTCAAAGGCACAATGTCACAAACTAACACACAAGGACCCAAGAAAATATGGGTACCAAAAGTTAAAAACTGAATTTGTGTTCTAGGTGTGCTTGAAGGCCAAAAGAAAAAATTAGTATCTAGACAATAGTATCTGCTCCAAGCACATGATCGAAGATGACTTCAAATTCTCATTCCTTGTCCCTAAGACTCATGAACATATAACATATGGAGACAACAACAAAGGAAAAATTCTTGGAGTCGGCAAAGTCAGTAAAAATCCTAACTCCTCTATTGATAATGTATTGCTTGTTGAAGGATTGAAACATAACTTGCTCAGTATTAGTCAATTATGTGATAAAGGAAATAGAGTAATATTTGATTCAAATTGTTGCATAATTGAAGAAAAAGATGATAAGCATGTTAAGTTTGTTGGTCATAGAGTTAATAATATTTATATGATTAGCCTTGATGATATATCTTTAAGTGATGCGAAATGTTTTTTAAGTAAGGAAGATGATTCATGGTTATGGCATAGAAGAATTGTACACATTCACATGGATCACTTGAACAAGTTAGTCTCTAAAGAGCTAGTAATTGGACTACCAAAGCTTAGATTTGAAAAAGATAAATTATGTGATACATGTCAAAAAGGAAAACAAGTAAATGCCTCTTTTAAAGCCAAAAATGTTGTTTCAACTTCTAGACCTTTACAACTTTTGCACATAGATCTTTTTAGTCCCTCAAGAACAATGAGTTTTGATGGGAATTACTATGCATTAGTGATTGTGGATGATTTTTCTAGGTTTACATGGACCTTATTCCTATCTTATAAAAATGATGCATTTCTAGCTTTTAAGAAACTCGCCAAAGTTATCCAAAATGAAAAAAGTTTTTTATATCCATTAGAAGTGACTATGGTGGTGAGTTTGAAAATCATGATTTTGAAACCTTTTGTGATGAACAAGGCATTGAGCATAATTTTTCTGCCTCTATAACTCCACAACAAAATGGAGTTGTAGAAATGAAAAATCGATCTTTAGAAGAAATGGCGAGAACTATGCTCAATGAGGCTTCTCTTCCTAAGTATTTTTGGGCGGATGTGATAAGTACTGCTTGTTATGTAATGAACTGGGCTTTAATTAGGCCTATTTTAAAGAAAACCCCTTATGAATTATACAAGGGAAGGAAGCCAAATGTCTCACATTTTCATGTTTTTGGATGTAAATGTTTTGTTTTAAATAATGGAAAGGATAACTTGGAAAGTTTGATGGTAATCTGATGAAGGTATATTTCTCGGCTATTCTAATCATAGTAAAGCTTTTAAAATTTATAATAAAAGAACTATGATTATTGAAGAGTCCATTCATGTTGCATTTGATGAAACCAATCCGAATGGACCGAGAAAAGATCTTGTTGTTGATGATGTTGCAGAGGTTTTGGCAAAAACTCACTTAGACAACAAGGAGAAAGAAGAGACAAAACAAGAAGAAAGCCAAGAAGACATCCCAAATCAAGCGAAATAACAAGTCATGGATCTTCCCAAAGAATAACTAACCTCAAAATAAAATCCACTTGACCAAGTAATAGGTGATGTTTCTAAAGGTGTAAGTACTTGAAACTCGATTAGAAATGCATGCAACCATTTAGCTTTTGTTTCATAAATTGAGCCTAAAGACATAAATGAAGCCTTTAATGATGACCATTGGATCTTGGCCATGCAAGAGGAACTAAACCAATTTGAAATAAATCAAGTTTGAGAATTGGTTCCAAGGCCCAATGATCATCCAGTCATAGGCACCAAATGGGTCTTTAGGAACAAGCTTGATGAAGTAGACTTAATTATAAGAAATAAAGCTAGGCTTATTGCTAAGGGGTATAATCAAGAAGAAGGCATAGATTATGAATAAACATATGCACCCGTAGCTAGATTAGAGGCCATAAGAATACTTTTTTCATGTGCTTGCATTATGGATTTCAAATTATATCAAATGGGTGTTAAAAGTGCTTTTTTAAATGGCTTTATCCAAGAAGAGGTGTATGTTGAGCAACCTCCCAGTTTTGAAAATTATGATTTGTCCAATCATGTTTTTAAATTGAAAAAGGCTTTGTATGGATTGAAACAAGCTCCTAGAGCTTGGTATAAAAGATTGAGCAAATTTCTTTTGGAAAAAAGTTTTTCAAGGGGAAAGGTTGACACAACCCTATTTATTAAGAATCAAAAGCATGATATACTCCTTGTACAAGTTTACGTAGATAATATAATTTTTGGAGCAACTAACGAATCTCTTTGTACAGAATTTGCCAATTTAAAGCAAAGCGAGTTTGAGATGTCCATGATGGGAGGACTCAATTTCTTCCTTAAACTTCAAATTAAGCAAACAAGGAATGAAACATTTATTAGTCAATCTAAGTATTGTAAGGAGCTTCTCAAGAAATTTGGAATGGACAACTCAAAGCATAAGAACACACCAATGAGTACCTCCTGTTACTTAGACAAGGATAAGGCAGGTAATTCCGTAGAAATTACTAAGTACAGAGGTATGATTAGATCTCTACTTTATCTCACTGCTAGTAGATTAGATATTATGTTTAGTATATGCATGTGTGCCAGATACGAAGCCAATCCTAAAGAATCACATTTAAGTGCAATTAAACATATTATGAAATATCTTGTTGGCACTTCACAAGTGAGTTTTTGGTACCCTAAAGGTGCCACTTGTAGTCTTATTGGTTATTCTGATTTCAATTTTGCCAAATGCAAATTGGATAGAAATAACACTAATGGGACATGCCACCTACTTGGAAGCTTTTTAGTTTCTTGGTATAGCAAGAAACAAAATAATGTGACAATGTCTACTACCGAGGCTGAATATGTTGCAGCTGGAAGTTGTTGCATTCAGATCCTTTAGATGAAGCAACAACTTCTAGATTTTGGTCTTCAGCTTGATCACATCCCCATAAGATGTGACAATACAAGTGCAATCAATTTGACTATAAACCTTATTCTACACTCTAGAACAAAACACATTGAGATAAGACATCATTTTATAAGAGATCATGTACAAAAAGGTGATTGTGTGTTAGAATTCGTTGAAACAACTAATCAACTTGCTGATATATTCACTAAACCTTTGCCAAAAGATGCATTCTTTCATATAAGAAGAGAACTTGGTATTTTGGATCAATCTTGCATTTAACCTTGCTGCATAATCTGTGTCATTGCTATATAATTCAAATTCATCTGCACAATTATTTTGTCTTTAATTATTTCTGAATCTAATACTGACTTGAGCATCGGAGGCTCCCCCAAATTTGTTTTGCAGGTACCTTATCATGACTAGGTCGTCCACTTGCTCACAACTATTCTATGCTTATGGCTAGTGTCAAGTTCTTCAAGGCTGGAGCATATCTTTTGCAAAAATTTGATCCTTGGTACAAGTCTTATTGGCAAAATCAAGTGATGAACACAAGTTGGACAAATTTCTTGGTTGTAAGAGGTTTGGAATCATTTCAAGGGGCTATGAAAATGTTTTGAAGTGAAATGGGGAAGTCCTCTGTTGGTTAAAGTGAGAAAAATAAAAACAGAAGGATTGTAATATATTATATATACTCTGTAATCGATTATAGAGGTTCTAGAAAGCGCAAATGAAAAGTCAGAGAGCATGTAATCGATTGCATACACGTTGTAATCGATTACACCATTTCCCAGAAATGTAATCGATTACACCCACTGTGTAATCAATTACACAGTGTTTTTAAAGGAACCCTGGATGCGCACAGAAGCCATTTTTGGCCTATTCTTCGAGCTCTCTCTCTCATAGCCATGACCACTAATTCTAAAACCCTTCATTACTCCCTTATTTATCCACCAATTCACTCCATTTCACTCCCAAATCACTCGAAATCACCCTACCATCAAAACCTCTCAATCAAATCCCTCTCAAAACCACAAAAAATCTCCCACAAATCCCTCACCCGAGCCCATGTTTCTTTGTCCTCACCCATACACCCAACTTCCAAATTCCTCCATTTTTCTCACAACTTTGCCTCTTCTCTCATCACCAAGACCTACGCAAACACCTTCCTTTCCCTTTTCCTCCATCCTTTTCACTCCATTTTAACCATATGGCTAAATCATCTTGCAGGATCAAAAAGCCACGAACAGGGGTGGCTGGTGCTTCATCTTCCCAGGCTCCTCCTCTCACCATTTCTAGTTTGGATCTCTCTGTGCATTTCCGAACCACCGAACAAGCAGAAGCCTTTTGCAAAGACTTCCATCTACTCAAAATCATCTAGCCCAGGTAACTCACTGCTGAGTTCTATTCTAGTGAACCATTAGAATGCTTCCGTTTGATTGAGCAACTAGATTTAATTAAGTTTCTGAGCATTAAGAGAGATATTTATCCTGATTTAGTTCGTGTTTTTTATGCAAACTTAAAATTTGAGAATGCTTGTTTGGTTTCTGAAGTGAAGAAGATACCAATAGTTATAAACTCTGGACTGTGGCATCAATTAACTGGTTTAACCTCTGATGGTGCAAACTTTACTGGGTTGAATCAATGGGGCGATGAGTATGACTACAAGGATGCCCTGAATTCTTTTCTGAGAACTAGTTTTCACCCTGGTACGAGAGTTCTGGCTACTGGGCTGACTATGGAAAATAGAGTCATACGTTACCTTGTGGCTAGAGGTTTGATTGCCAGAGGAGGCAATTATTCTCAAGTCCTTAAGGACGATGTCTTAGCTCTTTGGCCAATGAACATTAGACGCTCCATTAACTGGGCTTATTATGTCATTCAACACATGCTACGAGCAAAGAAGGATCCCCATCCCCTGTCCTACGCCATGCTGATCACTACGATGTTTGAGCACTTCTACATTTTTTTGTCTGGGGAGGTAAAGGATAAGACTTCTAATTAGCAGAAGTGCATCAATGCAGACACTCTGATGAAGCTCCAGCTGTAGAAGATTGATGATCGCTGGTACTACCTCCATCATGGAGTGGATGGACACATGCCTTGAGGTGCTGATGAGGATATTGAGGATGATGCACCTCCAGTTACTCCCGCTTCGTCATCTATGGATCTTCTGCTTCAGGAGCTCTGCAGCCTCTGCATTCACAATGATGATTAGTTTAGTGAGCTACGCACCTTTGTTCACCGTCTCGAGGAGTGAGTCACTCACACAAATGAGGAGGTTATCATCATTTGATCCTTGCTTGAGAGTGACTCGAGTCATCAGACGAGGTGACCTTCTCCCTTCTAGGCTTCAGCTCCTTTATCTCCAATTGGCATTGTTGGTCTTGATTCTTCTGCCACTGGTGTTGATGATGCTGCTATGCTTCCAACTGAGGATCCTCCCGCTAATGATAGTGACAACGAGATGACATAGTGATGATGGGTGACTTAGTCATGATGCTTACTCTTTTTGTTATAGTCTAACCCATTAGTTTCTCTTTGCTCCACTAATTATATCATATACTGAGCTGATATACTTTGATCTGCTATATCTTGATCTTATTGGTTATCAGATTTCCTTTTGAACTGATATTTTGACTTGTTGATCATTTTTTCCGCTGATTGGTCTTGTTTTGGCCTATTGTTTATCTGGTTTTATCTACTGTTTTATTGGCTTATCTTTCTAATTGGTAATCCTAGTTATCTCTTACGCTACCGAAACTCTGCCCATTTTTCTGTTGAATGCTTATATCTTCTTCTAACTTTTTGATAATGCCAAAAGGGGAGAGATATTGCATAAGTAAGGGGGAGTACATAAGCCTTTGCAAACAAATGCTTAAATCTTTTTGAACTTCATGCATGCATAAACTTCATGCATGCATACTTAAATCTTTTTGCTCTTTCTCTGGTTGTTGGTTTGTCATCATAAAAAATGGGGAGTATGTGAATGTTTATGTCACGGAGATCGTGAAGTTTTTGATGATAACAAAGCTAAGTCAAAGACCAAGTCCAACGAAAGCAAAACGGGTATAGTTTTTACGACTTAGGATCTTATGTAAGAAGCTCTCTTGATATCTCAACATTTTTTTTAAAGAGCTTTTCTTTTTTAACCAAATGATATTTTAATTCTTGGTTTATTAAAAATATGCTTATCTCCTTAAAAATCCAAATCTTCTAAATCTCAATGTTTTCAAAGCTTATTTGGGCGTAAAAATGGGTTCAAGGATGATTATAGTCTTTATCCTTAGGCTTAGTAATTAATTTACAGCTTCTTAGGAGGCTTGTAATCGATTACAAAGGCTTAGTAATCGATTACATTCATGCAGGAAACCATTTTTCAAAAGTCATCGATTACACTGATTCCAGAAACCTTGTAATCGATTACATGAACCTTGTAATCAATTACGTTAAGCCCAGAATGCTCAGAACACGTTTTATGAACAATATAATCAATTACATTATCCTTGTAATCGATTACATAATGTCTGACAGTCCATAACGACTCTTTTCTAAAAATTTAATGAGGCTTTAAATGTCCCATAACGTCTCTTTCTGTAAGAAAGCTTTAAATACTCTTTCAGGGGTCTGTTTTTACAATGAACAAACATTGAGAAACATTATTCTATTGCTCTAATATGTGAATCAATTATTTTCCTTTTTTTTGCTCTGTTTTTGAAATTATTAAGATATTCTTGAGAGAGCTTCCTAGTTCTTTAATTTGTAATACCTACAAGAAATTCAGAGATTAGCTATGGAAAAATCCATAGCTAATCCGTAGCTAAATTTATTAGCTACGGATTAGCTACAAACTACTTCGTAGTCAAATTTTCGTAGCTAATTAGCTACCAAAAAATTCCATAGCTAATTTTTAAATTTTCGTAGCAAATCCATAATTAATTTTCGTTCACAGACTTTCTTTATTTCTGTAGGTAATTAGCTACAGAAAATTCTGTAGCAATTCTGTAGCTAATTTTAATAATCTATAGCAATTACGTAACTATTTTCTAGCTATTATGTTGCTAAATTCGTAGCAATTCTATAGCTAATCTGTAGCAATTATCCGTAGCAATTTCGTAGTTATTTCTTAGCTATTATGTTGCAAGATCCGTAGCAATTTCGTAGCTATTTCTTAGCTATTATGTTGTTAAATTTGTAGTAATTTCGTAGCTAATCCGTAGTAATTATCCGTAGCAATCCCACAACTATTTCTTTGCTATTATGTTATTAAATTCATAGCAATTTCATAGCTAATCCATAATAATTATCCGTAGCAATTTCATAGCTAATCCATAGCAATTATCCCTAGCTAATCCCTAGTAAACTAAAATTAATTTGATAATAATAATTAATATAATTTAAAATTATTCCAGCATATATTTCAATCCAAACAGAATTCAATCCAAACAAAATTCAATCCAAATAGAAAAACCTAACAAATAAATTGTGCAAAGCAACAAAATATCATAATTACATTAGTAAGTTGAAAACATGTTCTACGTACAAAGAAAGGATAACTAATTAATAAGTCTAAGTTAATACAAATCAGCCCTATCATTAATAAGTACAATTAATCAATCCAAGTTAAGATCATCATCATTAACTTCATGATCTTCCCTAACTGCATTACCTTGTGATAGTGTTTACGGCACACCACTTCCTGCTTGGGAGCCAATAATCTGACCGAGGATGGGCCCCAGTTGCATCTAGACAAAGGAAGCTATCGCTTCATTAACAACATCCTTTATGGCTTATGTCGGAACACTGCAGGAAGAACCACCAACATGTGAGGATGAAGTAAAGCTAGATCCATGAATGTTAATACCTAAATGTGACTCATGCCATGGACCCGTCCCTTCTTGTTAGGACCCATCACTTCCATCCACACCTCCCGATCTACCATAGGATGCAGCGAAGTGTCTTCTCCATACTTGTCTAATATCGTAGTGTCATAAGAGTCCTGAAACGAAAAATGTAGAAAACTTTATCAAAATAATCAACTTAACAAATATGATTAGTTTTAATTTTAAAAACACCTACAATGAAATTCTTGAGCGCTAAGTGACATATTCTCCATTTTTTCTCTAATGCACACTTTCATACAAATCTCTGAAAGGGACTGTACAATTCAACTCTGCCTCCCGTAATCAACATCTATTAGAATATAAAATTCTAAAATCTTAACTACAAAAAACCTTGTGTCTTATTTATAAAATAGGACCAACCTCATGCAATCTAGATTTATACAACCAAAATGGATAACACGATATACAAGCTGCTAGAACCTTAACTCACTTGTACTATAATTATACAATAGTATAAGATAGAATTATTAGGATATTACAACAAACACATAAAGAAATTATATATTACCATCTTTTTATGTTGACCGAAGCTTATTGAGCCTGCAGTGTGCAACATAGCATCAGGATTGGCCGTTCTATTACTTCGACCTGCAACAGACTTCTTTTGCCACTCTGACGTTAACCAAATGTCAATTAAGTCATCCTACACTTCTGACTTCAAAGCTAGGGGCCGATGGTCCTTAAGGTCAGCCATGTTTGATGTCCCCAACTTTTTCATGATTACTTTTCTATGATTCTTCAAATCATCTGAATAGTAGTCCATGCATGTTCTGTCCCAAATAGTTCTTGCCATGTAATGATCATAATCTAATGCAAATTGATATTTATTCTAAAACAAAGGCATGTTAGTATTTCTCTATATAGATAATTGTATAATGCAGTGAGACTAGAAACATAATTACTTACCATGAAATCCTGAAATAGTTCATCCTTTATGTTAACATGATAATTTTTCCATTTTTCAATTCGCGTGATCACAATGGCCATAATCTCATGGGTCACAGACTGCGGGACAAACCTCCTCCTACAAGTCCATGATATGTTAATAATCTAAAAGTAAAATAAATGTAATAAAACATGACATTCACTATTACTCACGGTTGAGAGACGTCCTCCACATATATAACTGGTCTTCTATCAATTTCTGTTTGGGATGCTCCACTTGAAGGCATGGAAATTAGGTCGCTAGTTAGAGGCACAGTGAGGGGTGGGACAGAGACATGTTCAGTAGGGGGTGGAACAGGGACAGGGACAGTAGTAGGGGGTGGGACAAGGACAGGGACAGTAGTGGAAGGTGAGACAACAGTTAATGAGTCACCAATGGTCAAGGGGCTAGTAGCTGAAATAACACGTAACATAATTATATGCAATCTGAATTCATAAATATAATTGCATCAAGAGTTATAAAAAAAAGATTATTATATAGGTATACCTAGGGAGCGCAGAGAAGGCTACAGTGGTGGTGAACTAGTGCGTGGTTGAGAACAGTCGGGTGGATTGTTGTGGCCGCTCCCTCGACCATGTCCATTGCCCCTACCTCGAATTACCATGATAAATGTCTGCAATAATGAAACATAACATGTTAACAAACTATATACATCAATATTGTCAAAAATATCTTAAAATATAAAAATGACATTTCAGTGTAAAAACCATAAACAAAGTTCAATTGCTACTACTTGAGTTTGAATCATATAGCTCTTCATCTTCATCTATGAACTCAGTATTTTCATCTTCTTCATTATCATCAATGAATTGGTCAACAAACAGAACATCATTTGGATTCTGTATTTCATTTATGTCCACTTCTTCCATTGGGGCATGTGCATCAAACAAGGAAATCACTTCATCATCTGTGATGATATTGGGTGTTCTCAAGGATCCATCATCTTGGTAGTAATCGATAGTAGCTATCTTATTCGATCCATCACAGTCATCATTGAATGTCTCAGCCGCAAAGAGTCTTGCTCTAACCTTACAAGCTGCCCATCATTCCCCACTAGCTCGACCCCTGCATTGTGGATATACTATCTAGTATACTTGTTGTGCTTGTTCAGCTAATATAAATGGCTCATTTGAGTGAAGCCTTGATTTGTGCTTGACATCAATCAATCCATATCTCTCATCAACATTGACTCCATTAATCTAGTCAAACCACTGGCACCATAAAAGAAATACTTTGTTTTGACCAAGATATGATAATTCTAATATCTCTTCAACGATGCCATAATAGTCTAAGTCATTCTCGCCATATATATTTCCTCTAACACAAACCCCACTGTTCATGGTAGCTTTATTTTGTTTGTACTCCTTCGTATGAAACCTATACCCATTAACTATTAAGCCACTGTAAGAAGTAACAGACTTGGATGGACCATAGCTCATCTATCGAATCATTTGATCCTCAATTTGACCTATATTTACCTGTGAATCATTACAAAGAGAACATATAGTTGTAACATTTAGTTTTGATATAACGAACATTATTTTTTCGGTCGCACTATTTTGTCCATTTAAAAGACTCCAACTTTTATCCACCTCTGTATTTTGTTGATTCACCTGAGAGAATTTGAAATTTGAAATTTGAAGATGAAATTGTTCATGCAGCAACACTATAGACGCAACACAAGATTTCTGGTTAATACATTAGTAATAAGTGGTTAATCAGTACATGTTTTTGGTGAATCTCATTAATTGGTGAATCCAAATTAATTGGTTAATACATTAGAAATAAGTGGTTAATCTATATCAGTTTCTGGTGAATCCAAGTAAGAATTCTGAATAATGAATAATTGGTTAATACATTAGGAATAAGTGGTTAATCAGTATAGGTTTTGGTGAATCCAACTAAGAATTCTGAATAATGAATAACTGGTTAATATATTAGGAATAAGTGGTTAATCAGTATGAGTTTCTGGTGAATCTCATTAATTAGTGAATCCAAATTAACTGGTTAATACATTAGAAATAAATGGTTAATCAATATAGGTTTCTGGTGAATCCAGCTATAATTTCGAATAATGAATAACTAGTTAATACGTTAGGAATAAGTAGTTAATCAGTATAGGTTTCTAGTAAAAAAAAGGAAATGAGAAGCGGTAAATGAAAACATTAGCATACTTAAAAGTCAACAAACATACGTACGAAAGCATATGGTGGATGAAAGTTGGAGTATTTAGTTGGACAAATAACGTTTTCCTTATTTTTTATATGATATATATGATTATGGATGAAAGGACTCACTAGATGTTTTAGCCATCTACTGAAGTCCTTATCCCAAAGTTCCAATATTTGATATTCAAAGATACTAGAATTTGTCTCCCTTGAATCCTTGAATTGTCTAATCAATACAATAATTAATATTGAGCATAATGTAATTAGAAATTTATTAAATAGCTAAGTTAGTGAGTAGACTTACTGGAGATAGGGTTCTACTTTGTAATTTACAAGCACATAAGTCTCAGCAATTTAAAGCTCCACTTCCGTCAAGAACCTATTACGACCTCTTCCAATAGGACGACATGGATGTTTAAAAATAGACAAACATTCATTAGCCATATCTTCCCCACCATTGTCGTTTTGAGGAACTTGAGTGCGCCTTGTTTGTATTTGTGGATCAAAATACATGGAAGCAAAATTGAAAATTTCTTCAAGATTATATGCTTCACAGTAGACCCTTCAACTCTCACCTTATTTTGAACCTTCTTTTTCAAGTACAACATACATCTCTCAAATGGATACATCCATCTATATTGCATGGGTCCTCCAACCTTAGCTTCATAGGGGAGATGCACAACTAGATGTTCCACCACGTCAAAGAATGCTGGCAGGAAATTTTTCTCTAACTTGCAAACTATTTCAATAATGTAAAGCTCCGCATTCTTCATGATGGAAGTACGTATTTTAGTTGCACAAATTTCTTTAAAGAGCAAGCTAAGCTTTGTTAATTCTCCCCATATAGGTTTTGGCAACATATGACGAAACGCCAGAGGAATTAACCTTTGCATAAAAACATGACAATCGTGACTTTTCAGTCCATATATCTTCCCATCATCTAAATTGATGCAACGTGCAATGTTTGATGTATACCCATCAGGAAATTTCAATTGTTTTATCCATTCATACGCTGTCCTCATTTGATTGGCATTTAACACATAAGTTGCCTTCAGTTTTTTATACTTGCCATTCTCAACAATCAATTCTAAGGTGGGACGTTTGCATATCATCTTCAAATCTTCTCTTGCATTTGCACTGTCTTTTGTCTTGCCCTTTATGTCTATAACAATGTTAAAGATATTCTCAAACACATTCTTCTCTACATGTATAACATCTAAATTATGTTGTATTAGATTAGTGGACCAATAAGGGAATTCCTAAAATATACTATTCTTCACCCAGTTGTGAAACTGACCAAAGCCACATTGTTTTTGGTTACGTGAATTCAATCCAAAAATGACTTGCTCAAGCTGAGTCACTCTATTGAAGACATTTGTCCCACTCAATCGTTGTGGTGGCATAAAACTTTGCACTATTGAATTCTTCTTAAAAGAGTACCGATCACGACGAAATAGATGTTCAGATGGTAGATATTGACGATGGCAATCAAACCAACAACACTTCCTACCATGCCTCAATACAAATGACTTACTGTTCTCTATACAGTAGGGACAAGCAAGTTTTCCATGAGTGCTCCATCCACTTAGCATTCCATAAGCTGGAAAGTCGCTTATTGTCCATAGCAAAGCTAGTTTCATATTAAAATTTTGCTTATTCCAAGCATCAAAAGTGTTCACCCCATTGTCCCACAAAATCTTCAAGTCATCAATCAAAGGTCTAAGGTAGACATCTAAACTTTTACCAAGTGACTTCGGTCCAGGAATCATAAGAGTAAGGAATATGTATTCCCTTCTTATACAAATACTTAGGGGAAAATTATAAGGTGTGACAAAAACAGGCGAGCATGAGTATGGAATAGCTGAACCACTAAATGGATTAAATCGTCTGTGCAAAGGCTAAGCCTAACATTTCGAGTTTCTAGCGCAAATGTCGAATGGATAATGTCAAAACGTTTCCAAGCCTCAACGTCAGTTGGATGCATGATCACTGATTTATCTTGACGCACTCCATCCACATGCCAGCGTATATATTTTGCAGTCTTTTTGGACATAAACAGGCATTGGAGTCTCGAAATAATGGGAAAATATCACAACACTAAGAATGACACATCCTTCTGATTTTTAGAACGTCCCACCTTCGGTTTGAATTGCGGGTGTTTGCATACTAAGCACACTGAGTAAACACTCTTGTCCATGTACTCTCCATAATATAACATGCAATGATTAGGACATGCATCTATCTTCTCATACCCTAATCCTAACTCATTAACCATTCTCTTCGATTTGTAATAATTTTTGGGTAACCTTTCTAACTCTGGAAGCATGCTCTTAATTATGACAATCATTCAGTTATAATAACTCTCACTTATGTTGAACTCTGACTTCATATTCAAGAGTTGAGTTACAGCTGACAATTTTGTGTGCTTATGGCAACCATCCCATAGAGGTTCATCATTCTCTCAACAAATCATAAAACTTTGAAGCTGACAGATTCAGATCCTCTTCCAAATCTTGAACTTCTGGATTTAATATATCACCCGCAATATCCATAACCATATCCGCATATGGATTCCTAGTCTCCACTTCATCATCATGGACAATGGAAGCTGAACCACTATCCCCCCACCTGTCCTCACCATGAATTGTCCAATTTACAATACCCTCCACAAATCCATTTTTATACAGATGGTTCTCTATTGAAAATGACTCAGTTCTAACATGGTTCTTACATTTTGCACATGGACACAGAATGCAACTTAATGCATCAAAAACCATCGGGTGTCCTTTGGCCACCTTAATGAAATCATCAACTCTATTCTTGAATTCTTCACTTACAAGGCTAGTGTGATCATTTCTTCATAACATCCAACTTCGATCAGGTTTAATGATTGCTGAAGTTGATTTAACACATTAGTACTATTATTTCCAAAATTCTCATCTCTCTTAACATGGTATGGCCCTATTATGGCCCTATCCCATTCGAGAAGACACTTTTTCAACACTTGGTTAACATTACTCACAAAAATCACACATCATATAGTTGACAAAATTTCAGCAGTATTTTCCATTGGTCTTCAAGTGCATGGCTAGAAAGTGATGACATCTACCATGATCAAGTGTGCACCAAGAGAATAAAAGGAAATGTTGCACAATAATATTTCATCAAGTATCTGACATTTAAGGAGTAACTATAATCAAGTGAAGGAAAAGTTTCTTCCCAAATTGTCCAACTTGGACAATTCAAGATTCAATACAATGAGCAGTACCTTCAAAAAGTACATGTGCTCACTAATATTGAATTTCAAATGGGAAACTAAGGCTTCACTCACCAATACGATTTACCCATTGCATCAAATATATGACAAAGAATGCTACAAAAAAGAACTTAAATTCTCAATAGCATACAAAAAAATAATATTGACTCAATTATAAGAACTACATAGTATAAACAAGAGTCCCAAAACAGTCCAAAAACTACTGTTCAGTTCATGACAACTATGCATATGTAGATCACGAAAACTTACTAAGGAATTTTGATAAATGAAAGCTCTTTTGATTCTCCTGACCAAGCTATCAATGCAGTAAAAGGAATGGTACTTGCTCCCTACAAGATCAAAGAATAAAAAAAATAAGCAGCACAATCTTATTCTTTTAAACAAGCAGCATCAACTTGATTTCTATATTCCTCTTTTAATACTGCAGACAACAGATTTTACTATTATGTTTTACTTAATTATACTTTTGGTTTCTCTAGTTTTACTAAAGTTCTCTTTTAGTCCATTAATTTTAATTGTAACAGTGTTATCCTAAAATTCTTTAATTGATGCAATTTAGTGCTTTGTAAAAATAACTTCAGTAAGGACACTTTTTTTTTGGCTGATGTAACATTCTATTCTACCATGTTATTTCTTTATAACAAAATAATGCACATCATAAATTTTATACTACATGAGCAAAATAGTATCCAGGTTAACAAATTTGCCTTGCTTATCAATATATATATAAATATAACTTCACCTGGCTTCAATAAAGTAGTCATTATTCATACAAATGTACTATAATTGTTAATTTTCTTGGGTATAACTATTCTGGTCACCTTCATTTTTTGGGGGTTTTGTAGGGAACTATTAAAATTGTAGGGAAAATATAGAAAAGAATGAAGAGATAAATTGAATATTATTATTATTATTTTGATAAACATCAGGACAAAAGCCTAACTAACAAGCTTCAGAACGAGAGAAATGAACACTACTACAATATGCCATAAAACAAACCAATAAAAAAGAAAGCATAGCATGAAAGAAATGGTATCCAACGGAGTAAGCCATAGCAACAGTACAAGCACTAGCCTCTCTATAGACAAGGCAAAACAACACTTCTCTGTCCTTGGCAATGAGTTCCCAGCATCACCTTCCTAAAGCCCATAGTGTAAGTTGTATGTAAACCCATCAAGATACCCCAAATTTCAGCCATAGTGATAGTACACTAGCCAAGATTAGCAACAAAGCCAAATAAAAAAAGCACTATCTTCGTTGAGAGTAAAGCCTCCACAAGAAGCATTAAAACATATAAGATGCGTACAAATATAAATGGATTTTTTACTTTAGCATCTAATTTTTTTAAAATATTATTATTAATTATTTATTTAAAAATTTAAAAATAAATATAAAAAATAATGAAATTGTAAATATGTTTTACAAATTAGGACAAGTTGAGAATGCTATGAAGCAACTCTATTATCTTGAGCTACAGCCATATCCTTCCAAGATGCAAAAGTTGCATATAGTGAAAAAGCATATCACCAAATGTGCAGAACTGCAGATGTCCAGATGATAGAAGATTGGAATAGAGTTTTGAGGCAAGTTGATGTTGCTATTACTGCTAGAGCTGACTCTCCTTCCCAAGCATTTTTTTTTAATATATGAGTTGAATATGTTATGGAGGTGTGTATAACATGTCTGAAGTAAGAATTGGATGGAAATTGAATTTAGAGCTCTTTATTTGTAGAGCAGAAAGCCATTTGAAACTGCACCAGATTAATGATGCAAAATTAGTCTTGTTACATAATCCACAATCGGAACGCATACTAATTCCTCTTCTCAAGCAAGATTTTTTAGGACATAGAATAGGGATTGACCCTTTTAAGTTTTAACCATAAATAATTAGTTGGAAGTTGGGATAAACTTTAATATATACCTTCTTTTGAAAGGGGCTGCTGGAGAAAGCTTAGTTGGGGAAAGTGAACCAAAAGGAAAAAACTAAATTGAACCAATAACAACCATATCATTCCCTCTCTCAATGCAATCCCTATGTGTCCTGCTATATATATTTATATATATAGATCCATTATTCTCTTACCTTCCCTAATAAAAGCTTTGTTTATTTGGAATCACTAATCAGATCTAATTTAACATGAGCAAGTGATCATATTTATGTCAGCCACATTTGAGCTAGGGGCATGCTTTTTCAGTTGCCAGTGTCTATTGTTATATATGATGGATAATTGGCTATTTTACACACAGGGATGATGGATGAAGCACCTTCTATGAGGTTCTAGCAACTTAATGAGGATATGGGCTGTTTTACACATGGAAAGCCTGCTTAGGATTTTTAACATTTGGCAACTGTGAGCTTGTACCAATTTGGATTTCACTCTTGTAATATGTGAATAAGGTTCTGTACTTAACTGCCTTGCATACATGTCTCATAATTTTATATAAAATTGCACAAGATGATGACTTTGTATCCATATTTTGTTCATTATGCTAGGCGACATACCATTTGATCAACATTTTGTTCTATCTCACGCATTAATGAAAAACCACATGATTGGAACATGTATTAATTAAAATTAAACCAGAGCAGTAGCAGTAGCAATTATAAAAAACAAGCAAAGACTCAAAATTCTTATCAAATATCATCAATACAAAAAGCAACATGCAGGTTACATTCAAAAAGTCAAATGATTAGATAGATTAGTCATTGGTAAACTAGCCATAGTGCCTAAATTAAGTTCTGTATATGATCATATTATATATTAGATATTCTTTCTCAAAGCACAAACATCTTATTACTTCTCTAATCTATCTTTTCACAAAATCATAATTTAAAATTTGCATTAGATTATTTTCAAGTGTACTATGCCTTTTACAGAAACAAGACTCATCAATTTCAAGTTTCTTGGTTCCTGCTATAATAGAGCTTCACAAAAAATGGAGGAAAAGCAAACTATGAGTTTAGTGTTTTACGTGCCTTGAGTTTAGAACTAAATTAGTTATGGATTGTAATATGGGAGCTTATACTATATCTGCGTGCTCTTATTATAGTAGATAGTAGGTGGATTATATAAGATATGTTTGAGAACCACAAACCTTGAAGCATAATATATTCTCAGTGGCAGTCATGCTCTTATTATAATAAATCGTATTTGTATTATTATCTAAATGATTGCTTTGTCTCATATGTATGTAGCTTCTTTAGTTCAAGATTTGTGTCTTTGTCTCAAGCTCAACCTAATGATTAATTGTCCTTATAATATTTAAACACAGATTTATTCGTACCTAGTAAAGTTAAAACTTATGATTTGTTTGGTAAAGAGAATTCAGAGAATCAGAAATAATGTGAATTAGTCTAGGCCAAAAATTAGTCACGAGTCACGATAGTTATAAACATGAATATATATATAGCTGGTACATATATAACAACATTTTCTAATGTTGATAAGTTATTTTTCTCTCATCACAAGTTTTAAAAAAATGAGCTCATCAAATGGAGTTTTCCCTTGTAGATTAGGTAACGACGTGTAAGATGTGTTTGAGCTAGTAATCTCAAACCCCCATTCTTATATATTGAAAGACAACCAGACAAGTATGGGCATGTACTTGTATTTACATTTTGGAAAAAGAAATTGCCCAAACACTGCCCAAAGCATGCATGAAGTGCAAGACTTACTATGAAACTATTTCATAAATATTGGTTTATTCTGATATGTTTTCTCCACTGTAGATTATATCCAAATTTATTAAGCAACAGAGAACATTCAATTTTGCAGTCAAAACATCATATCTAATTTTACAAATAGCTAATAACATATAGCAGGTTCAGATCACCCAACCTTTTCGATTTCTTCTAAAAGATGTGTTCTCTTTCAAGTACTATATTGCTTTGTCTCTTTCCTGTCCCAAGATAAAAATTGGAAAGAATGTTAGAAAATTATTTTAATAATAACAATCAAATCCAAAGAATGATATAGACTCTTTCGATCACTATTATAAAACATAACTTTGACTGATCTGTATACATGCTGTTATTTTGACTTCTAAATATCTAATGGGCCAATTTTCCCTTTTTATTAATACAATCCTTTACCAAAATGCCAAAGCATAATCGGAGAATGAATGGGGATTACCTTCAGCAATTACCATTTACACATCTTCCATGCTTACCAAGCCCTTCTGTAAGGCATCCTTTTGCTCCTTTAGTAAATTGAAAATGCAAAAGCAAAAGAAAGTAAACAAAATTTTCAGGCATCAACACACACACACACACACAGAGACAGAGAGAGAGAGAATGCCCTACCATGCACCATCTTTTGAAGAGCTTGCGCTTGCATTTTCTGGATAGGGAAAGAGGTTGGTTCTTGATCTTAGGAGGTGGCAGTAGGAGGTGGACGCAGTGGCAAGGTCACAGGCTGAGGTGCTATGAGTTGAGCTAAGCGGCCGGACAAGGCCAGTAGCAGCTAGGGGAGGGAGGATCTGAAATGCTTTGTTAATGAGAGATGAGAATGAGAGAGAAGGAGGGAGGGAGGGAGTAGGCAATAAGAGATCTGAAAAAGGGATTAAAGTGAAATTGAGAATTTGGGAAAGTGGGAGGAGGAAGGAATTGGCGCGCATGATTAAAGAAGGGTGATTTAATTAGTAAAATTATTTTTGTATGCAATAAAAAATTAGCTAGGGAAATATTTTGTAGTTAATTCGTAGCTAATTTAGCTACGGATTAACTACAAAATAAGTAAATTTCGTAGCTAAATTGTAGCTATTTGCTTGATAAAAAATTTTCTTTTGTGCATTTGAAATTTAACTATGGAAATTTATTCCGTAGCTAATTAGCTATGGATTAACTAAAAAAAATTATCATAGCTAAATTTCGTAGTTAAATTATAGTTGTTTGCTTGATAAAAAATTTCTTTGCATCCATTTGAAATTTAGCTATAGATTAGTACGGTTTAACTACAAAATTACTTTTTCTAACTAAATTCTGAAGCTAAATTGTAGTTATTCTGTAGTTAATTGTCAAATAAAATTTGTATTTAAGATTTAGCTATGGAAGTTTATTCTGTAGCTAATTAGCTATGGATTAGCTACAAAATATTTCTATAGCTAAATTTCATAGCCAAATCATAGCTATTCTGTAGCTATTTGCTTGATAATTTTTTTTCTATACATTCAAAAATTAGCTACGGATTAGGTACGAAAAATTTTTGTAGCTAAATTTGGTAGCAAATTTAAAAAATTCTTGTTGTGACACTCTTTGAGAGAGTTTCCTTTCTGTTTCATTCTTGATTGATTGTAACGAGGGTGAGGTATCCCTCAGGAAATTTGTAAGGGTAAGGTATCCCTTCAGTTGGGGCTCAAGCACAAGGGTAAGATATCCCAAGGTGTGAAGAGTGCTCAGGTTTGTAACGGTAGGAAGCACCTATTAAAGCTTGCATTGATAGTGAAAAAACTCGGGTGGTTTCTTAAAGACTGGACGTAGATCACAAATGATTGATGGCTAAACCAAGATAAACACTAGTGTTTGCTCTTCTGAACCCTTACTACTTATATTTGCTTTTAAATTTTATAATATTGATTAAATATTTTATTATTGGCTTGCTAATTTACTAGAATCCTTCTATCTTCTTAGTTCATTCATTTCCCTTAACAAACAACTTCAACAAAATTTTGTTCTTAATGTGTTTGTAAAAAGTTTTCAAAGAAGTTTTAAACTACTCAATTCACCCTCTATTGAGTAATGAAGCCACTTGGGTAATAATTAGTTCCTTTAGGATTGAACCTAGAGATTGGTTCCCTTAAGGTTGAACTACAACAAGAGTGGTTCTTCTTTTTTTATTAAAGTTGAACGATGGTATACAAATAGAAATGATATTTTACATTGGTGTAGTCAATTGTTTAATATCATTAGTAAGTTCATAAGTTATAGTTTATAAATTTACCAATGTTTTTGTGTGTGTGTGTGTGTGTGTGTGTGTGTGTATATATATATATATATATATTAGTGTCATGAGGTGTATGTATTATTGAGAATTTTTTTGTTCTCACCTCCTTTTTATGTTTCATGGTAGTAGGACAAGATCCTTCCAAATAAGTAAAGAAGAATAAAATGAGAAAGAAGAAAAAGATCCAAGAATAAATAGTTTCATTTTGTTTTGTAGCTTACAACTCTTGTAAATTTGTTACTTCAAGTTGTATTTTGTTGTATATATTACACAACACCCATGGGACTTTTGATGTAAATATGTATAATTTTCATTCACGCAGCTCTCCATATTTGTTTATTTGTATAAATGATATGGGACCAATTATTAAATAAGTAATTATAGCATAACTAATATCAATTATTTTTGTGTTCTGATGAAATATCAAGATAATTATGTTAGGGGTGTTACACTAACTTTTAGGGAACTTTATTTCAACAAGATTCATATCTTGATGTTTTCTGGTTTGTCACCTAAAAAAGCTGATTTTCATAAATGTACCAAATGTACATCCTAACTTTTAAAATTCTGAAATTTTATAGGTAAATAGCCTTATCTCATACCTTTCAAATGAAATAAACCTCACTTCATTTAATTTGCACCTCGGAGCAAGAAGTTATTCAATCTGGTTTACTAAGTGTCAGACTGCTTGTTTCTGCAGAATATGTCTCAGATTCAAACCGAAACTGGTGCTACTTGGGTTGGCCTAAAAGTCTGAAATTTTTACTACATGAATGCTTGTATTTTAGCTTTCAAATGCAAGAAGAAACAGGTCAATCCAGTGATTACATCTCAAATTATGCTACAAACACTACAAGTTGTTCGGATGCTTGTCTTGTAATATAGAAATGGGTTCTGCATAATCTTGGTTTCTAACAAAGTTCTACCCCTCAAGATCAATTCCTAGATGATTTCTAATATCATTCAAGGTCTCTAAACATGTTGTAACATTCATACAACATATTGACTCACTTAGGCATGTATTTAAACTCAAAACCACACCCACAAAAATACCTAATTTCCAAGTTCCAACTCAAGGAACCACTGATCTTTGTCTAAAGACAAAAACAACCATCTTGAATTCATTAAGCTGAAATGACTCCATTCAATCAATGAAAACAAGAACTAACAAAGAAAATATATTATTGCATCTCAAACCTATTTTCTCCATCTATGTGACCTAACATCAACCATGATGTGGATGAAGGAAATAGATGAAAATAAAGGTTAAGAACCCTTACCTTAAGTCCTTTGTGATGGTGGATGATCAAGATTTGCTTTCCCTTTCCCTTTCTTGCTCCTTTCCTCTTCCTCCTTAGTTTTTTCTTCCTTCATTTCTTGGTTTTCCTTGGCTGTTGCCTTGCCTTTTGTTTTTCGTGAGAGAAAGTAAGTGAGAAAGAGATGAATAAGAATGAAATATCAGGTGGTAAAGTCAACAATAAGGGTTAAATGTGGTTGGCTTTAAAACACTTGTGATATTTCACTTATACTTCTTGATCTATTAAGAACAGTTAGATTTTGTTAAATCAAGTTTCTTAACTTCCAACAACTTTAGAATAAATCCTAGGATTCATCTAAATTATTGTTTCACCATTATCTTATTTTTTTTATATCTGCTACTAGTCAATTCGGCATTAAAGCGCACAACTAGTATGCCTAAAAATACCAAACTAAATCTGATTATTCTCAAATTTTAACTACATTATCTTCCACCTATTTGTGACTTAGAAACAAATTCTCTAGATTTATTTTCCTCAACTTAGCAATATATGCTGTTATATGAGTCTTTTTAAGCTACTTTTCACCTTCTATGTTACGACAAAGTACCTAAACTAATTCAGTTTGTCACAAAACTACACTGGCATGTCAAACAAGTATTATGCTATCTCTGCAACCATATACAAGTCTAACATGTTATTGAGGGTGTTACAACACTAATCTAAATCTTGCTCCTTTTGACAAAGAATGATAAAACCCACCTTAATTGATCTACCTAGCTTGTTCTCAATCCTCTATAATAGGTGTTTAGCATAATATTCAATTGGCAAGGCAAGAATACAAATCCAAACCACCATCTGTTCATTGAGATCATAGAAGCAAAGAACTCTAGCCTCCACCTATGAACAATGAAGTAATGATCAATAACCATCCATGGCCCCTCAAACAAAGTTGTGATGATGTCCCTATGATCAGAGTATTGAATGAGAAAGTAATCATTATCCTGATTAATAACTTCTAGCTCTCCCACAAGGTTCCATATCTTACATAGTCTAGCCTTCAAGAACTTCAAACCAATCCTCCTACCCAAAAGCTTGACAACAAAAGCCTTCCACCAAGGTTTGCACAAGGATAACCTCTCTTCATAGGATAATTCAACAACTGGACATTGTACATCATCCTTAGAATCATAATCTTGCATTTCTGTATCTAATTCCTCCTCATCAGTGGATTCCTCTTCCTCAGATTCTTCCTTATCAAAGAGATCATTCTTATCAGAGCTCTCACTATCATTGTTTTGTCTATTCATAGAAAGGTATGCATCGTTATATGATAATTTTTTTCTCCACATGTTAGTTTCCATAGCCGCCTTTTTAGCTACTTCCCCATGATTGACCTCCTAACCATCCTCTAGCTTCTATGTGGAATCACGCTCCATAGCTTCATCTTCAAGAATCTCCTCCACCTCGACCACATTATCTATTTTTACTTTGGTCTTCTTGTTACTACGAAATAGTTATTCATTTTCCTCACTAGAAAGCTCCACTCCATCTCCCTCAATGAAAACCTTAGCAGAGCTTGTGCCATCTAGTTACTTCACTAAGCATGAAACATTATTCATTCTTAAATGATAAAATTGAGGAAAATAATCATTGTGTGACCATTTATAATAATTTATTTTTGTTGTCTATGATGTCTATTTCTTCAAATACTAATTTTAGTAATTTACATGCTGCTCATGACTTATGCCCATCCTTATAAAAATGTTGCATATTCCTGCAATAACTTTTAGACTAAAGTTATGCTTTTGTTTTTCGAGTTGTCTTATTATAGACATAGGTTTATGGTGAACACTATATGTAATAACATATAAATTATTCAACATATAATTTAAAATCATAAATATTTACATAATATAAAATTTAATGATAGATATATTAGCACATATTGAATTCACCATAAAACTCGATTTTATAGTAATAAAACTCATATTTTTAACGTTTAAGTGAAGTTGTATTTTCGTCTCATAATTCATTTTCATTCTTTTTTCTTTGAACTTGCAAAAGGTTGTCAACTTCATCTCAACCCCTAATTCAACGAGACACAAATATCTTAGTTAGCACATACTCGACATCATGTATGTTAAAACTACAAAATACAATATAGAAAACCCAAAAGTATAGTTTTGAATTGAGCTAGTTTCACAAATGTACAAATTTCTCAAGTGAAGTGATCACTTATCACGCCAACTAATTTTTTTTCCTTTCTTTTGATGTTTGACATCTCATTCTAAGGAATATGTATAAAATTAGCATGTAAAACTATGTTTGGTTTGTTTTTTGTTGTGCTCCCAAACCATAGTTACCAGGTTCATGGTATACTGTATATTGTATGCTTAGAGCCGGGATTAGAGGGTTTTACCCAATCACATCTCCCAGTGGTGTAACATCCCAAAAATTACTAATTTCGTGATAAATGGTTATTTTATAATATTTGTGGTTTTTGTGGATTTTTCCAAAAATGTTGAATATTTTAATATATTCCTCATTTAACATGTGCGTTGAGTGGAGTCGGGAAAATGAAATATTTTCCCTGAGACTAATGAACCTTGTACTATGGAAATGTCGAGGGGGATCTTACTAAACCCGAGGCCGGGTATAGTTTACAAGGTTTACATTTTTCAAGATTTTTATCTCATAAATAAAAATCACTGTACAATTTATTATCCGTTGGACAATAAATACTAATTTCTGTTAACTATAACAATTGTCCATTGGGTAATAGCTTGTAGTAAAAATCCTTATCAGCTTATTTAGAAATCTACTTTATGTCTAATCAAGTTGACTTTTGCAAAATCTAACCAAGCTTCTTAAGTAAGCTTCCTACCAAGCTTCTCAAGGAAGCTTTACCAAGCTTCTAGAACACACTTTTCCCTCCTCTCTCTCTCTCACCTCTCCACAGAAATGACCATTTTGGAGCCAAGAAAATTGTTTTTCACCTTATCATTTTCATTTCTAATTTTGAATCACCAAAAACTATCATCACTTTTCTAATACTTTATCTCTCTACACTTTCTCTCTCAAGCTTTTTCTCCTCCTTCTCTCTTCTTCTTCCACGGCACCCACACTCTTCTTTTCCCTCCAGTGTTGCTTGATTTCAAGCAATCATCTTGCTTGAATCTATTTCTCCTTTGAAGCTTTTCATTCTTGTTGGAAGAAATCTTCAAAAGCTCAACCTTTTCTTCTTCAATTCTCTTCCTCTCTACCCTACGGCCATCACACCATTCCAACCTCCATGCTTACAAAAATTTTAAGCCACCATATTTCCATACACAACTCCATATTCTAAGACCTTTTCTTGTTGGACTCATCTCCAAAAGCTCACATTTTCATCACTTGTCTTCAAGATCAAAGCTTGAAGTTTTTGAGGTAAACTTTTGATCTTCACTTTTTCTTCTTCTTTTTCGTGTTCATGGTCATCACCATGACCATTGACCCTTTTTCTTTTCAAACCATTGGAGTTGATTTATGAGTTGTGATTCTTAGGGTTTTGGGTGAGCTTGGCCAAAAATCACAAGGACCAACAAGGAGGCACCTTTCTTGTTTTCATTCTTAGGTAAGAGGGAGGCTATCCACTTCAACCTCTATTGGTAGTGGGAAGCTTGTTGTGTGTGATTTTTGAGAAACCCATGTTAGGGTTGTTCTCTTGATTTTATGGATTTTCTAATGATCATTGTATTGATTTTCTGCAATGTGGTTTTATTAGTTGTATTTGTCTATGTTGATGATCTTGGATTGATTGTGTTGGATTGGAAATATGAATTTGAAGCAAAAGTTCCTTGTTTTCCTATTGAGGCTCACGGCCATAACCCCTTCAACAGGGCGTTCATGGTTAAATTTTTTGTAACAAGTTGGAAAAATAACTAATCTAGTGAATAATAATCAATGGAGAAATAAAAATCTAGAAACTCTAAATTCTTTGAGGCTCACGACCTCTTAAGGTGGAAATGCCAAAAATGTAATGTTAAAATGGAGACTTAGTTAATTAGAAAATTAGAGATTTATTAGAGGTTCATAAAATTGGAAGAATAAAGAATAAGACTTTATCCGATAACTTAGAACAATTTTGGACTTAAGGAAAGAACAAGAGAGTGTGTGAGACTTAGAGAGCCATAGAATGATTTTCTAAGTGGTTATGAATAAGTTAAAGTAAAGAACTTGACTAATTAAGAGAAATAAAGATTAAATAAGAATTTCAAGAGAATTCTTCTAGAGAGAGATTTTATAAGAAATGTTAAGTTAAAGTGAAATTCTATAATGAACCTTAAAAAGTATTTTGTCATATTTGAGAATTTGATAATATGTTATTATGGGTCCATGTGTGGGACCAAAATTCTATTGATGTTTAACTTGGCCAAAGTATGACATGTTATGAGAAAGTATATTATTGTTAAATATACATAGATATACATTGAGTCATCATGCATTGTGAAAGTTCGGTGGACTCTGTTGTAAGGCTATATGCCTAGGAGATTGAATCACACCTTAGTGAGGGTGCGAATAGACTAAGTGTAGGTCATATTGTTGACCTTGGGGGCATCGGGGTATGGGTGTCTCACAAATGGACAATTGGTAGCTCCTCTGGGCCGTGGGATAGACCGATGCAAGCTCACCGATGATTCGGACCGAGACACTGTCCTATATCATGATCCTATGAGAATGCCGCTGTATAAAGTCTTGTTGCGCAAATGATTGATTTTTTTGGAAAGCACTCGATTTTTATGGCTAACGAGATACTGGCATGTCTCCTTGATCATTTTCTCTGATGTTGTTGTCTAGCTCCATAGAGTAGGATTTTTAGTACCAAATGTTGGATTTTGGTACCATGTGCACGTGCATAGTGAGTCAACTATCATTTGACATTTATTTATTCATATGATGATGGAATAGTTATTTATTGATGTATAACTGCCTGGAACTGCCAATTTGTTTATTTTGTGAATCTTGATGCAAATTATTATTCCTGTTATGCTATGTAGGCATCCTGCGCCGTTCTATTTCTCTACTGCTATCATTGGTATTGAATGTAGGATGTTTCACCTCTTTTCTGTATTTTTCTATTTTGTATATTTATGTGTTTCTCTGAAGACGTTGGTGAAGAAGGAGAAGTGCACGAATTCCCTGGTTTCTAGCTTGACTTTGATTAGTACCTGTTTAGAACATGACGTCTCGTCTATGTGGCTTTTTGGGGTATGTTCGGATGACATTTCATGGAGGTCCGGACTGCTGGCACATCAACCTGAGTACGGATCGCTGCATCTACCACGGAGATGTGATGGTGTCTCTGGCATGGGGTCGTCATGATCTGCCTGTTTTTACTGCTAATGTATATTTGTATTTAGAATTTTACTTGCCCATTTGTGATATGTGGGGTGAACGTTACTACTCCCCATAGGAGGATTCTTTCTTATCCTCTGCACGAGCCCGCGCTCGTAACTCGGTTGCTCCGGTGATGATTCCTTCTGACGAGGAAGACCCCGAGGAGGATCCAGCCACGGTTCCTTCTCGTTAGTTTTAGGGATTGATGCTGTTGATAACTGTTGATGGCCATCTGTAAATCTTTATGGGGGGCCTGATGTCTTGTCTTTTTGGTGGGCTGTATATGTGTAATTATTTTGGGGCATGTAAAGCTTTTGCTTTTTGTATATCTATTGATGTAACTATACAAGTATGGTATAAATATATATATATGTGATGTATGGTTTACTTATATTAATTTCCGCTATGATTATGTTTCATCATTTTCTTTTAAATGATAAAAAAAAGAATTCACCAAATTAATTATACATTTATAGATGAACATGCTTACCTATATTAAAATGAATCGGGTCTTAGGTTATGTGTTTTATTTTTCTGCATTGTGGTCTTGGTGTGACGTTCCCTCCTCAAAAAGGGGCGTTACACTAGTTTGGTATCAGAGCCTCGATTTAAGTTTTCTTTTGGGTTTTTATGGTTAGATCTGTCATGTTTGTGCTGTGTGATTCTCTGTGTTTCGTATTCCGAAAGGATACATCTAATTCTTCCTTGTGTTTTGTTCAGTTTACTCTGAAAAAGTGTAATGGCACGTGGTAGAGGTATTGCTACAATTGTTGAAGCCATGCAACGAATGGCGAACGTTATCGTACAACAAATTGAAAGAGCTGGTCAACAATAGGAAAGGGCTGCACAACAGCTAGAAGCATCTGCTGATGCTCAAAATCTATCAGATTTTTGTTGTAACAACCCTCCACAATTTAAAGGGGAATTTGATCCAGGGAAGGCTAGTCTTTAGATCAACGAGCTAGAGAAAATTTTCAAGGACATGAACTGTGCTGATGACAAGAAGGTAACCTATGCTGCTTTCATGCTAATCGGAGACGCGAAAGATTAGTGGAACGGAGCACAAAGGCTACTACAAGCTGAAGGTCGAGTAATCACCTGGGAGGTATTCAAGGATAGATTCTTTAAGAAGTATTTCCCAGCAAGTGCAAGACATGCCAAAGAAATGGAGTTCCTCAGTTTGAGACAAGGAAACATGACTGTCAGCGAGTATGCTGTGAGGTTCGAGAGCTTGTCCAAATTTTCAACGTATTTCCAACACCAGTCGGATGAGGTGTGGAGGTGTCGGTAATTTGAGGAAGGATTAAGGCATGACATGAAAAGGACGGTCATAACCTTGAGGATCAACCAGTTTTTAGAGCTGTTGAACATATGTCATCAAGTGGAAAATCTGGATCAAGCGCGGGACACAAGAAATCGTAACTTTGGACCTATTAGGTTCCAAAGAGGAGGTGGCAATAATGCAAACCACTTTCAAAAGAAACCATATTCCCGACCACTGAGAAGTCAACAACAGTCACCTGGTGGAGGTCCTAACGAAGGTTCTAGTGGAAATCGAACTGATCAGAATGTGGCGTCAACGCTGAAGTGTATGAAATGCGGGAAGGATCATCTAACGAGGGATTGCACCATCAAAGGAATCGTCTGCTTTAGATGTGGGAAGCCTGGACATTTTTTCTGAGACTGTAACCAAGATAAGGCAGAGCCTTCAGTCAACACTGCAAGAGCTGCAAAACCACGAGCGGGAGGCCAAGTCTATACCATGAGTGGAGCGGAAGCCTCCGAATCTGAAGATCTGATACAAGGAGAGGGTACCATAGGAGGTAATCTTTTGACTGTACTGTATGACTCTGGGGCAACCCACTCTTTCATTTCTTATGACTGTGTGCGATGATTTAGTTTACTTGTGTCTTCCTTACCTTTTGATTTGACTGTTTCTACCCCTACAGCTAAACTTGTTGTTACCACCAAAGTTTGTTTAGATTGTCCTTTAATTGTTGAAGGTCGAATCTTTTCTGTTGATTTGATCTGTTTACCCCTTTCCCAATTAGACAAAATTTTAGGAATGGATTAATTGTCTTCTGACCATATCCTATTAAACTGTTCTAGTAAAGCCATAGTTTTCCCTATGGATGAAGTTTCTAGATTTTTTATGGCCAACCAAGTTCAAGCTTTCTTGAAAGAAGGAGTTCAGGGATACATGCTATTGTCTTCCTTAAAAGTCGACGATGAGGCGGATGTGAATGCAATTCCGGTGGTTAACGAGTTTCCCGAAATCTTTCCTGATGATGTACCTGGTCTACCGCCGAAGCGGGAGATAGAATTCACCATTGATCTTGTGCCTGGATATAGTCTATAGCGCCCTACAAGATGTCACCATCAAAGTTAGTTGAGCTCAAGAAACAATTAGAAGAACTCTTGGAAAAGCAGTTTGTTAGACCCAGTGTATCACCATGGGGAGCACCAGTATTGCTAGTCAAAAAGAAGGATGGGACTTCACGATTGTATGTGAACTATCGCCAGCTGAATAAGGTCACAATCAAGAATAAGTATCCACTTATGTGAATAGATGACTTGATGGATCAACTGAAAGAAGTAGCAATGTTCTCTAAGATTGATCTGTGATCGGGCTACCATCATATTCGAGTAAAGGTGGAAGATATTCCTAAAATGACTTTTCATACCCATTACAGTTATTACGAATATCTTGTGATGCTGTTTGGTGTGACAAATGCCTCTGCCATATTCATGGATTATATGAATAGAATCTTTCATCCTTACTTAGACAGATTCATTTTTGTCTTCATTGACGATATTCTGATCTACTCTCAAAATCAGGAGGATCATACTGAACACCTCAGTATAGTTCTCCAGATTTCGAAGGAGAAGAAGTTGTATGCCAAGCTCTCAAAGTGTGAATTATGGCTACAAGAGGTCAAACTTTTAGGCCATGTAATCTCTAAGGAAGGGATTGCAGTAGATCCGTCAAAAGTGGAAGCGATTCTGCAATGGGAAAGGCTGAAGACAGTGACAGAAATTCGGAGCTTTGTGGGATTAGTTGGATATTATCGAAGCTTCATTGAGGGATTCTCTAAGATAGCAAGGCCTCTCACTCAGCTCACGAGAAAGAATCAAGCCTTTGAGTGGACTAATGCTTGTGAAGAGAGTTTTCAAGAATTGAAGAAACGACTAACTACTTCACCAGTGTTAGTTTTACTTGATCCAAGCGAACCCTTCGAAGTGTATTGCGATGCTTCATACCAAGGATTATGATGTGTGCTTATGCAAAACAAGAAAGTAGTGGCTTACGCTTCGAGATGGTTGTGAGTGCATGAGAAGAACTACCCAATACATGACTTGGAGTTAGCAGTTATGGTATTTGCTTTGAAGATATGGAGACACTTTCTTTATGGGGCGACGTTCAATGTCTTTAGTGACCATAAGAGCTTGAAGTACCTGTATGACCAAAAGGAGTTGAATATGAGACAATGAAGGTGGTTGGAATTTCTGAAAGATTATGATTTTCAACTTCAGTATCACCCTGGAAAGGCAAACGTCCTGGAAGACGCTTTAAGTCGAAAGATACTCAATATCTCTGCTATGATGGTCAAGGAAAAGGATTTGATAGAGTAATTCAGGGATGTATGGTCCTTTGTGGAATTGGCACTGGGGAAGATCTGTATGAACATGGTCACTATTTCAAATGACTTAACGGAAGACATTCGAGAGAAACAGAAAGTTAACAAGTTTTTGCAAGAAGAAAGGGAGCTGATGAAGCAGGGCAGTGTGACAACATTAGAGGAATGAACTGATGAAATTCTAAGATTCAGAGGCAAAGTTTGTATACCCAAGGATCAAGAATTTAGGAAGTATATTCTCGAACACGCTCACACGAGCCAGTTGAGTATACATCTGGGAATAACCAAAATGTACCAAGACCTGAAACGGTTATTTTGGTGGCACAGAATAAAGAGTGATATTGTCATATGTGTGTTGTCATGTTTGGTTTGTCCGAAAGCAAAGGTTGAACAACAGAGATCATCAGGAATGTTACAACCCTTAGTTATTCCTGAATGGAAGTGGGATAGTATTGCGATGGACTTTGTGGTTAGATTGCCAAAGACCAGAAAGGGTTACGATTCAATATAGGTAATCGTTGATCGATTCACAAAGTCAGCACATTTCTTACCCATCAACATAAGGTACAACATGGAGAAGTTGACTCACCTGTATATTAGTGAAATCATTAGGCTGCATGGTGTGTCTACCAGTATTATTTCTAATAGAGATCCAAGGTTCACATCAAAGCTTTGGCAAAGTTTGCAAGAAGCTTTGGGAACTAAACTTCAGTTGAGTTCCGCTTATCATCCTCAAACCGATGGTCAATTGGAAAGGACAATTCAATCATTGGAAGATTTGCTTAGAGCATGCGCTTTGGAACAAATTGGAAGTTGGGATGAAGTTTTATCATTAGTAGAGTTCACTTACAACAACAGTTTTCATTCAAGCATAGGGATGGCACCCTATGAGGCTTTATATGAACGACAATGTAGAACACCTTTATGTTGGTACCAAGATGGTGAGCGGCTTACTATTGGACCTGATCTTATACAACAAATGACTGAGAAGGTCAAGATGATTCATGAAAAGATGAGAATGGCTCAGAGTCAACAAAAGAGCTATACAAACAAAAGAAGAAAGCCTCTTGAGTTTGAGGAAGGCAAGTATGTGTTTTTGAAAGTCACGCCTACGACTGGGGTCGGCCGAGTTCTGAAATCTAGAAAACTTACTCTCAAATTCCTTGGACCTTACCAAATTCTTCACCGGATAGGTCCAGTAGCTTACCAAATAGCCTTACTACCTTTTCTTTCTAACCTTCACAATGTTTTCCATGTATCGCAATTGTGAAAATATATTCCTAACCCGAGCCATGTCATAGCACCAAACACAGTACAATTGAAAGAGAACTTAACCTATGAGGCACCTCCTGTAAGGATTAAGGATAGGAGAATAAAGCAACTCAGAGGGAAGGAGATCCTGTTGGTAAAAGTAATCTGGAATGACATAATTGGAGATGCAACATGGGAGTTAGAAGACAAGATGAAGGAGTAACATCCACAACTATTCTAAGGTATGAAAATTTCAAAGGCGAATTTTTTTTTTAAAAGGGGAGAGTTGTAACACCCCGAAAATTACTAATTTTATGATAAATAGTCATTTTATAATATTTGTGATTTTAGTGAATTTTTGTGAATTTTTCTGGGAACGTTGAATATTTTAATATATTCCTCATTTTGCATGCACACTAAGCGAAGCCGAAAAAATGAAATATTTTTTCTGAGCCTGGTGAACCTTGAACTACGAAAACATCGATAGTGAATCTTACTAAACCCGAGGTCGGGTACAGCTTACGAGGTTTACATTTTTTGAGATTTTTATTTGACAAATAAAAATCACTGTACAATTTATTATCTGTCGGACAATAAATACTGATTTCTGTTAATTGTAACAATTGTCCATTGGGTAATAGCTTGTAGGAAAAATCCTTATCACCTTATCTAGAAATCTACTTTATATCTAATCAAGTTGACTTTTGCAAAATCTAACCAGGCTTCTCAAGTAAGCTTCCTACCAAGCTTCTCAAGAAAGCTTTACCAAGCTTCTAGAACACATTTTTCCTCCTCTCTCTCTCACCTCTCCACGGCAATGGCCATTTTGGAGCCAAGAAAATTGTTTTTCACCTTATCATTTTCTTTTCTAATATTGAATCACCAAAAACTATCATCACTTTTCTAATACTTTATCTCTCTACACTTTCTCTCTCAATCTTTTTCTCTTCCTTCTCTCTTCTTCTTCCATGGCACCCACACTCTTCTTCCCCCTCCATTGTTGCTTGATTTCAATCAACCATCTTGATAAAATCCATTTCTCCTTTGAAGCTTTTCATTCTTGTTGGAAGAAATCTTCAAAAACTCAACCTTTTCCTCTTCATTCTCTTCCTCTCTACCCTACAGCCATCACACCTTTCCAACCTCCATGCTTACAAAAATTTCAAGCCACCATATTTCCATACATAACTCCACATTCTAAGACCTTTTCTTATTAGACTTATCTCCAAAAGCTCACATTTTCATCACTTTTCTTCAAGATCAAATCTTGAAGCTTTTGAGGTAAAGTTTTGATCTTCACTTTCTCTTCTTCTTTTTCGTGTTCATGGTCATCACTATGACCATTGACCATTTTCTTTTCAAACCCTTGGTGTTGATTTATGAGTTGTGATTCTTAGGGTTTTGGGTGAGCTTGGCTGAAAATCACAAGGACCAACAAGGAGGTACCTTTCTTGTTTTCACTCTTAGGTAAGAGGAAGGCTATCCACTTTAACCTCTATTAGTAGTGGAAAGCTTATTATGTGTGATTTTTGAGAAACCCATGTTAGGTTTCTTCTCTTGATTTTATGGATTTTTTAATGATCATTATATTGATTTTCTCCTATGTGGTTTTATTGGTTGTATTTGTCTATGTTGATGATCTTGGATTGATTATGTTGGATTGGAAATATGAATTTGAAGCAAAAGTTCCTTGATTTCCTATTGAGGCTCACGGCCATAACCCCTTCAATAGGGTGTTCATGGTTAAAATTTTTGTAACAAGTTGGAAAGATAACTAATTAAGTGAATAATAATCAATAGAGAAATAAAAATCTAGAACACCTAAATTCTTTGAGGCTCATGGCCTCTTAAGGTGGAAATGCCAAAGATGTAATGTTAAAATGGAGACTTAGTAAATTAGAAAATTAGAGATTTATTAGAGGTTCATAAAATGTGAAGAATAAAGAATAAGACTTTATTCGATAACTTTGAACAATTTTGGACTTAAGGAAAGAACAAGATAGTGTGTGAGACTTAGAGAACCTTAGAATGATTTTCTAAGTGGTTATGAATAAGTTAAAGTAAAGAACTTGACTAATTAAGAGAAATAAAGATTGAATGAGAATTTCAAGAGAATTCTTCTAGAGAGAGATTTTATAAGAAATGTTAAGTTAAAGTGAAATTCCATAATGAACCTTAAAAAGTATTTGTCATATTTGACAATTTAATAATATGTTATTATCAGTCCATGTGTGGGACCAAAATTCTGTTAATATTTAACTTGGTCAAAGTATAGCATGTTATGAGAAAGTATATTATTGTTAAATATACATGGATATGCATTGAGTCATCATGCATTGTGAAAGTCCAGTGGACTGTGTTGTAAGGTTGTATGCCTAGGAGATTGAATCACACATTAGTGCGGGTGCGAGTAGACTAAGTGTAGGTCATATCGTTGACCTTAAGGGCGTCGAGGTGCGGGTGTCTCACAAATGGACAGTTGGTAGCTCTTCTGGGCCGTGGGATAGACCGATGCAAGCGCACCGACAATTCGGACAGAGACACTGTCCTATATCGCGATCTTGTGAGAATGCCGCTGTATAAAGCCTTGTTTCTCAAATGATTGATTTTTCTAGAAAACACTCGATTTTTATGGCTGACGAGATACTGACATGTCTCCTTGATCATTCTCTCTTATGTTGTTGTCTAGCTCCATAGAATAGGATTTTTAGTACCAAATGTTGGAGTTTGGTACCTTTTGCATGTGCATAGTGAGTCAACATATCATTTAGCATTTATTTATTCATATGATGATGGAACAGTTGTTTATTGATGTATAACTGCCTAGAACTGCCAATTTGTTTATTATGTGAATCTTAATGCAAATTATTATTCCTGCTATGCTATGTGGGCGTCCTGCGCCTTTCTATTTCTCTACTGCTATCATTGGTACTTAATGTAGGATGTCTCACCTTTTTTCTGTATTTCTGCTATTATGTATATTTATGTGTTTCTCTGAAGACAATGGTGAAGAAGGGGAAGTGCACGAATTCCCCGATTTTTGGCCTGACTCTGATTAGTACCTGTTTGGAACATGACGTCCTGTCCATGTGGCTTTTTGAGGTATGTTTGGCTAACATTTCATAGAGGTTCGGATTGTTGTCATATCAACCTGAGTACGGATCGCTGCATCTACCATGGAGACGTGACGGTGTCTCTGGCATGGGGTCGTCATGATCCACCTGTTGTTACTGCTAATGTACATTTGTATTTAGAATTTTACTTGCCCATTTGTGATATGTGGGGTGAACGTTACTACTCCCCACAGGAGGATTCTTTCTTATCCTCTGCACGAGCCCCCACTCGTAACTCGGTTGCTCCAATGATGATTCCCTCTGATGAGGAAGACTCTGAGGAGGATCCAGCCACGGTTCCTTTTCGTTAGTTTTAGGGGCTGATGCTGTTGATAGCTACTGATGGCTATTTGTAAATCTTTTTGGGAGGCCTGATGTTTTGTCTTTTTGGTGGGCTGTATATGTGTAATCATTTTGGGGCATGTAAAGCTTTTACTTTTTGTATATATGTTGATATAACTAAACAAGTATGGTATAAATATATATATGTGATGTATGGTTTACTTCTTATATTAATTTCCACTATAATTATGTTTCATCATTTTCTTTTAAACTACAAAAAAAAAGAATTCGCTAAATTAATTATACGTTTATAGATGAACAAGCTTACCTATATTAAAATGAACCGGGTCTTAGTTTATGTGTTTTATTTTTCCACATTGTGGTCTTGGTGTGATGTTCCCTCCTCAAAAAAGGACGTTACAAGTGGTGGATGGTGATGGATTCCTCCTTGGTACAACGGCAATAGCGGAGGAATGAGAGAGGGGTGTATTTGCAAAGCATTTCAACGCTCAAGTTAGGGTTGTACACTAAGGAAGAGAAAGAGAGTATGAGAGTATATGCATACCTGAATGTATGGGTGTTGACGGATTAGATTGGATTGGTTTTGAGGGAAAAAAAAATGAATCGGTTTAATCTCATCAGTTTTCTTATCATTCGATCAGTATTGTTTAAAATGTAAATCTGATCCAATCCAATTCAATCTAAATTAGTTTTGGATTGGTATTTTGGTTTTCTATTATAATTTTTTTAATACACAAATTCATCACAATACATAATCCAAAGTCATCAAACTACATCAAATACAAGTATAAACTAAATCATCAAATAATAACGATATTAGTTCAATTAACTCATCAAAATACAAATTCAAATCCAAAATATAAGTCTAAATTAACTGATAATCCTCCTATACACATCCATATTCAAGAGAATAAATTAAGTTTAGGTTGAAGTATAATAGAAAAGTTCTTAAATAAGCATAGGTAACATAAGAATTTCTAAGTAAAATATTATTTAAAATAAACATATATAATTTTCGGTTTAGTTTTCAAATTTAGATTTGAAATCTAATCTAACCAATTAATTTTTTTGAGTGTTCAGTTTTTTGATTTTTTTTGGTTTTTGATTTGTTATTAGGTTTTTGGTTTTTTGGTTCAGTTTTTCTTGTTTTGATTGGATTTGTTCGATTTCGAACACCCCTACCTAAATGGTTTAGCCCTATATTTATAGGGAGAATTGCTTATAAGTTAAGTAGTATATGAAGAGATATTGTTTAGATATGATTAGGATTTTGTAGTTGTTAAGAGACAAGATCCTCAAATCCCCTAATCTATTAGGGATTTGTTAGGATAAGATACTAGTTAGTTACTCAACTAACAATTACATATAAGGACTCTTATAGCTTGAGGCTACAATTGGGCTAACTACCTTAGGTCGGTCATGTTGGACTTAAACCTGGAAACCAGTCCAGAACACTATATATACCCCAAATCGCTCTTCCAACTCAACCACCAAAGAAGGCTTGCCATCAATGGTAATTTAGGGCAAAACAAAGGTCTCCATGTTTTCAATATATATATATTGGGTACAACTATGTTTTCAGTTTAACCATAGTTTATTGGTTCTCTGCTATGTGGAGTTAAGGGGTAAGTTGAAATAATAGCTATATGTAGGCAACTGTTGAGAACAGAGAATAAATTTAAGGAAAAAGATCATTCTACATCCCTAAAAGGGATGTAGGTACTGTTGACAGCCTTTTTAAGGGTGTCAGATTTAGTGAAAGAAAGTGATAGGAAAAAGTATATATAATGAATGATATTAGATGGAATGTAAAAAAGAATGTATGCATTGTTTGATGTAAGATTATCAGAGTTGTAAATTTAAAGAGCAAATATGCAAGGAGAATGCATGATGGCAAAAGAAGAGAAGGTTAAATGGATTGATTGCATCAGCTCTGACCTGAGGGGGAAGATCTTGTTGAAGAAGCCGTTAGCGTTAAAGTTGATGTGGATATCGAGAAAGATGAAAGAGAATGGTGGCATGAAGAGGATGAGTGGTGAGTTGAAATGGATTATTGGGGCAATAAAGGGAAGACATGATCAGAGGTATTTGCTCCTGAGGGGCAGAAGGGAAAACAAAGGGACCATGGAACCATTTTGAAAGTGAAAGTGGAAAAGAAATAAATGTTTTTTGACAAATTTTGAAAGTGAAAGTGAAAAAAACAAATAAAATCATAATAATGATGTGTATTATTATGATTTTATTTGTTTAAAAAAATATTTGTGCCTACATCTTACATTCCCTTCTTGTTTATTATGTATTCTATTTCCTCACTGGTCAGTATACTCACCCCAAATAATTTTATCAGACTTGCAAGTAGTTGATTAAAATCTTTGGTATGCCTCCAACTTCTTTGGTGGCTACTCCTTATTCTAGATTCAAATTTGCAACTATTGGATAGTTGGTTGGGATACTATTCTGAAGTGGATTCAGAGGGTACCTGAAATAGGCACGTATACGGTGGTTTCCTGCTTGCACAGCTGCTGCCAAGCATATTGTACCAATGGTGTGGGTACTTGCAAAGAGACTCCAACGCTCAAGTCAAGTAATGCACAAGTAGGGTTTATGTAATTTAGATAACAGATACCTTATTAGGTTGACTTAGCCTCGTATATATAGAGTGTGACTAGAATCGTAATAAGATCAGTATTAAATGTAAGTATTTAGGATTAGTGCAACACCCTACTGAGAATATCACATTTCCAAACAATAATAATAAAACTGTTACCCAAGTTATAAATTATTTCGTAATATATAATAATATAGGTTGTAAAAATATTTTTTTTGAACATTATATTATAAAATAAAATAAACAGAACATAAATAAAATAACTATTACATACACACCATAATTATACATATGATTTTGTTTTTAATAGGTACAAATAATTTACATATTATAAACTATTTAATTAAAAACAGTAAACTATCTGATTTAAAACAAACCATAAACTAGCCCAAGCATAACACTAAAAGCTTTGATTCTCCGAAGGATCTTCCTCGAGGAGATCATTAGAATACAGAAAACCTCGGTCAATGTTATCCCACGTCACAATCAATCCATATGATATGGATGATCTCGAGGCTCGCCCTCCTCAAACTGCTCGTTCGGTTGTTGCTCTTCTTCGTACTGAAAATCCAGCGGCTGCTCCTCTTCTACTTCCTCAACAACTTTACAGAACATAAATAATAATACAAAAAAATATATATACAAAGAGGTGAGATAATCTATATCATTACCAGCATAGCAGTAAAGAAAATGACAATACAAACAATATAAGAGTAATATAACAATTCATATTATCACATATGCAAAATATCATAAATCAAATTATAACTATTCACACAGTGATGCAGATTAAATATGCCATGTACTCAGACTCGTTCCTACTCCATGGAACTAAACACAAACATCAGAGAGAATGATCCGGTAGACATGTCTGCACATAAGGCTACCTCAACCAACTATTACACAGTCAAATACATCGTGTAAACAGCACACAGTCAAATACGTCGTGTGAATGGTACACAGTCAAATACGTCATGTACGTCCAGACATAGTACCAGACAGTCCCCAATAGATCCTGATTAAGAATAGTATTTGTCGAGATCGCTAGTGCGTGTTATCAGTTACCACGGCCCAGAGGAGCTACCAATTGTCCACATGTGGAATCTACTGCACACTAATGCCTCCAAGTTCTCCACATGAACACACTACGCCTATCACACCCGCAACACGGTGTAATTCATCTCGTCAGTCAATTGTCAATTTTAACCAAATTGACATACCACTCTATGTATGTAATGATTCATAATTACAAAAATACCCTCAGTATCACCATGAATCATAATTACATAAATATCCTCATTGTTATCATAATTACAAAAATACCCTTAGTATCAATAATTCCAAAAATAGTATGTCTCAACTTGCCAATACTATTTCCCAACATGTCCGAGTCCACCACTTTGGCCCAATAGTAAAAATTACTATTCTCATTAGTCGCGTAAACATTTTATCGTGTTTTTCAATTGCATAAATATTTTTCAACGTTTTCTCAATTGCGTAGTTTAAAATCCCCTATTTTAAATACGCGTAAGCTATTTCTACTGTTTTTCACTGTATAAAATATTTCTTGACATTCCAAATTACATTTTAAAACTTTCTAAACTAAAAATATTATTTGGACATCATTTTTCTTTTTTCTTACAAAAATTACTTTAAGTAATAATTTCTGACGTTTTTCTCAAAAATTCGACTTTAATAAATTCTTCTACAGTTAATTTTATTGTTTAACTACGTAAAATATTTCCTTGCTTTCTAAATGCCATTTTGAAATGTTTTTCAATACTTGCTCATTATTAATTAATTTTGACAGCATTTCATTTAGAAAATCCACTAAGTGATATTTTCTACGTTTTCTTTTTAAAAATTCCTTTATTTAATTATAACCATAAAATACACTTTGAAAATTGCTAACATACTTTAAAAACTCAAAGGTAAGTATTTTTCAAGTGTCTAAAATTTATTTCTTTTCTAAACTAGACTTCTAATAAAAATTTGTTTACTTATTTGGTTCTTGATCCATTGTAAATGAATTCTTTTTAGGTTAACTAACTAGTCTACACATAGAAAATAAATTTTGGATTAATTATACATTAAAAAGCATTTTTGACCGAATTCCACCATTCTTTGTGCAAATCATTTTTAAATTATTTTCCATCCTCTAAATTATTGTAAAATCTATTAACTTAATCAAATCAATTAAGTCATCCATTCAAAAATAGTTGAGAACATTATGGTTCCTTTTTCATAGTAAAAACCGTGAGCTCTTCATCATGTGTTCTTTGGAACACTTATGCAAATCTCAACATATTATTCACATCTCACAATAGATATCATATGTCTATGAACACATACCATATATTAAAACAATCATAAAACACATACCAAAATATCAAAGCTATAGACATACTTCCATACATAATAAATCACAAATAGAAAAGACAATAAACATGCACACAAAATTAATCACAAATAGAAAAGACAACAAACAACCAAGTGAATGAATCCTTATAGATTCTTCACCACAATTACATCCATTTTCTCACCACCACACATGGTTGATGAGATTAAATCTCCTTCTTACCTATAAGGAAGACAAGATCTCCTTGGACTCCTCTTTAGAAATTTTGTGTAGCTTCAAGAAAAATCCTAACAAGCTTAAACAAATTATAAAGTCATAAATTATGGTTGAAAAAGATAAACCATGGATCAATCATGGCTTAGAACATCAAAAATCAAATTAGAAACAAGAAACAAGAAACAAGAATTTTCACCTTATAGGAAAGAAACTTCAGAGTGATTTTCCAAGCTCCAAATGGATGATTTAGCAAAAACTCACAACTAGAGATGTTCTTAGAATATGGTTTAGGTTTAGGAAATGATGTTGGATGAAATTTTTGATGAGTGGAAGTGTACTCTAGAGATGATGGTCGAATGGTGTGTAGAAGGAGACTTAGGAGTTTTTTTGAGTTCTTTGGTAGGAAGAGAAATGAATGAATGATTAGAATGATTAAATAAATGATGAAGGAGGTGAATGATTGCCTAAATGCATAATGCATGGCCGTGAGACACAAAATAAGTGCAGCCCCTTTTGTTGACAAATTTTGCTTCATAATGGCTTTTGATGGATTGAATGGTGGATGGCTAAGCTTCTAGCAACTCCATGATTGCATACTTAGAGCATATGGCCAAAATATGCATAGGAAATTCAAACAAAATTTGATTGATTTCATAAACCTATTTATGTTTTAGTCCTCCTAGTTTGTTTTAATTAATATTAGTTTGATTCCTTTGTAATTTAGTTAATCATTAGTTTACTTATAATCCTTAATCTTCTACTTAATTATACTAATACATTGTCTAACTAAAATTTGATGAAAAACTAATTAGGTTTAATCCATTTAATTATCACTTAAACCCTTTAGATTAACTTAATTAGGTTTTAGACTAATTATTCCATTAAGTTAGGTTTTAAACTAACTAATCTATTAAATCTAACCATTTTTATGGATTTTCAACCTTTTGGTTTAGAATTTTACAAGCCAATTACGTTAGTAAACTTTTCCTAAAAGTGGATCCCACAAAACAAATGTGGATCCCACAAGCCAAACATGGGTCTCACAGACTTTTTTGCATGATAAATATTTTTATTATACAAAAAAATCCTAAAAATTAAAAGATTGATATACGTATTATTCGGAATTAGGTTTAGTAAGATCCCCCAGCTCCAAATAATCAAACAAGATTTTTTCCGGCCCAAAAATTATTATTTTCTTGACTCAGAGCAAATCACACAAAACAATCAAATGTAGTTACAAAACAGTCAAATTAATTTTATAACACAAAAAAAAAATAAAAAATAGTACAATTAGGACAAAAACGTAATTAGCTAAAAATTGGGGTGTTACAACTCTCTCCCACTAACAGAAATTTCGTCCCCGAAATTTATCGTACCTTAGAAAAGATGTGGGTACTGCTCCCTCATTTTGTCTTCCAGCTCCCAAGTAGCATCTCCCGTTACCTCATTCCATATTACCTTTACCAATACAATCATCTTCCCTCGAAGCTGCTTCACTCTCATATCCTCAATCTTAACAGGAAGCGTCTCATACGTCAAATTATCTTTCAATTGTACTTCATTAGGTTGAATGACATGTGTTGGATCAGGAATATATTTTCTCAATTGAGACACATGGAATACATTATGGACATTGGATAGAAAAGGTGGTAGAGCTATCTGGTAGGCTACGGGACCTATCCGATGAATGATTTGATAAGGTCCAATAAATTTAGGAGTGAGTTTTCTGAATTTGATAACCCTTCCGACACCAGTCGTAGGTGTTACACGCAAAAACACATGCTTACCTTCTTCAAATTCAAGAGGTCGTCTCCGCTTATCAGCATAACTTTTCTAACGGCTCTGAGTCGTCCTTATTTTCTCTTGAATCATTTTCACCTTTTTCGTAGTTTGTTGTACAAGATCAGGTCCAATGGTCATACTTTCCCCATCTTGATACCAATACAAAGGTGTTCGGCATCGTCGCCCATATAGTGCTTCATAGGGTGCCATCCCTATACTTGAGTGAAAACTATTGTTGTAGGTGAATTCTATCAAGGACAAAAATTCATCTCAACTCCCTTGTTGTTCCAACACACAAGCACGCAACAGATCTTCCAGTGATTGAATAGTCCTCTCCGTTTGACCATCAGTCTGCGGATGATAAGCAGAACTTAGATGTAACTTAGTCCCCATGGCTTCTTGTAAGCTTCGCCAAAACCTTGACGTAAACCTCGAGTCTCTATCAAAAACTATACTTGAGGGTACACCGTGAAGTCTAACAATTTCACTAAAATACACCTGGGTTAATCGTTCCAACGAATACTTAATATTGATCGGCAAGAAGTGTGCTGACTTCGTAAGCCTATCAACTATAACCCATATAGAATCATGACCCTTCTTCATTCTTGGCAATCCGGTAACAAAATCCATCGAGATACTATCCCATTTCCACTTGGGAATAGTTAAAGGTTGTAACATATCTGCTGGTCTTTGATGTTCAACTTTTGCCTTTTGACAAACCAGATAAGACGCCACACGCTCCACAACATCTCTCTTCATCCTTGGCCACCAAAATATCTGCTTTAAATCTTGATACATCTTTGTCATCCTCAGATGCATACTCAACCTACTAGTATGAGCTTCGTCTAGAATTGCTTGTTTAAGATCGGGATCATCAGGTATACAAATCATTCCTTTAAACCTTAAGACTCCATAAGATCTTTCCTCAACTGTTTTCTTATGACCTTGCTTTAAAAATTATTTCTCATTCAACAAATATGGATCCTTATCCTGTTTTTCCTTGATTTCCTCTAGCAAGTCATTCAGAACAGTAACTCTACTTAGACGAATTCTTCCTGGTGCCATTTCCAATGACAACCGTAAATCTCTAAACTGATTGATCAATTCTTCCTCCTTTATCATCATAGTAGAAACACTGATAACCTTCCTACTTAAGGCATCCGCCACCACATTCGTTTTTCCCGGATGGTATTGAAGTTGGAAATTGTAGTCCTTCAAGAACTCTAACCATTGCCTCTGCCTCATGTTCAATTCCTTTTGATTGAACAGGTATTTTAAACTCTTATGATCACTGAAGACATTGAACACAGCTCCATACAGAAAATGTCTCCACACTTTCAATGCAAAGACCACTGCAGCGAGCTCCAAATCGTGCATTGGATAGTTCCTCTCATGAACCTTCAACTGTCTTGAAGCATAGGCTACCACATTTCTATTCTGCATCAACATGCATCCTAACCCTTGATAAGAAGCGTCACAATACACCTCAAAAGCCTCGTTAGGATCTGGCAAAATTAGCACTGGTGCAGTTGTCAATCTTTTCTTCAACTCTTGAAAACTTGCCTCACATTCTTTCATCCAATCAAAAGCTTGACTCTTCCTTGTGAGTTACGTAAGAGGTCCAGCTATCTTAGAAAAACCTTCAATAAACCTTCGGTAATATCCTGCCATTCCAACACAACTCCGGATCTCGGTTACCATCTTTGGCCTTTCCCCACTGTAAAATGGTTTCCACTTTCGATGGGTCCACCGTAATACCTTCCTTCGAAATCACGTGACCCAGAAATTGAACTTCTTCCAACCAAAACTCACATTTTACCAACTTTGCATACAACTTCTTGTCTTTCAAAATTTGGAGAACTATACTGAGATGTTCAACATGTTCTTCCCTATTTTTGGACTAGATCAGAATGTTATCGATAAAAACGATAACAAATCTGTCTAGGTATGGACGAAAAATCCTATTCATATAATCCATGAATATTGCAGGAGTATTCGTCACTCCGAACGGCATCACTTGATACTCATAACGTCCATAATGAGTTCGAAAAGTTGTTTTAGGTATATCCTCAACCTTGACACGAATCTGATGATAGCCTGATCGCAGATCTATTTTAGAGAAAATAGCTGCTTCTTTCAGCTGGTCCATCAAATCATCGATCCTTGGAAGTGGATATTTGTTCTTTATTGTGACCTTGTTCAGCTGACGATAGTCTACGCAAAGACGAGAAGTTCCATCCTTCTTCTTGACTAGTAGTACTGGCACTCCCCACGGTGAAACACTCGATTGCACATGTAACGCCCTTTTTCGGGAGGGAACGTCACATTGTCAAATAGAAGAAAAATGTGGAAAATAAAAGTTTGTGAAATTAAGACCCGGTTCATTTTAGTTAAAGTTAATTTGTCCGATTCATTAGTACGTGAGTAGAAAGGCGGTATATATTTTTTTCTTTGTTAATCAATAAAACGGAATGAAGAAATGTGAATAACAATAAAGAGTAAGACAGAAGGTAAAATTTACATCTGAATAACATGCATATATATATATATATATAGACATCAATTGTGTTTTAGATACAAGCCTGGAATTTCCAAAAAAGCAAAACTATGTCTGCCCAAAGGATCATACATATACATCCCTAAGATATCAGAATATATAGCCCACCAAAAACAAAACATCAGGCCCCCAAAATAAAACACTGGCAGCCATCAGCAGCTACCAGCGATGTCAGTCTCTCAGAAGAGGAGGGACCGTATCAGGATCCTCAGTGGAGTCCTCCTCATCCGAGAAAACCTCCATAGGAACCACAGAGCCACGAGTAGGAGCCCGAGCAGTGGAATCAAAAGAGTCCTCCTGCGGGGTGTAGTAGCGGTTACCCCACATCTTCCGGATGGGCAGATAGAACTCTAAGCGTAGGCTAATGTAGCATGTAAAGATCGGCGTCTCATGACGTCTCCAGGCTAAAGAAATCGACACGTCCCCCAGGTAGACACAACGATCGGAACTCAAGTTAATATGCCAACACTTTGGCCCCCCAAGGAAGGTTAGGCACACATTACTCAGGAATCCGCGCATACGTGCCTCCATGCTCCACAGTAGGTGCTAATCTCGATCAGGCCAGAAGCCGGGGAAATCGGGAGCTTCAACCTCCTTGCCGTCGTTTTCGATAGATACAATATATGCATAGGCAGCAAATAACAGAAACACAGGAAAGAGGTAAGACATCCTACCATCATTATCAATTATAGCAGCTAGAGACCAATACGGCGCAATGCGCCCATATAGCATTCCAAAATAATAATAATAATAAATAATAATAATAATAATAATAATAATAGGCAGTAAATACATTAGTAAGCAGGTAAACAGTTTCAGGCAGTCAATCGTCATAATAATAAATAAATAGTTCAAATCCACATAAAGCAGTAACTATCATATAGTGTAACAACTCATGATGCATATGCATACTGTACTCAATTTCTTACTCCATGGAGCTAGACTCAAATAGTCAGAGAGAAAGATCAGGAGACACGTCTGCAACTCGGCTACCGAGGCCAAAGTGCTATAACTCAACAGTTTTCCACGGTTACATTCAGGCATTGTATAGATAGTCTACGCTAGATCACGATATAGGACAGTGTCTCAGTCCAGATCGTCGGTGCATTTGCATCGGTTTTCCCCACGGACAAGAGAGCTACCAACTGCCCATTGCAAGGTACCCGCGCCCCGACGTCCCCAAGGTCGTAACATGACCTACACTAGTCTACTCGTACCCGCACTAAGGTGTGTTCAATCTCCTAGGCAACTTGGCCTTACAACAGTCCACAGGACATTCATAATGCATAAGACTCTATGCATGAACATGCATGGTCATCATCATATACTATTTCATAATATGCCACAATTGGCCAAAATAAGCATCAACATATCATTGGTCACTCACATGGACCCACAATATCATAATATTGAAATCAAATAAGGTAATACATTTTTAAGGTCCATTATAAATTCTTATTTAAGATTTGCCTCTTTTGCAAGATTCATCACTAAATGAGTTTCCATAATTAATTTCAATTTTCTAATGCAATTTATTCTCATACACTTAGAAGGTCATTCTAAGGTCTCAAAGTCTCACACTCTCTTGTTCTTGCTCTTGTAGAATTGTTTAAAATTTTATGACAAGTTTCATTCTTGGTTCTTTAAAATTTATGAATCTCTAATTGTATCTAATTCTTCCAAATTTGCTAATTTCCTAACCTATTACCTATGTTTTAATCCTTTAATTATCTAAGTTCCAAGGTTACCTAAAATTGCATGATTAAGCCCCAAAAAGCCCTAGAGGCCGTGGCCTCCCTAGGAGATTCAATTCTCAATTTTTCCATTCCATTGATTTTATATTACACACTTGATTAATTAAGTCATTCACTTATTAAAATTTGTTCACAAAGATCCCATCTTCTTAGCCCCAAAACCGTGGCCACCCAAGGGAAATCCCACATCAATTTTTTTTCCATTTCATGTCATCCAATCCATTCCAATATACAAATATACATCAACAATCAATCCAACAACATAAACTAATTTCAAACAACATGTAAACATACTAGTCATGTAATCAAAGAATAACCCTCATTAGGGTTTTCTCAAAATCAACCACAAACAAGGTTCCTAGATGCTAATAGAGGTTGAGGAGGAGTGTCTTCCTCTTACCAAAGTGAAGAAATCAAGAGAAGGCTCCAAGAAATCCTTGCAAATTTTGGATTGGGTGCCACCAAAACCCTAGAAATTTCAACTTGGTTAAAATAGCACAAAGGCTTGAGAAATGAAGTGTAGATGGTCACAAAGAGGACCTTGAAAACAAAAATGAAGAGAGGGAGTGAAGAGTCAAGAAACTTACCCAAAGACCCTAAGCTTGAAGCTTGAAGAAGATGGTGAAAATGGTGGATTTTCAAAATGCCACAAGCAAGAAAAGTGTTTAGGAGATGGAGAGGATTAAGAAAATGGTGTTGGTTGAAAATTTTGTGAAGGATGAGGGGGTAGAGGAGCTGCTGGCCGTAGTTCTCCTAGAGAGAAGGAGGAGAAAATACAAAATGAAGAAGATGAGTGGGAGTAGAGAGAGAAAGTGCTTTAGGTTAATTTGAAATAATGTGATGGAATTAATTAGTGAAAGCAAAACTAATTTCCCCCCAAAATGTGGGCTGCAGCCATGAGGTGAGGAGAGAGAGAAGGGAGAGTGTCCTTTGCAAGGGGAAAGAGGGAAGGAAAATTTCCAAGAAGCTTCCTCCAAGCTTACAAGAGAAGTTTTGCACGTTTTACGATAAAGTGAAAGTAAGTTTGTCTCCTAATCAAGCACACTAACACAGATAAATATTTACACTGTCAGTATTATTTTTCCCCCAGTGTAGAAGAGTTACAGATGATGAAAATAATATTTTATTGTCCATCGGATGATTTTACGGTTCCGCGACTTCATTTATCGGGTAAAAACCTCGAAAAACGTAAACCTCGTAAATTGTGCCCGGCCTCGGGTTTAGTAAGATCCCCCGTCGACATGTCCACAATTTAGATTTTACCAGCCACAGGGAAAATATTGCATCTTCTCGGCTCCGCTTAGTGTGCACGCAAAATGAGAAATATATTAAAATATTCATCGTTTCCGAAAAATTCCAGAAAAATTCACATAATTCATAAATATTGGAAAATGACTATTTATGATAAAATAAATGATTTCCAGAGTGTTACACTGACGCCAACAGGTTTCTGCTTAGTGTGTATGCAAAACGAGGAATATATTAAAATATTCGTCGTTTCTGAAAAATTCCAGAAACATTTCTAAAAATCAAGAATATTATAAAATGATCATTTATGATTAAACAAACACTTTTTGGGGTGTTACAGCACAAACTGCTTTTCCAACAATTCCTCCAATTGCTTCTTCAACTCCACCAATTCTGATGGCGACATCCTATATGGAGCAATTGAAATAGGACCTGCTCCTGGTACCAAATCAATAGCAAACTCGATTTCTCTTTCCGGTGGTAAGCCAGGTACATCATCAGGAAAAACTTTTGGAAACTCATTCACGATTGGAATAGCATTCACATCTTTTTCACTCTTGACTTCCAAAGAAAACAGCAGCATGTATCCTTGAGCTCCATCCCTCAACAAAGATTTGACTTTGACGGCAGTTAAAAATCTAGAATCCTCATCCTTAGGAAAAACTAAGGTTTTATTGGCATAATCTAATAGGATATGGTTAGAAGATAACTAATCCATTCCTAATATTATATCTATTTCAACAAGAGGTAAGCAAATTAAATTGACCGAAAAGACTCGATCATTTATGGTAATAGGACAGTTCAAACATACTTTAGATGTAACAACAGGCTTGGCAATTGGTGTAGAAACAATCAATTGAAAACTCAAAGAATACATAGGTAATTTCAACCGATCCACACAATCATATGCAACAAATGAATGGGTCGCACCTGAATCATATAGTATAGTAAAAAGATTACCTACTACGACACATTTCCCCTAAATAAGATTTTCAGACTGAGAAGCCTCAGCTCCGCTCATCGTGTACACTCGCCCTCCAGATCATGGCTAAGTAGCACGAACATTACTCACCACTAGCTTCCTTTCTGACTGGTTACATTCCCTAGAAACATGCCCAGGCCTTCCACACTTGAAACAGATTGGCCCTTTGATTGAACAGTCTCTAGATACGTGGCCACTCTTTCCACCTTTAAAACATCTTGGCGTAAACGCAACATTTGTACCAGCTTTGTTGCCACTGGAACTTCCCCCGATAAATGGACGTAGAGGTTGATTCCCCGGTAATCTCGAATACAGTTTGCGCTGAAATCGGTTGTTATTGTTATTGCCTCTTCTTTGGAACCTTGTCGGTCCAAAGTTGCGATTTCTTGGATCACGTGACGGCTCCAACTCCTCGAGTCGTACATATGTGTCCACCAAAGCATGAAACTGGTTCATCCTCAAGGGTAGCACTCCTCTCCTCAACTCTACCCTCAACCCTTCCTCAAACTTACGGCATTTCCATGTATCATCTTGTTGGGTTTGGACATAGTTTGAGAACTGTGACAAACTCTCAAATTTGGAAGCATACTCACCAACAGTCATATTGCCTTGACGTAAACCAAGAAATTCCATCTCCTTGGCATGTTGAGCACTGGCAGGAAAGTACTTTTCCAAAAATACTTCACAGAATACCTCCCAGGTAATTTCAAGTCCCTCAGCTTGTAGTAAGCATCGGGTTCCTCTCTACCAGTTCTCACCATCCCCTCTCAGCATAAATGTAGCATACGTCACCTTTCGATCATCGGCGCACCCCATTCCTTCAAATATCTTTTCAAGATCTTGGATCCAAAGACTCGTCTTCTCTGGATTACATTCACCTCTGAACTGCGCCGAGTTATTGCGCCTAAACTCAGACAAGTTTAGAGCATCAGCAGTCGCATCTTGCTGTTGAGCTGCTCGTTCATTTTGTTGCGTAATCACCTCTGTCATACGCTGCATAGCCTCAACAGCTGCAGTCATTGGGTCAACATTACGTTCCACATTCGCACGCATTCTTCTACCAGCAGACATCTTTTTCTTCAATCAAACAAGACAAAACAAAGTCAGATGTAACCTTTCGGAAACAAATCAGAGAGAATCACACAACACAAGCAAAAACAGACCCAACCACAATCCCAGAAGACTCTAACTTCGGCTCTGATACCAACTAATGTAACACCCTACTGAGGATATCACATTTCCGAACAATAATAATAAAATTGTTACCCAAGTTATAAATTATTTCGTAATATATAATAATATAGGTTGTAAAAATATTTTTTTTTGAACATTATATTATAAAATAAAATAAACAGACCATAAATAAAATAACTATTACATACACACCATAATTATACATATGATTTTGTTTTTAATAGGTACACATAATTTACATATTACAAACTATTTAATTAAAAACAGTAAACTGTCTGATTTAAAGCAAACCATAAACTAGCCCAAGCATAACACTAAAAGTTTTGATTCTCCGAAGGATCTTCCTCGGGGAGATCATTAGAATACAGAAAACCTCGGTCAATGTTATCCCACGTCACAATCAATCCATATGATATGGATGATCTCGAGGCTCGCCCTCCACAAACTGCTCGTTCGGTTGTTGCTCTTCTTCGTATTGAAAATCTAGCGACTGCTCCTCTTCTACTTTCTCAACAACTTTACAAAACATAAATAATAATACAAAAAATAGATATATATACAAAGAGGTGAGACAATCTATATCATTACTAGTATAGCAGTAAAGAAAATGACGATACAAACAAATATAACAGTTAATATAACAATTCAAATTATCACATATGCAAAATATCATAAATCAAATTATAATTATTCACACAGTGATGCAGATTAAATATGCCATGTACTTAGACTCCTTCCTACTCCATAGAACTAAACACAAACATCAGAGAGAATGATCCAGTAGACATGTCTGCACATAAGGCTGCCTCAACCAACTATTACACAGTCAAATACATCGTGTAAATAGCACACAGTCAAATACATCGTGTGAATGGTACACAGTCAAATACGTCGTGTACGTCCAGGCATAGTACCAGACAGTTCCCAATAGATCCTAATTAAGAATAGTATTTGTCGAGATCGCTAGTGTGTGTTATCAGTTACCACGGCCCAGAGGAGTTACCAACTGTCTACATGTGGAATCTACTGCACACTAACGCCTCCAAGTTCTCCACATGAACACACTACGCCTATCACACCCGCAACACGGTGTAATTCATCTCGTCAGTCAATTGTCAATTTCAACCAAATTGACATACCACTCTATGTATGTAATGATTCATAATTATAAAAATACCCTCAGTATCACCATGAATCATAATTACATAAATATCCTCATTATTACCATAATTACAAAAATACCCTTAGTATCAATAATTCCAAAAATAGTATGTCTCCACTTGCCAGTACTATTTCCCAACATGTCCGAATCCACCACTTTGGCCCAACAGTAAAAATTACTATTCCCATTAGTCGCGTAAACATTTTATCGTGTTTTTCAATTGCATAAATATTTTTCAACGTTTTCTCAATTGCGTAGTTTAAAATCCACTATTTTAAATACGCGTAAGCTATTTCTACTGTTTTTCACTGTATAAAATATTTCTTGACATTCCAAATTATATTTTTAAACTTTCCAAACTAAAAATATTATTTGGACATCATTTTCCGTTTTTCTTACAAAAATTACTTTAAGTAATAATTTCTGACGTTTTTCTCAAAAATTCGACTTTAATAAATTCTTCTACAGTTAATTTTATTCTTTAACTACGTAAAATATTTCCTTGCTTTCTAAATGCCATTTTGAAACGTTTTTCAATACTTGCTCATTATTAATCAATTTTGACAGCATTTCGTTTAGAAAATCCACTAAGTGATATTTTCTACATTTTCTTTTTAAAAATTCCTTTATTTAATTATAACCATAAAATACACTTTGAAAATTGCTAACATACTTTAAAAACTCAAAGGTAAGTATTTTTCAAGTGTCTAAAATTTATTTCTTTTCTATACTAGACTTCTAATAAAAATTTGTTTACTTATTTGGTTCTTGATCCATTGTAAATGAATTCTTTTTAGGTTAACTAACTAGTCTACACATAGAAAAAAAAATTTGGATTAATTATACATTAAAAAGCATTTTTGACCGAATTCCACCATTCTTTGTGCAAATCATTTTTAAATTATTTTCCATCCTCTAAATTATTGTAAAATCTATTAACTTAATCAAATCAATTAAGTCATCCATTCAAAAATAGTTGAGAACATTTTGGTTCTCTTTTTCATAGTAAAAACCGTGAGCTCTTCATCATGTGTTCTTTGGAACACTTATGCAAATCTCAACATATTATTCACATCTCACAATAGATATCATATGTCTATGAACACATACCATATATTAAAACAATCATAAAACACATACCAAAATATCAAAGCTATAGACATACTTACATACATAATAAATCACAAATAGAAAAGACAATAAACATGCACACAAAATTAATCACAAATAGAAAAGACAACAAACAACTAAGTGAATGAATCCTTATAGATTCTTCACCACAATTACATCCATTTTCTCACCACCACACATGGTTGATGAGATTAAATCTCCTTCTTACCTATAAGGAAGACAAGATCTCCTTGGACTCCTCTTTAGAAATTTTGTGTAGCTTCAAGAAAAATCCTAACAAGCTTAAACAAATTATAAAGTCAAAAATATTGTTGAAAAAGATAAACCATGGATCAATCATGGCTTAGAACATCAAAAATCAAATTAGAAACAAGAAACAAGAAACAAGAATTTTCACCTTATAGGAAAGAAACTTCAGAGTGATTTTCCAAGCTCCAAATGGATGATTTAGCAAAAATTCACAACTAGAGATGTTCTTAGAATATGGTTTAGGTTTAGGAAATGATGTTGGATGAAATTTTTGATGAGTGGAAGTGTACTCTAGAGATGATGGTCGAATGGTGTGTAGAAGGAGACTTAGGAGTTTTCTTTGAGTTCTTTGGTAGGAAGAGAAATGAATGAATGATTAGAATGATTAAATAAATGATGAAGGAGGTGAATGATTGCCTAAATGCATAATGCATGGCCGTGAGACACAAAATAAGTGCAGCCCCTTTTGTTGACAAATTTTGCTTCATAATGGCCGTTGATGGATTGAATGGTGGATGGCTAAGCTTCTAGCAACTCCATGATTGCATACTTAGAGCATATGGCCAAAATATGCATAGGAAATTCAATCAAAATTTGATTGATTTCATAAACCTATTTATGTTTTAGTCCTCCTAGTTTGTTTTAATTAATATTAGTTTGATTCCTTTGTATTTTAGTTAATCATTAGTTTACTTATAATCCTTAATCTTCTACTTAATTATACTAATACATTGTCTAACTAAAATTTGATGAAAAACTAATTAGGTTTAATCCATTTAATTATCACTTAAACCCTTTAGATTAACTTAATTAGGTTTTAGACTAATTATTCCATTAAGTTAGGTTTTAAACTAACTAATCTATTAAATCTAACCATTTTTATGGATTTTCAACCTTTTGGTTTAGAATTTTACAAGCCAATTACGTTGGAAAACTTTTCCTAAAAGTGGGTCTCACAAAATAAATGTGGGTCCCACAAGCCAAACGTGGGTCTCACAGACTTTTCTGCATGATAAATATTTTTATTATACAAGAAAATCCTAAAAATTAAAAGATTGATATACGTATTATTCGGAATTAGGTTTAGTAAGATCCTCCAGCTCCAAATAATCAAACAAGATTTTTTTCGGCCTGAAAATTATTATTTTCTTGACTCGGAGCAAATCACACAAAACAATCAAATGCAGTTACAAAACAATCAAATTAATTTTATAACACAAAAAAAATAAAAAATAGTACAATTAGGACAAAAACGTAATTAGCCAAAAATTGGGGTGTTACAATTAGTATGCTATTAAGGATTGTCTTACTTTTGTCATTGGAGAGCACCCCTATAATATAAGAACGTAGATATGATGATTATCCACTGTTAGAGACAGTTATGGATCCTATAATATCGTAAGATCATGATTGGCAGTTATGGGTATCTGCGCAAATCCAGCAATCATTATAATCCAATGCCATAATCTGAGGTCGTAAGGCTTTGACCGGGGTATCGATGGGGGAGTCCGGGGACACATGTGCCAGGTTGATCCTACTGGATAGGGTCCCAAATCACGATCCATAACAGTTACCCTCAGGTTAGTGCTTAGATAGAGTCTGAGTGTCAAGGTAAGTTTCATTAGGATCACTAGGCAGGTGGTGGACTAAGCTCTAGCTTTTAGTGCCAGGTTTTGCAATGTCTCACATTGATGTCGAGGTCCTTAATCAAACGTAAAATACCTATAAGGTTGGAATATGGTATGAAACCACGACAGGTCCTTGCCAACATTTTCGTTTCTTGATCCGAGGTTTAGTTCCAGTTGCCCCCGTGGGTGATTCATGAGGTCTTCTCTTCTTCAATAGCATCCTTTGAGACTTGGGCTCCTTGGAAACTATTGCTCTGACCTTCTTAGGAATTAAGGATCCTTTAATGGAGGACATCAGCTTTATGCTATTTCCCAACCACTCGTTGCTCTCATAACCAATAGGAAAGGGAGAGCATTAAATGCAGATTTTATGGTTTGACAGGTTCTTTTTCCTAGGAGTCAATCAGAACGCTTCATTCCTTTTATAAATGAGGGAGGTTTACGTTTAATGTTGGCAATTCCCTTTTGTGCTTCTATATGGAAATGATATATTCTCATAGAATGGTCTCTCTTTTCTTCTTCGTGCATTTCTAGGGAGCTTTGCCTCTTGTGAAGACTTTCTTCTTGTTCTTCGCCAAATTTTTGAAAGTTTATCATTACCTTCGTAAATTGTTCGTCTACTAGATCGGCGTATTAACAGCAGATATATCACTCTCTTAGCGTACGATGGTGTATGTGATCTACACTTTGTCGTTGGGGAGATTTGTGATACCTGTCGTGTTGGACGAAGGCAATTGGAGAAATAGAGCCCGAAGTCGTTCTCCTTCTCAGCAAATCCTCTAAGAGCATTTGGATATGCAGGGGAGACTATTGGGACTGCTCTGTGATTTGAAACAGCTTGGGTGATCATGAAACTAATTAGGGTTCTGGTGGAACAATCTTCTCATGAAAAACTATGCCCCGCCCAACAAAGAAGAGTGCACCCTTTTTTTATCATGGTGAAGGAGGCAGTGAAGAAGAATATGACAGAGGTCTTGCAGTCCGACAGTAGTGTACTGTTCCGATTTGCTAGGTTTTTCCAAAGTCATTCCACTTTTTCAAGGGGCCGCTTCATAGGGAAGAGACCGGTGTTGGTTTCGGAGGAAATATGGATGTGACATGATCCAGGATGCTGATGATGACGTTTACTCCTTCTTCCGGGGTCTTTGGTGGCTGCTCTTTTCTTATATGTTCTATGTCTCAATGTTTTCTTTTCCCTCTGTTCTTTGATGTTTCTTTTGTTCTTGATGTACGATGATGTTTGGAATGAGAATACTCAATAAAATTTCTTTTTTACTTTGAACTCTTTTTCTCTTTTACCTTTCGTGTTGTTTATCTTTTTCTGGGGTGAGTCCAACACTCACCTTGATGTAATATGCTAAGTTGCCCCCAACTTGGTACTTAGCTGAGATCGACGAAGTGCCAAGTTTAAATACTTGACTCTGGGGTCTTTGTACCTTGCAGGGGATTTTCGAGGTGTTTGGTTTTCTGATGGACTTTTCCTCATTGGGTGAATACCTTGGTTTTGTCTAGGGTCGAAACGATATTTTCAGATTCTTATATTATGAGATTGCGTGTCTCTTGGCCTACTAGGTAACCGTCCTCTCAACTGCCATGATAGTTATAAGGGCCACGTGGCACGCTCGGGTTGAATGGATGTGCATAGTACTCCATGCACCATGATGAGTATCTTTTCAAATCCGGACAGCTCGGACGGAATTACCCCCTAATTGTAACCCTTATAAATAGGGTTTTAGCCTTTTTGTGTTTCATTTCGCTATTTTTCACTGAAAACTGGTGGCCTGAGGAGATTTTTGACGAGTTTTATGGCAGTGAAAGGTGGTTCTGATACTTTTTGGAGTTTCAAAAGCTTGATTCTCATCCATTGTCCTCAACTTTCTTCAAGGTATTCCCTTTCTCTTGACTCTATTTTTGTTTATTCTTGTTTCATGAGTGGTTTCTCACTCTTGTGGTAGAGTGCTCTTACCTTTCCTCTCTGCGAACAATAGTGGGAATACTATTTCCCATCCTTTTAATGGTGGTGCCCTATGGAGCACCTCCCCCATCGCACTGCGTGCAGCGGAGGTGTCATTCTGAGGCTTTAGCCTTAGTGGGTACGGAGGCCAGTGCGTGGGTGTGATTAGCCCCTTCTATTCGCCCATTGCCATGTTTAGATCTTCGAACTTAACAAGTTCTGACCCTAGGCCTCTGTGTGTCTTCCAGGAATTTGAATAGCCAGAAGGAGAGCGGCAATGGTAGAAGCGCTCGATCCAGTCCCAGAAGCTCGGGAACCGGAGAACCAAAAAGTCCTAATGGAGGCGGTTTGTATTCGTCGAGGACCGGGGTTGTCGTATCCATACATTACGGGTGATGCTTTTGACTGGATATCCCGTTATCAGTCAAGGGCAGAGCTGGCCAAACTGAAGGATTATTTGGAGCTCACCGAAAACCATGAAAAGAACAGAGAGTACTTGATCTTGTCCCCGGAGAACGAACATGTATGTTTAACCCGACAAGCGGGGCAACACTTCATGTTCCTATATGAGGACTTCATCATAAGGTTTGGACTTCAGCTCCCTTTCAATGACTTCCACATTGCCATTCTTTGGACTCTTCATGCCGCCCTTACCCAGATTCACCCTAATGGTTGGGCAAATATTATGGCCTTTGAAAAGATATGCTGGCTGGTGGGATTGTGATGCTCAGATGGAGCATTTTTCTATTTCCACACCCGATATTTTATTCACTGAATCGCGCTTATCAACAATCCTGTCTTTCAGTCTGGTCACTGCAAGGGAGGACAGTCATCTTCCCGTACTTGGAAAGTTATAAGGACTTTAAGGAAAAGTTCTTTAAGTTGGCGGTACTCATCCTTTTTGGTTGGGGAGTGATGAGGAGCCAACATTTAGTTTGTACTGGAACCCAACCGCCTGGAGTATTTCCACTCAGTCGTTTGAGAGGGAAATTAGTCAACTGGATGATGAAGACCCTTTGGACTATGTTAGGTTGTATCGGTCGTTGTCCATGTTTACTTGTATATCTTTTTTTCCTATGTTGCTTAACCATTGTTTCTAATTATCTTTGATTTTGCAGCGAGCTTAGTCGAGATGTCTCAAAATAGAAACGCTCTGGCAATCCTTGAAGCCTTGAGGGCCAGAAGTGAACCAGGGCTATCAAACCCCCTGCTGATGTTGTACTGGTCTCCTCGCCCCGTCCAGCCGAGGTCCCTATAGTGGAGAGGGAATCAATCCATGTGGAGGATTCCCCTCCCCCACTTGAAAGGTGCAAGAGAAAAGTGGTGGGTGAGGGTCAGTCAGATGACTGGGGTAAGAGGACCACAGTTGAAGAGGACCGCAGTTGAAGATGACACCGAACCGATCAATTTGTATCGCGAGGACTCAGATCCTTGTGAGTTTATCGACTTCAACCTTTTGGATGATGAAGTTTCCGTTCATCTGGCCCAATGTAGCAAGAAAGCTACGTTCTCCTGGTTCGAGACTTTCGGGCTCCGTCTTATGGTGGAGACTGACGAGCGCCGAACTCAGTCAAAATTATAACCGAAGTTATTACCTAAACTTATAGTATAGTGAACAACACTGGATCGTCTCCTCAAGGATTGTAGATGCAATTTGATCAAATCAAGTTAAGTTAGAAAGGGGGGTTTTGATTGTTCAAGGATTACAATGACAAGATCTGAAGAAAAATAACAATTAAAAGAACAGTCAATTCAGAAATCTATCCGAGATTGGGTGGATTCAATCATAGACCTTTCAACAAACACCGAAATACATTTGAATGGTTAACTTGGATCTAACCGAGATCTCTCGCATCGATCCGAGAATTCATACTAGACAATCGTCCGAATTCAATTGACAAGTGATAAACACAAATCTGCAATCGCACCATTCATGTAAATATATGTCAATTTAAGCACCGAATTCAATTAACCTAGGCACAAATCAAGTAACCTAACCTCTTAAATTACGTGATTAATTCAGATCAATCAGTTCTAAATTTCATCACAATACTTAATCTTAAACCAAGATCAAATCAGATCAAACATAAACAGAATCACCATTCATGCACTCAAGATTAAGAGAACAGAAGAAGAAGAGAGAGAGGAATTCAAATATAAATCAAATACATTACATAACCAAGGTCTCAAGAATCCAAGCCACAATCTCTTCAAGAGTCCCGAATTGACTAGAAGTGACTTAGCTCTCCATTACAATGAAGGAAAAATATACAAGAACTATGAAAAGCTATCTCTAACACTAAGTGTGTGTTGTGTTTAGAGCTCTCCACATGCTTCCTTTTATAGAGGATTCAGAGTAGTAGTAGATGGGTAGATGAGATTAGTAGGTGGAATTAGTAGGTGAGATTGGTAGGTGAGCTTGGTAGGTGAGATTGGTAGGTGAGCTTGGTAGGTGAGCTTCCTTGTCTCCGAAAGTATTCATTGCTGAACTCATTGATTTCGTCATTTTTGAGCCAAGTGGTCTTCATGAAAGTTCTAGGAAATTGTCTAAGCTTTCCAATGGCTCTAGAAGCACCCAAAAATTCGTCCTACAGCCCAAGATATGACCCAATTACTACAGACTATTCAGGACCAGTTTCAGCACCTCTGTTTTGACTTTAAGACCCAATATCTCCATCAAGGAGCCCGAATCAAGTTTTGTGCTTGACATGAAAGTTGTACATCTGGGTCTTAACTTTCAGATTACAAATTTTCAGCCCATTTTATATGCCCAAACTCGAATTATGTTCTGGTTACTACACACTATTCGGGTCCCAGTCACAAATCCCGTATTCTGATTTCCATGCCCAATTAGCTCCACTAGATGTCTGAAATTGACTTTGAGCTCTTCATCAAAGTTGTAGAGCTCTCTCTTATCTTTCCTATAAGGTAAAATTCATAATTATCAGACATTTAGAACTCAAGATATGCCTAAAATACAGAAACAGTGTAAGACCCGAATAATGCTGAAAAAATCAATTAAGTCCGATTCGAGTTCAAACTTACAAAACATAATCAAATTCAGTCAATTAAGTACATGAAGAGTGTAAATAACTAAACATAAGGGTTTCTTAATGAATAAAATATGTGATTATCAAATTCCCCTATACTTAGCTTTTTGCACTCCTGGGCAAAACATATAAAACTAAAGTTAGAAGACAAAGACAAACGACACAAACTTAAAAGCTAAAAACTCTAAAGGACTCAATGAAGCAAGAAGAGCAACAAGAAATTCAAGGGATCAAAGCATAAATGAGGTAAGATTTCTTCACATCTCAAACCAACAAGCAAGGAAACTTCCGTTGAAAAGAATGAATTAAGAATGATGGATCTTCACAAGATTCCCTCTCAATCTCTCAAGTGTTTAAAAAGTAGGTATTTCACTCAATTCAACCCATGAAAATTGCACTACCATAAGCTTGCTTATCTTCTACTTCTCCACTACTCAAAACACATGCACACACAAATCATGAGGACTTTATTCAAGGTTGTAGTGAGGTCAAGGTAACGAGAAGAGGATAAAATGGATATGAGAAGATAAATACCAAAGAGAATAAAAGCAAATGAGAGTGAGTTCAAATAACAAGCATAAAAGTTCATCTCAACTCTAATGTATATCCCTTTATATATTCATTTCCCAATCCTTTTCTCTCTCTTTTTTTTTTTTTTATATATATGAACATAACTATATACATACATTTTTCTTTTTTTTTTCTAGGCACTCTTTCTTTTCTTTTCTTTTTTTTTTAACAACCTTTTTGTACACACACCCCCACACTTGTTCAAAAACTCATCCATTAACCAGGCTAATGTTCTTTTATTCCCTAAGGTAAAGTAAGAACACGATTTTTCATTTAAGGCACATAATGAGCTAGAAACAAGGAATGGTCAAATAAGCTCAAAGGGGTTAAGCAAAGGAAGATATACATGGTTGGCAGGAATCAGAGAATTTTCAAGAAGTCAAAAGAGTGCTTGATATCATATTGGAAACAAGGTTGGCTATTTGGTTAAACTAGTTAATTAAGAAAGATGGCCTCAATCATGTTCATGCATGCAAGTGAAATATAGCCTTAAAAAGAATCAAAGCAAGTTCTAGAGTGGTCATTAACATGAGTGAAAATCACACAAGAAAGAAGAGAATGGCATAAATGTTAAATCCATCCATTAGGCTCAAAATCTCACAAGGTATGCATCCATCAAACTCAATTCATCAATTCAATCATCCATCACCAAGCATATAAGTTTAAGAAGGGAGAAAAGTTATTCAATCATGCAATGAACCCTTTTTTTTTATTTTAACAAAAAAGAAACATGCTAAAATCTCTCCCCCACACTTAATATAAACATTGTCCTCAATGTGAAAGTGATAAATAAAACGGAAAGAAAAGAGCAACACAACCTGATGAGGGGCGAGATAATGGCAAAGCGTAAAAGATGCGTAAGAATCAAAGCCGCATGAAGAACCGAAAACTCACAAAACAAATGAGTAAAATGTAAAACCAAAATAACATGACTGGAATAACATAAAATTAAAGAGGAAATGCGGGTCTTTTAGAGTCGATTCCCAAGATCAGTAACACTTTTGTATCATCTCGAAGAGATTCCACAATTAAGAAGTTCATGATGTACCAGGCCACAAGAATGCGTCTCAAGAGTCAATAAGGTATAACTTACTGACTCCTTACTCAGCCATTTAAAGTGAAGTATGTTTTTATCTTCTCAGATTGCGAAAACCATCCCCAAAGATCTTGAAAACAAATCTAGTTGGGTTGCCTCCCAATAAGCGCTTGTTTAACGTCATAGCTCGACGTTGGGACACTTCTTAGTGATCTTTATAATGTGGATGGTAAAAGCCCATCACTTTCACTTCCACATTTTTCGGCTTGAGATGGTGTCCATTGGTCTTATTAAGTGAGGTTGGTGAAAAGATTCCACCAGGATCCCATTGGTTGAAACGTGATGACCAGGTTATGGTTGACACAACATGATAGCTTCCACTACGTTCCCATTGGTTGAAGTGTAATGACCAAGCTAAGCTTGAAGCATGAGGGCTCCCATTGGGGTCCCATTGGTCTTTCTTAATTTCCTTGACTTCACCAATGGCATGCAACACGTGTAATTTGGCAATTCTGCTTTCATTGATTATATTGGACCATGACCTAAAAACAAAATCCACTTCAGTAGTTACTAGCATCTGCTGACTTTCCTCTTTCTTTGAAAATTCCTCAATGGCCTTCAACTCCACCTCCCTATATGTTTCAGATTCTGCAACTACATTGTTGATAGATCCTTCTATATCATTAGATCCTGCATAAACAGAATCATTAGTTTTCAAATATGCAGAAATTTCAGCACACACAACACATTTTATATCACCATCATGATCAGCACATGAGTTGCAATTGATAGAATCATCAAAACCAATTAAATCGGGAAATTCAAAGACACAACTCATCATGAGTTTCCTCAACTAAGTCGCATGTAAATCAATATGACAATTAGAATGCAGGAGTTGGGAATTGTTTGGGAAAGAGTTGGCACGACTCTTGACATCTCGGTTCATTAACGGTGGTTGTCAACTGGTCAATTTGGGTTGTTAAATCTGAATAGTGGCGGTGAAATTCTGCTTTGGAACTCAATTTGGGTTTTCATCAAGTCCTCCCATGAAGGCTCAAGTTTTGTGGTTGATGGACTTGTTATCTATTTGGAATGGTCGCTCATATTGAAATGATTGTTCTTTGTAGTGATGCCGTATTGCCATATCCCAGATCCGGATAGTATTCCCAGCTAGGGTTGTATGTGTTGAAGAAGGGGTCATAACTCTGTTGCTGCTGCTGGAACTATGGTTCATCAGGAAAATAACCAGCTGCTGCAACAAATTGATCTGAAAAAACAGAACTACCATACTGAAGTGTAGGGCATGCATATGTGAGGTGAGATGAACAAAAACAAATGTTACACACAAGCGTAGCTTCCTACACAGGTGATTGTTGTCTCCCTGCTATATGTCTTACCAAAGAAGTCAACTCCTCAAGTTTTGACTCCATTATGCATGGTCCATTGTATCCTTAAAATGCAACAGAATGCAACAAAATAATAATGAAAGAAAAAGAAAAAAATTAAAAAGAAAGAGTTAGTATGGGATTAACACTCAAAATATGCAAAAATAAATCTAGTTAATGTATCTAAACATTTTTAAAATTTATGGGAGCAACACAGAACAAAATCTACATAAAAATGAAACTAGAAAATGCAATAAAAAATAATAAAAAATTGAAAAAGTGGTCTAAATGAAAGAATTTCGAAAAACCAGGGGTGACCTCACAATTTACTGTGAGTCTTGTTTATCAGGCTATTTTCCTTCAACCGACCAAGTTTCAGCTCATTCTGGGCATGTTTCAGTTCGAAAATTGCAATAGTTACCTGTAATCACCTGTTTTCCGTCTTTCCTACATCAGAAAAATTCAAAAGCTAAGATAAAAACGTTAGTATGGTATCAACAATGTTAGTAAATGAAAAATAACTGTTAGAATAGGTAAGAAAGAACAAAAATTAGTAAGGTTACTCAAAATGAAAAGATTACACCTACGAGGTCCCCAAGCACAAGCGCCAAAATTTTGACGAGCGCCGAACTCAATCAAAATTATAACCGAAGTTATTACCTAAACTTATAGTATAGTGAACAACACCGGATCGTCTCCTCAAGGATTGTAGATGCAATTTGATCAAATCAAGTTAAGTTAGAAAGGGGGTTTTGATTGTTCAAGGATTACAATGACAAGATCTGAAGAAAAATAACAATTAAAAGAACAGTCAATTCAAAAATCTATCCGAGATTGGGTGGATTCAATCATAGACCTTTCAACAAACACCTGAAATACATTTGAATGGTTAACTTGGATCTAACCGAGATCTCTGCATCAGATCCAGAATTCATACTAGACAATCGTCCAGAATTCAATTGACAAGTGATAAACACAAATCTGCAATCGCACCATTCATGTAAATATATGTCAATTTAAGCACCGAATTCAATTAACCTAGGCACAAATCAGTAACCTAACCTCTTAAATTACGTGATTAATTCAGATCAATCAGTTCTAAATTTCATCACAATACTTAATCTTAAACCAAGATCAAATCAGATCAAACATAAACAGAATCACCATTCATGCACTCAAGATTAAGAGAACAGAAGAAGAAGAGAAGAGGAATTCAAATATAAATCAAATACATTACATAACCAAGGTCTCAAGAATCCAAGCCACAATCTCTTCAAGAGTCCCGAATTGACTAGAAGTGACTTAGCTCTCCATTACAATGAAGGAAAAATATACAAGAACTATGAAAAGTTATCTCTAACACTAAGTGTGTGTTGTGTTTAGAGCTCTCCACATGCTTCCTTTTATAGAGGATTCAGAGTAGTAGTAGATGGGTAGATGAGATTAGTAGGTGGAATTAGTAGGTGAGCTTGGTAGGTGAGATTGGTAGGTGAGATTGGTAGGTGAGATTGGTAGGTGAGCTTGGTAGGTGAGCTTCCTTGTCTCCGAAAGTATTCATTGCTGAACTCATTGATTTCGTCATTTTTGAGCCAAGTGGTCTTCATGAAAGTTCTAGGAAATTGTCTAAGCTTTCCAATGGCTCTAGAAGCACCCAAAAATTCGTCCTACAGCCCAAGATATGACCCAATTACTACAGACTGTTCAGGACCAGTTTCAGCACCTCTGTTTTGACTTTCAGACCCAATATCTCCATCAAGGAGCCCGAATCAAGTTTTGTGCTTGACATAAAAGTTGTACATCTGGGTCTTAACTTTAAGATTACAAATTTTCAGCCCATTTTATATGCCCAAACTCGAATTATGTTCTGGTTACTACACACTGTTTGGGTTCCAGTCACAAATCCCGTATTCTGATTTCCATGCCCAATTAGCTCCACTAGATGTCTGAAATTGACTTTGAGCTCTTCATCAAAGTTGTAGAGCTCTCTCTTATCTTTCCTATAAGGTAAAATTCATAATTATCAGACATTTAGAACTCAAGATATGGCTAAAATACAGAAACAATGTAAGACCCGAATAATGCTGAAAAAATCAATTAAGTCCGATTCGAGTTCAAACTTACAAAACATAATCAAATTCAGTCAATTAAGTACATGAAGAGTGTAAATAACTAAACATAAGGGTTTCTTAATGAATAAAATATGTGATTATCAGAGACTCGATACCTAGAGAACATGGTTGAAGAGCATGAGCAGGAGATGGCGGAAAGGGTTGTTGCCACCGAGCGGGGTGAAAACCAAGCTCTTAAGGCAACAGAAAAGGCCGTAAAGGACAAGAACGATGTAGAAACTCAGGCCTAAGATTTGGAAGAGGTGGCCGCCCTGAAGGATGCCGGGAAGCAAAAGAAAGCTAGCTTGGCTAATGTCAAAAGGTACGTTGTCATACTACAAGCTGAGAATGAAGGCCTTCGTGCTAGAAACTAACAGCTTGAAGGTAAGGCTACTACCCTACAAGGTGATGTTAGCCAACTTTTTACTGTCTGCATCAACATCAAAGAGGAGCAGTTCCAAAATGCCGTCTACCAAGTTCAGCTCTTCAATCCTGGGGTTACTCAGGTTTTGGATTCCCTGGACTTTGGGAAGGTAGTCTGGGATAGCCATCTCGTGCTTCTTAGTCTTGCTTCTGAGGGTCCAAGTGTTGAAGGCTCTTTTATCGTGGCCCGCGGTCCAGATCCCGCCACAGAATAATTTTGATTTTTGTTCTTACCATCTGCGTGGGGTTTTGTTTTTGTATGAACAATGGTACTACCCTGATTTTTAGGGTTTTAATCAATTTCGCTTTGTTTGCTTGCGTTCGTTTGTCTATTTCGGGGTCCAACGCCCATCATGTTATTTAGAACAACGACTATAGACTCAAGAATTCGGTTGAAAAGAGTATGCTATGGTTCGGGGTCCAATGCCCATTACCAACAAATGTTTAGGATTCCCTTTAGGACTCCGGCGTAAAGTAAAAATTAGAACCTTGGCTTAGGAACCGATGTCCAAAATGTTTTTGGCGTTCGAGAACTGTTCCTAAGGTAAAAAACCTTGTGCGAGGTCTATTACTAATCGTTAGTATTTAGGATCCTCTGACTTCGATGTAATAAAACTTATTTGGGGTCTATACCATTTGTCTTGGTATCTTAAGATCCGCTTGTGATTTGTTTTATTTCTAATAGTCATTGGTCGGGATCTTTTAATGCTTACGATTTGGTGCCGAAATTTTCCTCGAGATAGGATTTTTCCTTTGCAAGACCTGTTTAACATAAGACAACTCATGGCGAGTACCATAATGACTCAGGATGTCATAATAACCTTTGGAGGCCTTTGGAAGCTTCATTACAATCGTATGTATCAAAACCGCAATGCTTATTTTACTAAGTAGGTAAAAGGACTAAGGTCAATACAATGTGCTCCCATAACAATTGGGGAAAATCAAACATGAAGTAAACTAGGAGACTAAGCCTTGGAAGATGCTTAGTTGTAGTACTTTCTAAGTTTGTCTGTGTTCCAGTAGTTCTTCACCGGCTTGCCTGTCGATGTCTCTAGAGTGTAAGCCCCTTTGCCAATGCTGATCACGATACGATAGGGACCTTCCCAGTTAGGGGCTAGTTTCCCCTAGGAGGCATTCCTTCCACTGATGTCAACCATGTGGAGTACTAGGTCACTTGGCTGGAACCTCCTATGGATGACCTTCAGGTTATACCAGGCTATCGTTCTCTGCTTGATTATGGCATCACGTATATGAGCGACACGTCTTCTTTCTTCAAGCAGATCCAAGTCTTCCCTGATCAAGACGAGGTTATTACCAGGTGAGAAGTTCTGAAGACACCAGCTTGATTCTCCTATCTCCATTGGGATCATTTCCTCGCATTCATAGGTTAGCTTGAAAGGAGTTTCACCCGTTGTGGAGTAAGGTGTGGTTCGATAGGCCCATAGGACGTGGTCTAACTACTCGACCCAGTTTCCTTTGGCTTCGTCTAGTGTTCTCTTTAATCCCCTAACGATAATACAATTTGTTGCTTCAGCTTATCCGTTTGTACGAAGGTTTTCCATGGCACTGCAATGATGTTTTATTTTCAGCCCGATAAGTAATTCTTCGAATCCTTTGTCTTTGAACTGTGTCCCGTTATCCATAGCAATGGATTTTGGGACTCCGAACTTGGTGATGATTTGACGCCAAGTGAATTTCTGAATTTGGCGGAAGTGATGATGACTAGGGGTTCGGCCTCAATCCACTTAGTGAAGTAGTCTATGGCCACTACCAAAAATTTCAACTGTCCGGGCGTTTGAGGGAATAGACCTAAGATGTCCATACCCCATTAATAGAATGGCCAGGGTATAGACATCGTGGATAGTTCTTCTGGTGAAGCATAATAATGGTCGAAGTGTCGTTGGCTTTTGTCGCATGTCTAGACGTGCGCATGAGAGTCTGCTTCCATCGTAGGCTAATAGCAGCCCACCCTGAGTGCCTTCAATGCTAGGGCTTTGCCTCCTAGATGGTGTCCACAACTTCCTTCATAGACCTCAGCCAAGACGTACTCGGCTTCTCTCAGCGCAAGGCATTTAAGGAGGGTTAAAAAAAACCTACGCCGGTATAACTGTTTGTTGTAGATGGTATACCTTACCACGACTTTCTTTAATTTGGAAGCTTCTTTTGGATCCTCGGGGAGGCTACTGGACTATAAGTACTCTATCAATGGTGTGATCCAAGTAGGCTCTTACTCCTCAACCTGGAAGACAAATATGTCAACGACGAAAGGTTATGGGAGGGTCTCCTGGATCACTGAATGGTTGTTGCGTGGACTCTTGGTGCTGGCCAACTTGGATAGGAGGTCGGCCCTAGAATTTTGCTCCCTAAGTATATGCTCCACCTTTACCACTCGAAAAGTCGTGACGAGTTCTTGCACCCTTGCCTGGTATTTCTGCAGGAGGGGCTCTTTAGCCTGATAGTCACCCCGGATCTGGGAGATCACAAGCTGGAAGTCACTACAAAGTCTGATCTTTGTGGCCCCTAAGCCTCTGGCCATTACCAGTCTGGCGATGCATGCTTCATATTCTGCCTGATTGTTTGAGGTAGGGAATTCGAACCTAAAGGAGTTCTCAACAGTCACCCCCTCAGAATTCTCTAAGATTATCCTGGCTCCATTTCCCCTCAGGTTTGAGGACCCATCAATGAACACAGTCTAGGATACTTCCTCGGTATCACCAGGGTCTGAAGTGAATTTGACTAGGAAGTCCGAGAACGCCTGTGCCTTGATGGCTATTATGGGTTCGTAAGTGATCCCAAACTCGAAAAGTTCTATGGACCATACAATCATCCTCCCTGCTAAGTCCGGCTTGTGCAATATTTGTCGAATGGGTTGATCTGTCCTTATCACCATTGGATGGAACTGGAAGTATTGCCTTGGTCTTCTAGCCGTGATGATGAGTGCAAATACAACCTTCTCAATTTTTTGATATCGGAGCTCGGGGCCTTGTAGCACCTTGCTCACAAAATAAACTGGCTTTTGACCTTCTACTATTTCCTTGATAAGTACTGAACTCATAGCTTCCTCATGGATGGAGAAGTACACGTAGAGTGTTTCTCCTGACTCCAGCCTTGTAAGGATGGGAGGAGATGATAGAATATTCTTCAGAGATGTGAAAACGTCCTCACATTCTTGAGTTCACTCGAATCTTGTCCCATTTTTCAATAACTTAAAGAGAGGGAGGGATTTATGAGCGACTTTAGCTAGGAATCGTGAGAGAGCCGCGATTCGTCCGCTTAGCTGTTGTACTTCTTTCACACTTTGAGGGTTGTGCATGTTGAGCACTACTTTGCATTTGTCTGGGTGTGCTTCGATACCATGGTGAGTTAACATGAACCCTACAAATTTGCCAGCCCGGACCCCAAATGCTTATTTTTCTAGATTAAGCCTATGTCGTGCTTTCTCAGCTGCACAAACACTTCTTCGAGGTCTGAGGCATGTGACCCAGATGACGGGGTTTTGACTATCATGTCATTAATGTAAACCTCTAGCATTCTCCCCATCTATTTTTTGAAGACTTTGTTCATCATCCTTTGATAAGTGGCCCATGTGTTCTTCTGACCAAAAGGCATTACCTTATAATAGTAACTTGCCCTTTCAGTGATAAATGCAGTTTTATCTTCGTCTCCGGGATACATTGGGATCTGATTGTATTCGGAGTAGGCATCCATGAACAATACTAGACAAAATCCGGAAGAGCTGTCAACCAGTTTGTCAACGTTTGGGAAGGGATATGGATCTTTAAGACATGCCTTATTCAGGTTTGTATAGTCCACACACATCCTCCACTTTCTGTTTGAATTTTTAACGAGGACCATATTTGAGAGCCATGTGGTGTAAGAAATTTCCCTTATGAAGCCGGCACTCAGTAATTCTTTGACTTATTCCTTAATAATTTGTTGCCTTTCAGGGCCAACTTTCTTTTTCTTCTAAGAGACCGGCCTCGCATCCCGTTTAATAGATAAACGATGGTAAATGAAAGTGGGGTCGAGCCCAGGCATATCATAGGATGTCCAAGCGAATAAGTCCTTGTTTTTATGCAAAAGTTCTACAAGTTGGGTTTTCTCGTGTGCCTCAAGGTTTGCACCTATTTTGGTGACTTGGTTTGGCCTGTTACTAAGCTGAAGTAGGATTAGTTCCCCTTCTGGCTGGGGTTTGGTATCTCGAATTTCCTCACGTACATTCGACTCGGTCTTTAAGAAGTTGACTTGATCACGGGCCAGGCTGGATGTTCGTGCCTTTGTCTTCCTGGGAACCCTACTAATTTTCAAACTTTCATTATAACACTTGTTGGCTGCAATCTGGTCGCCCTTGACCGTGACTACTTCATTATTTCTGTTGAGAAATTTCATGGCTTGGTGGGCTGTAGAGACTACAGCGGTAATGTCATCCAGTGTAGGATGACCCAAAATAATGTTGTACGCCGAGGACAATCCATAACTAGGAATCTCACCTTAATAGTTCTGTACAAACTATCGTCACCCAATGTTAAGAACATTTCAAAATATCCTATTGGGGTAACCTTTTCTCCGGAGAATCCAATGAGTTCACATTCATATGGTGTGAGCGCGGACAGAGGGAACTCTAGCCTTTCAAAGGCATCCATGAACATGATATATGTCAAACTTCCTTGGTCAACAAAGATACGGCAGACTTCGGCGTTGGATATTATCCCGGATATGACCAGTGGGTCATCAAGATCTCAGATAATATCGTTGTAATCCTTGTCAGAGAAGAAAATAGGCAGTATGCCCTTGTCTTCTAGTATGAGGTCTTCATGAAGAGCTAGACACGCTCAAGACTGTTGTTCGGAGTGCCTTCTTCCGGGAGTTATTAGATAAGCCCCCACCTACGAATCCTTCGGAAATGGTACTGACAAGTCTATCCTTCCTGTTACCCCCACCTTGGGCGTCCTGGTTCTGATCTTGCCTGTTTTCAGCATCTTGGCATGGTGGTGTCCAGGATCTTCTGGCAGGACTCCGAGTTCTTCTCCTTTGACATTGGTTCAGACTCCGTCGGGGGCAACGACTTCATCTCCAATCCCTACGTCTTCCGCGGTCCTTATTTCATCAAAAATCGCTGATGTATTTTTGCAAGCGTCCCTCCTTAATCAGAGATTCGATAACATCCCGGAGTTAGTAACATTCTTCTGTCTCATGACCATAGCTTTTATGCCACTTGTAGTGTTTCAAGTGATCCTTCTAGGACTGCTTTTTCAAAGGTGGTGGCCTCTTGATATCCTGGAACTTAGTTTGAAGGACCTCCTTCAAGATTGTCTATCGAGGGGTGTTCAAAGAAGTGTACTCATAATACTTAGGTCGGTACCGATTGCTTTTAAAGGAGTTACAGGGTTGGTTGGAGTTCTGGTTCTTTTTCTCTTGGACGGGTTCACCTTTCTCCAAGCTTTCCTTGACCCTGGTAATCTCTTCTAGTTCAACGTATTTATCAGCCCGAAGGTAAAATTCATCTAGACTGGCTAACTTCTTTTTTGCTAATGACCGAAAAAAGGCTGAGTCAGTTTGGAGTCCATTCCTGGCGTAGTGGAGGGCTATCTTGTCATCCAGGTTTTTTATACCTACGTAGGCATGACTGAATCTCTTAATGTATCAAGGACTCATTACTCCCTTGGAAAATTCTAGAGAGTTAATTGATTTCGGGCGCTCCTTAGCAGTGGTGTAGTGCAGTAGGAAGTGCTGCGTGAGGTCTTCCCAACCCATAATTTTTGTTCGTAAAGTGATGAACCATCAGTGAGCTTCCTTCTTCAAAAAGAGAGGGAAGGCCCAGCACAGCAATTCTGGGGTGTGTCCACAGAGCTACATGGACTGAGTGTTAGCGTCCAAGTGCTCCTAAGGATCTGTCGTCCCATCATAAGGCTCCAAATTGCTCAGAAGTTTAAAGTTCCATGGGACCCTGTATGCCATTAGGGCATCTGAGAATTGTTGCTTGCGGGCAGGGGCAAGGGTATTGTTTCCAACAACCTTGGCACCGACACGCTGGGCTCCTTGTTCATTACAAACTATGTCCTGCTCTCTCTCGTCATTATCCGCTCTCATGGATCTTTCAATATCTTCCAACCGACGACATTATTCTTCCAACTGACGCCGCTAGGCTTCGATCAGCGTTGATTGCTGGCGCAACAACCCTTGAAGGTTGTTCCTCGTCATCTCAGACTGGACATTATCTTCATAGTGGTATGCATGGTCTACATCATTGTTTAAGATCCCTAGACGTGTGTGCACGAGGATTATTGCTCCTTAATTTGCATTCTTGACTCTACCACTAGGAAATACAAGCTTGTTGCAGACGGAGACCCTTCAATATGGGGTGGGGCTTTCAGCATAAGCTGAAGTTTCGTGCCCCTCATGGAGAGTTTCAACAACAAGTCTTCTTCTGGTGATGAAGGCTTCTGGTGGTGCCACAGAAGGAGGGTCGCGCTGTGCCGCTGGGCCGTGTGCTTGGCCAAGGGTTGCATGTGCAGCATTTCCTTTCCTCTGATTATGTCTTGTGCTCACCATGGTTGATGTGGAAATAGAAGTTTATGGTTTCCCACAGACGGTGCTAATGTTCTGAAATGGATTCAGAGGGTACTTGAAATAGGCACGTATACGGTGGTTTCCTCCTTGCACAGCTGCTGCCAAGTGTATTGTACCAGGGGGTGGATACTTGCAAAGGGACTCCAACGCTCAAGTCAAGCAATGCACAAGTAGAGTTTATGTAATTTTGATGACAGATACCTTATTAGGTTGACTTAGCCTGATATATATAGAGCGTGACTAGAATTATAATAAGATTAGTATTAAATGCAAGTATTTAGGATTGATATCCTGTTAAGGATTATCTTCCTCTTGTCATTAGAGCGCACCCCTATAATATAGGAATGTAGATATGATGATTATTTACTGTTAGAGGCAGTTATGCATCTTTAATCTCGTAAGACCATGATTGGCAGTTATAGGTATTTGCGCAGATCCAACAATCGTTATAATCCATTGCTATAATCTGAGGTCATAAGGCTTTGACCAGGGTATCGATGGCAGAGTCCAGGGACACGAGTGCCGGGTTGATCCTACTAGATGAGGTCCCCGATCACAGTCCAGAACAGATGCTATTAAAAAATTTGTATTTTTTGGTAGCTTATAATAGCTCTTGGACTTATTTATTTTGAATCTATAATTTTTTTTAATGAAAATTTAGTATTGTGGGGCTTGCCAAGTTAACGGGATTTTAGTAAGTTAACCTGTGTGCCAGTACGTCACAATGTCTATGTTAGGTCGTGACATGCAAGGAAAAGAAGTTGACTTGGGGCTTCTCAGAAGACTTTACAGCATGTGAAAGGATTTGATTAGTTGTCCAAAAAAATTCAACATCTTCAGTACCAAAATCCAAAGCATGATGATCATAACCTTTCTCAGTGAAGCTCAGATGAATTTCCTCCGTGCAAGGAGTGCCTTTGAGGTTGATCCGCATTTTCTAGATTTGTTCCTTTAGTACAAGTCTGATCAAATTTTGGAGCTCTTAGTATAGGTGTAGCTGGATTCAATGGTTCATCCTTGTTCTGATCAACATCTTACTTTGGTTTTTCTTCCTTCTTTTTCTACTTCTACTTTCAATTTCTTTTTCAATTCATCTACTTCCGTGATCTGGTCAAACACCTAATTTTTAGAAGTTTTTCCCTCAGAAATAAATGAATTACCTCCAGAAAGAGAAATTTTTTTTTCTATTGATTTGATACTAGGAATAAGTCCTATATCAATAGCACCTTATAGAATGTCCTCATTAGAATTAGGTGAACTTAAGAAGCTAATAGAGGAACTCGTGGTCAAGAAATTTATTAGACCTAGTGTGTCACCCTAGGAAGCCCCTGTACTCTTTGTAAAGAAAAATGATGGAACTTTAAGGTTGTGTGTGGATTATATACAATTTGATAAAGTGACCATTGAAAATAAATACCCACTTCCAAGAATTGATGATTTGTTGGATCAACTTAGGGGAGCATCAATATTTTCTAAGATAGATTGAGATTAGGATACCATCAAATTAGGATTAAGCCAGAGGACATTCCTAAAATTGCTTTTAGAACTAGATATGGACACTATGAATATCTAGTCATGCCTGTTGGATTGACCAATGCCCTAGCAGTATTTATGGATTTCATGAATAACATTTTTCAACCATATTTGGGCCAATTTGTGATTGTCTTCATAGATGATATTCTCATATATTCAAAGACAGTAGAAGAGCATGAACAACATTTTAGATAGGTCCTTCAAATCTTAAAAGAAAAATAATTGTTTGCTAAGTTAGAAAATTGTGAATTCTGGCTTCAAGAAGTAAAATTTCTAGGACATGTAATATCACAAAGAGGAGTTTCAGTTGATCCTCGTAAAGTGGAAGCAGTGATGCAATGGGAGAGACCAATAACTATCACTGAAATTAGGAGTTTCTAGGATTAGCTAAGTATTACAGAAAATTCATTAAAGGATTTTCTCAATTAGTGTTACCTTTGACCAGATTAACTAGAAAAGAAAAGCCTTTTGAGTGGACTGATGAATGTCAAATTGTTTTCAGGATTTAAAAGTTAGGTTAACTATAGCTCCTGTATTAATTATCCCTGATCTTAAAGAAAATTCACAGTGTATAGTGATGCGTCCAAGAGGGGTCTTAGATGTGTTTTGATGCAAAATGAGAGAGTAGTGACTTATGCTTCAAGACAATTGAGACCATATGAGGAAAACTACCAACTCATGATTTAGAATTAGCAGCAGTGGTTTGTGCTTTGAAAATATGGAGACATTATTTATATGGAGTTAAATTTGAAATATTCAGTAATCATAAGAGTTTGAAGTATCTTTTTGATCCGAAAGAACTTAACATGGGGCAAAGAAGGTGGGTAGAATTTCTAAAAGATTATGATTTTGAATTAAAATATCACCCAGGAAAAGCTAATGTGGTAGTTGATGCCCTTAGCAGAAAGTCACTACATGTATCCTATCTGATGATTCAAGAATTTGAGTTGTTAGAGAAATTTCAATATTTAAATCTCTCAATAACCTTACAACTTAAAATTTTGTACATGAGTCAAATAGAAATTTTGAATGAAATTAAATCACAGGTTAGACAAAAATAGATCATTGATCAACTTTTACAAATGATCAAAGATCAAGTTGCTCAAGGAAAACAAAGGGAATTTCAAGTAACAAATGATGGGACTGTGATGTATAGGGATAAATTGTGCATTCCAGATCATAAAGAATTGAAAAACCAAATACTGGAGGAAGCCCATTGTAATAAATATACCATTCATCCATGAACCACAAAAATGTACCAAGATCTTAAGAAAATTTTCTGGTGACCAAAGATGAAATAAGAAATTACAAGATTTGTAGCTATGTGTTTAACATGTCAGAAAGTTAAGATAGAACATCAAAGACTAACTGGTCTACTTTAACCATTAGAAATCCCTGAATGGAAATGAGATAGTGTGGCAATGGATTTTGTGATTGGATTGCCACAAACTTCTTTAGGTCATGATGCTATTTGGGTCATTGTAGATAGATTAACCAAAACAACCCACTTTTTGGCAATCAAAGTCACTTATTCATTAGATAGTTGACTCAAATGTACATTAATAAGATTGTCATATTATATGGTATTCCTTATAGTATCATATCTGATAGGGACCCTAGGTTTACCTCTAGATTTTAGGGAACACTACAACAAGCATTAGACACTAAACTTTGTTTTAGTACAACCTACCATCCCCAAACTAATGGACAAACTGAAAAGACCATTCAAACATTAGAGGATATACTGAGAGCTTGTGTCCTGGAACAGACAGGAAATTGGGATCAGTATTTACCATTAATAGAGTTTGCATACAATAATAGTCACTATTTTAGTATTAGGATAACACCTTATGAAGTTTTATATAGCAGGAAGTATAGATCACCACTATGTCGGTATGAAGATTGAGAGAGGAATTTATTAGGACCAAAAATAGTACAACAAACTTCAGAGAAAATAAAATTCATCAGGGATAGATTGCTTATTGCATAAAGTAGACATAAAAGCTACGTTGATCAAAGAATAAGATCTCTAGAATTTCAAGAAGGAGAACATGCATTTTTGAAAATTTTTCCTATAAATGGAATAGGTAGAGCACTTAAATTCAAGAAATTGAGTCCTCGATTACTAGGTCCATTTCAAATTCTCAAGAAAGTAAGATCAATAGCTTACCAAATAGCTTTTCCACCCAGTCTGTCAAATCTTCATGATGTCTTTCATGTATCTCAACTTAGGAAACATTGTCCAGATCCTTCTCAAATCCTATCTAGTGAAGTAATATAGTTAAGAAAAGACTTGACCTATTCCATCAAACTGTTCAGATTTTGGACACTTCTGATAAACAGTTAAGAGGAAAAATAATTCCTTTGGTCAAGTTATTATGGGAATGATTAACACCAGAAGAAGCAACTTGGGAAAAGACAGAGGAAATGCAATGGAAGTATCCATAATTATTCTCACCAAGTAAATTTTGAGGACAAATTTTTTTAAAGGAGGGGAAAAATGCAATATCCCTTCTAAATAATATGAGAATATTTATTTTATATTATGTATTCATAGGACATACACTTAATTTATTAAATTGTTATAAAGGACGTACGTGAAATTAAAAATTTTTGCGTACAAGGGACGTACGTGAAAATAAAATTTTTTGCATACTAGGGACGTAAGTGAAATTTAAAATTTTTGTGTATAAATTGAATTATTTATTTACAGGGAATCCGAAAGATCGACAAAAGATTTTCTAGAATGCTAGAATTTCTTAAAAACATTATTAAGATATGTTAAATAGAAATTAAGAAAAATTAGGTAAAATAAAGCTTTAAAAACCCTAAGTAACTAAGCTAACTAAATGATTAGTAACTTAATTAGTTTATGAAACTAGATTAGTAACTAAGTTAGGTTAGTTTAGTTAGAATAACTAAATGTCATCATAACCTAACCATGAACAAATAAAAACATAGACATTTGTTAGGTTTTTCATTGGTTAGAAGTTTAGAGAAGCTACACTTGTCGCATTTATCATTGGATGATTAGAAAATATAAAAGGAAAAGAATTGAAGGAAAAAAAAAGAGATGAACACTTGAAGCTACTAGAGTCTCGGCCAAGAGAGAACCAAGGAGGAGAAAAGAAGAAAAATTGAAGAAAAAAGAAGAAAATCTAAGGAATAAGAAGAATCAAAGGTTTCCAAGTTCATCCACCAAGAGATTAAGCCAAGAATCTCATCCTTTTCTCTAAAGTTTTCTTGAGTTGTTCTTGTTTCTATGAGTGATCTAGTATGCTTTTCACCATGTCCTTGAATCAAGTAGTCTTGTTTATGACTATATATGTTAGTTTGAAACCCTAGGTTAGTAAGACTTAAATTTTGTTCTTGAGATTTTGTTTAGGTTTCTATGGAAGTTTATTGAAAGAATAAGGTTGTTGGTGGAGAAAGAATCATAAGGATGGTGTTAATTTTGAAGAAATATGGCCAAGAAACAAAGATTTTAGAATTGGGGTTTTAATCCAAATTAATTTGGGGATTTTGGTTTAAACTTTGATTTAATATGAAATTGATGTTAAAAATAGTCTTTTGAAGCTATAAGTAGTCTAGAAATGATGAGAATAAAAAGAAAATTTTCTTTGTCACAAAATGGGTATTTCGGCCAAGCATGGATTTTAGGGTTATAATTGCTTGATGATGAGTTGTAATGTATTTTATTGTTATAATTATAGAAATAAATGATATAAATTTTATTGAGGTTAAAATCTTGAGTAAATGATTGACTATGTTAATGTCACAAATTATGAACTACTGATGTAGTTTTTGATAAAATAATGAGATTCAAAGTTGTGATATTTTATTAATTGACTTTGAGCTTAAAGATATGACATTAATATTTAAGGAAAAAGAATGTACGTCTTCTAGGACCCATTAAGGTGAGTCCATGGGGATAAGATATAGTGGAACTTAATGGGGAGTCTTACATAAGTCACTTTTATTGAGCTTCCTATCTCCCTTCCCAGGATATTGGGGGTGATCACTTTTATTGGGTTCCCGGATTGGGAATGACCACTGAGCTAGGGGATGCCCTAGAAAGTTTGATATCTTAACTATGATATGTTATGTTATTAGCCATGTAAGCAATAAGAGAAAGTAAAATTTAATGGAATGTGAAATGATACTATTTAGTATGTATTTTATTGATATAAAGTCAAATTATGTAGTACTCTGTTTGAAACTTATTTTCTGCAGTGAATGCAGCTGGACATAGCATAGTTCAAAATAAATGATTTTATTAACTGTATTATTTTTCTACTAAGAATTATAAATTCTCATCCCTTATCTGTAATGTTTAGAGAAACAAGATGGTACGCATCACTCTAATGATTGATATTGATGCTCATTTTATGTTTCACCTTACTACTGAAGAATTTAATTTGGTTGTAAATAGATGTATATAGCTAACTTGGCTGCATTGTGGGTGTGCACTGTACCGACTTTATTTATTTATTCAGACATATGAGATGTTTTTTTTTTTGTAATTTTGTAATTTTTGGAGTTTTGTAAATATTCTAGACAAATGTACTGGCACACCAGATGTAAATAATAAATATAAATGTAGCTAGTGTATTACCAGAAAATTTTTTGCTTGTATTTTATTAGGTTTATGTTCCATTGATACATTTATCGTATGGATTATAAAAAGTAAAAAATATATATATATATATAGGAACTTCAACTTAATTAATTTAAGTATCACATTAATTCCATTATGTATTTAGCCACTACACATATTTAATTAAATCTTAAATAAATAAGGAAGTATGTAATATTCTATCAGTGTTAAGTAAATATAAATTTAAATGAGGTATGTAACAATTGTTTAGTATATTATTAAAATATAATTAAATTACTAGTAGGATGTTACAGAGTGGGCCAACAAAGGTGGGGTCATCTACTGTAAAGATGTCTTAGATGAGTCTTCCGATTCAATAAGACTGCTCTTAGGTATCTCATCCAAAAAATACTAAATTTACTTTTTTTCATAATTTCTTCTAAGTGTTGTAACATATCCATTTTTTTTGTTTTTGCAGAAAGTATGGTGCTCGCAATAGGCTTGAAGCTCTCGCTTTATGTTTGGCCCAACGAAAAGTTAGGGCCTCGAGGTCCGAATCCCAACCAATGGTCAATGTTCCTCCTCCTCCACCTAATACAATGGAAGTGGATCCCGGATCACCTATTCAACCTCTATGACCTTAAAAGAGGAATGAGGACGGCCAATGGGAGCAGAGAGGGAAACAACTGATGACCGAGGCTGCTCCCCTCGATCTTACTATTGGTTAGGAGACTAAAGTCAAAGAGGGTGCCCCTTTGCAATTTGCTAGAAGGTCGGCTTAGGGCAGAGGGGTTGATCTTGGGCAGATCATTGACAACGCCCTTTTGACCTAAGCTGACCAAGATGTCTTGATTGAGCAGGATTTGATCAAGCTCCTTTGGGATGCCCAAGTGTGGTCTCAGTGCAACGCTTCCTATAACACCATCGATAACATGTTAGACTTATAGATAGTTATAAAGGTAGCCTAATACTTGCTTAACATGCTTATATAGTTTTGTGACAAACTGAGTTAGTTTAGGCACTTTGCTACAATACAGAAAGTGAAAAGTAGCCTAAAATGACTTAGATAATAGCATAAATTGCTTAGATGAAGGAAATAAATATGGATAATTTATTTCTAGGTCACAAATATGAGAATGAGGATGTGGTTAAAGTTTGAGGGTAAACTGAGTTAGTTTAGTATTTTTTAAGCACATTAAGTGAGTGTTTTAATACCAGATTGACTTAGTAGATATATGAAAGTTTATGAAAATGATGAGTTAAGAATTGGATGAATCTTAAGATTTATTCTAATACCTAAGGAAGTTAGAAAACTTGAATCTATAAAATTAAAGTATTCCTAAGATGTATAAAGTTTTAGCAAACCATGGTGCTTATCTTTTAAGAAGTCAAGTTAGACTTCTCTTCCCCACTTTCTCACATTTGAAGCAGAAAACAAAAGGGAGAGAAAAGAGAAAGAAAGGGGAGGAAAGAGAAGAATGAAGAAAGGAAAAAAGGGAAAAAAAACAAAGACCAAGCTTGAAGATAATCATCCATACAAGAGGTTGGGGTGTTTGCTATCTAGTATCTTTTACTCCTTTCTCCATGTATGAGTCATATAGGTTTGGGACAGAAAATGGGTTTGGATAAGTTTCTTAGAGTTTTGAGTTGAAATAATTCATTAGAAACTTGAGATATGATTGAGGTTGAGTTAAATTATGCATGTTAGTGGATTAGATCTTTGGAATGCCCATGAATCACCTTGGGTTAGAAGAAGAAAAATGGGATTTTAGGTTGATGCTTAAAACCTTGTGTTAATGAGTTAAAGCTAGTGTTTAATGATTCAAATAGGATTAGAGATCGTGCGTAGGTTTGAAAGACATTTGGAATCTAAGTTTGAAAGAGTGGAAATTGGTTAGAAACTAATGAAACAATGGTAGATTCTGCAAAATTCTATAGAATTCGTTTTGGGCAACCAACACCTGAGCATTAGAAAGTGGGGGCTCAAACGCCCAATGACCAGAAAAAGGACAACAACAAGCTACGCACAGAGTGCTTGAGCGCTGGACGAGCATCTGGGTGCTGAGGATGAGCACCTGAGCATTGGAGGCAGGAAGAACAAGGCATTTTCTTTGCCAAGCTAGCGCTTGAGCGCTGGGTAGCTGGCGCTTAGGCGCCCAGTCCAGAATTTCACAAGATTTTTATCTTGTTGAAATGGAGTTCTCTACCAGCAGGGATCTTTCATATACACTTCCTAGAGTGTGCTGAGACACTAATAGGGGTATTTTCTTAAGAGGATTACCATCTTACATATATGGGAAAGTAAGAGGCTTTATGCATCCATTAGGCATGGATTGCGTTTGGTGGGTATCTAGTCCCTTATACAACATAGTGTTGCAATAGAGATCACTTGAGAAGTGATGAGGATGTGGGATATTAGATACAAGTATACTAAGTCTGTTTGGCAATAGTTGAATGCCATAGTGCATGAAGTGCTCTCATAGAGTAAAGGTAGAGCTAGTAATGCAATGGTAAACTTAGTATAGAATTCATGTGGTATTTATGTAAGAGTTAGACATAACTCCACAGTCTTCACACACACTTGTTATTTTCCATGTATTGTAACCTCATATGATGTGCACAATCATTTGGTCAGAGAATAAGGACTAGTCTTGGATTCTCATAGTGATGGCTATTATGGTTAGGGTTACGTAGGATAATGTAGTGGATCGTCTACTCATTATAAGGTAGGTTAAAGAGGTAACATATTCCCTCCCTACCTAGAAAAATACAAGGAACTGGGTTCCTTGGAATGGCCAGGTTTCATGACATTGCATTCATACTATCATACACAATTTCTTGAGTATAATCATACATCATAACATAAAGATTGCATTTGCCTTTTAGTGACAATTGTATGGACGATTGTCTTATCTATGGAACATGGTTTGTTGTGGTAATTAGTAGCGACTAATTTACCTATTTTGAACATGTTTCTTTTATGATGGGTTGTTTATTCTTTATGAATGTTACAACTGCTGGTATTGTAATACTATTACTGAGAAATGTGATTTCTCACACCGTGTGTTGCCATGTAAATCTAGGTGGAAGTCCTTCAAAGGGGAAGAAGATGTATGAAGACTAGTATAGTTTTAATTTCTTTAGTAGATAAATCTTATATATTTATTTACTTTTACTTAGAAGTTGTAGAAAGTTGTATGTATAACATTTTTCCCAGTGAGGCTTTCGATGTATATATGTATAACCTTTTTAATTTTGGTTCTCCATAATTATTTGTATAAATGTTATGGGTTAGAATGATGTAATCAGGTTAGAAGTGACATGGTTGATACTGTTAACTTGTGTATATGTCAGATATACTAGGGTAGTGGTATTGGGATGTTACACTTCTGTTCTTCGCTTTTTGGAGTCCGCTTTGGAGTCTGCTCGTCATACTGGAGAGTTGGAAAAGAAGATGGATACTTTTCAAGGTGAAAAGAAGGAGCTTGAGTTAACTGTGGCTCAAAAAGACAAGTAGCTTGCTCAAGTAAGTGAAGAGCTCGGTTTGCGCAGAGTTGAAATAATTAGGCTCCAGGCCAAAATTGCTGAAGGGGTTGCTGAAGTAACCAAGCTCTAGGCCAAAATTACTAAAGGGGTTGTTCAGGAACTACATTTAAAAGATCATATATCTTCTGCCAAGTCCATCCTAATTGCATTCCAAGCTGAAAATGAGATTCTTCGGCATTCCAAGGCCAAGCTGAAAAGTAATAATCTACATCTTGAAGATGAATGAGTCAACTCGGTGGATGAATCCTTCTCAAATGCTCTCGCTCAACTGCGTTTGCTGAATCCGGACCTTGTCGTGGAAGGAACTGGTTTGAGGAAGGTGGTTCGTGATGGGTGCATTGTGGACGCCATCCTCGAAGCCACTCTAATGAATCAAGTTCCTACGATGGTGGACGTCAGTGAGGGAAGAGAATGAGAGTTTGGAGGGCGAGCTAGCAAAGGAGGCCAAGGTGGAAGAGGAGCCTACCCCAGATGCTTGATCTTCATTTTGTTTTTATTTATTTTGCCCCCTACGTGAGGTTAATTGTATTTGTACTTGGACAAGTCTTGATTCTTGGGCATTATTTATACTTAGAATATTTTTATACATATTCTTATTGTCTTCTTTTTCCTCACTGAGATGGGTCCAACGCTCGATCTCGGTGATTCCATTTATAGTTAGCGTATATTCTTGGTTTTATTCAACTGAGATAGGTTCAAAGCTCGATCACGGTATTTCACTTTTACATTTAGCGAACACTCATATTTTTTCTGACCGAGATGGCTCCAACACTTGATCTTGGTAGTTGTTTTTCCAAGTCCACTCAGTTTATTTATCAACCATGTTTCTCCAGTTTTGTTGACACTTAGTCAAATTTTTAAGTGTGAAACTATGAAATGTGATTTTGACATATAAGCCTCTTGGAGTGGCATCCACATATCCTGGGCAACGGTCTACTACTCTTAACCTCTTTAAACCTTTTTTAGGCTTATGGGTTAAGGTCAGACTCATCAGGATACGGGTTAAAAACCCTTGAATTTGCTCCTTTAACCCTTGAATACGGGTTAAAGTCAAGTGGATTCCCCTTTTTGACCTTCATTTACGCATTAGAATATCTAATCCTAATTGGACCTTGTATTCCTTGAACCTCTCGAAGGTGTGATAACCTTGTGGGTTGCAATAGTTATAGATAAATAAAATAACCAAGTGTTAAAGAAATAATAATTAGTTCATTCATGTCGGAACTCGTGACTTACATGATAAAAATAACAATTAAGGGCTTCTAACTATAATATTTCCTTAAGCTTATCGGCATTTCAAAAATTCTTGATTGTTTTGGACACAATCCTGTATGGTCCTTCCCAATTAAGAGTTAACTTTCCATCTTTCGCATTTTTATCTCCGATATTCGCCTTACGAAGTACAAAGTCACCAGGAATAATCTTCATGGTATCGCTTTAGAATTATATTGTGCCGCAATCCTCTATTTAAGGGCGGCTTCACAGACATGAGCAAGGCTGCATTGTTTTTCCAACAAGTCTAAGTCATAACGAATAAGGTCCAAGCTAAGCTCCTCTGAAAAGTTTTGTCTCCTCTAGCTCAATTCTCTTATTTCCACTGGGATCATAACCTCACAACCATAGGTCAATTAAAGGGAGTCTCTTCTATGGAGGAATGAGGTGTGGTTCGATATACACATAAGACATGATCAAGTTGCTCCATCTAATTCCTTTTACCGTCATCGAGCCTTTTTTTGATTCCTCGAAGTATGACTCAGTTGACGGCTTCAGCTTGCCAGTTGGTTGTTTGGATATTCCACTGAGGTGAAATGTTGTTTGATCTCAAGACCAACTAAGAGATCCTTGAACTTTTAACCAGTGAATTGGGTTCCATTATCCATGATGATAGACTCTGGGACACCAAACCTGCTGATTTATAAGCATATTTCTGGATCCTGACTGAAGTGATGGTGGATAACAGTTTAACCTCAATCCACTTAGTGAAGTAATCAATAGCCACCACTAAGTACTTCATCTTCCCTAGTGCTTGGGGGAAATGACCTAGGATATCCATCCTCCATTGGTAAAAAAACTAAGGGACAAACATCGTTGATAGTTTTTCTGGTGGGACAGCGTAGATATCATAGAACCGTTGACATTGATCACATTTCTAGACATGTTCCATGTTATCAATTTCCATAATATGCCAATAGTATCCATCCCTTAGCGCTTTCCATGTTAGGGACTTTCTGTCGAGGTGATGGTCAAAACTCCCTTCGTGGATTTCGACCAAGGCGTATTCTGCTTCCTTAAGACTGAGGCACTTAAGGAAGGGAGAAGAAAACCCATGATGGTACAACTGATTATCAAGGATGGTATACCAAGCCACTGTTTGTACTATTTTTTTGACTTCTTTTTGGTCTTCAAGTAATAAGCCATTACAGAGGTAGGCAACTATGGACGTCATCCAGGTTTCATCATCTTCCAGTAGAAGGACTTCATTGTCCATAATACTGAGAGTGAGTAAAGTATCTTGGATTATGGATCTGTTGTTAACAAGGCTCTTGGTGCTGGCAAGCTTTGACAAGATGTTGGCTCTGGAATTCTGCTCTCTTGAATATGTTCCACCTTAACACTATCAAAATTTTCCATTAACTTCTTTACTTTGCCTAAGTATTTCTGCAACAAGGGTTCCTTAGCCTAGTGTTCACCCCAGATTTAGGATGTCGCCAGCTGCGAATAGCTGTATAGAATTATATATGTAGCTCTATCTCTTTTACCATGTTAATGCCTATAATACATGCTTTATATTCAGCTTGGTTATTTGAAGTTGGAAACTCAAACCATAGAGAGAGTTCTAATACGAGTCTAGCTTTATTTTCTAACATTACTCTGGCGCTACTCCCTTTAGGATTCGAAGATCTATCAACGTAGATGGTCCAGGATACACTCTAGGATGGCTGGAACCAGTGTTAGCTTAACCAAAAAATCGAATAAGATTTAAGCCTTTATAACTTATCTTAACTCATAAGCAATACTGAATTCAGAGAACTCCACCAACCAAACAATCATTCTCCTTATGAGATCTGGCTTATGTAGCACTTGCCTGATTAATTGATCTGTCCTTACTATCACAGAGTGACACTAAAAGTACTATTGTAACCTTCTTACAGTAATCAATAATGCTAGAGCTAATTTCTCAATTTTTTGATAGCAGATCTCAAGGTCTTGCGGGACTTTGCTGACAAAATAAACTGGCCTTTGGCTTTAATTGGTTTCTCTTATCAAGACTGAATTGATCGCTTCATTGCTAACAGAGAAGTAGGTATAAATTATTTCATTGGGATCCAGTCTTGTTAGATGGTGTGGATAGCATATGCTTCAGTTCTTGAAAGGCAACCTCACACTCTGGGGTTTACTCAAAATTCCTCCCCTTTTTTAAGGTTTTGAAGATAGGAAAAGATTTTTGATTGGCCTTAGCAAGAAAACAAATGAGGGCCGCTATCCAACCTGTCAATTGTTGTACCTCTTTCATAGACTGTGGGCAGCATGTGTCGAGGATGACCTGATATTTCTTTGGGCTGGCTTCAATACATCGATTTGTTAACAAAAATGCTAGAAATTTACTGGCCTATACTCCAAAAATGCATTTTTTTTTGTTCAGCCTCATGTTGTGCTTTCGTATTTAGGCAAATACCTTTTCCAAATCTTTTACATGGTCACCTGTCTCCGTTATCATGTCATCTATATAGACTTCTAGCATCTTATCAATTTGTTTTTTGTAGACTTTATTCATCATTCATTGGTAAGTTGCTCCTGTTTTTTTCAATCCAAACGACATGACACGGTAACAATAACTTCTCATCTCAGTTATGAACACAGTCTTGTCTTTATCCTCTGGGTTCATATGAGTCTGATTATATTCGGAATAGGCATCCATGAACAAGAGTAACCAAAATCTAGATGAATTGTCCACCAATTTGTTGGATATGGGTCTTTTGGGCAAACTTTATTCAAGTCTGTATAGTCGATGTACATACGTCACTTTCTATTAGACTTTTTTACCAGGACCACGTTAGAGAGCCAGGTAGTATAAGAAACTTCTCTGATAAATCCAGCATCTAGGAGCTCTTTTACTTGTTTCTAAATTACCTCTTGTCTTTCAGGTCTGACTTTTCTCTTTGGTTGTGCCACTGGCTTCGCATCATTTATGATAGAAAGTCGGTGGTAAACAAATACGAGATCTAGTCCCAGCTTCGCATCCTTTTACTTTCTTCTGAGCTCAGATGTCCTTTAATCTTTGTTAACTGGTCGAGTTTGGCACCAAGTTGAAAGGATTGAAGTTCTTTATCAAGTTGAAGGCGCATACCACAGATCTCTTCACGAATATCTAGCTCAGTCAGGAGGACATTAACGTGGTTCGTAATGACTGGAACTAGATTGTTATGTTGGTCTATGATCCGAGGCTTCTTGGCAATCATCAAGCTTTCGCTATAGCATTTCCTTAATGTATCCTAGTCTTCTTTAACCGTAACAACCCTGTCATGGTAGTTCAGAAACTTCATGGTCAAGTGGGGTGTTAAGATGACAGCCCTAAAAGTGTTAAGCGAGGGATGACCCAGTATGACATTATAAGCTGAAGGGCAATCAACCACGAGAATTTTGACCTTGAGTGTCTTGAAAAGAGAATCTTTCCCCAAAGTCAAATAAGTCTCAATGTATCCCACCAATGTGATCTTGTTGCTAATGAATTCGATTAACTCTCCAATATATGGGATTAATTCCTTCTTTGATAACCTCAACTTTTCAAATTGATCTAGGAACATAATGTCAGTCGAGCTCCCTTGGTCAACAAATATATGACAAACTTTAGCACTGGTTATTATTCTCGAGATCATCATAGGATCGTCGTGATCCGGGATAATACATATGTAATCCTCATCAGTAAATGAAATCGGTGGGGTCTTTCTTGCTCTGCTATCCGACTTAGATCCTGAGAGTGATACCACACTCAATACAACACAAAGTACTTTTTTCCTTGCATTTCCTGATTCACTGCCACCCGCAAAGCCCTTCGAAATAGTGTTGATTATCCGAGTTACTTCCACGTGGAGGCGTTCATTATCAAGATTGGAGTCATCCTGAGATTATGCCCTTTCTTAGTTCAAGGCATTACCTCGGGATATGCTTGCGCTAGGATTTTCATTCCTCACGGGTGGGCGTCTTCTTTGGTATAGTGGAGATGGGCTCCTTCGAGGGTTGTAGCTCTGTTTTCTGTAATTCTATCCTCTCCTTTAATTATTATTTCGAGATTGACGCACATACCAGCCTAGATGACCATCCTAGATCAAAGATTTAATGGCGTCTTGAAGGTTAATGCAATCTTCAGTATTATGCCCATGACCTTCGTGAAATGTATAATGTTTAGATTTATCCTTCTGTGCATGTTTTCTCAAAAAAGGAGGCCTTTGTACTTTCTTGAACTCCATATTCATCACCTCCTGGAAAATTTGAGTCCGAGGTGTGTTGAGGGGGTTGTAACTCTCATATTTTCCCTTCAAAGATGGTCTCGAGTTCTGACCTTGTTGGGTGGGTTATCTGGACTTAGGTTTGGTATCTTCTCCTTTCTCCAAATGCTTCCTAGCCCGAAAAATATCTTCCGCATTGATGTATTTATCAGCTCTAGCACAAAACTCATCCATAGTCTTGGGTTCCTTTTTAGTAAGAGAAAAAGATAACGGTCCAGGGTGGAGTCCTTCCCTCATGTAGTGTAATTCAAGTCTTTCATCCCAATCACGAATATTTATTATTTCTTTATTGAACTAGGATATAAAGTCTTAGAGAGATTCCTCATTTCCTTGTTTAATCTGGGAGAGACATGAAATGGATTCCAACTACACTTTACTAGTGGTGAAGTGCAGCAAGAATCTCGAGGACAAATCTTCCCAATTAACAACAGATTTAGGAGTCAAAGTGGAGAACCATCTCAAGGCGACTTTTTTCAAAGAAAGAGGAAAAACATAGCACATGAGTGGATCATCTCCTCCAACGAATAGGAGAGCAAAAACATAAGCATCTAAGTACTCTTAAGGGTATGTGGTCTCATCATATGCTTTAATTTTTGTCAGATACTTGAAACTCCTAGGGATCTCATAAGCCATCAATTTTTCGAAGAAAGGTTGGTTTTGTTTAACTGAATTCCTTAATCCTTGATCCTGCTCTTTGTTTCCCCGAACCAGGATTTAAGTTGTTTGACTAGGTTTCGTGATCTTGGAATACTTCGAATGATGTACCCCGTCACTGGCTAGGTCCCTTCGATTTTCTTGATTCCTATTCGGAATTTGATTTTCGCCTTCTTTTTCTTACTTGACAGCTCTCTCCA